>CM057341.1:363035237-363716090 GCA_030015575.1 Agapanthus africanus | reverse complement strand
GTATCTTTATCACTCTGTAGAAGATATCTAGCCGAACGCGTCCTCGGGAACTCGTCCCAACCATCGGAGGAATACTAAAAACTCATCCGTTTCTCGATCAACTCACAACGCATCTGGGTGAGGTCCTTATCCAAAACTGGTCTTGTTGCTGATCTCCTATCACAGGATATCCGGACGACGTTAATCTTTTCGATCGATTCATCAAAGTCCCAAAATTTTCCGAGAGCTCAACACCTGAGCACAGTTTAATAATATTCGGTATATGCCACAGTACCTATGGACCGGCCGTAGAAGGGCAAAC
The DNA here is from genome assembly GCA_030015575.1 of Agapanthus africanus. Lineage (NCBI taxonomy): Eukaryota > Viridiplantae > Streptophyta > Magnoliopsida > Asparagales > Amaryllidaceae > Agapanthus > Agapanthus africanus. The sequence goes on along the minus strand of CM057341.1, from coordinate 363,715,789 downwards.
CCATGCCTCACTGATGGCACCGCTAAACTGCCGCAAGCCCTAAGGTTCAAAAGCGGTTCCATGGTCATCACGTCGAATTAGGGTTTCATTCTTCTAGAGGGTCCACAGAATCACTTGCATGTTCCTCCGAATACTTTAAACATGAAAAAATGGGTTTTCTAACATTCGTTCGAACCTTTCAACTCTGCCTAGACGACATGTGAACACCCTCCGTCCGCATGTTAGACAATTGCCTCAATCCTTAAGGATAGACGATACATCAACGGTCATCTCTGGATCGGTCTACTCTAGACCTAAGTAAAACTCTCCACACTGGAAATCTTCAACTCAACAGGGCCTGCATCGACGCATCAAATCTGACGAATCACCTTCGTCTCTCAACTCAAGATAGACTAGCTATCACCTGTCGCATCTCTGCCTGGAAGCTCCAGCAATCTCAGCTCGTAAGCTCTGGAAGCGACATCACATCAATCTCAGCAACAGCTGGGTCATCTGTCTGCACGGTCGATGACATCACAAATCTCTGAGGTATGTTGCACATCAACAATCCTCTAATAGCAGGCAGCCTCTAACAATGGCCCGATCATCCGGTACAAAACCGCACACTCGTCTCAAATGAGAGGTCCCAACACAACACTACATCGATACGTTCCCATGTCACCAGAAAACACGATGGTCAGTCCTCGTCCACGACGAGCTCGCCCTGACCGCATCACCAGCAGCAGCTAAATCTGCTCTCAAATCATGGTGACAGGAACCTCAATCAAGTATCGACGAAAAAAGATCAAGTGATGAAATGAATCAACAGATCTAGAATGTATATATGATCATATGGAGGAACGGAATCAGTGAGAGTATGATCATGTAAACGAATAGAATCAAGGATCTCAAATGGATGTATAATCAAGGAAACAAAAAGAATCACCAGTCTCAAGATATGTACATCCTAAGGTTTCTTAAGTGGAATATCGTATCGTAAATATGCCGTGGAATATACGTACGGTACGTCACTCTACCCAAACTACCTACTCCATCAATCAGGGTCAGCCTATGGAACGAAAGTTCGGGTCTAACACCCCCTTGTTCAAGTCTACGTTCCATAAGGTCAAGCCTAGGTTCTAAAATAAATACGCCCTAGACCCCACATAGTCAAACCTAGACTCGAACCAAGGTTAAACCTAGCGCTCTGATACCAACTTTGTCATGACCCAAAATATTTGCTCGCGACCAGCACTTAAATCACGCGACGTCTACAGGCGTAACGTAATTCAAGTAAGCTGAAACCCAGAAATCTAAACCTTTTTAAGAAATAAAGAGGTAGAGCTTTGAAATAAAGGTATAGTAAATCATGCTTTGTCTTTTGAAAATTTGGGCAGAACCTCCCATGTAAAAATTAACCCCGAAAACGGGTACAACACAGAATATAATAAAGCATCCCCAAATGGGAGCAAATCATTCCCAACGGCGAAAACAACCACCACAAGTATAAAAACAAGTATACAATGCCCAACAGCGAAGATTTACATAAGGAAATAAAGTAAAGCAAGATATCAACCCCAAAAGCGAACATAAAACCCATCGCTCAAGTCTCGCAACTACAAGTCCTCTAAGTCTGCAACATATACAATTACTAGTTTCTGATCTGATGGAGTGACTAGATACAATATGAATAATGAATACAAGAAGGGCACGATCCAACATGTACCACCTACCACAAGCAAGTCACCCGAAAACAGCTGTGTGCCAGCGATGCCGCAACTGATCCATGCGGTCAACCTGCAACAACTGTGTCACAACGGTGGTGAGTTACCAATTCGTGAATAAAAAAACATCACCAGGTAGAAATCAAAATAAACAACGATTCCTAGGTCAACTATATCATAAAGGTAATACTATGATATCTAGAGTGACTGTATCTGCATATGTGCCAACACATAATAAATGTCTATCAGCAAGTGGATATCATCCAACAATATAATCAATGCATGTATGCAGTGGATCTCATCCACATGTCAACCACTGACACAAAAACTCCTGCCCATAAATATCATAAAAGCTTATACAGGTAAATATGAGGATATATATCAATGTGTGTCCCTCGCGACACAACAAAATCATAGAAACCTGACTGTATAACACCGACACTTGAAATATCATGAAACATGTGTCTAGTATCGACACGTAAATCCTCATGCTCAGGTGCCGTCCCCACGACTGGCCCTGATGTCATGTCTGTACATCACTCCGGTCGGTATCCCCATGATAACCGCCGAGTCCAAATACTATCACCGGTAGGTACTTGCCCAGCCTTCCAGGCTCATCGCCTATCATCTGCGAACTTCTTGCCGAGGGGAACCATACTGGGCTCCACCATGTACCCGCACACGGCCCACTACACTCCTCGCATCGGGTATATATCACAAATCTCAGAACTGAGAAATCTCATGGTGGACGCACTGAAATATCATATCAAGAGAAACCGGGTTTTCAAACAATACATAGTTTTCTTGAAATACCCCCACGGTTCTCAAATCCATAAATCACATGAAATCCATATCTCAATGCGTAAATCTATGACAAACTGATATATGCAACATAAAACAGTAATATGAGCATATTAAGGGAAAACCGCTCTTTTAAAGAAATCCAGCTTTTAAAATATATCATGCGGTTCCCAAATCCTCCAAAATTAAGTGCAGCATCGTATAAGATATACATGTAACTATACCAAGATAAGTGTATCTACATGTAAGCAGGTATGTATGATGCATCTCATAAGCACAATAGCACAATAAGCAAAGTCTCAATATCACATATCAATACAATACCACTTAGGGGTATATGCAACTATAGATATATGGGTGTACATGTCAGTATGTAGGCATGATGTACATGTAGCTGTAGCAGAGTATGTGGGTGTACATATCAGTATATCATGCAACCTAGCATAGTGATGTGAACATGGCAGTATATCATAGCATGATATAGCAATTCTACTGTGTAAGTGACATAACAATTATCGATGATGAAGTGCGTGAGCCGGCAATCTGTATAAGTGTAACATACGCATCATCGATAATGGTGTAGGTATACTAGCACAGGTATAAGAAATGCAATGAGAATAGCATGAATGCAGCATAATGCATATTGTAAATCAAAAGCTATAAGGTATACATATCAACAAGATCGAGTCGGTGAATCTATCAATCGGCATCCAGCCTCACAACATCACATACGGTACAATCCATCGTACGACATCCTCTAATTAAGGGTTTGGATAAACCAACAAGTAAAACTCATCACGTACGGTAAATCCATCATACGAAGGTATTAAACAAATAGGGATTCTATCAACCTATACAACATCGGGGTACGGATCTAAGTCTCGTACGTCATATCACTCAAATTGCAAAACATTATCCATATAAATATACCTATCTCTCAGGTCACATCCATGTCAAACTCGTATCAGGGGACCTACAAAGGTATTAACAATCTCATATCGACTCGAATCCATAAAATGACATATCAAACTAAGTCATCATATCATATCGTATACTCGTTCATCACACTAATATCTCACATCACATTAATATAAACGTCACACTTGTTCTCTTTCACTTCATACCTATCATGATTCACTTATCATTTCAAATTCTCATGTGTAAATATGTTCATTAGAATCAACTTCTATCATATTATCGTTTGTAAATCCTACAATCATGTCCGTCGCATATCATGTATCAGGATAACAAAATCAAACGATATTCCATATCAATATTTGCGGGGGTGCTATACGCCATCCAGCCGACATCTCCCATAGATATAAATCTACTCACCTGCTAAACTCCTCGCTTAGCCGTAGTCGATGCACTTCGTCGTCTCGGGATCCACGCGAAGGTACCTACAATCAATAAGAATTCGCAAAGCTATTAATATCAAATTCCGAAATCCAAATAAGGCACGCGGTGCGCTCATAGGTTAGAACCTATAGCCTGGGCATGCAAAACCACCAAACAACCCTCGTCGCTGACGTAAAAACGTCCAACGACCAAAAACAATATCCAGTCGCAAAACCAAGAAGTCCAAATACCGGAAAACATAGCCAAAACCTTCACTAAGGTCGCTATACATGAAAACTGCCACGCTAAAAATCCAATCGCACCAATACTCATTCACAACACAATAATTATCGTAGATAAAAATATATACATCATCACCATGTCCTTTAAAACCCACGTCTAAGTTTTACCAAAAACCTAGTAAGCAGTTTATATCATTTTAGCCCATTTTAACACTAAGCTAGATGTTTTAAACAATCTAGTGATTACAATCATCATAAAGCGGCTTAATCAAGTCATCCAAACCTTTACCATACTTTTAATCTCACCAAATTATGATTTAGTTAAAACTTAGTTTGCGATTAAGCTTAAAAGACAATTAGGAAAAATAACAAATGCCATTCTCACAATTTGTTTAAGTTTTCCAAGTCTACACATCAAGATTAACCACTTTAACCATTCAAAACCCTAACTTGATTTTCAAAATCCTTTTCATGAATGAACTAAACATGAACTTGAAGCTATATAAAACATCTAAATAAGCAAGTTTTAAGGATTTAAGCAACAATAAAGGATTAGGGTTAGGATTTATACCTCACAAACTAGATCTCAAATTAGCAACAAACTCCAAGTTTTAGCATCCAAAATGATCACTTTTATGAAGATCCAAGCTAGTTTAGGCTTAAGGAATAATGGGTAATGATTTATTTATGAGTTTGTGTGAATATTTGTGGATTTTTGATCATTTTTTTAAGCTTGAAGAAGATGGAAATGGGCAAGGGATGAAAGAGGGCAGAAATGTTTGTGGGGTGGGGGGGGGGAAGGCTCGGCCATGCAATGAGTTAGGTGGTTTTGTGAAAAGAAATGGAAATATCAAGCTAAAAATGCATTAAATGCTCATTAATGCACTAAATATCATATGCCACCTCTTTCTATTCCTTTAAAAATAATTTTCTTTAACCACAAATATCTAGATATTATGCAAGGATGGATTAAGCTTAATCTAGTGATTAGATTAGCATAGATTCACATTAGAAGTAATTAACCCAAGCCAAAATTGTAATTACCACTAATTAAGTGCATAATTAACAACTTAAAATAATACTTTAATTAGGGAAAATATCAAAGTGAACCAAAACTTCCATGTGACCCACAAAAACCGCAAACTAGCTTCATTCTAGCAAAACTAGTTGCAAACAAGTTTATACAGAAGTTTGATTACTATCGGGTTAAAACGGAAAATACCGACTATTTTACCCTAAAACGGAAAAATTCGCATAACGATTTCAGAAACATTACAAAATGCTATCACGAATTCATCCCAATTGGTAATAGAGTGTGCGGCAGTGTTATAAAGCCATTTTTCTTCTAAATCGCACAAAGTGAAAGGGAGAAGACGTAAGCGCATATCATCCGCAGACAGTTGTGATGTACCCATCATTGCGCATACGTTTTCGAATTTAGTGATAAAAACATATGCGTCTTAAGACTCAAGCCCGTGAAATTTAGACAACAGGTTGATGAAGTGGTGTTTAATTTCAAAATTATCCTCATTGGCTGGTGGAATAGATAAACAGGTAGGAACGGGACCGCGTATAGGATAGCATCTCTTTTGGAGAGAAATGCGATGTGGATTTTGAGCACCGACGGATGGTGGCAGGGTGGTGTTATAATCTGATGGAGAACCGTCCATCTCGGTCGATATGGTGGGTGGAGAGAAAAACGAAAATGAAGAAGTACCGACTTCGGGTCGATAGCAGGAACGTGGACAAGACGAGCACTAGAATCCCGTGTCCAACAGAGCATGCACTAAGCGGGTTTAGTGCAAGTGGCAGCGTGTGTGTGATTTAAAATTAGTTTGTTTTGAAAAGTGTTGGACATGAGAAAAATCACACAAAAATGCACAATCAACCCTAGAAGTAAAGTTACCTAAGTCAAGTCTCTGGACCGTTCCTAGACTTCCAAAGGACAAGCCGAAGGATTAATCCTCTACCATCTCTTTATCGCTCTTGTGGCCAGGTAAGTGGGAGGTATCCGCTATACGAATCACCGAAAATAGCGGGCCTAATTAAGTAACCACTTACCTTAGACACAATTGCCTAGACACCACAAAAGTAATGCGGATAAGCGATAGATTACCCACGACCTTCCTCTGTCCTTATTGAACGCAACAGTCCTTAAAGTCTCGGTCTAGATATGTTTTAATTAATGTAGGGTGATGCGGATTCTCGTTTTGTGATTTGTGGGGCCTAGAAAGGGTGATGAAATCCCCAACTAATCTGAATTTTGGTCTTGCCCCTTAAAGTCTGTATTTAAATATGAATAAACAAACCAATTACAAAACTTTGCAAAAAGATTTTTGAGCGGCGATATTTTGCAAAGAATCCTGCAGAAAAGATATTTTATTGGATTTCAGAGGAGAGAGAAAGATATAGAAAAGATACCAGACAAGTTTTCAACCCTAAATCCCTAATTGCACCGCGGTTCCACCGCCAATTGGCCCTTCTTTCCGCGGTTCTTCCGCCGACTTGGGAGATGTGGTGGAGATTTTTGCTACGTAGCCTCCTTTGCTCCTCTGGATCTTGATGAATGTCTCTGGCTCTCTGATTCCTCAAATCTGTGACTCCAGATCCCCTTATAAAATTCACACAATAATCATTAAATATACAATTTGCAGTTTTGTTTATTTATAATCTGGATCGAATAAGAATTCAACACGAATAGTAAGAAAAATAAATTACGCATGTATCTCCGGCAACGGCGCCATTTGATTGGTTGATTTTTTTTAGAGTTGAGTTTAGTAACCGCAATCAATAACGGTGTCACGTGTAGCTAGACCGAGATGAGTACGGATCGTCCTTAAGGAAACGTTTAATCTTTTAATCTTACTTTAGGCGTATTGATTAGGAAGGGAGGAAGAATAATGAATAGTGGAGAATGGTTATAGATTCTAGATCTACGTCAATCACGGATGTAGGATATAGATCTAGATTAACTACAGATGTAGGTTTTATATTAGAAGGGGGCTTGTAGGGTTTGTTAAGATTTAGTAGTCAAGGATGATTAATTAAAGATTGCTCCTTTTATCTTTTAATAGATTTAAAACTAGATCGACGGTGATGCATGTAGATTATGGTTTTTGGAGGGAATAGGGTTCCCACTCTTAACCCCTATCTTGACATGGATCTCCGTTCATGTCTAGCCTTTACAAAACAATTGTTAATCTAATATCTAATCGTGGTCTTGAATATCAATGAATTGATAGCGTGCCCGATTAGGATGTTAACTATTCTTTTGATAAAGTTTATAAACTTTATAGGACGTAAAAGGAATTAAAGGATTTTTAATCATCCTATTGATCTACCATAATCCTACGAACCCTATCAAGTGGAGAATTACCCACGCAAGATGGAGATAAAAGAACGGATAGAAATCATGATGTAAATAAAGAAAATAAAATGCAATAAGAATAAAACAACTATCTTTATTAATCAACTTGATCAATTATACTTTGTTCCTTTAGAAAATGATTACAAAACCCTAGTTTGCTTCTCGATCTCTTCTTAAGGAGGTAGATGAACAGCTGATGATCAACCTGGATTCTTGAGCCGTCTTGGACTTCGTGATCTCGTCGGTTTAATGATTTTTCCAAGAGGCTCTCGGTCCTTTAAATAGCCTCAAACCCAGAATCCCTAGTTTCCTAATAGGGTAACTAGCTGTTAGGATCCTACCCAAAAAATCTCACATCTTAACTCCTCTAACAGGCCGCGGATCTGCCGCGTTTAGTGGGTTTTGGCCACGGTTTAACCGCGGATTAGGGGATTTAGGGATTCATTTTTCTGGGGCTTCATCTCTATAACATGTGGTGATCTTTTAAATATATGGATTTTGAAAATCTTCTCTAAATCTCTGCCAGAATTGGTTTCTTCAATTTACTTGAATATTTCGGCAGATTTGATCTCGCCAACTCGGATTTCCTTGATTTCAGTTCTGATATAATTTCTACACAATATCTCAATAAATAAAGTTATTAAAATTTGTTTTTATTGAGATATTATCCTAACCATTTGATATGATATTATAGTTTTAAGAGAATTGGCCAAAGAAATTTGATATGGTATGCATTTTTAAATGGACTAAATATTATATAGATATTATATACTTACATTTCCTTCATAATGTTAATTATAATATATAAACATATGAAAATAGTATTTTTACAGATAAACCCTCATATGTGTCATATTTATAATAAACACCTTTTATTATATAAAAATGGTAAGGAAAATGTCATATCAAATGCACGATATTTTCGACTGAACACCTGCCGAACTGTCGACGAGCTGATCTATCCGAGGGAGGGGATAGTTATCTTTCAGGCAGACCTTGTTAAGGTCGGTGAAGTCGACGCACATGCTCCACTTGCCGCTCGCCTTTTTAACCATGAGCACGTTCGCCAACCATTCCGAGTAAGCTACGTTCCGAATGAAGTTGGTCGCGAGCAGCCTGTCAACCTCGTCCTCAATTGCTCTTTGCTTGATCGGGGCGAAACTTCGTTTCTTCTGCCTGACGGGTCGGACCGCCGGGTCGACCCCGAGCTTATATGATATTATTTTGGGGTCGATCCCAGGCATGTCGGCAGGCGCCCAGGCGAACACGTCTGTGTTTCCTCTGAGGAAGTGGACCAGGTCGTCTCGTCGAGCCCCCGCTAAGAGTGATCTGATTTGGTCGGTTCGTTCATTGTCCCCTTCGACGAGGGGGATCTTTCTTAGCGGCTCCACCGGGGCTCCTCGGATCTCTTTATGCTCGTTCCGAGTATCCAAAGATCCCCTGAAATCATCCGTGCTCTCAAGATGATCGTTTTTCTCCTTAGGCGCAGATGTCGCTGTGAAGCAAATCTTCGCGGTTTGCTTGTTCCCGTAGGCCTGACTTATCCCACCTTGGTCGAGGGGAAACTTGATTGCTAGGTAGTAGGTCGATATCTGGGCCCGGAGGTAATTCAGCGTTGGGCGTCCCAGGAGGATATTATAGGCTGATGGAATTCTGGCAACGATGAACTCCACAGGCACGGTACGCGTACGACCAGTCTCCCCGATGTTAAGCAGGAGGGTGACCACCCCTTCTGCTGGGATGGAGTGATTGGTGAACCCCAACAGGATATGGGCGGTCGGCCTCAAGTCCGACGGGGTAAGTCCCATACGCAGGAAGCAGTCGTAGAAGAGGATGTCTGTTGAGCTCCCCGAGTCGACCAATATCCTTCACACTTCATAACGACAGACCTGTGCGGTGATTACCAGAGGGCCGTTGTAAGGCAGGGATATCCCGTAGAGGTCCTCGTCAGTAAAGATAATGGGCTCAGTTGCTTTGGCCCTCTTCCTGGGTTGGCTGTTAGTCCCTTCGACCGGCAAGGGGCGCCGTGTCTGGTCGACCCCAGGCAGACCCTCCGCTGATACGACCATGATTTGGCCGATCGTCAACTCGCCGGGAGGGGGTGCTCTTGCTCTCGGTCGGCCTGTCGCTTATCCTGCAAGTATCTTGCCAGGTGCACCCAGCGGATTAACTCCACGATGTAGTTTCGGAGTTGTTTGCAGTTCTCGGTGGGGTGTCCTTGCGACTAGTGGAAAGCACAGTAGGGGCCTTGTGTCCGTTTGGCCGCCTTATGGTTGACCGGGGGAGTTTGAAGAATCTCTCGCCCTTTGCCTCCTCCAACAGCTCTGCCTGGGAGAAGTTGAGCGAGATATACTCCTGGAATTTCGGCGAGTAGGGCTTTGACCGCATAATCTTCTTTTTATCCTCTCTTGCCCTCTTCTTCTGATCGGTCTGGTCTGTCCGAGGTAGGTTCTTGTTCACCTCGGATTCGAGTTGGATCTCTAGCTCGGTCCAGGCTTTTACCTCGGCCATGGTCTTAGGTTGCGCTAATGAAAAGAAGTGGAGCCACTCCTTTTGCCTAAGTCTCGACCTAAGGGCAGTGATGACCGTCTCATCCCGATACTCTGGGACTTCAAGGAGAGCGTTGTAGAAGCGGGTGCCGTATCCCTTGAAGGATTCTTTGTCCCCGATCTTTATGGTGAGAAGATGATCGACGGTCCGCTTCTGCCGTCTGTTCCCGACGAAATGGCCGAGGAACTGGGTGGCCAGCTCATCGAAGGCAGAGATTGAGCATGGTGCTAGTCCTCGGAACCAGTCTCGTCCAGAGCGGATGAGAGCGGCGGGGAAAGCACGGCATTGCGCGGTGTCGGAGTTGTCTTGAAAACTCATCCCCACTGTGAACGCGTCCAAATGGTCTTTTGGGTCGGACTTCCCGTCGAAGAGGTAGACCTTTGAGGGCTTGTTCCTAGAGGAGACGTGGACAGTGAGCAGCTCTTCGGTGAAGGGCTTCGTGAGCGAGTCGGCGGCATATCTGACCCCTTCGCTTGAGGGACGACTCTCTCGATGTATACCCTCGATCTTCTTTTCGAGGGCGTCGAGTCGGTCATGGTATCCCGAGGATTCGATATATTCGGATTTATAGCCCCCGCTGATGGCGGCCTGCACCTGGCTGCGATTCCGATTCCGTTCTATGAGGTTCCTCAGGTCCCCTGGCGAGGTCGTCTTCGAGCTACCGTGGCGAGTCCCGTTCGCGCGGTCTTGTCGAAGAAGAGGGCGTCGGCCATGCCTGGGAGCAGGCGAGCTGACCGACACCTCCTCCGGAGGGACAGGAGCGCGATGGGGCTCAGGGCGGGGTGCTCTTTCATAAGACCTCGGCGTCGAGCTGTGAGGTGCCCACCGGGTCATCGAATTGCGCTGCTCAGATGTGCCAGCGTAGGCGGTGTCTTCTCTCCCTACGTATCGCTCCCAAGGCGTGGGAGCGGTGACTTGGGGAGCTTGTCCCGCCGTTTGGACACGGACAAGCGCATCCACGACGGACGTGAGCCGATCTATTCGATCAGACAATGCATGAATGGCCTTCAGGGGAGGAGGGGATCCAACCGCGCCTCCGTTGTAGGGAAAACGGCGGCTAGTGCTTGGATCGTCGCGATGATCACTCGCCATGAGTTCAAGATCGGAAGATCAACTTTCGTTGAGCGGAATTTTTAGTTTCCTACAGACGGCGCCAACTGATGGAGGTTGTGATCTCCTTCGGATGTTGTCTTCCATTGATATGTAGCGAGCGTTATTGGATGGCTGAGATTGAGTTTGAGGGTTGCCTCTCAATGCGTGTGGATCTCAGTGGACTTGGTTGGGGCAAGGCTGAGCTACCTGCAAGGAAGTCCCGGGGTGGTTGTACCACCGAGGACCCTTCGACGATCAAGTTGGTCGAGATCTTTTGGCAGAGTAACGGCCTATTGGGGTAAAAAATGCCTTCCCTGAGTCGTCTGAGAGGGGGTATATATAGTGGTAGTCATGGGGTAAAGGGCGCGAGATTTACGCCGGCCGTTATGCCCTCAGATCCGCGTCCGCGCGAATGGCGGGATCCCCATTAATGGTGAGATACGCCCGTTAACGGGGAAACATGATGGCGTAGGACGCAGGATCGTGGGGCCGCAGGTATCTCGCGTATGGAGAGATTCGTGGGGCCATGTCCGGGACGCTTATGGTATGCGCTCTGGGTCGGTCGATGAGACCGATGAAGCTAAGCTCGACGGATGGCTCGGAGGCGAGCGGGAGGCCGAGCAAGCTTGGTTTTGTGATAGCTCGGAGGCGAGCTAGGAGGGCTGATGGAGCTCAGCGTGCGGGAGGGCTCGGAGGTGAGCCAATGGTTGTTTGCAGGATGAGCATAAGAGTGTTCTGGGCGATCATCGAGGGCCGAGAACATCCTCGGGTCGAAGGCCCGGGTATGCTTCCTATGTACCGTTCTTGTTTTTTTCTCGTAAGTTTTGAGACACATCATCTGCCACGTGTCATGATTTGGGTAGTCCCAGCACCGAGCATCATCATTTTCTGATATGAAAGAGCTTATCATCATGGATATGACAAACGCATTGCCGACCTATTCTCAAGCAGCAGCAAGAACCAAGACTTCACTTTTTTTCTGACTGAAATGGTTGGAAAAACTCATGCACTTAATCAAAATAACTCAACGATACAAGCCACAAAATGGAAAAATTTAAAGAAAAGGTTACATAGCGTATTCTTTGCAATGTCTTGTAGGCTATGATTTGTGAATATGAGATCCTAGAGAAAAACTAAAACCAAAAATAAAGCAAGAAACTTGAATTAAGCCGTTTGCACGTACCAAGAGAGAGCTCTCAATCTAAGAGTAGTGAACTCTTTTCCCTTCTTTTAGAAAATATCAGATTTCCTCAAAAGTCAAATTAAATCAAAGCACAAGTCCTCAAATTAGGCTGATTAAAAGAAAGCAGCAGCAGCAGCAGCAGGAGTCTAAAGCAGAGAAATATCAACTCAGATCAGAATCGATTTAAGTTGAACTCAAACAGTAGTTATTTATATGACAAAAGGTTACATTAATTAATACTCCAATCTTGAAAGCATATTACACAGAAACATCACTGCTAAGAATCTTAATTAATGAGATAGATATCTAATAACCCCCATTTGATGAATTCTTGCTTTGAGCTTTTGCAGAAGAATTAGAAGAGCCTTCACCTTCGCTTGGGCTGGATCCCTGTAGGGATGAGGTCATGCCAGAAATGAACCCAGCGACCTCATTTGCTATCCCTTTCTTGATCTTGCCTCTCTTTGGAAATGGATTCCCATTTCCTATCTTTCTTGGATCACCACCATTTTGTTGGCTCTCCATTCCTTAGAGAGAGAGAGAGAGAGAGAGGAGTGATCAACTAGTGTAGGGGAGAGACCAATGAGTGTAGATTAAATAGTGCTTTTGAAGGGGTGGTTGTTGGTTCCTTTGACATGAATCATGTACTTAAGATTAAATGATTAAGCTTTTTGATTCCTGCCAACTGTTATATTTGATACTTTTACATTTGAAATGATATTTACTTTGACAATAACGGAGGAAAGAGTCAATACTAGAGAATTTTCTCCTATAGCGCCGAAAAAATACGTCCTCTATCGTGTTTTTCGACGATCGGAATCTATCATCTTCGTCGTTATCATCTAAGATGTGGGTACGCCAAATTTCATTTGATTCTACAACTTTTTCACTGTTGATTTAGCAATGTAAAAAGTTCTATTGTCGGTAAACCGTTAATTTTGAACCCACTAATTCAACGGTGAAAAGGTTGTAGAATCACATGAAATTTGGCGTATCCATATTTTAGATGATAACGATGAAGATGGTGGATTCCGATCGTCGGAAAACACGATGGAGGGCGTATGTTTTCAACGCCATAGAAGGAAATTCCTTCCTATGGCATCTTTCCTCCATTATTCTCATTTACTTTATGATTGGATACAACAAATTAGTGGGTTTGTTGATTAAAATTAATGAAATTTGCAATTTCATTAATGTGCCAGGCCTGTGTAGCCGTGATGGACCCGTTTTGCCTGCAAGAAAAATTCAACAGCTACAATGAATCAGTGCCGTCTTCAAGCTCTTGCACGTGGGAGGCAGGTCCATTCTTTATTAAATGAAAAAAATAAAATCAAAAGGAAAAGAAAATTTCTAAAGAAAACATTATAAATGAAATATATTTATATAGGACAAAACAATGCCGTCAGCTTGACGTGGGGTCATGATGTCAGGAACTCTCGTCATCAATAATCATGCTCATTTTTCGGGATCCAACTGCATTGTGCATAGAGGGCTATCTCATGTCCTCGTGTGGTTATAATAATCACTCAGTTGCCACCAAATCAAGGATTCGGTACGATCTTATTTTGACAATTTATCCGATATATATTGATAAAATAACAAAACAATCAGTACTTTTCGTTCTTTCTTCTGTTTTATCTAAAACTCTATTCTTTCAAAAGAAAAAGTCCGTCTCAATATTTTATTATTATTACGGGTGTGCTTACATTGGTTGTCCTACGCTCGTATCGTGCACGGTCGTGATCCGATCGAGAAAAGAAGTGTACAGCTAAGGAGCAGAAAGCCTTGGCTTCCTGCACCAAAGCGAATTCTACCTCTTTAGGGCAGAGACATCCTCTCGCATTTCCCAGGTAAACCGTTTCAATTTATTTTCCTAAACAATATATTTTTAGAATTCTAGGTCTAACATATATATGCCCAGGAGCATTTATTGATGTGGGCTGTACATATAAAGGAGTTGTGTTAGGCTTTTAACAGTATAACTTTCTCCCTTTTGATGAGAGATAAAGATGAGCTAGAGACACAGATAATGAGGATTGTGCCTCCCTCTCTTGTGGTGTGAGAACAAAAGCCGGTAAAAAAGATTAGATGTGAGAGAAAGTTGATGTGTGAAATTTTGTAATTTTCTCATAGGAATAGAGTTCTTGTGTTTGTGTCTTAGTCTTTTGATATAGGTTGAGGTTAAACCACGTTAAATTCAGTGTTCTTTTTCTTTGGTGTGATTTGTTGATTAGTTGTGCTCACTCTACATCGAAATAAAGAAGCGAAATGCACAAAAATTAAATTTTTAAGCAAGCACAATCAACTTAACCTAAGTGATCAAACCATATCCCTAAACTAGCAACTACTAGGAGTTTTATCTACTATGAAAGAAGAGTTATACCGAATGATCCGCTGGTCTTCCATCGTCTTTCTTAGCTTCTTGAGATCTTCTTGATCGAGCTTGACCGCCGGTCTTCCACCGTCGTAGATGATCCACCCGAAAATTATGGTTTACGGCTCTAGCTCGATACTAAAATTCAATAGAGCAACTAAATACACTAGAATGCTAGTCAAGAGTGCTTAGAGATATAGCAGTGTTGTTCTAGTAGTTTTCTATCTCACTCCAACCCTTGATTCTTAACTCATGAGAGTGTAGGGTTGAAGAGGAAGGAGGAGCTCAAGAAAGGAGAGAGAATGAGAATGGTGAAAAACTGAAAAATCTCATATCATCATAATAATGTAAGCATGGTTTTGTTAAAAAGATATTTTGTAATATTAAAAACCAACCATACTTGAATAGTGTTGTAACACCCGAGTTCATTTATACCAATTCCAGTTTCAGTAGTTTACATATCCATGATCTATTCCTGATTTAGCGTGTTTGGGTGCGAATAGTATTTTACATGTTACTAGGCATTCGACCCGACCCGCTTGCTTGAACCTGTTTGACTCTTATTATAGATTGACTTGACTTGTTGCATGGACCCGTGCACATCATAATTTAGTATAGTACTGGTATTTTATCCTATATCTCATCTTTTGCATACAACAGTTTAAATCATGTAAAATAAATTAAAATTACTTTTCATGGCCTGCTTGATACCCCTAACCTTGTGCTAGCGTCCTTATATCGTGTTCTCGTCCCGTTCAGTGAAACGGACAAGTTTGGACGGCTACGCGCACGTGCGTACGTCCGTTTTTGGGGGTATACTTTTCTGCTAAAAAATCCTTCATTTCAATTTTTGGAACATGCTAATATTTTTCATTTGTCAAATCCAAATCCTTGGACCCGACCCAGGTGCAATTCGGAAATATTTTGCATCTTGCCAAATCTTATTTATTTAAATCTTTTAAATCTTTAAAATCTGGCTGAAACAAATATTCACAGCCTATCATAGATTTCTAAAGCCCACGATATATTTTTTTTAATAACCACCAGAAAATCTTTTCAATTTTTCCCTAAACTAATTCTTCTCCTCGCCCAATCAGAATCTTTCTTTCCTTCGCCGGCCCCACCTTCTTTTCTCTCTCTCTCTCTCTCTCTCTCTCTCTCTTTCCCTTCCTCTCTCTCTTCCTTCTCCCTCTCTCTCTTTCTTTTCTTTCTTTCACCCGCTAGCAAACAATTGTCTCTCTCCTCCTCTTTCTCTCTCTTCTTGCTTCTCTCTTCCTCTCTCCTCTCGCGTCTCTCTCTCACTCCTCTCGCGGTGAGAAAGGATCCCGTCACCGCTGCCTCCCCTAACGTTACCTCCCTTCTATCCTTCCTTCTTCGTCTCCCTCATTTAAACCCCGAGCACGAGAACCCTAGCCGCCTCTTGCTTCCTCGACCTTTCCTCGATCTCGTCACCACCTCCATCCCATCTCCTCCTCCTCGTCGTCGTCGCCATCTTCTTCTTCTTCCTCCTAAACCCGAGCTTGCACTTCACAGGACCCCTGCGGCCAGAACCCATCATCATACTCACCTCCATCGCCGCCGATCGCATCGTCATTGCCAACATCTCCTTCTCTCCTCGTCTCTATCATCTACTTCTCCCTCTCTTCTCCTCATCCTCTCTCTCTCTTCTCTCCCATCTTAGAAACCCCTGCACACCCGACCTCCGGCACCCACCGCGACGAGAACCCATCACCCTGAACATCTCGTCGCCGGCAATCCATCAACCCCGTCGTCATCGTCTCCACCTCCTCAACTCTTCCTTCTCGCCAGCCTGCACTAGCATCCCCGAGGAGCCTGCAACCCTAGAACCCGAGCACCCCCTTGCACACCCTTACACTTCGCCGGCAGCCCATCACCGGAGACCCATAACTCGTCGTCACATCTCTCCTCACCCCGCCTCTGCCACAGAACACCACACCAGTATGCATTCCCTCTCTCCTTCTTTCTTCTCTTTCCTTTCTCTTCTGTATCGTAAATGGTTGTTCTCTGTCTTTGTAAATCGCTAGACCCGGCCGTGACGTCGACAATCCCGACGCGCCAGCGAACGTACCTGACCCGTGTGATCACATTGTGCGTTGTTTGGATCCGTTCCACGTACCGTGCGCGCATCGCGACGTTCTCCGCCGACGTGAGACGTTCCGTATTCCCGTTCTTGATCCGTCCAGGCAAGTGAAACTGGCTACATGCTGCTATATTATTTATACAAATTTATTTCATGATGGAACCTGTAAATTGATCAAGCTGCTATTAGTTTCCATTCTAGCGTTATGATATCAAATTATAGCATTAAAAGAATCGGGTTTAAATTATAACTTGTTGCATCTTGAAGTACAATATCACATACTCACATACGTGGTTAGATGATTTACTAGTTAACTGCATAATGCATAACATTGTTAAATAGTTTCTACCCTGAATAACTGGTTGCATCCATTGAGCATATTTTATATATTACTACATCTTTAGACCAGTTAACCCATAATAACGAGATTTAACATTCTATATTTGTTTAAGTGTAGGATATTTAAAGTTGGAACCACAGCCCTAACTCTAATCTATAACTGTGCATCCTCATGCTTTAATCTGCACCCTTGCATATATCATCACAGTGTTTCATTTTTACTGTTTCATCTGTACCAATGCTTGTTTGGTTTATACAGATTTATATTAGTTTGATGTATGAGCACCCACATAGTATTTTGTACTCTCTGACATGACTTGCTACACATATATTACTTGACCCGACATGGTACCGTACACTACTCGACTTGACCTAATGTACCATGGCTTGACCCGTTACCTGATCTTGATTCTAATGCCAACAAACCTGACATGTAATCCTCACGGACCGTTCCTGTTGTCTATCCAGACAAACCTGCTCTTACCTGATCCTGTGTTGGAATTAGTTCTTGATTACTGAATACCTTACTCGAACACATATAACTTGGGGGTATGGGGAAATCAATAATGAAACCTGACTTGTAACTCGACAGTTCGATACCTGTTCTGATCAGTCTTACGGGCTAGGCCAGCCCCGGAGTGATGATGCTGACATCACTCATCTGTACATGCTACCTTTTACTGCCTAGCGGCACGTCTCGGATTCAGCCCGAGAATCTTGACCGTGGTCCCGGGCACGCACGGGATACTATTGAGTTACATCGATGATTCATCAAATTGATTTCAAAGACTTGAGAGTAGATAACCCGATAGAACAGTTTAGTTTACTCACTGCATACTACCCTTCACTGCCCTGATTTACATTACTGTTACATCTGCTTTTCATTCATGATTATATTTGCATTGCCTGTTATCCTGTTTGTATTTTATTACTTGATGACATGACGCGCTGACGTCTGGGTTTTGCATGGCCCAGATTCTTCTACCTTGTTGCAGACTGATCAGGAGTATTGCCGCTGTTAGACCGAGCGGTGAAGTTCCTATCGGTGGGTAGTTTCACTTCCAGGTGTTTCATTTATTGTACCTTTTGGCTTTTGCACATTGTTATTTCTTGACTCTTTTACTCTGGCTTATGGACATGTACTAGATTGTTGGTTTACTTTCCTGTTCTTGATATCTCTACAGCCGTAATGTGACTGTGGAAGGATTTTTCCTATCCACAGGTAGCATGGTTGGCTATGTCACGTGCCCATCTTAGCGTACTCTGGGAAGTGGGGCATGACATGGTTCTTTTGGTATCAGAGCCATGGGATATAGGTTAATCGGGTTTGATTCTTTTGTAGTTGGGTATTGGACCCAATACACGAATCAGAATACTCGTGATTAGGAACATGTCCTGCCACCTTGATTATCGTGATTGTTGAATTATATCCTTCTCTTGATCCTTTGTTTGGGCGATATGCAAACCACTTTGCATTTCGACCTGAAATATTTTTGGTTCTCTATTGTTTCTCCCTGTTTCTTGATTCTGATACTAGGATTTGGGCGACTTGGGTGGAGTTATGTAATTGTGCCCATGAACTGCAGCATGGTTACAATGCAGTACTCTATCTAAGTAACTTGGAGTCCTGGTCTTGATTCACTTCCATGTTCCATGATCATTGTACTACCTTGTCCCTCTCGGTTTCATTGCTTACCAGTTATTGTTTCATCGCCATCTTGAATCATGTTTACCGTGGTTAACCCTCTTCAATATCTTGACTTCGGATGAAGTCATCTTGGTATCTTACTCGTTCTTGTTTTTCCACGCGTTAGGATGATTCAATCTTGGTGCATTTCCTTGTTTGTTGTTGTCTTGGGAATGGGATTTCGCGGCACTTTTCTCGCTCATATTGATTGTAAGAAAGGGAAAGTGATTCTCCAGATTCCCGGACATTCGGAGGTTGTTTTGCTGGAGGAAGCAGTTCTGTCGGGCCAGTCGAGTTTAGGGCTAGGCCGACAAACAATGTTCTTTCGTCGATGGAAGTGGGTAAGGAAGAAGCGCCGGCAATATTCGAGAGTTTCATGGACGTGTTTGAAGACATATCAGGTTTACCGCCGAGGCGAGACGTGGAGTTCGCACTTGAACTTGTTCCTGGTGCAGCGCCAATCTCAAAGGGCATATTACCCGATAGCACCAGTGGAGTTGAAAGAAGTCAGGAAGTAGGTTGCTAAATTATTTGAGAAGGGTTGGTTTTGCCGCAGCAACTTAACTGGGGAAGCTCCAGTTCTTCTAGTAAAGAAGAAAGATGACACAGGGAAGGCGTGCGTTGATTATCGAGAATTAAACCGAGTGATTACTATGAACTAGTACCCGATCCCTCGCATTGGCGAAGTGTTTGAGCAGCTTAGTGGCGCGAGGGTATTCTCGAAGCTGGATTTGCGGTTCGGATATCATCAGGTCCGAGTTAAATCAGAAGATATTTGCTAGACTGCGTTCCGAACTCAGTATGGACATTACGAGTATTAGTGATGCCCTTCGGAGTAACGAATACACCGGCAATATTTATGGACTTGATGAACGGAATCTTTTCACCATTCTTGGACCAGTTTTAGTAATGGCCATGGAAGATATTCTGGTCTACTCGAAGAGCATTGAAGAGCATGCAGAACACTTGAAGATCCCACTGCAGACTTGGAGGCAAGAAAGATTATATGCAAAGATGAGCAAGTGCAAGTTTTGGCTTGAAGAAGTAAAGCTTTGGGACATATCGTAGCTGGAGATGGAATCGCCGTTTACCCAGGGGAGATTGCAGCAGTTCAAGACCGGCCGATTCCGGAGAACGTCGCAAAGATCAGAAGTTTCTTGGACTTGCAGGATACTATCGAAGGTTCGTGAAGAATTTTGCTCGTTTGGCTGAGCCTCTGACCAAGCTTACGCACAAGAAAGTACCATTTGTGTGGACGAATAAGTGTGCGTCAGCCTTTGAGGCGTTGGAGCAAGGTTTGATAACCGCTTTTGTTTTGACCGTACCAGACGGTTCCGGAGGATTGGTGATTCACAGCGACGCATCTGGGAAAGGTTTGGGATGTGTTTGATATAGCATGAGAAGGTTGTAGCTTACGCGTTGAGACAGTTGAAGACCCATGAGAAGAATTACTCAACTCATGACTTGGAGCTTGCGGCTGGGATTTTCGCTTGAAGATTTGGAGACACTACTTATTGGGCGAAAGGGGTCGAAATATTCACCGATCACAAAAGCCTAAAGAACGTGTTCGCTCAGAAGGAGCTAATTGTGAGACAGCGAAGATGGTTGAAGCTGATGGCTGACTACGATCTTGATCTTGAGTACCATCCGGGAAAGTTAATGTTGTGCCGGATACGCTTAGTCGGTTGCCAGCAATTCTGATGTTGACTGCACCAAGGGGACTTATTGAAGACTTTCGGAGATTCGAGTTGGAGATCGTGCTACCGCGTTCTTTGGGATAGATGATGCAACTGCAAGTACAGTCATCGTTGATCGAGGATATTGAAGCAGTGCAATTGCAGGACCCAAGATTGCAGAAGTTTCGAGGACAGGTTGAAGTTGGACTTCGAACGGGGTTAGTGGTTCATGAAGATGGTTCATTGTGATAGTTGTTTGTGTGTGCCAATGGAGGTATTCGCGAAGAAGTTATGAAGGAGGCGCACAGTTACACGTATCCCGTACATCCAGGAGGCACGAAGATGTACCGAGATATACGACAGCGTTTTGGTAGGAAAGCGTGAAACAGGAGATTGCCTGTTTGTGGCAAAGTGCTTGGTGTGTCAGCAAGTTAAGGTTGAGCATCGAAGGATTACTGGTTTATTGCAACCACTTTCGATTCCTCAGTAGAAGTGGGAACACATAACCATGGATTAGTGAAGGCTTTACCGCGGAGTCCAAAGGGCAATGGTGCAGTTGGGTGATTGATGATTGTTGGTTAATCAACGGAAGCGTTAGCAAAGCGGTCCAAACAGGAGATTGTAAGATTGCATATAGGACCGGTGAGCATCGTGCCCGACCGTGACGCTCGTTTCTTATCACACTTTTGGGAGGAGCTTACAGGGAAGTTTGGGGACTCGATTGAGAATATTACAGCTTACCATCCTCAAACAGATGTCTATGCTGGGAGAACGATTCAAACTCTTGAAAATATGCCGAGAGCTTGCAGGTTGGACTTCAGGGTTCATATAAGGATCATCTACATTGGGTGGATTGTTCTTACAGCAACAGTTTCCAGGCGATGATGCAGAGGGCTCCATTCGAAGCTTTTTATGGTCGCAAGTGTCGTTCCCCTGTTTGTTGGGACGATATTGGTGAACAAAGTTTGGTGGGACCAGATTTGGTTGTGCAGACAGTTGAAAAGGTTAATAGATTCTGGAATCATATTAATGCAGCACGGGACCGACAAAGAGTTGGGCAGTTACATCGAGAAGACCTCTAGAGTTCGCTGTTGGTGATTTAGTATTCTTGAAGATGTCACCGACTAGAGGGGTGACCCGTTACAGAAGTCGAGGAAAGTTTAGTCCTCGATTCGTTGGACCTTTTAAGATTTTGGGGCGTATTGGAGGTGTGGCGCATCGTTTGGGTGTTACCGCAATCTTTGGAGAATGTTCATGACGAGTTTCTTGTATCTCAACCCCGTAGGTATGCTCGAGATGAAATACATGTATTGGATCTTTCGGAGATGGTTGTACGAGAAGATTTAACCTTTGAGAAGCGACCGATGTCAATTGTGGATCAAAGAGAAAAGGTTCTTAAGAACGAGGTTATCACTGTTGTACTTGTTTTCTTGAAGTAATCGCTTACTTGGAGAATCAACTTGGGAACGAGAAGTTGAAGTCCGACAGAAGATTTCTCATCTATCTTTGTAGATTCTTGATAGATTATCCTTTCTTGTTCTTGGAATTTCGAGGACGAAATTCTTTTGTAGTTGGGTATAATGTAACACCCAAGTTCATTTATACCAATTCCAGTTTCAGTATTTTACTTATCCATTGTCTATTCCTGATTTAGCGTGTTTGGGTACGAATAGTATTTTACATGTTACTAGGCATTCGACCCGACCCGCTTGCTTGAACCTGTTTGACTCTTATTATAGATTGCCTTGACTTGTTGCATGGACCGGTGCACCTCATAATTTAGTATACTGGTATTTTATCCTATATCTCATCATTTGCATACAACAGTTTAAATCATGTAAAATAAATTAAAATTGCTTTTCATGGCCTGCTTGATACCCCTAACCTTGTGCTAGCGTCCTTATATCGTGTTCTCGTCCCGTTCAGTGAAACGGACGAGTTTGGACGGCTACGCGCACGTGCGTACGTCCGTTTTTGGGGGTATACTTTTCTGCTACAAAATCCTTCATTCCAATTTTTGGAACTTGCTAATATTTTTCATTTGTCAAATCCAAATCCTTGGACCCGACCCGGGTGCAATTCGGAAATATTTTGCATCTTGCCAAATCCTATTTATTTAAATCTTTTAAATCTTTAAAATCTGGCTGAAACAAATATTCACAGCCTATCATAGATTTTCTAAAGCCCACGATATATTTTTTTTAATAACCACCAGAAAATCTTTTCAATTTTTCCCTAAACTAATTCTTCTCCTCACCCAATCAAAATCTTTCTTTCCTTCCCCGGCCTACCTTCTTTTCTCTCTCTCTCTCTCTTACCCTTTCTCTCTCTTTTCCTTCTCCCTCTCTCTTTCTTATCTTTCTTTCACTCGCTAGCAAACAATTCTCTCTCTCCTCCTCTTTCTCTCTCCTCTCGCTTCTCTCTTCCTCTCTCCTCTCGCCTCTCTCTCTCACTCCTCTCGCGGTGAGAAAGGATCATGTCACCGCTGCCTCCCCTAACGTTACCTTCCTTCTATCCCTCCTTCTTCGTCTCCCTCATTTAAACCCCGAGCACGAGAACCCTAGCCGCCTCTTGCTTCCTCGACCTTTCCTCGATCTCGTCACCACCTCCATCCCATCTCCTCCTCCTCGTCGTCGTCGCCATCTTCTTCTTCCTCCTCCTTAACCCGAGTCTGCACTTCACAGGACCTTTGCGGCCAGAACCCATCATCATACTCACCTCCATCGCCGCCGATCACATCGTCATCGCCAACATCTCCTTCTCTCCTCGTCTCTATCATCCACTTCTCCCTTTCTTCTCCTCATCCTCTCTCTCTCTTGTCTCCCATCTTAGAAACCCCTGCACACCCGACCTCCTGCACCCACCGCGACGAGAACCCATCACCCTGAACATCTTGTCGCCGGCAATCCCTCAACCCCGTCGTCATCGTCTCCACCTCCTCAACTCTTCCTTCTCGCCATCCTGCACTAGCATCCCCGAGGAGCATACAACCCTAGAACCCGAGCACCCCCTGCACACCCTTACAGTTCACCGCCAGCCCATCACCGGAGACCAATGACTCATTGTCACATCTCTCCTCATCCCGCCTCTGCCACAGAACACCACACCAGTATGCATTCCCTCTCTCCTTCTTTCTTCTCTTTCCTTTCTCTTCTGTATCGTAAATGGTTGTTCTCTGTCTTTGTAAATCGCCAGACCCGGCCGTGATGTCGACGATCCCGACGCGCCAGCGAACGTACCTGACCCGTGTGATCACATTATGCGTGGTTTGGATCCGTTCCGTGTACCGTGCGCGCATCGCGACGTTCTTCGCCGACGTAAGACGTTCCGTATTCCCGTTCTTGATCCGTCCAGGCAAGTGAAACTTGGTACATGCTACTATATTATTTATACAAATTTATTTCATGATGGAACCTGTAAATTGATCAAGCTGCTATTAGTTTCCATTCTTGCGTTATGATATCAAATTATAGCATTAAAAGAATCGGGTTTAAATTATAACTTGTTGCATCTTGAAGTACAATATCACATACTCACATACGTGGTTAGATGATTTACTAGTTAACTGCATAATGCATAACACTGTTAAATAGTTTCTACCCTGAATAACCTGTTGCATCCATTGAGCATATTTTATATATTACTGCATCTTTAGACCAGTTAACCCATAATAACAAGATTTAACAATTCTATGTTTGTTTAAGTGTAGGATATTTAAAGTTGGAACCACGACCCTAACTCTAATCTATAACTGTGCATCCTCATGCTTTAATCTGCACCCTTGCATATATCATCACCGTGTTTCATTTTTACTGTTTCATCTGTACCCATGCTTGTTTGGTTTATACAGATTTATATTAGTTTGGTGTATGAGCACCCACATAGTATTTTGTGCTCCCTGACATGACTTGCTACACACATATTACTTGACCCGACATGGTACCGTATATGGTACCGTACACTACTCGACTTGACCTAATGTACCATGGCTTGACCCGTTACCTGATCTTGTGTCTAATACCAACAAACCTGACATGTAGTCCTCACGGACCGTTCCTGTTGTCTATCCAGACAAACCTGCTCTTACCTGATCCTGTGTTGGCATTAGTTCTTGATTACTGAATACCTTACTCGAACAAATATAACTTGGGGGTATGGGGAAATCAATGATGAAATCTGACTTGTAACTCGACAGTTCGATACCTGTTCTGATCAGTCTTACGGGTTAAGCCAGCCCCGGAGTGATGATGCTGACATCACTCATCTGTACATGCTACCTTTTACTGCCTTGCGGCATGTGTCGGATTCAGCCCGAGAATCTTGACCGTGGTCCCGGGCATGCACGGGATACTATTGAGTTACATCGATGATTCATCAAATTGATTTCAAAGACTTGAGAGTAGATAACCCACTAGAACAGTTTAGTTTACTCACTGCCCACTACCATTCACTGCCCTGATTTACATTACTGTTACATCTGCTTTTCATTCATGATTATATTTGCATTGCCTGTTACCCTATTTGTATTTTATTACTTGATGACATGACGCGCTGACGTCTGGGTTTTGCATGGCCCAGATTCTTCTACCTTGTTGCAGACTGATCAGGAGTATTGCCGCTGTTAGACCGAGCGGTGAAGTTCCTGTCGGTGGGTAGTTTCACTTTTAGGTGTTTCATTTATTGTACCTTTTAGCTTCCGCACATTGTTATTTCTTGACTCTCTTACTCTGGCTTATGGACATGTACTAGATTGTTGGTTTACTTTCCTGTTCTTTATATCTCTACAGCCGTAATGTGACTGTGGAAGGATTTTTCCTATTCACAGGTAGCATGGTTGGTTATGTCACGTGTCTATCTTAGCGTACTCTGGGAAGCGGGGCGTGACAAGTGTAGACAAATGAACTATTCTACCATGCTTCACACCATTCTCGTGCCACCTCACCCCTCCATCTCATTTCTAATTTCTTAGAAAAGAAAAAACAACGGAAATGAGGTGTCCTCCTTCTAGAATTTTTTCCATATAAATACGGAATACACTCTACCCTTTATATATATATATCCGTATTCGTATCAAAATATGAATACCCAAAGAGACAGAATAACACAATGAACATAATACTAGAATATACATACATATATATATATATATGTATGTATGTATGTATGTATGTATGTATGTATGTATGTATATGTAAATTATTAAATCAATATCTGATTTAATCCGGTTTAATCCTAAGTCAGCTAGTATTATCAACCGTCCAATCAAAAGTCCGGGTAGCTAGTATACTCATTTCATCGGACCCCTACACATATCAAAATATGGCTATTATATCATTTTTCCTGAACCAGAGAAACCCTCTGTGTGGGACTCTAAAAACTTGACAATACGCTGGCAGTAGGTTTAACCACAAGCACGTTAGCGGACTAGCTGTACGCAACGGCTACTCAAGTACCTGTCGAAAAGGAAGGTCGACGAGCATGCTCATCCGAACCCCTACTAAGCCTATCCGTGACAATCTCCGTACAATCCGGTCTCTTCGTCTAAGAGTATCGCATACCGGGTCTAGGGTGGTAAACGTAAGACCCCTACTAACCCGATAAGTCGTGTCGATTTGGCTCAGGACCAATCTGAGAAACTACTGATCTAACCATCAGTAAATCTCAACTGTCTTGGCCAAAGTTTTATGGTTCTGGCCAACCGTATACAGTGAGATATTGACTCCCAATATCGGGAGAGACGAATCCCTGACAATCACTCATTACCTCCATGTGACTCGGAACTGTATCCAACCAAAACATGTTTGCACGACTCAGTAGAGCCGTGGTAGGGTAGTGATCTAAGTAAAGTGGGAACTCACACGAGACAAATGATGATCTCAGGTCTAAAGACTAACCTATATTCATGTCACCTGAGAACCGCTATCTGACGATAGGTATAATATCATCTAGAGGTTCCTGGCGAGTCTGTCCAGTGTACTCACCCCCAGTGAGCACCTATATACAATCTCAGGTGATCACACCAATGGCTGTGGGACTAACCACCGCCCCTTATCGGGGTTTAGAAACGTATACATAAGTCTACTCTGGAATATCGATACCCGGTCTCGATACTCCTACAACTTGGGACCTTTAAGGATGTGCTTATAGACTACCCAGCCCCCACAAGTATGGTCGCCATTATAATGCTGGTAGTCAAGAAAAAATCCTACGGGCTTTATCAACATGTATCTGCCATATGTGATATAGAGTATATCATATGCACATGTTAAGATAAAGGCAAACCAAAATAATATACTACTATAACGAGTCTTTATCAACATGTATAATCAATATAAAGCAACAAGAGAAACAAATACACATGTTAAGATAAAAAACTCAAATAATATACTATACAACTGAGAAAGATTGTCCTGTATATATATATATCCCTAACATCCTATACAATACAGACCTCTAGGGCATACATATCTAACAATCTCCTACTTGCACTGAGGCCTGTAATTGGCCTACCGAATACCCAACGTCTGCTCTAGGACTAGTTGTTGGCATATCGCATACCCAACATCTTAAAAAGTCGCTCGAACTGCGATTGAGGGAGGCCTTGGTAAATGGATCCGCCGTGTTGTCTTTCGTGTCTACTCTCCAGATCTCGATCTCCCAGCGATCTACGATCTTCCTGATCAGGTGATACCGCCTCAAGATGTGTCTGGATTTCTGATATGACCACGGTTCCTTCGGTAAAGCCATAGCCCTATTGTTATCATAATATAAAGGTGTTGGATTAACAATGGACGGAACCACCTCAAGTTCAGTAATGAACTTCTTCATCTATACTAGTTCTTTTGCGGTATCGTTGACAGCAATATATTCAACCTCTATCGTTGAGTCTGCAACGGTATCCTGTTTGGAGCTTTTCCAACAGACCGTTCCTCCATTGAAGGTGGACACAAAACCCGAGACAGATTTGCTGTCATCCTTGTCACTTTGGAAGCTTAAGTCTGTAAAGGACTCGACCTGGAGGTCTTCATTACCGTAAACCAACATCTCTTTATCCTTCTTATGTACTTAAGAATGTTCATTACAGCTGTCTAATGATTCTCACCTGGGTTTGATTGATACCAGCTCACCACGCTAAGCGCGTAAGCTACATCTGGTCTGATACATAGCATCGCATATATTATAGATCCTACCGCCGAAGCATAGGGTACATTGCTCATGCGAGCCCTCTTCTCATTAGTCTTAGGAAACATCTCTTTGAAGAGGATGATTCCGTGCAATGCGGGTATATTACCGGGCTTGGAATCTTCCATACTAAATCTCTTCAGTATGGTCTCTATGTACCTGGACTGTGAAAGTCTCAACATTCTCTTAGATCTATCTCTGTAAATCTTAATCCCCAGAATGTAGGGGGCATCACCCAGGTCTTTCATGGAGAACTTCTGTGACAAGAACTGCTTGACCGATTGCAGTATAGAAATATCATTTTCTATCAAGAGAATGTCATCGACGTACAAGACGAGGAATACGATAGTTATCCCTATAATTTTCTTATAGATACATGGCTCATTTTCGTTTTTGATGAAGTCAAATTCTTTGACTGTCTCATCAAAATAGATGTTCCAGCTCCGCGATACCTGTTTTGTTAGTGTATATGCCCTAGAGGCCATTACTGTATCATACTGGTTTGTATATTACTTGATGGAAGCTTGGGATATTCACAGTTGTATATACAATCTTGCTCGAAATGGTAGTATGCTACTTGGTTTGTCTCTGCTTTAATATGTGCATGTGTTTCATTTAGCATATTGCTGATATACATATTAATAGAGCTCTTAGGATCTTTGCTTAATTACCAGCGTTGTGATGGCGCTCACACTCGTGGGAGCTGGGTGATCTTTAAGCACATCCTTATACAGGTCCCTAGTCGTTGGACTATCGAGACAGGGCATCGATACTCCGGAGTAGACTAGCGTATGCGCTTCTCATCCCAGCGTGGGAGACGGTCTGTCCCACAGCCGTCAGTACGTCGTACTTGAGATAGTATGCGGGTGCTCGTTAGGTTACGAGTACACTGGACAGGACTCGTCGGGAACTGTTGGTTGGTATTATACCTATCGTCAGTTATCAGTTCCCAGGTGACATGAGTACAGCTTAGTCCGCTGACTTGACACTGTCACTTCGCCTCGAGTGTGTTCCTACTGCACTTTGATTGCTACCCTACAACGGCTCAAAGGAGTCGTGCAAACAGGTAGTTTTTTTTGGGTGCAGTCCCGAAGCACTTGGAGGCAGTGACGGTTAGACAGGATTCGTCTCTCCCGGTATTGGGGGTTGACATCGCGCTGTGTGCAGGAGAGCCATTACACGAGTAGTCCCTGGCCAGGGCAAGCGAGATATACTGGTAGGTTTCCAGTGTTATCTCAGGGTGTTCTGGGCTACACTCCGACACGACTTGTACCGCTATTAGGGGACTGACGTTCACCGCCCCCTAGGCCCGCCATGCGATGTATCAGACGAACAGATCGGACTGTACGGAGATTGTCACATACAGGCTCAGTAGGAGTTCGGATGGGGTTCACCTCGTCAGTCTTCTTATCGACATCTACCTGGGGACCGTTACGTACAGCTAGTGCCGCTTGCGGTCTGTGGTTAAACCCACTGCCAGCGTAGTGTCGAGTCTTTAGAGTCCCACACAGAGAGCTATTCGCCTTTAGGCAAAATGAGTAGAGGTCGCATGGTTTTGCGACAGGGTTCGTTCACATTCGCGCACTTGTGCACGTTTGCTGTCCGGACAGTTTATACTAGCGGGCTTTGGTTTAAGCCGGATCCTAGTATATGATTTGGGATTGGTTTTTCTCATTGTATTCGTGTTCCTCGGATCACGAATGCGGGTGCGTATGCACAGTTGCTTGAGATTGAGGGAGAGGACCTTGATTAGGGTTAATGGCTATTGTCATTTTATTAACCCTAATGTTTATGTGTGTGTTATAGTTAATTGATAATTAGTTTGATAATTGTGCATGGTTATGGTTGTTGACCATTTGACCTCCTTGACTTGTTGACCTAGGTTGACACTTTGACCATCATCATTTCTTTTGGAAGATGCTTTTTGATCCTTGCAAATTGAAATGATAATGGTCATGTCATGATTAACCATGACAATTATCTAGCTAATTATTTAATTAAAATAATATACACATATTAGTGAGAATGGTTCATATTATTCTCATTCCATCATATCTTTTCTCTTTCTTGTTCTTCCTCTCCCTCAAGCTCTCTCCCTCTTATGTGTTGAGAAACACTTGAGCTTGAGAAAAACCCTCTCTTGATCATCTTTACTCTCATCTAGGGTTCAAGGACTAGCACTTCTTGCACCCTAGTTACTTCTAGCTTGGAGTTGAAGCCAAAGGTTGAGGCTTTCGGGTGGATCTTTCTTTGACGGGAGAAGACGACAAAGGTGACCTCCTTCCACCACTCCAAGGAGCAAGGAGAGAAGGACTCAAAGCCCAAGGTATAACCTTTCTAGCACTTAGCTAGTTTCTAGTTAGCTTTAGCTTGTTTTTGTTTAGCAAAGATCCTTCATAGTCTAGTCCATGTTGCCTAAGCTCATAAAAATTTGATTTTTATTCCGTTTTCCGCCTCCCCGCAAGTACCGGGGTAGGCAACGTGGACTTGCAGTGGTATCAGAGCCTAACTAAACATAAACTAGCTAGGTAGTGAAGTGTGTCGAAGTTCGAAACGGAAAAATCGAAAAACCAAAATATCAAAACCCTAGTTTTCTGTTAAAATTTTTTCTGGTCAAAACAAAATTTGTTTTACTCCAAAAATCGTCTCAGGGTTTTTTAAAGATAGCCACCAAAAACGATCAACTGAATCGACCAATGTGCCGCGGTTCCGCGGCAATAGCAAGCTATTGCCGCGCAACCGCGGCCGTCTTGGCTCTTCACTTGGTCGAGTTTGGTGCAGTGTATCTCTGGCTTGGTTTTAGGATTTTTAAGATGGTTTATATGTGCCCAGATTTTCCAGAATAGAAATTTGTTTTTGGGGGCCTATAAATCCGTATTTTTTCCAAACTTCAATACACTTTGACTATAAGGGTTATATCTGTGTTGTTTGAATGTATTGAACGTCGGCTAATCGCTATATGTCGATTAGTCGGGGTTATACATATCAGTGATCTGTGATTAGATGATGGTATGTGTATATGAATGGGTTGGATTGTCGCGGATGAATAGCCGGGGTGGATGTGAGATGAGTGTTGCTTTTTCTTTCATTTATTGTAACATGTAAATTGATGTAATATTATTATTTGTTTGGCCGCACAACCGGGTCAGGGTTGTAGCCGTCGTTGTATAATTCTTTTTACTGTTTTTGCTCCTAGGATAGACCCATGGAGGGGGTGCACAAACTACCGGGTATCTCGAAGTGCCGAGTGGCCTACTCACGGTGGTGAGGGAGGTTGCTTCGCTTCGGGTACTTGGCGGGTAGTTTGCCGCACCCGTAGGGGTCTTGGGTGGGGTATTGGCTATTCACCGCGACCGTGTAATCCGCTTTTCGTTGCAGGCTCGAACGGATTGCGGATTCCTAGTATATCCAATGTATTCATCTGTGATCTGTAATGTCTATCATTGCTATATATTTATATATGATAACTATTTAGGCGTTGCTTATGTTTTACAGCCGCGCTAGCCCAGCCCCCGCTCTGTCGTTAATTAAGTAACCTAACGGGTGATGACGGGGCCCCGTGGCGAATGCGAATGGTATAAGCGTACGTCATATTTTGGTTGTTTTCTGCAATGGTAGGATTAAATGATGGGACGCATTAAAAGAACTAATGCAAGAAAATAAACCAAGTAAAAGTCGATTGGAACACTTTGAAAACCACTCGGTTCTTTTCAAAACTAAACTTTTAAACGCGGGGCTTGAACCACTCCTTTTAAAAGCTATCCCGTTCCATCGATTAGATCAAGTTCACTACGTTCACGGTTTCGCCAAAACCATTCGTAGCCCTCCGTCATTCCACATGAATGGTCAAAAAGTATTCAAGCTATGTATTTTGGCCAAAGTCAAGGCATAGTGATTGGTAGCTATTGGGTATTCATGTGCAGCATAGATAGATGCGTTGGTTTGGGACAGTCGTGCTGCCATTTTGGCCAAAGTCAAGGGTAGGTACGGGTGGGTCCAAATTAACCAGGAGAATGACGGGTAGAACTTGACATGTGACTTATGATATTTTGGCCAAAGTCAAGGTCATAAGAGCATGGGGCAAAAATCCACATCGGGAGTTTCATAAGTACTGAAACTTGCTAGCGCTGCATACCATTTGGAGTGTGATGATTCTGGTAGGATTCCTTCGGTTTTATCACGCGATGATATTTGGATCCCGATCCTACTGTGAGTATATGCTACTCCTCGGGAAAACTCTCACTTAACGATCAATGCTATAAACTTAGTAGGTGTCTAGAAAAGTGTTAGCGGGGCTATGCCCACAGGGAAAAGAGGTTACTTAATTAAGGAACTTCGCGAAAGCGTTGGAAAACCTCCCTCGAAGTACCGACACTGGCCTGGCTGAACGGTTAAGCAAGTATTGTACGGTGAGATTGATCCTGACTAATCCTTTCTTTACGGTTTGAGAAGGGATTCGAGAGACAGTGGGAGCCATCCAGTTTAAACAAATTAAAAACCACTCTAAACTTGCAAGAGCATCATGCTAAAGTGTTTCTTTTCTCTCTCCTAATTGCAGCGACCATTCAACATGACCGGACTTAAGTTATTACTAGATAAAAACATATTGACAGGGCCAAACTACAAAGATTGGCCCAGGAATATCAAGATGGCAATCACTTATGACAAGTTGGGGTATGTCCTTACCACCAAAGCTCCCCCTGTCCCAGGTCCCAAAACCAGTGTCGTAGATAGGGAAATCTACAAGACCTGGGAAATAGATTGTGCGAAGGCCAGATGCCTCGTACTTGCCTCGATGTACAACGAACATCAGAGGAGGCACGAGAATATGGACCTAGAGTCCATATTTCTTCATACAAAAGAACTGTATGGAGAGCAGTCTCGTATCGCAAGATACGAGGTGTCGAAGAAGTTGTTTTCGGCAAGGTTGGCCGTCGGATCATCGGTAGCGGAACACGTGCTTAAGATGATTGGCTACATTGAGGAGCTCGCGGACCTTGGGACCACGTTGGAGAATGAACTCTATACTGATTTGATTCTCCAGTCCTTTCCTTCTACTTACGCCCAGTTTATTCTTAACTTCAACATGCAAGGAAAGGAGGTTGAACTTTCCAAACTTCTGAATATGTTGAGGAGTGCTGAGGGCACCCTACAGAAGGGTAGGGAGACATCCACTTTGTTTGTAGGAGGATCTTCCTCTTCTAGGTCCAGGGCGAAAGCCAAGGGCAAGAAGAAGAAAGCCCCCGCCAAACCAAGAGGCGGTGTCGGTAAAGTGGATCCGAAGGGAAAAGGAAAAGCAACAAAGATAGCGGGAAAGTTGGTGGGGAAGGAAGAATGCTTCTATTGTCACAAAAGTGGTAACTGGAAACAGGATTGCAAGGCTTGGAAAGCCAGAACACAGGATTTGAAGCGAGTTGCAGCTTCAGCTTCAGGTGTGTATGTTATTGAAAACTGTCTATCAATAAACTCTACATCCTGGGTATTGGATACCGGATCAGGATCTCATATCTGTAATTCTTTGCAGGCGTTGAGAAAGCGTAGAGTTTTGAAGGCAGGTGACATGACCCTCAGAGTTGCAAACGGTGCTAGCATGGATGCTGAGGCCGTGGGGGACTATCACCTGGGATTGTCGGATGGACACTTTTTGGTTTTGCGTAGTTGTTATTATGTACCAAATGCAACCTGTAATATCATTTTTGTATCTTTATTATCTAAAGATGGTTATGAATTTGCATTTGTAAGTAATGTAGTGAACATTCACCTTAATCAAGTTTTGATTGGGTCAGGTACATTGAACAACGGTATATACGTATTAAACCAGCCACATATTTTCAATGTCCAGAATACACACAAAAGAAAGTCTCCAGAAATCAATAAAACTTTCTTATGGCATTATAGACTGGGTCACATCAATGAGAGAAGGTTGACTAAGTTACACACAGAAGGATATTTTGATTCGTTCGAATATCAATCGTATGCAACTTGTCAATCCTGTCTCAAAGGAAAGATGCCAAAGACTCCGTTCACTGGACACGAAGTAAGAGCGAGCGAGCTCTTGAGACTCGTACACAGCGACGTGTGCGGTCCAATGTCTACACATGCACGAAGCGGTTATTCTTACTTCATTACTTTTACGGATGACTTTTCAAGGTACGGTTATGTATTCTTAATGAAACATAAATCCGAGGCTTTTGAAAAATTCCAGGAATATAAGAATGAAGTAGAAAAACAAACAGGCAAAAGTATCAAGGCACTGAGATCTGATCGAGGTGGTGAATACTTGAGTGCCGAGTTCCTGGGTTACTTAAAAGAGAATGGAATTCTCTCTCAGCTTACTCCTCCAAACACTCCGCAACATAACGGTGTATCGGAGAGACGGAACCGAACCCTATTGGATATGGTACGGTCCATGATGAGTAATGCTGAGTTGCCGCGATCGTTCTGGGGATATGCGCTAGAATCAGCTGCATACCTTTTGAACCGAGTTCCAACTAAGACTGTGCCTACTACACCATATCAGATGTGGTGTGGGAAGAGACCCTATCTTAATCACATTAAGACATGGGGATGTCCAGCTTTTGTAAAAAAGCAGCATGCGGACAAGCTCGAGGCACGCTCAGTACAGTGCAAGTTTGTGGGATATCCAAAGAACTCCAAGGGATATTTCTTCTATTGCGAAGAGGAACAAAAAGTCCTTGTTTCTCGCCATGCCCACTTTCTAGAACACCAGTTCATAGAAAAAGAATTAAGTGGGAGCGCAATAGAACTGGAAGAAATTCCAGAACCACGAGCTATTACTGAAAGCTTGGTTGAACCAGAGGGTTTGAAAGATCAAGACATTCCCACGCCACTCCGCAGGAGTAGTAGGCAGTCTCATCCGCCCAAGAGATACTACGGTTTTCTCATTGACGGGGATAGAGAGGATTGCATCATAGACTTTGATGAGCCTACTAGCTTCCAGCAAGCCATTCAGAGCGTCGACTCGGTAAAATGGCTGGATGCAATGCAGACCGAAATGGAGTCCATGTACACCAACAAAGTATGGACGTTGGACATTGCTCCAGATGGGGTAAAACCCGTAGGATGCAAGTGGATCTTCAAAAGGAAGATTGGTGTAGATGGACAGGTTGAGACCTATAAAGCTAGACTGGTAGCAAAGGGTTTTCGTCAACGACCTGGTTTGGACTATGACGAAACCTTTTCTCCAGTAGCTATGCTGAAATCCATTCGGATCCTTCTTGCCATTGCTGCCTTCCACGATTATGAGATTTGGCAGATGGACGTAAAGACAGCTTTTCTAAATGGACATTTAGAGGAGTGTGTCTATATGGATCAGCCAGAGGGTTTCATTCAGAGTGGGAGCAGCGGAAAGGTGTGCAAGTTGCTTAAGTCCATTTATGGACTAAAGCAGGCATCGCGGAGTTGGAACATCTGTTTTGATGAGACGGTCAAGGAATTTGGCTTTATCAAAAATCCAGATGAACCATGCATCTATTGTAGATTTGTAGCGAGAACTGTGGTATTCCTCGTTTTATACGTGGATGACATTCTCTTAATAGGAAATGACATTCCTATGATACAATCTGTCAAGGGGTTCTTGTCACACAGGTTCTCCATGAAAGACCTGGGTGATGCCTCATACATTCTGGGTATCCGGATCTACCGTAACAGATCCAAGTGGATATTAGGACTTTCGCAGTCCAGGTACATCGGCACCATACTGAAGAGATTCAGTATGGAAGATTCTAAGCGCGGTAATCTACCGGCTTGTCACGGGATCACCCTCTCCAAAGAGATGTCTCCCAAGACTGATTTGGAGAGGGATCGCATGTCTATTATACCCTACGCTTCTGCGGTAGGCTCTATAATGTATGCGATGTTGTGTACCAGACCGGATGTGGCTTATGCGCTGAGTGTGGTAAGCAGGTATCAGTCAAACCCAGGGGAGAAACATTGGATAGCAGTAAAGAACATTCTCAAGTACCTGAGAAGGACTAAGGAGATGTTCTTGGTGTATGGCGGAAAAGACCTGCAGATTGAGGCCTTTGCTGACTCCAGCTTCCAGAGTGACAAGGATGATTCCAAGTCCATGTCGGGTTTTGTCTTTACCCTCAATGGAGAGGCGGTGTGTTGGAAGAGCTCCAAACAGGAAACCGTTGCTGACTCGACTATGGAAGCGGAATACATCGCTGCATCTGATGCCGCAAAAGAAGCTGTCTGGATGAGGAAGTTCTTGAGAGAACTTCAGGTGGTTCCGTCCATTGTTGACCCAATACCTCTGTATTGCGACAACAGCGGGGCTATAGCTTTAGCGAAGGAACCCAGGTCCCATCAGAAATCCAGACACATCTTAAGGCGGTATCACCTGATCAGGGAGATCGTAGATCGCCAGGTGATCGAGGTCCGGAGAGTTGCATAATAGGATAACACTGCAGATCCATTCACCAAGGCCTTGCCCCAGACTCAGTTCGAGCGGCTGATCGAGATGATAGGTCTTCGATACGCCAGTACATGACCTTAGTGCAAGTGGGAGATTGTTAGTGTATATGCCCTAGAGGCCATTACTGTATCATACTGGTTTGTATATTACTTGATGGAAGCTTGGGATATTCACAGTTGTATATACAATCTTGCTCGAAATGGTAGTATGCTACTTGGTTTGTCTCTGCTTTAATATGTGCATGTGTTTCTTTTAGAATATTGCTGATATACATATTAGTAGAGCCCTTAGAATCTTTGCTTGATTACCAGCGTTGTGATGGCGCTCACACTCGTGGGAGCTGGGTGATCTTTAACCACATCCTTATACAGGTCCCTAGTCGTTGGACTATCGAGAAAGGGCATCGATACTCCGGAGTAGACTAGTGTATGCGCTTCTCATCCCAGCGTGGGAGACGGTCTGTCCCACAGCCGTCAGTACGTCGTACTTGAGATAGTATGGGGGTGCTCGTTAGGTTACGAGTACACTGGACAGGAATCGTCGGGAACTGTTGGTTGGTATTATACCTATCGTCAGTTATCAGTTCCCAGGTGACATGAGTACAGCTTAGTCCGCTGACTTGACACTGTCACTTCGCCTCGAGTGTGTTCCCACTGCACTTTGATTGCTACCCTACCACGGCTCAAAGGAGTCGTGCAAACAGGTAGTTTTTTTTGGGTCCAGTCCCGAAGCACTTGGAGGCAGTGACGGTTAGACAGGATTCGTCTCTCCCGGTATTGGGGGTTGACATCGCGCTGTGTGCAGGAGAGCCATTACACGAGTAGTCCCTGGCCAGGGCAAGCGAGATATACTGGTAGGTTTCCAGTGTTATCTCAGGGTGTTCTGGGCTACACTCCGACACGACTTGTACCGCTATTAGGGGACTGACGTTAACCGCCCCCTAGGCCCGCTATGCGATGTATCAGACGAACAGACCGGACTGTACGAAGATTGTCACATACAGGCTCAATAGGAGTTCGGATGGGGTTCACCTCGTCAGTCTTCTTATCGACATCTACCTGGGGACCGTTACGTACAGCTAGTGCCGCTTGCGGTCTGTGGTTAAACCCACTGCCAGCGTAGTGTCGAGTCTTTAGAGTCCCACACAGAGAGCTATTCTCCTTTAGGCAAAATGAGTAGAGGTTGCATGGTTTTGCGACAGGGTTCGTTCACATTCGCGCACTTGTGCACGTTTGCTGTCCGGACAGTTTATACTAGCGGGCTTTGGTTTAAGCCGGATCCTAGTATATGATTTGGGATTGGTTTTTCTCATTATATTCGTGTTCCTCGGATCACGAATGCGGGTGCGTATGCACAGTTGCTTGAGATTGAGGGAGAGGAGCTTGATTAGGGTTAATGGCTATAGTCATTTTATTAACCCTAATGCTTATGTGTGTGTTATAGTTAATTGATAATTAGTTTGATAATTGTGCATGGTTATGGTTGTTGACCATTTGACCCCTTGACTTGTTGACCTAGGTTGACACTTTGACCATCATCATTTCTTTTGGAAGATGCTTTTTGATCCTTGCAAATTGAAATGATAATGGCCATGTCATGATTAACCTTGACAATTATCTAGCTAATTATTTAATTAAAATAATATACACATATTAGTGAGAATGGTTCATATTATTCTCATTCCATCATATCTTTTCTCTCTCTTGTTCTTCCTCTCCCTCAAGCTCTCTCCCTCTCATGTGTTGAGAAACACTTGAACTTGAGAAAAACCCTCTCTTGATCATCTTTACTCTCATCTAGGGTTCAAGGACTAGCACTTCTTGCACCCTAGTTACTTCTAGCTTGGAGTTGAAGCCAAAGGTTGAGGCTTTCGGGTGGATCTTTCTTTGACGGGAGAAGACGACAATGGTGACCTCTTTCCACCACTCTAAGGAGCAAGGAGAGAAGGACTCAAAGTCCAAGGTATAACCTTTCTAGCACTTAGCTAGTTTCTAGTTAGCTTTAGCTTGTTTTTGTTTAGCAAAGATCCTTCATAGTCTAGTCCATGTTGCCTAAGCTCATAAAAATTCGATTTTTATTCCGTTTTCCGCCTCCCCGCAAGTACCGGGGTAGGCAACGTGGACTTACATGTTTTAATCCATAAATGAATTTAAGCAATTTGCACATCTTCCCGCTGTTGGCTATAGTGCCCTCAATTCAATTATTGTAATCTCAGGCACGCGATTGTGATGATTGAGTGAGGACCTATACGGGTAGAGCAGTCTTACTCAAAATGATAATATACTATCTGGTTTGTCTTTATTATCATGTACATGCATTATGTGGTATTACAGATCATTATTACATGTTGATAGAGCCCATAGAATTCTTACTTGACTACCAGCATTATGATGGCGATCATATACGTGGGAGCTGGGTGGTCTATAAGCACATCCTTAAATGTCCCTAGTCAAGAGAGTGTCGAGACTGGGCATCGATACTCCGGAGTAGACTAGTGTGTACTTATCGAGACCCCGACGAGGGGTGGTGGCCGGTCTCACAAGCCATTGGTGTCAGTCAATCACCTAAGATAGTATATATGTGCTCATTGGGTTATGAGTACACTGGACGGACTCGCCGGGAATATGCTAGTTGGTATTATACCTATTGTCAGATAGCAGTTCTCAGGTGACATGAGTACAGGTTGTCTGTCGACCTGAGATCGTTATTTGTCTCGTGTGAGTTCCCACTGTGCTTTGATTACTACTCTAACACGGCTCAAAGGAGTCGTGCAAACAGGTTTTAATTGGGTACAGTCCCGAGCCACATAGAGGCAGTGAGAAGATCATCGGGGATTCGTCTCTCCCGGTATTGGGGGTTGATGTCGCGCGGTGGACGGATGGCCATCATCAGAAATCCTTGGCCAAGGTAGACGAGAATTACTGCTTTGGATCAGTAGTTTCTCAGTGGGTGATGAGTTTCATACCGACACGAAATATCGTGTTATTATTGGTTTGACTTTATCCACTCCCTGATATGTGATACTCTTAGACGAACAGACCGGACTGTGCGGAGATTGTCACGAACTGGCTCAGTAGGGGTTCGGATGAGTTTTCTCGTCGGCCTTCCTTTCGCTCAATACCTGGTTAGCCGTTACGTACAGCTAGTGTCGCTGACGTGCTTGTGGTTAAACCCACTGCCAGCGTATTGACGAGTTTTTAGATTCCCACACAGAGGGTTTCCCTGGTTCTGGAGAAATGATGTAGTACCTATATTGGATACGTGCAGGGTTCCGATCGATTGATTGTACTATATACCCGGACTTTCGATCGGACAGTTGATAATACTAGCCGGCTCGGGTTTGAGCCGGATTATTAAATCAGGTATTGATTTAATAATTTACATATATATTTCGATATGTATATTCTATTATTCTATTATTTGTGTTATTCTATCTCTTCAGGTATTTGTATTTCGGTATGAATACAAGTATGTATATACTGTAGAATGTAATCCGTATTTATACGGAAAACATTCTAGAAGGTGGACACCTCATTTAGATTTTTTCCATTTATTTAATAGGAAATAAGGTGGAAAAGGAGAGAGGGGAGTATGGTGAGAACCATGCTTGTATAGTGTTGCACAAATGAATTGTTAATTCATTTGTGCAAACTATTCAAGCATGGGTTGATTTTTAAAATGGAAAAATGTGTTTAATAAAACATGCTTGTTATCATTTTTCCTCACTTGATGAAAGATGTTGCATGGTTCATTTTTTGGAGATGGCATTCTCATTCTCCTCTCTAGTTTTCTTGAGTTACTCCACCTTCATCCTTAACCTCCTCTCTACAATCTCGTGAGTTGAGAATCAAGAGAGGAGGTAAGATAGATACACTCATAGAACACTTCACTACATCCTAGGAACTCTAGATTAGCAACATAGAATCCCTAGTTGCTTCACTTAATCATTAGTGTAAAGCTAGAGCCATGAGCTACATCTATCGGGTGGATCATCTTCGACGGAGGAAGACCGGCGGCCAAGTTCAATCGAGGACGTCTCAAGGAGCCAAGGAAGATGGTAGAAGACCGAAGGACACGGTTCATTCGGTATAACCATTTCTAACCTTATAGTTTAGCTCATTGTAGTTAGCTAGTGTAGGTTTATGGTTCGATTCTAGGATGGGTTCGTTAGCGCCAAGTTTTTTAAATGTCATTTTTGTTCCGCATCAGCCACGGTAGATGGCCAGGGCACTATCAAACCCCAACATGGTATCAGAGCCACCCCATAAACCATTACTAGCTAGTTTACATAAGGTGAAAATGTCGATCAACCAAATTTTCCGAATCGTTTTTCCATTTCGACATGCCTGCTGCCGTTTTTGAAAGTTGTTCATAAAATTATTCGGAGTGTCTTAAAAATACGTGCAGGCATTTGTAGAGCACCATAAGAAATTTGGACACTTGAACCAACAAGATGGCCGTGGAACCGCCGTAATATATGTCTATTGGCGGCGGTTCCGCGATCGTCTTGTGGCCAAAGTGCGCCAAATTTCTTCTAGCACTCTAAAACTTGGAAATATGATTTTTGGGATATTTGGTTTTGACCCAGATTTGTTTCAGTGCTGGAATGCATTTGGGGCCAGTATGGAAAAGTTTAGTCTATCGAAATTTTAAGTATGTGTTTATCAGTGCATGCGATAATATCTGCGACCGTGAATATCATTGAGCGGTACAACCCGACTAGTTGCTATATGTTCAACTAGACGGGTTTGCGAACGTGATATTCACGTTGATGGTCTGAGTTGTGCTAATATTTTGGTTGGATTTTCGTGGTGGATAGCCTATGGTGCAATGGTAGTAGTACAGTTCAGATTCATTTGTATATGCGTTAATACGGGACGAGCATCCGACATGTAGAAAACTGTCTCTGCTAGTTTGTATATTCTTTTGTTGGGGCACGACCGGGTTGAGGTCGATTCTTTTTGCTTTGCATCGTGGTATTCAGTTAGGATTATCCTGCACCTCATTCGATGAGGAAAAAGTTAAGATCCCTTCACAGGGAGTGACCTCTTTAGCAAAAGTTTATGCCACTATATATTTGTAAAACTGCTCTGGTTCTTTCAACGATATCAAGTTCATTACATTAAAGGTTTTTCTTTAAAAACCAGCCGTAGCCCTTCGTCATTTCAGATTAGTATTGCTTAGTATTCGTGCTACATATGTCATGCTCAGCCGAGGCGAGTGTTCGGTGGCTATGTAGTGATTTTCTGTTGCATGGTGATGCGATTGGTTAGGACAGTCGTACGGTCATTTTGGCTCAGTCTAGGATGTTGGATATGTATGCCCTAGAGGCCATTATTGTATATATATACATGTGGATACTTGGACATATATATGTACATGACAGTCTTGCTCGATATGATAGTATGCTATCCTGTTTGTCTTTATCTTAACATGTGCATATGTTTTACTTGCTATTACGTATCATTCATACATGTTGATAAATCCAATAGGATCATTGCTAGACTACCTACGTTATGATGGCGATCATACTTATAGGAGCTGGGTAGTTAGTACGCACATTCTTAAAAGGTCCCTAGTCGTGGGAATATCGAGACTAGGCATCGATATTCTGGAGTAGACTAGTGTATACATTTCTAGACCCCGACGAGGGGCGATGGTCTGGTCCTGCAACCATTGGTCTTTTGCAATTAAGATCATATACAGGTGCTCACTGGGTGTGAGTACACCGGACGGACTCGCCGAGAACTTCCAGATTGTACTATACCTATCGTCAGATGGAAGTTCTCAGGTGACATGAGTACAGGTTAGTCTTTAGACCTGAGATCGTCTTTTGTCTCGTGTGAGTTCCCACCGTGCTTTGATCACTACCCTACCACGGCTTTATTGAGTCGTGCAAACAGGTTTTGGTTGGGTACAGTCCCGAGCCACATGGAGGTATTGAGCGATTGTTGGGGATTCGTCTCTCCCGGTATAGGGAGTCGATATCGCACTGTGTTCGATTGGTCAGGACCATAAGACCTTGGCCAAGGCAGTTGGGATTTACTAATTGGATGATCAATAGTTTCCCGAATTGGTCCTAAGCCGCATCAGCATGAATTATCGGGTTATTAGGGTCTGACGTTTACCACCCATAGATCCGGTATGCGATACTCTCAGATGAAGAGACCGGACTGTACGGAGATTGTCACGGATAGGCTCAGTAGGGATCCGGATGAGTTTGCTCATCGACCTTCCTTTTCTATGGGTACCCGGGTAGCCGTTACGTACAGCTAGTGCCGATGACATGCTTGTGGTTATAGATTTATCCAGTAACTCACTGCCGGTGTACTGTCGAGTCTTTAGAGTCCCACACAGAGAGTTTCCCTGGTTCAGGCGAAATGATGCAGTATCCGTATTGGATACGTGCAGGGTTCCGATAGATTGATGTACTTTGTACCCGGACCTTCGATCGGACAGTTGATAATACTGGCTGGCTGGGGAATGAGCCGGATTATTAAATTAAGTACTGAATTAATAATTTGCATATATGTATTTCGATATGTATATTCTAGTATTATGTTCTTTGTGTTATTCTATCTCTTTAGGCATTCGTGTTTTTATCCGAATGCAGGTATGTATATACAGTAGACTGTAATCCGTATTTTATTACGGATAACATTTTAGAAGGTGCACACCTCATCATGGATTTTTTCATTTATTCACAAATGGAAATGATGTGTAAATTGAAGGAAAAGGAGGTATGGTGAGAGCCATGGCTTCAATAGTTGACAAATTTATTATTAATTCATTTGTGGCAACTATTGAAGAATGGTTGATAGTTTTTTATTATGAATATTGTTATACGAAACGAATGTGAGCTATTTTCTCTTATATGGTTGCTCATTTTTTGCTCTCACCATTTTTGCTTCACCTCCTCCTTCTCTTGAGCTTCATCACCTTCATCATCTTCCTCCTCTCTACACTCTCATATGTTTAGAAACAAGAGCGGAGGTAAGATAGAGATAGAAAGTCACTTAGAACCTCACACACTATATCCTAGACTTCTTGGTTTAGCAACCCAAGTTCTCTACTTGCTCCACTTGATATTTAGTGTGGAGCTAGAGCCATGGATCACATCCCTCGGGTGGATCATCTACGACAAAGGAGGACCGGAGAGAAAAATCGATCGCGAAGAACCGATGGAGCAAGAAGTGAAGATCAAGCTTGTTCAAGGTGGCCACTAGGAGCACATGATGAAGAAAGAAGACCGAAAAACTTGGATCTTTTGGTAAGACTCTTCATCATACTAGTTAGCTCTCTTAGTTTTGCTAGTTAGGTTTATGGTTAGATCCGGTTTAATGGGTTATTCTAACGCCGTTTTTACTTTGGTAAGAAATTTTTTGTTCTGCAAACGGCCATGGATGATGGCTAGGGCGTTAGGGTAACCCAACATGGTATCAGAGCTACCCCATAAAGCCTATACTAGCAGTTTAAACAATGTTTAAAATAACGAAACCGAAATAACTCCAAAATACGAAACCTTGAATTCAAGTTTCTGTAAATTTTTAAACAGCCTCTGAAATTTTTTTAAATAACTGCAGAGTGCTATTTTTACTATAACTAGAACACCAGAGAAAAACGAGCACATGATTCCTTGTTTTGGCCGGCGGAAACATCAAAAAGGCCGGTGTCACCGGTTTTGTTGTGGTGAAATATGCTCATTTTTCTTAGGTGCTCTATATCTCTTAGTTTGGGGTTTCTGGATATTTTTTATTTTGCCCAGAATGATTTTTCAGTTATATTGAGTTTTGGGGCATTACGGAGTATTTCGAAGTCGCTATTTTAACACTGTTTAACCGTTATCAGTACTTAGATTAGCATCTACGACCGTGAATGTCATTTGATCGGTATAACCCGTCTAATTGCTATGTGTTCTTTTAGACGAGTTTATGAACGTGACATTCACGTTGATATTCTGTTATTGTGCTGATATTGTGGTTGGATTGTCGTGGTGGATAGCCGGTGGTGCAATGGTTTAGTACAGTTTATATTCATTTGTACATTTGTTATTGCGAAGCGAACGTCCGACATGTGGACTGCTGTTACTGTCGTGTTGTATATTATTTGATTGGGGCACGACCGGGTTGAGGTCAATATCACCTTTTTACATATATTTTTTATTTTCTGTACTAGGACTACCTCACGG
The DNA here is from genome assembly GCA_030015575.1 of Agapanthus africanus. Classification (NCBI taxonomy): domain Eukaryota; kingdom Viridiplantae; phylum Streptophyta; class Magnoliopsida; order Asparagales; family Amaryllidaceae; genus Agapanthus; species Agapanthus africanus. Next base: position 363,671,526 of record CM057341.1, on the reverse strand, counting down.
TGGAGTTCACGAATAGCCGGATTCTAGAGGGCAACAAACCCGCATCTCATGGCATTGAGACGGAGGGGGCTTCACTCTAGAATTGGCGGGCTATTCACCACACTCATAGTGGGTATAGGTGTGACCCATAGAGGGGCGCTCAAGTTACCAGGTCCCGTGAAGTGCTGGGTGGCCCATTCACTTTGTTGATTGGGGTTGCCTCACTTCTTGGATTAGCGGGTAACTTGCCACGCTCGTAGGGGTCCAGGTTTCTATTGCACGGGCTATCCACACGACCGGGAGCGTCGGGTCTCATTTGCGGCTCAAATGAACCCGGGGCTCCAAAATTATCCACCGTTCTATGTTGCTTGCTAAGATTATGTGATGTTGCTTATTATCATGCCTGAGATTAATGTTATATATATTTATATATATACTAGTAGATGTTGTATATGTTTTGCACCCGCGTTAGTCCAGCCCCCGTTCTGTCGTTAGTTAAGTACTTAATGGGTGATGACGGGGCCCAGTGGCTAATGCGGATGGCATATACGTACATTTTATTTTCGTTCCTTTCTGTGGTGTGATATGTTTAAATGATGGGACCGCATTAATTTTGATTAATGCAAGATAAGAAACCTAAAAGATGTTGTTGGAGCAAATTTTGAAAAACTAAAGTTATATTATTTCGCTTTGAATAGTCGTATTCGATTGTGAATATCCAGCACCTCATTCCAAGAGGCAAGAGCCGAGATCCCTTCGCGGGGAGTAACCTCTTGAGCAAAAGTCTATACTGTAGATTACTCGGTTTTTTCAAAACCACAAGTTTTCAAAAGCGGAGCCTGAACCACTCCTTTTCAAAACTGCTCAGGTTCCTTCAACGATATCAAGTTCATTACGTTAAAGGGTTTTTCGCCAAAAACCCAGCCACAACCCTCCGTCATTTCAGATTAGTATTACTTAGTATTCATGCTACGTATGTCATGCTCAGCCGAGGCGTAGTGTTCGGTAGCTGTGTAATACTTTTCGGTAGCATTAGATGCGATTGGTTAGGATAGTCATCCGGTCATTTTGGCTCAGTCAAGGACTTGTACGGGTGGGTCTAATGCAATCAAGATAATGACGGGTTGAACTTGACTAGGATCCTTTGATATGTTGGCTCGGTCAAGGTCACTTGGGTCCTAGAGGTAAAAACCACATCGGGAGTTTCAAATATACAGGAAACTTGCTGGTGCTGTATACCTTTTGGAGTGTGGTGACTAGAGTGGCTTCCATTTAGGTTATCACATAATGATAGTTGGATCCTGATCCCACTAATGAGTAGGATTACTCTTGGGAGATTTTCTCACATAACAATCAATGCTATAAACTAAGTAGGTGTCTAGAACTGTATTAGCGGAGCATTGCCTCCAGGAAAAAGAGGTTATGTAATTAAGGAACTTTGCGAAAGCATTGGAAAACCTCCCTCGAAGTACCGACACTAGCCTGGCCGAAAGATTAAGCAAGTATTGTGATGTGCGATTAATCCTGACTAGTTCTTCTTTTAAGGTTTGAAGAAGAATTCAAGAAAACAGTGGGAGCCATCCTGATTAAACTAATAACCAATCTAATCTTGCAAGAGCTCATACTGAGTGTTTCTTTTCTCTCTCTCCAGGTAGAAACCAATTCATGCCCTAAACAAGATAATAAAATGTATCGATTGACCGATCCGAATTCTTATTCGTGGCTGGGGAACGTCGGTTTGGATCTAACTTATGACAACAGTCATGAGTGTGAGCAAAGGAAAGAGAATTGCATGAATTCCTTGATGACCCCATCGAAGAAGAAGCATACTATTGCATCTTCTGTAGGTGTTCTAGTTATTGAGAACTGTTTTTCGATTATTCGTACCTCCTGGGTACTAGATACATGATCAGGGTCTTATATCTGTAATCTATTGCAGAGACTGAGAAAAAGTAGGATGGTTGGACCTGGTGATATGTCTCTCAGAGTAAGGAACAGAGTACAAGTTGATGCTTCTGCCGTCGGTGAATATCACCTAGTGTTGCCAAATGGCAATACTATAATTTTGAACAATTTCTACTGTGTACCTTCCATAGTTTGCAACATCATATCAATTTCTTTACTTGATAAAGATGGATATAGTTTTGTTCTTGATAGAAATATCATGAACATTTATCTTGATAAGGTATTGGTTGCAGAAGGTACACTGTGTAATGGTATCTATGTTCTAAATCAAAATGCAGTTTTCAATATATAAAATGCACGCAAGAGGAAGAGTTCAGAAGTGAACGAATCCTACTTGTGGCATTGTAGATTTGGTAATATTGGAGAGAAAAGACTAAGTAAGTTGCATAAAGATGGATTTTTGGATACGTTCGAATTTTCATCTTATGAAACTTGTCAGTCTTGTTTCACAGGAAAAATGACCAAATCTCCGTTCACCGGACACGGAGAAAGAGCAGCAAAACTCTTGGGACTCATACACATCGATGCGTGTGGTCCGATGTCTATACATACAAGGGGTGGGTTCTCGTACTTCATCACATTCACTGACGATCTCTCTAGGTTCGGATATGTGTATCTTATGAAACACAAATCTGAAGCTTTTGAGAAATTCAAAGAATACAGAAATGAAGTAGAGAACCAGACCGGGAAAAGTATTAAGATCCTCCGATCTGATAGAGGAGGAAGTACTTAAGTACGGAATTCCTAGAATACTTAAAAGAGAATGGAATTCTCTCTCAGCTTACTCCTCCGTATACACCAAAGCACAATGGTGTATCGGAGCAAAGGAACCGTACCCTATTGGACATAGTTCGCTTCATGATGAGTAACGCCGAGTTGTCTCTTTCATTTTGGGGACATGCGCTTCAGAAGACAGCGGCATACCTATTGAATGATGTTCCATCCAAATCTGTGCCTAAGACTCCATATGAAATATGGAATGGAAAAAGACCATATCTTAAACATATTAAGATATGGGGTTGTCCGGCCTATATTAAAGTACAAAATTCAGACAAATTACAGGCACGTTCAGTTTTATGTAAGTTTGTGGGATATCCTAAAAATTCAATAGGATATACGTTCTACCACACCGAGGAACAAAAGATGTTTGTATCTCACCACGCCACCTTTTTAGAGTGGTAATTTCTTGCAAAAAAAAAACAAGTGGGAGCACAACAGAACTGAATGAAATGTCAGAACCATAAACTCAAACTGAAGAATTGGTGGAACCAGAAAATTCAGTAATCCCAGACGAACCTCGGCCACTCCGCTGTGGGATTTCTCATTCGCCCGAGAGATACTACGGTTTTCTCATAGACGGGGATCAAGAGAATTTCATCTTGGAAGAAGATGATCCTACTAGTTTCAGGCAGGCTATTATCAGTACGGACTCTGATAAGTGGCTGGATGACATGCGATCCGAAATGGAGTCCATGTACACCAATAAAGTATGGACCTTGGATATTGCTCCACCTAGGGTAAAACCCATTGGATGCAAATGAATCTACAAAAAGAAATTTGATGTAGATAGGCAGGTGGAATCCTATAAGGCTAGACTTGTTGCAAAAGGTTTTCGTCAAAGACCAGGTGTGGAATATGACGAAACCTTTTCTCCAGTGGCTATGCTCAAATTCATTCGGATCCTACTTGCCATTGCTGTCTTCCATGACTATAAGATCTGGTAGATGGACGTAAAAATGGATTTTCTGAACGGAAGTTTAGAAGAGTGCGTTTATATGATCAGCTGGAAGGTTTTATAGCCAGTGGGAGCAGCGGGAAGGTGTGCAAATTGCTTAAATCCATTTATGGATTAAAGCAGGCATCGCGGAGTTGGAACATCTTTTTTGATGAAACAGTCAAGGGTTTTAACTTCATCAAAAACGAGGATGAGCCTTGTATATATAAGAAGATTGTAGGACGAACTGTCGTATTTCTAGTTTTGTACGTGGACGACATTCTTTTGATAGGAAATGATATTCCTATACTACAATCGGTCAAGCTATTCTTGTCACAAAAGTTCTCCATGAAAGACCTGGGTGATGCCTCATACATTCTGGGGATTAAGATCTACAGAGATAGATCCAAGAGATTACTGAGACTTTCACAGTTCAGGTACATAGAGACCGTACTAAAGAGATTTAGTATGGAAGATTCCAAGCGCGATAACATACCCATATTGCACGTTATCTGTTAGAGTTTCTTAGCACATCTACTAGGGTTTCAAGGTGTATCAAGTATACAATTTTAAAAATTAGTGTGCTAATGAACTCAAACTTAGAATCGAACTAGAGAATTAGGTTAACAACAAATATGTAATCAAACATTATATGAGTGAACAAGGAATACAACCTTTGTAGACCGGTCCTTCACTTCTAAAGCTCCATGTAGTCGTCCCTTCGCTCCAAGTAATGAACTCCCGAACTCTAGTAAGGGTTCACATGAAGAAATGAATAAGCTTGCTCGTAGTCTTCGAGGCCGAAGATGATCTACGTTGAGGAGACACAAGCTCATGCTACCTCTTCACTAATGGTAGATTAGTGAAGAAAACACCCTAAACTAAATGGCTAATATAGTAGAGGATGATGAAGTAAGAAATGAGCTCACTTTATATTTATTTTTCTCACAATATTTCTTCACTTCCTCAAAACCTAGAGAGCTTGAGGGAGATGAAGAAGAAGATGGTGAATAATGAGATGAGATTAGAAATGCAACCATGGGTGAGTTTATGTCATACACAAACTCATGTAGAGAATAAACTATGGTGTAAGGTTAATGGTTAGGTTAATATATATCTTAAGCAAGACAAAGGAGTGGACTAAGTCAATGAAACCTGCAAGCTTCTACAAGCTTTAAACCATGACAAAATCTCCACTAATTTTGAATTATTTAAATATAAATATAAACCAACATTAAACCTAGCATGGTGTGAGTTTCATACATCCATGTTGCATGTGTAACCAAGTATGACACAACAATATATATCACATATATATTTTGTGCCAAAAAAAAAACAATACAATTAACATATATCACACACACATATATATATATATATATATATATATATTAACTTATCACATATATATATTAATGTATCACAAGTGAGAAAAAGAAATACTTAAGTGAGCTAATATTAGTTAATGTAATTTAATATATCAAATATATAATTGTACATTAAATTATTAAATCAATACTTGATTTAATAATCCGGCTATATCACATATAACCGACTAATATCATATGTATCTTTTTATCGAATCAACACTAGATCCGATAACCCGGCTATCTCATATATAACCGGCCGATATCACATATCGCGAGAATAGATTGCGGTATCTCATACGCGCATTAATCTCGGTCCCGCACATATCACATATGTGCTCCTACTTCGTTTCGTATGAACCAGGAAACTTCTGTGTAGGACTCTAAAGACTCGTCAATACGCCGACAGTAGGTGATGATCATATCAAACACCCACAAGCCGCAAGAGGTCTGCTAAACGTAACGGCCACCCGGCATTGAGCGATCAGAAGATCAACAAGCAAGCCTGCTCATACTCCTACGAATCCATTCAGTAACACTACCGTACAGTCCGGTCTCTTCGTCTGATATGTCGCATATCAAGTCTAGGGGTGGTAAACGTAAGACCCCAGTAAATTGATAAGTCATGCCGATATGAGGCTCATAACGGGTCGAGAAACTACTGATAACACTTACCAGTAAATCTCATCATCATCTCTGGCCAGGGACTTCCTGTTATAGCCAATCGTGCACAGCACAACATCAACCCCCAATACCGGGAGAGATGAAACCCCTCCTATCGCTCATTGCCTCTATGTGATTCGGGACTATACCCAAAAGACACTGGTTTGCACGTTCTCTTGAACGTGGTATGATGGAAATCAAAGCACAGTGGGAATCACATAAGACTCTATGACAATCTCGGGTCTACAGACTAACCTGTACCAGTGTCACCAGAGAACTGCTATCTGACGTCAGGTATAATTCCATCTAGGAGTTCTCGAAGAGTCCATTTCGGTGTACCCATTCTTTAATGAGCACCTGTGCACATTCTCTGATGTCAAACACCAATGGTTATGGGTTCAACCATCGCCCATACAGGGTCAAGAATCATACACACTAGTCTACTCTGGAATATCGATGCCCCGTCTCGACACTCCCACGACTAGGAACAATTAAAGGTGTACTTGTGGACTACCCTGGCCCCACTAGTATGATCTACATCATAGTCCTGGTAGTCAAGTTCACATCCTAAAGGCTTTATCAACATGTAATAGAGAGACAGTATAAAGATACATAAGCATACATGTTAAGATAAAGAGCAACCAGATAGCATACTATCATGTCGAGCAAGAAAGTCCCCTCTATATATGTCCAAGCATCCACTATAATATACAATCATGTACAATAATGGCCTCTAGAGCATACATATAACTAACAGAATCACCCTCTCCAAAGAGATGTCTCCCAAGACTGATGAGGAGAGGGTTCGCATGAGCACTATACCCTACGCTTCGGTGGTAGGATCTATAATATATGCGATGCTATGTACCAAACCAGATGTAGCTTACACACTTAGCATGGTGAGCCGGTATCAATCTAACCCAGGTGAGAACCACTGGACAGCTGTTAAGAACATTCTTAAGTACCAAAGGAGGACTAAAGAACTGTTCCTGGTATTCGGTAATGGGGACCTTCAGCTGGAGTCTTTTACCAATTCGAGCTTCCAGAGTGACAAGGATGACAGCAAGTCTGTCTCGGATTCTGTGTTAACCATCAACGGAGGGGTGGTCTGTTGGAAGAGCTTCAAACAAGACACCGTCGCAGACTCGACGATGGAGGCTGAATACATTGCTACCAACAATGTTGCAAAAGAAGTCGTCTGGATTAAGAAGTTCATTACTGAACTTCAGGTGGTTCTATCCATTGTTAACCCAATACCCTTGTATTGCGACAACAATGGAGTTATGGCTTTAGCGAAGGAACCATGGTCCCATCAGAAATCCAGGCACATCTTGAGACGGCATCACCTGATCAGAGAGATCATTGATTGCCGGGAGATTGTGGTGCGGAGAGTAGACTCAAAAGTCAACACGGCGGATCCATTCACCAAGGCCCTTCCTCAAGCATAGTTCGAGAGACTTTTTGAGATATTGAGTATGCGATATGCCAACAGCTGGCCTTAGAGTAGACGTTGTGTACTCGGTACGCCAATATTTGTTCTTAGTGCAAATGGGAGATTGTTGGATATGTATACCCTAAAGGCCATTATTGTATATGTATACATGTGGATGCTTGGACATATATATGTACAGGACAGTCTTGCTCTATATGATAGTATGCTATCTAGTTTTTCTTTATTTTAATATGTGCATATGTTTTACTTGCTATTATGTATCATTCATACATATTGATAAAGCCCGTAGGATCATTGCTATACTACTTGCGTTATGATGGTGATCATACTTGTGGGAGCTGGGTAGTCGGTATGCACATTCTAAAAGGTCCCTAGTCGTGGGAGTATCGAGACTGGGCATCGATATTCCGGAGTAAACTAGTGTATACGTTTTTAGACCCCCGATGAGAGGCGATAGTATGGTCCCGCAACCATTGGTCTTTTGTACCTAAGATCGTATGCAGGTGCTCACTAGGTATGAGTACACCGGACGGACTCGCCGAGAACTTCTTGATGATACTATACCTATCGTCAAATAGAAGTTCTCAGGTGACATGAGTACAAGTTAGTCTTTAAACCTGAGATCGTCATTTATCTCGTGTAAGTTCCCACCGTGTTTTGGTCACTACCCTACCATGGCTCTACTGAGTCATGCAAACAGGTTTTGGTTGGGTATAGTCCCGAGCCACATGAAGGCAGGGAACGATTGTTGGGGATTCATCTCTCCCGTTATAGGGAGTCGATATCGCACTGTGTTCGATTGGTCAGGACCATAAGACCTTGGCCAAGGTAGTTGGGATTTACTGATTGGCTGATCAGTAGTTTCCCAAATTGGTCCCGAACCGCATCAGCATGAATTATCGGGTTATTAGGGTTTGACGTTTACCATCCCCTAGATCCGGTATGCGATACTCTCAGATGAAGAGATCGGACTGTATGGAGATTGTCATGGATAGGCTCAGTAGGGATTCGGATGAGTTTGCTCGTTGGCCTTCCTTTTCAACAAGTATCCGGGTAGCCGTTATATATAGCTAGTGCTGCTGACGTGCTTGTGCTTATGGATTTATCCAGTAACACACTGCCGGCGTACTGTCGAGTCTTCAGAGTCCCACACAGAGAATTTCCCTAGTTCAGACGAAATGATGTAGTAGCCGTATTGGATACCTGCAGGGTTCCGATCGATTGATGTACTTTGTACCCGGCCTTTCAATCGGACAGTTGATAATATTAGCCGGCTCGAGATCGAGTCGGATTATTAAATCAGGTATTGATTTAATAATTTGCATATATGTATTTTGATATGTATATTCTAGTATTATGTTCTTCATGTTATTCCATCTCTTTGGGCATTCATGTTTTTATCCGAATGCAGGTATGTATATACATTAGACTGTAATCCGTATTTTATTACGGATAACATTCTAGAAGGTGGACACCTCATCATGGATTTTTCCATTTATTCACAAATGGAAATGAGGTGTAAATTGAAGGAGAGGGGGGTATGGTGAGAGCCATGGCTTCAATAGTTGACAAATGAAGTATTAATTCATTTGTGGTAACTATTGAAACATGGTTGATAGTTTTTTATTATGGATATTGTTATATAAAACCAATGTGAGCTATTTTCTCTCACATGGTTGCTCATTTTTTGCTCTCACCATTTTTTCTTCACCTCCTTCTCCTTCTCTTGAGCTTCATCACCTTCATCATCTTCCTCTTCTTTATACTCTCATGTGTTAAGAAACAAGAGCGGGGCTAAGATAGAGATAGAAAGTCACTTAGAACCTCACACACTACATCCTAGACTTCTTGGTTTAGCAACCCAAGTTCTCTACTTGCTCCACTTGACATTTAGTGTGGAGCTAGAGCCATGGATCACATCTCTCGGGTGGATCATCTACGACAAAGGAGGACTGGAGAGCAAGATCGATTGTGGAGAACCGACGGAGCAAGAAGTGAAGATCAAGCTTGTTCAAGGTAGCCACTAGGAGCACATGATGAAGAAAGAAGACCGAAGAACTTGGATCTTTTGGTGAGACTCTTCATCATAGTAGTTAGCTCTCTTAGGTTTATGGTTAGATCCGGTTTAATGGGTTATTCTAGCACCGTTTTTACTTTGGTAAGAAAATTTTTGTTCCGCAAACGGCCACGGATGATGGCTAGGGCGTTAGGGTAACCCAACAAAGGACTCGTATGGATGGGTCTAATGCAATCAAGATAATGAAGGGTTGAACTTGACTAGGACCTTTTGATATGTTGGCTCAGTCAAGGTCACTTGGGTCCTAGGGGTAAAAACCACATCGGGAGTTTCAAATATACAGGAAACTTGCTAGGCATGCGCATACCTTCTGGAGTATGGTGACTTGAATGGCTTCCATCAAGTTGTCATGTGATGATAGTTGAATCCTGATTCCCACTGATGAGTAGGTGTTACTCTTCGGGTGATTTTCATATGATCCCGACTAATTCTCCTTTTAGGGTTTGAAGGGGAATTCGAGGAAACAGTGAGAGCCATCCTGATTAGATAAAGTGATTAACCAATCTAATCTAGGTTAAGAGTGTACGCTGAGTGTTTCTTTTTTCTCTCTCTTTGGTAGCGACCATGGCCTGTGTTGGGTTCCGCCAGCGCCCTGGCCATCTACCGTGGCCGGTGCGGAACAAAAACTGAAGTTTAAAAACTTGACGCTAACGAAACCCGCCGGACCGAACCATAAACCCTATACTAGCTAACTACCAAAGGCTAAACTAAAGTGATAGAAGTGTTATACCAAATGATCCATGTCCTTCGGTCTTCTACCATCTTCATAAGCTCCTTGAGGCGTCGTGAATCGAGTTTGGCCTCCGGTCTCCCTCCATCGAAGATGATCCACCTGAGGATTTGTAGTTTGAGCTCCAACCTCAATACTGAGGTAACTAGGGTACCTAGTTCGCTAAACTAGATAGCCTAGAGGATGTAGAGTCTAATAATGGATTAATTTGTGTCATAACACCCTACGTTTCTCAACACGTGAGACTTTTACGGTGGAGGAAGAAGAAGAAGCTTGAGAGATGAGAGTGTAGTGTGTAGGAACCATGAAGAAAATGGCTAAGTGTTGTGTATGAATTAAGCATGAAGCATACACTTCAATAATTCACCACACAAATATCAAGCATGCCATAATAGTAACCCATGAGTCACACCATGAGTCACCAAGTGAGCCATGCTTCATTTAAAGCAAATACCACCTCATCCCTTCACCTCATTAACCATTTAAACATAATGGTTATAAACTAAATGAGGTTCCTTCTTCTAGAAGCACCTTGTAATAAATTTTACATGAATACCCCTCATCCGTATATACATACCCGTATCCGTATTCCGAAAAATATGAATACAAAGAGGCGAAAATAATCCAACAATATAATACTAGAATCCGGCTTAAACCAAAGCCCACTAGTATTATTCTTCCAAAATCATGATACGTGCATAAGTACACGTATATGATCGAACCCTGCCGTAAAACCATACGGCCATTATATCGTTTCGCCCGAAGCAGGGAACCCTCTATGTGGGACTCTAAAGGCTCGTCAATACGCTGGCAGTGGGTTTAACCACAAGCACGTCAGTGGCACTAGCTAAACATAACGGCTACCCAGGTATTGAGCGAAAGGAAGGCCGACGAGCAAACTCATCCGAACCACTACTGAGCATGTCCGTGAAAATATCCGTACAGTCTGGTATGTTCGTCTAAGAGTATCGCATATCAAGTCTAGAGGATGGATAAAGTCAAACCCCTAATAACATTATATTTCGTGTCGGTATGAAACCCATCACCAACTGAGAAACTACTTATCTAAATCAATAATTCTCATTCACCTCGGCCTAGGATTTCTGGTGATGGCCACCCGTGCACTACGCGACATCAACCCCCAATACCGGAAGAGACGAATCCCCAACGATCCGCTCACTGCCTCTATGTGGCTCGGGACTGTACCCAACTAAAACCTGTTTGCATGACTCCTTTGAGCCGTGGTAGGGTTGTAACATTTCAGAAATATAAAATATTATTTTTGGAATTTAATATTAAAATAATATATTTCGCGAAAACTATTTGATTTGCGAATTTGGGGTTTTCGTAAGATGGTATAAATATATACAAATAATTAAGAAATAATTGGAGATTTAAAATGATTTATTCATTTAAAAATATATTTATCATATTTGGGCATTTTTATAGTTAATTATATGCAAGTTTAAATTAAACTCGATTAGTGCACTACTAATCACGATTATGCCAAATCCGTATTTTTAATTAACCATGGTTATGCACCATGACATGTTGCATTTTGTTACATGTTTGTTTCATTTGTATTTTTGCTATTTGGTTCTATTTGAGTGAGGGATAAATAGAAAAGAAAAAGAAAAGAGGAATGATTGGAGAGAGAGAGAGAGGGGACCCATGATGAGGCATGGCATGCCATGAGAGAGAGAGAGAGATAAGAGTATGGCTCCTACACCATCTTCACTTCATTATTTCTTCCTCCATTTTTATTCATCTCCTTCTTCATCTCCCTCCTCCACCTTCTCTACCCCATGGAAACATCTCCAATCCTTCACCAAAACCCCACTCCCTTCATTAAAAATGATCCCCACCTCATCCTACACCCTATGGACCAACCAAGTTTGGATTTTGGAGACTTTGGGCATCTAGGGTTTTTCTTGAGTTGCATCCATGATGTATAACTCCACTTCCCACCTTGTAATTAGTTTCTTAGATTTCGAGTTTAGTTTAGAGTTTGAATAAGTGTGGATTTTTTATCTTAGAAATTTCCAAGTTGAGGTTTAGTGGGAAACATGACTTGTAATTGGTAAATTGAGATGTAGTGAGTGGTTGCAAACCCTTAGGGATGTTTTACTGGCCAAGAACAGAGATTAGAACCTGATACACGAGCTTAGGATTTGTTCCGTATCGGTTTTGTGATGTTTTGGTTGGCCTACAGGGTATCTGGAGCTATCTGAGACGTTTTTGAGAAAATCAAACAAGTCCACTGACCTAGATAAACCACTAGAAGACCACCACCGAAGTACGAACCCAAAACTCCTCCTTTTGGCCGGCGACATCAGATATTCTGGCATTCTCGTCGGACCCCCTATTGGCTTTGATGTTGTGGTTTGGCATGTAACTCAATTACTCTATAACCTATCCCATGTACTTGCTTGTTTAGTCCCAATTAACCTGAGATAAAATCCGGGAGCTGGTTGAGAGTGTTTTGGCTATGTTTTCCCGATATTTGAATTCGTGGTTTTGGTATTTGATATTGTATTTGGTTGTTGGACGTTTGTACGTCAACAGCGAGGGTTGTTTGGTTGTTCTTGCATGCGTATGCTATAGGTTCTAATCTATGAGCACTTTGCGTGCCGTATCGGTTTTCCGGATTTGATTTTAATAGCATTGCGATTGTGTATTTATTGTAGGTACCATCGCGTGGACTTCCTAGACGACGAAGCACATCGACTTTGGCTAAGCGAGGAGATTGCAGGTGAGTAAATTTATATCTACGGGGGAAGTCGGATGGATGGAGTATAGCACCCCCGCAACCATTGATATGGAAATCGATATGTGATTTACAATTTGAAGATAAGATATGCCACAACTTAAGGTTATGGTTAATGGTTTTAGTGTGAAATGATATGAGAGATAAGGATGTCTCGGATTGATATATGAGAATATGAAATGTGAATGTGAATTACGATATATATATTGTAATTGCAAGAGAATAAGTGTGAGACTATACATACATAGAACTGAAATATGATCAAAATGCTAGTTGTAGATGTTATGAATGCTTGAATACATATACCAAGATATGAGACGAGATCTATAAGGATATGATATGAGATCGATGAGTATGATAAAATTGAGATAGATGTGTTATGAGATCGGTAAAATAAGATAAATATATATTTATGAGAATAATGAGTGATATACCGTACGAGACGTTAGATCCGTACCCTCATTGTTGTATAGGTCGATAAAATCCCTATTTGTTTAATGCCGCCTTACGATAGATTACCGTACGCGATGAGTTTTACCTGATGATTGATCCATACCCTTGACTCGAGGATGCCGTACGATGGATTTTACTGTACGTGATATTATGAGGCTGGATTACCGATTGATAGATTCATCGACTCGGATATGTTATAGATATTAATAATCCTTGTCTACGCTGCTTAGTTTATCCTTTATGTAGATGTTAGATTAAATACGTGTACCTTATAACGTTGCGCTTACGATTTGCTTTCTGCTACGTTTATGATATTCTCACTGCATTACACATACCTGTGCTTGTACACCTGCACAATTATCGATGATGCGTATGTTACACTAACATAGATTGCCGGCTCACACACAATCATCATCGGTAATTGCTATGTCACTTACACAGTCAACTTGCTATATCATGCTATTACTCTTAATTGTTTAGTAGTATCACATGACTCGTTTGCAGGATATACTGATATGCTCACATCATTATTCTATGTTGCATGATATACTGATATGCTCACATTTCTGTTCTATATTTGCATACATCATGCTTTACGATTATACGCATTGAGATGATGTTTTCATGAGATTCTGGATTTGAGAACCATGGTTATATTTCAAGAGAAAGTATGTATTGTTTTAAAAAAAACGGTTTCTCTTGATATGATATTTCGAGGCGTCCACCATGTGTTTTCTTGGTTATGAGCTATGTGATACCCGATTCGAGGAGCTGGATGAACCGTTTGTGGGTACATAGTGGACCTGGTATGGTACTCCGGGGCAAGAAATGTATGTTGTGCAGTAGACGATGAGCCTGTCAGAGGGACTACTACCTACCGGTGATAGTTTGGACCCGGCGGTTATCCGGAGGATACCGACCGGAGTCGTGAGATGGATATGGGCCGATCCGCACTGACGGAGCCCATGGGCCGATCCGGACTGACGGAACCCGAGATATGAGGATTTATGTGTCGATGATGGATACGGGTTTCATGAGCTTTCGAGTGTCAGTATTGGGCACTCAGGTTCCATGATTTTGATATGTCGTTGATGGACACACGTTGGTTGTTATCCTCATATATACATGCTTATTCTTTCATGATGTTTCAAGTGTCGGTGTTGAACACTCAGGTTCCATGATGTTGATTGTGTCATTGATAGACACGTGGATGATATCCACCTGCATATAGGCATATGATTCAGATGTTTATTTGTATATGTTATTTGCATTGAGTATATTGTTGACATATATGCATACATGGTCACCTTAGATATCATAGTATTACCTTCTTGATATAGTGACCTAGAAAATCGTTGTTTTATTCGATTTCTACCTGCTGATGTTTTCTACTCATGAGTTGGCAACTCACCCCCGTTGTGCCACAGTTCTTGCAGGTTTGACCACTTGGGATCAGTAGCGGTATCGCTGGCACACAGCTTGCCTTCGGGTGTTTGCTATGGTAGGTGGGACATATTGGATCATGCCTACTATTGTATTTATTATTTCTTATTGTATTTAGATAAACTCCATCAATCAGAAAACTAGTATTTGTATAATTAGTAAGACTTAGAAAGACTTGTGGTTGCGAGACTTAGAGCGATCGGGTATATGTTCGCTATTGGTGGTTTTGATGTCACGCTTTGTTTATCATTCTTTCTCTGCTGATCTTCACTGTTGGGTGTCGTATATATATGCTGCTCACTTGCATGGATGTAATTCCACCATTCGGCAAAGAGCTAGCTCCCGCTTGGGGATGCCTTTCATATTGTTATGTATATGTGGTTTCGGTTAAAAATATACAAGGGAGGTGCTGCCCATATTTTAAAAGACGAAAAACCTTCTCAATTTTAGTACATTCTACTTGCATTTTCTTATATCATTAGTCATGCATTTATAGATAAACTTTATTTCATTATATCTTTATTTCAAAACTGCACCCCCACTATTTTCCGTAAAAAGGTTTAGATTTTCTGGGCTTCGGCTTACTTGAATTACGTTACGCCTTTAGACGTTGCGTGATTTAAGTGCCGTCCACGAACTAAATTTTGGGTCGTGACAAGGGTAGTAATCAAAGCACGGTAAGAACTCACACAAGACAAATGACGATCTCAGGTCGAGGATGGAGCATGCTTATAGACCACCCAACACTCACGTATATGATCGCCATCATAATGCTGATAGTCAAGCAAGAATCCTATGGGCTCTATCAACATGTAATAGTGATCTGTAATACCACATAATGCATGTACATGATGATAAAGTCTAGCATACTATCATTTTGAGTAAGACTGTTCTATCCATATAGGTCCTCCCTCAATCATCATAATTACCTACCTGCGATTACAATAATTTCCTTGAGGGCACTATAGCCAACAATCTCCCTAAACTAAAACTCATGAACCAAGTAAACCAAACCTTCTTAAAACACTTTGGATTTTGGATTGTCATTAAGTTGCATATATCCCTGTCGCTCCTATTTTCCCTTTGCATTTTCCAAAACACTCCGTATCACTACGAAGATCCATATTTATTGGATATTCCATCGTATAGTTATATACGAACTCAAAGAAACTTGTTTCGGTTCGAGGATGGATTCCGGTTCTGGAGAAATTGAATAGGTTTATTCGGTTGTCTTTTCTCTTTACCTTCTCTTAGGTTGTGATGGCTCCTAGTATTAGAAGAGTACACCTATTGCGCTTATTGGATAGTCTTCTTCCAAACTTTAGGCAGGTGCCGAAAGGTAAAGGAAGGAAGAAAACCAATTAGCCTATGTGTGGTGTACATAAGATAAAAAGTAAAGATATATAAAGGGATTAGAGTGAGAAAAGGAAATTGTGACTACTATCATTCACAACGAAACCGCGTATACCCCTGCTACTCCTACTTCCCCTTTGCATTTCTCCAGAACACTCCGTATCACTACGAAGATCCATATTGCTTGGACAAGCCATCGTATAGTTACATACGAACTCGAAGGAACTTGTTTCAGTTCGAGAATGGTTTCCGGTTCGGGAGAAATTGAATAGGATTATTGGGTTGTCTTTTCTCTTTACTTTCTCTCAGGTTGTGAGGGCTCTTGGTATTAGGAGAGTACACCAATTACGCTTATTGGATAGTCTTCTTCCAAACCTTAGGCCAGTGCCACAAGATAGGGAAGAAAGAAAACCAGTTAGCCTAAGTATGGTGTACAGAAGCTAAGAAGTAAAGACATACGAAGGGATTGGAGTGAGGGCAAGGAAATATATAGTTACTGTCATGAATCTTGATAGTGGAAGAAAACCAACTCATCATTTCTCATCATGGAGCGAACCATATCCAAAAGGGTGTGATTCCTCCGCTCCGATACACTGTTTTGGTGTGGTGTATACGGAGGAGTAAGCTGAGAGAGAATTCCATTCTCTTTTAAGTAGTCAAGGAATTCCATGCTTAAGTACTCCCCTCCTCTATCTGATCGAAGGATCTTGATACTTTTGCCAGTCTCGTTCTTTACTTCGTTTCTATATTCTTTGAATTTCTCAAAAGCTTCAGATTTGTATTTTAAAAGATACACATATTCGAATTTAGAGAGATTGTCAGTAAATGTAATGAAGTACGAGAACCCACCCCTTACATGTATAGACATTGGACCACATACATCATTGTGTATGAGTCCCAAGAGCTTTGTTGCTCTTTCTTTGTGTCCCGTAAACGGAGTTTTGATCATCTTTCCTTTGAAACAGGACTGGCAAATTTCATAAGATGAAAATCCGAACGAATTCAGAAATCCATCCTTATGCAACTTGGTTAGACTTTTCTCATTAATATGACCAAGTCTACAATGCTACAAATAGGTTTCGTTCATATCTGAACTCTTCCTCTTGCATGTGTTTTGTATATTGAAGACTGTGTTTTCATTAAGAACATAGATACCATTACAAAGTATACCTTCTGCAACCAATACCTAATTAAGGTAAATGTTCATAATATTTCTATTTAGAACAAACTTATATCCATCTTTATCAAGTAAAGAAACTAATATAATATTGCAGAGCAGGAAGGTACATAGTAACAATTGTTCAAAATTATAGTGTTGCCACTTAGCAACACAAGGTGATATTCGCCGAAGGCAGCAGCATCAACTTGTGCTCCGTTCCCTACTCATAGTGACATATCACCCGGTCCAACCATTCCACTTTTTCTCAGTCCTTGTAATAAATTACAGATATGAGATCCTGATCCGGTATCTAGTATCCAGGAGGTAGGGTTGACCGAAAAATAGTTTTCAATAACAAATACACCCGAAAAAGATGCATTAGAATGCTTCTCCTTCTCTAGGGTCATTTGGAATTCCTGATAGTCCTCTTTTCCTTTCCCATACTCATGACAGTGTCAGAAGTTATAGACGAATTTGTAGGGATTCTTTAGCACCATGCCTAGGGTTTGGGTTGCATCACACATGCTATATTAAAATTTTAGGGGGTGCTAAACAATTCCAACAATGAATCGAACTAGAAATCTAGGGTAACAACATAAAGTATCACATACTAGGTAGTGTCTAACACTAAGTGGTGAGAAATAAAACCTTTGTAGACCTCCCTCCTTGACTCCTTATATCAACTAGGGCTTGAACCGGCTTGCTTGAATCCTTCCAAGTCCACGACGATCCACCCGGAGTCCCTTGGCTCAATCTCCTAGCTTCACTTGATCTATGAAGAAGTGGAGCAAACAACCTACACAAATGGGCTAAAGTAGTATAGATTGGTGATGTGGTTTGTTTTCTCACTTAAAAACCTTTCCTTTTTTATTTCCTTTGCTCACATGAAAAGGGTAGAGAGCATGAAGGAGGAAGATAAAGGAGATGGCTAGCTTGAGCTCTTTTGTGATACTGATAATTCTCTCAATAAAATGAGAAAAGAAAATACTTATATGAGAGTCTCACTCACATATAACCATGGTCAATAAATATCTAGATATTTTCATTAGTGAGCTAAAGAACAAAGGAAATTAAACCATGGTCAAAACTTAGGTCAAGTAAAGAATAGTGTAGTAGAAAATTCAACCATGATTTAATCCCTTTTTCTTTTTCTCAATAACAAATATATACATATATTTATTCCATGTGAGTCTTGTATTGCCATCTCCTATGTATCAACAACCATGACACATGTATGCATGTATGTGTGCATTCACATCAGCATGAATATATGCATACATACATTCATGCACGCATCCAAATAGAAAAAGTTTAAACAAGTGAGCTAAAAGTCAATATTAAATCAACACTTGATTTAATAAACCAGTCATATCTCATACGACCCGACCAATAGAAAACGCCCGATTAAAACACGGTATCATATACACGCATTTAATCGAGCTTCCGCGCATATCTCATATGCACACCACATCATTTCGCCTGAGCTAGGAAACTACTTTGTGGGACTCTAAGACTCGTCAATACGCCGGCAGTAGGTGATGATCATATCAAGCACCCACAAGCCGTCAGCGGTACTAACTGGACATAACGGCTATCCGGGTATTGAGCGATCAGAAGATCAACAAGCAAGCCTGGTCATACTCCTGTAAATCCTGTCAGTAACACTACCGTACAGTCCGGTCTCTTCGTCTAATATGTCGCATATTCAGTCTAGGGGCGGTAAACATCAGACCCTAGTAACCGATAAGTCATGTCGATGTGAGACTCATAACGGGTTGAGAAACTCCTGATAACACTTACAAGTAGATCTCCATATCAGCCATGGCCAGGGACTTCCTGTTATAGCCAATCGAGCACATCGCAACATCAACCCCCAATACCGGGAGAGACGAAACCCTTCCTATCGTTCATTGCCTCCATGTGATTCGGGACTGTACCCAAAAGCCACCATTTTGCACGTTCTCATGAACGTGGTAAGGTGGAAATCAAAGCAGAGTGGGAATCACACAAGACTCTATGACGATCTCGGATGTACAGACTAACCTGTACCAGTGTCACCAGAGAACTGCTATATGACGATAGGTATAATACCAACTAGTAGTTCTTGGCGAGTCTGTTCGGTGTACCCAGTCTCCACTGAGCACCCGTATACCATCTTTGATGTCAAACACCAATGGATGTGGGATCATCCATTGCCCACCATATGGGTCAAGAAGCGTATACGCTAGTCTAGTCTGGAGTATCGATGCCCTGTCTCGATACACCCTCGACTAGGAACAATTATAGGATGTACTTGTGGACTACCCTGGCCCCACTAGTATAATCTCCATCATAGTCCTAGTAGTCAAGTACACATCCTAAGGGCTTTATCAACATGTGAGTGCAAGACGGTATCACAATACAAGTCTACATGTTAAGACAAAGAGCAACCAGATAGCATACTATCATGTCGAGCAAGAAAGTCCTCTCTATATATATCCAAGCATCCACTATAATATAAATCATTTTTACAATAATGGCCTCTAGGGCATATACATAACTAACAATCTCCCACTTGCACTAAGGCCAGTTATTGTAGTATCTCATACTCAACATCCCGAAGAGTCTCTCCTGACTCCGATCTCCCGGTGATCAACTATCTCCCGAATCAGGTGATACCGCCTCAGAATATGCCTGGATTTCTGATGGGACCTGGGTTCCTTGGACAAAGCCACAGCTCCATTGTTATCGCAATACAAAGGTATTGGGTGATCGATGGATGGAACCACACTAAGTTCGTTTATGAACTTCTTCATCCAGACAGCCTCTTTGGTAGCATCGTTGGCAGCGATGTATTCAGCCTCTATCATCGAGTCTGCTACGATTTCCTGTTTGGAACTCTTCCAATAAATCGCCCCTCCATTGAAGGTAAAGAAAAATCCCGAGTGCAACTTAGAGTCGTCCTTATCACTCTGGAAGCTCGAATTGGTAAAGGACTCCACTTGGAGTTCACCGTTACCATACACCAAGAACATCTCTTTTGTCCTTCTCAAGTACTTAAGAATGTTCTTCACAGCTGTCCAGTAACTCTCTCCTGGATTTGCTTAATACCTACTCACTACACTTAGTGAGTATACTACATCGGGTCTGGTACATAGCATCGTGTAAATGATAGAGCCTACTGCCGAAGCATAGGGTATCCCTTGCATGCGAGCTCTCTCCAAATCAGTCTTGAGAGACATCTCTTTGGAGAGAGTGAGTCCTGTGATCGTGGGTAAATTCCCATGCTTGGATTCTTCCATAGTAAACCTCTTTAGTATGGTGTCAATGTATCTGGATTGGGACAATCCCAGTATCCGTTTAGATCTATCTGTATAGATCTTAATCCCCAAGATGTAGGAGGCATCACCTAGATCTTTTATTGAGAATCTATGTGATAAGAAGAGCTTGACCGAGTGCAGCATAGGAATATCATTTCCTATTAAGAGTATGTCATCGACGTACAATACGAGGAAGACAACCTTACTCTCTACCACCTTCTTGTATATACAAGGTTCATCTACGTTCTTGATGAAGTCAAACTCTTTGACTACCACATCAAAATAGATGTTCCAACTCCGCGATGCCTGCTTTAACCCGTAGATGGATTTAAGAAGCTTGCACACCTTCCCGCTGCTCCCACTGTCTACAAAGCCCTCTGGCTGAGTCATGTACATGCACTCTTCTAAATCACCATTTAGGAAAGCGGTCTTAACATCCATTTGTTAGATTTCTTAGTCATGGTATGCAGCGATGGCAAGTAGGATCCAGATGGGCTTAAGCATAGCCACTAGAGAAAATGTTTCATCATAATCCACACCTGGTCGTTGACGAAAATCTTTTGCAACAAGTCTAGCTTTGAAAGTCTCAACTTTTCCATCTACACCAAGTTTCTTCTTAAAGATCCATTTGCTCACAATGGGTTTTACCCCTTCAGGAGCAACTTCCAAAATCCATACTTTGTTGGTGTACATGGATTCTATCTCAGATTCCAATACATCTGGCCACTTCACAGAGTCCCCACTCGTGATGGCCTGCTCGAAGCTAGTTGTGTCATCATCTTCCATGATGCAATTCTCACTCCCACCATCAATGAGAAAACCGTAGTATCTCTCAGGTGGATGAGGAACCCTACTAGATCGGTGGAGAGGCTAGGGTTTGTTGGAGACTACTGAATCCTCTGGTATCACTGGAACTTCTTCCGGTTCTACCTCCTCGCCATAAATTTCTTTCACAAGAAATTCCTTTTCTAAAAAGGTGGCATGTCGAGAAACAAACACCTTTTGTTCCTCGGTGTGGTAGAAGATATACCCTTGTGAGTTTTTGGGATATCCTACAAACTTGCACAGAACAGACCTTGCCTCGAGTTTGTCCGAATTGTTCCTTTTGACATAGGCCGGACAACCCCATACCTTAACATAATTAAGACATGGTCTCTTCCCCTTCCATATCTCATATGGAGTGGTAGACACTGATTTGGTAGGGACCATATTCAATAGGTGCATGGTTGTCTCAAGCGCATACCCCCAAAAGAAAATAAGCAACTCAGCGGTGCTCATCATAGAGTGCACCGTATCTAATAGGGTGCGATTCCTCCATTCCGATACACCGTTGTGCTGTGGTGTATATGGAGGAGTAAGCTGAGAGAGAATCCCATTCTCTTTTAGATAGTCACGGAATTCCGTGCTCAAGTATTGTCCTTTCTGATCAGATCAAAGGATATTAATACTTTTACTCATTTGCTTCTCGACTTCGTGCTTATATTCTTTGAATTTCTCAAAAGTTTCAGACTTGTGTTTCAACAGGAACACATGTCCGTATCTTGAAAGGTCGTCAGTGAATGTAATGAAGTATGAGGAACCATTTCTGGTATGTGTAGACATGGGACCGCATACATCACTATGTATCAGTCCCAAGAGTTCCGTAACTCTTTCTCCGTGTCCTGTAAACGGAGTTTTAGTCATTTTACCTTTGAGACATGACTGGCAAGTGTCATAGGATGAAAATTCGAACGGATTCAAATATCCATCTTTATGTAACTTAGCGAGTCGTATCGCATTGATATGACCTAGTCTACAATGCCACAAGAAGGATTCGTTCATTTCTGAACTCTTCCTCATGTGTGTGTTTTGTATATTAAGAACTGTGGTTTGATTTAGAACGTATATGCCATTATTTAACGAGCCTGATCCAATCAACTTTTGATTCAGGAAGATGTTCATAACATTATCCTGTACTACAAAATTATATCCTTCTTTACTTAATAAAGAAACTGATATAAGATTGCATATTTGGGTCGGAATGTAATAGTATTATTTCAGAATCAATGTATTACCATTTGGTAATACAAGGTGATATTCGCCAACTGCTTTGGCTGCAACATTTGCACCATTCCCTACTCTTACGGAATGATCACCCATTCCCAGTTCCCTACCTTTCCTTAGCCCATGTACAATATTACATATGTGGGATCCCGATCCGGTATCTAATACAAAGAACGTAGAGTGAACCGAGAAACAGTTCTCGATAACTAACACATCCGAAGAAGATACATCAACATGCTTATTCTTCGTTTGGGCGGCGTGGGAATCCGGATATGTCCCTATTCCCTGCTCAGTCTTATAACAATTATAAGAAAAAACGGAACAAACGTTCCCTTGCTCAGTATAACAGCGGGTTCGGTCAATACATCCATATTATTATCTTGATTAAGGCCTGACATGGTCGCTACCTGGAGAGAGAGAGAGAAGAAAACACTTTAGTGTATGCTCTTGCAAGATTAGATTGGTTTTTATTTTATCTAATCAGGATGGCTCACATTGTTTTTATCAAATCTTCCTTCAAACCCTAAAAGGTAAGACTAGCGGGGATTAATTACACCTTACAAGGTCGCCAATCTTTTAGCCAGGCCAGTGTTGGTACTCTGAGGGAGGTTCCTCGTGCTTTCGCACGGACCTAATTAAAATAAACCTCATTTTCCCAGGAGCGTAATCCCGTTAACACTTTTCTAGACACCTACTTGATCGGCTAATTGTGATGTGTAAAACTCTCCCAAGAGTAACTCTTACTCGTAGTGGGTATCGGGATCCAACTATCTTATAGAAGGTATGCAATCTCATTGCAAATTTCAACACTTGAAATTCCTGACAATATCTGCCCCTAAAGTCCTATGACCTCGACGAAAGCCAACAAACCATAGTCCGCTAGTCAAGTTCAACCCGTACATTTCATGATTGAATTAAACCCACCCGCACGACCCTTGTCGAAAGCCAACAAAACCGTACGACTAGCCTAATCCAATTACTTCATATGCAGCAGATAAGCAGTAAGTAGCTACCGCACACTACGCCTTGACGAAAGCCAACAAACGTAGCACGAATACTAAATATTACTTATCTGAAATGTCGGAGGGCTACGACAGGTTTGTAATAAAACCATTTGTGTAATGAACTTGATATCGTTGTAGAAACAATTGATTTTGAAAAGGAGTGTTTTTGAGGCTTTTACTAGTTTCTGTTAGGCTACGGTAGCGCCCCAGCCGTCTTTCCGAGGCCAAAGTGCGGAAAACAAAATTTTCTCTTAACTTTAAACCGGCGCTACCGCGGACTATAAACCCGGATCGGGCCATTAACCTACTCTTAGCTAACTAGAGAAGGGGTAGAGAGATATACCGAGCGATCCGTGTCCTTCGGTCTTCTTGTCGTCGTCCTGATCTCCCCGCGGAATCTCCGGTTTTCATCTCCTCGTCGGAAGGGCACCACATCGCTAGGTTCTTTTATGGGCTCCCACCTCTGGACCGAGGCAACTCGAGCACGAAGTTGGCGAGTTGACGTGCCCAAGGATACTGTAGATGAAGTGTAGAAAGCTTTGTCTCATTGGGGTTTGAAGTTGCCATTTGATGGAGGAAATGAACTATGGAATTTTTGTGGCAAGCAAAGAATATAAGATGAATGATTTTTCTCCCCACCAAATCAATCCTCATCTCTCTCTCCCACTCTCTCAAGTGGCCGACCCCTTACAAGAAGTGAGGAAGGAAATATACAAGGGGGGGCGAGCACAAGAGGAGTGAGGAGGTAACCATAAGAGATGTGAAGAAAGAATGATGAGTGATGATGAGAGAATATAATCATCAACCATCTCTTCAAGAAAAGTCAAGCAATGATGAATCAATGAGGTCAATGGATGGTGCACAATCATGAAGCAACCATGTGCCACAAAAGTCTCCTCCTTTGTTAATTGCACAATTGCAAATAACCCCCTCTACCAATTTTCAGCCAAAGAAAGGAAACAAAGGAAAATGACCGAAACGGAATGCAAACTGGCAACTTCAGAAAAACGATCCCGTAATAAATTACAGGAAAACCCCGTGACTGTATATACATACACGCATTTGTATTCCGACCGAATACAAATGCAATGAGACAAAATCTACACTGTACAATACTAGGATCCGGCTTAAACCAAAGCCCGCTAGTATTATCCGTCCGATCATGATGTTGGAGATAGTGCCCTCAGAGTCAATTATTGGATCATAGGCACGTGATTGCAATGATTGAGGGAGGACCTATCCCGGTATGACAGTCTTACTCGAGATGATAGTATGCTATCTGGTTTACCTTTATCATCGTGTACTGCTTTAGGTGACCTGACAGGTCGCTATTGCACGTTGATAGAGCCCCTAGGATTCTTGCTTAACTGCCAGCAGTATGAGGGCGATCATATAAGTGAGAGCTGGAGTCTACAAGCACATCCTTAAAAGGTCCCTAGTCGTGGGAGTTTCGAGACAGGGCATCGATTCTCCAGAGTAGACTAGTGTATACAGTCGAGACCCCGACGAGGGGCGGTGGCCGGTCTCACAAGCCACTGGTGTCAGTTGGTTCACCTAAGATGTATACAGGTGCTCATTGGGTTATGAGTACACCGGACAGGACTCGCCGGGAACATGCTAGTTGGTCTTATACCTGACGTCAGATAGCAGTTCCCAGGTGACATGTGTACAGGTTAGTTCATCGACCTGGGGATCGTCATTTGTCTCGTGTGAGTTCCCACTGTGCTTTGATTACTACCCTACCACGGCTCAAAGGAGTCGTGCAAACAGGTTTTAGTTGGGTACAGTCCCGAGCCACATGGAGGCAGTGAGCGGATCTTCAGGGGTTCGTCTCTCCCGGTATTGGGGGTGAGGTCGCGCTGTGTCTAGGAGAGCCATTACACGAAGTCCTTGGCCAAGGCAGGAGATTTACTGGTAGGTATTCCAGTAGTATCTCAGGGTGTTCTGGGCTACACTCCGACACGACTTGTACCGCTTTTGGGGGTCTGACTTTTACCCA
Source organism: Agapanthus africanus (assembly GCA_030015575.1). Taxonomy (NCBI): domain Eukaryota; kingdom Viridiplantae; phylum Streptophyta; class Magnoliopsida; order Asparagales; family Amaryllidaceae; genus Agapanthus; species Agapanthus africanus. The sequence goes on along the minus strand of CM057341.1, from coordinate 363,646,058 downwards.
CCCCCTAGGCCCGACATGCGATGCTCATAGACGAACGGACCGGACTGTACGGATATTGTCACTGACAGGCTCAGTAGGGTGTCAGGATGAGTTCGCTCATCGACGTCCCTTTTGGTCAATAGCTGGTGGCCCGTTACGTATTGGCTTATACCTCTGACGTGCTAGTGGTTAAATCCACAGCCATAGTATTGACGAGTCTTTAGAGTCCACCACACATTCAGTTACTCAGCTTTCGGGCGAAACGCTGTAGAGGCCGTATGGAGATATGGCAGGGTCCGATCAGATACGTGCGGTATTGCACGGATCAGGATCGGACGGTTTGTACTAGAGGCCGTATAGATATATGGCAGGGTTCGGTCAGATACGTGTGGTATTGCACGGATCAGGATCGAACGGATATTACTAGCCGGCTTTGGTTTAAGCCGGATCCTAGTTTAGTACAGTGTAGATTTTGTCTCTTTGCATTTGTATCCGGACGGAATACAGATGCGGGTGTGTATGCACAGTATTGGGGTTTTCCTGTAATTTATTACGGGACCAGTTTTCTGGAGTTGCCAGTTTGCATTCCGTTCCGGCCGGTTTTCGTTTGTTCTTTCCCGGCCGGACTTTTCCGATGGAGGGGGTTATTTGCAATTGTGCGAATAACATTTGTGAAGGGGGTTTCTTGCAAATGCTTTGATTATGATAGCTTCATATCTTTTGCACCATCACTTGCATTTAATGAGATTAGAAAGGGTATGGTTTGGATGTGCTTTTATCATGATGATGTTTATGATGTGGTCACCTCTTTTCTTCTCCTACCTTCACCTCCCTTCATGCTTGATTTATCCCTCCACCATTCTCCATTGGTATAGGGCCGGCCACTATTTTGGAGAGGTGAGGAAAAATGAGAGTGTTTCATTTTGATGAGGAAATTTCATGATCTCATTTTTGCCTTGTACACAAAACCTCCTCACCTCTCCAAAGTTCTTCTTGATTCCTCCATCAAAGGCAACTCCAATACCCCAAAGAGACATTGACTCTACACATCCTACAGCTAGTCTTGGGCATGTCGACTTGCCAGCTTCATGCCCGAGTTGCCTCGGTATAGAGGCGGGAGCCCGTAAAAGATACAGACGATGTGGTGCCCTATCCGACGAGGAGGAGACGGCCGGAGTTTCCGCGGGAGATCGGGACGATGACGAGAAGACCGGAGGACTCGGATCACTCGGTATATCTCTAACCCGTCTTGTTGTTAGCTAGACCTAGTTTAATGGCCCGATCCGGAGTTTAGTGCGCGGTGGTGCCGGTTTGCTAAGTTCGCAAAATTAAAGTTTATCACCGCTTCCGCATTTGGCCGTCGGATTGACGGCCGGGGCGCCGCCGTGCACTTACAGTGGTATCAGAGCCTCGCCATTAACTTCGTCTAGCTTCGTTTGATGTGTTTTGCATTTCCGATCGACCAAAATTCCAAAACTTGCTTTTTTGTTAGCATCAGTTTCTGTTGAAAATTTTTGGTCTCGAAAAATTTTTCAGGTTGTCTCAGAATAATGTGCAGGGAGTTATAAGAACACTGGAAAAATTCGACAAGATGATCACTCAGTAAGAGCGCGGATCCGCGGCCATTAACCTTTCTTAGGCCGCGGATCCGCCGCATTAATGAGAGATCATTTGATCATTTTTTTTTGCAGTGGGCTTGTGGGCTTAAAATTGGGTTTTTGGAATATTAAAATTGGGCCCAGAATTTCTGTTAGTGCTACAGTATTGCTTGGGGGCCCACTTGTTAATTTTTGATCGATCGGATATTTTAAACACATTATTTCACAGTATTTACATTATATCTGTGACCGTGAATGTCACTCGATCGGTAAATCCGGTCTAACTGCTATAGCCCGGTTAGACGGATTTGCGAACGTGACTTTCACGTTGATGTTCTGTGTTTTGCTGTGATGTTGCGGATCGGTCGTGGGGGATAGCCTGGATGCAATGCTAGTACAGTGTTGTTGTATTATGTACATTTGATTTTGCGGGGCGAGCGTCCGACATGTGGACTGCCGTCACTGCCTGATTGTATTATTATTTTGGGGCACGACCAGGTTGCGGTCGATGTACCCGGTGTATGTATATTTTACTTTCTGTACTAGGATTACCCCGCGGAGGGGTGCACGGATAGCCGGGTTCTAGAAGGCAACAAGCCCGCATCTCATGGCATTGGGACGGAGGGGGCTTCACTCCTGGATTGGCTGGCTATTCGCCGCACTCGTAGGGGGTATAGGATTTCATTGCACAGGCTATCCACACGACCAGGGGAACGTCGGGTTTCAGTAGTGGCTCTGTGAAACCCGGGGATCCCAGATATCTGTATTGTTCTGTGATGCTGTACATTTCTGTGATGTTGCATTTTATTCACGCCTTGAGCGAAATACTATATATTGGTATATATATTAGTAGATGTTGTATATGTTTTTCATCCGCGCTAGTTCAGTCCCCGCTCTGCCGTTAGTTAGCTAACCTAACGGGTGATGACGGGACCCAGTGGCGAATGCAGATGGCATATACGTACGTCAGTATATTTTCGTTCTTTGTGGTGTGATCAATTGATGGGACTGCATTGATTCGGATCAATGCAAGATAAACAAACCTAATCTGATGTTGTTGGAACACTTTTCAAAAAGCTGTTATTGCAAGGACGTTCACTTTTGTTTTGCATCGTGGTATTCATTTGGAATATCCTGCTCCTCAGTCGACGAGGTAAGGGCCGAGATCCCTTCACCGGGAGTGACCCCTTGGACAGAAGTTTGCGTCAGGGCACTAACTTCACTATAGCCGATTACTTTTGCTTTGCATCGCGGTATTCATTTGGAATATCCTGCACCCCATTCTACGGGGAAAGAGCCGAGATCCCTTCACCGGGAGTGACCTCTTTAGTAAAGGTTTTCGTCACTATATTTTCTAAAAAGCTATCCGTTCCTTCAACGATATCAAGTTCATTACGTTAAAGGTTTTCGCCAGAAACCATTCGTAGCCCTCCATCATTTCAGTTAAATATTCGGTAGTATTCAAGCTATGTATTTTGACCTCACGCCAAGGCATAGTGTTTGGTAGTTGCCGGGTATTTATCTGTTGCATAGATAGATGCGTTGGTTTGGGACAGTAGTACTACTATTTTGGCCTACGTCAAGGGTATGTGCGGGTGGGTTCAAATCAACCTGGACAATGATGGGTAGAACTTGACATGTGACTTATGATATTTTGACCTCACGCCAAGGTCATAAGAGCATGGGGTAGAAATCACATCGGGAGTTTCAAAAGAACTGAAACTTGCCAGATATGCGCATACCTTCTGGAGTGTGACACCGTGAGAAGATTCCGTCACGTTATCATGCAATGATAGTTGGATCCCGATTCCCACTGATGAGTTGGTTTACTCCTCGGGTGACCCCGACTAATTCTTCTTTCAGGTTTGGAGGAGAATTTGAGGTACAGTGGGAAGTTTTCCAGATTAGATAAATTGGTAACCATTCTGATCTTGGTTAGAGTGCACGCTGAGTGTTTCTTTTCTCTCTCTCTTGGCAGCGACCTTTGACCCGACCCTAGACTATGACTCAGTGACCAAGTTGACCGAACCTTCTTAACACTGGCTTTTGGATTGTCAGAGTTGCAGACCTCATTGCCACTCCTACTTTTACCCTTTTCTCCAGGACACCCCGTATTACTACGAACGTCCACTTCCATTGGACAAAACCATCGTATGGTTAGATACGAACTCGAAGGAATTCGAGGATGGTTTCCGGTTCTGGAGAAAACGGATAGGATTATTCAGTTGTCTTTTCCTTTTTACCTTCTCTCAAGATGTGAGTACTCCTTGGTTTAGGAGATAGTACACCTATTATGCAAATTGGATAGTCTTCTTCCAAACCTTAGGCTGGTGCCGACCGGTAGGGAATGAAGAAAACCAATTAGCCTAAACGGTGTACAGAAGGTATTAAGATTAAGACAAAGCAAGGGATTAGTAAGAGGGCAAAGTAAAATGCGACTGATATTCACGACCGAACCAAGTATTTCTTCGCCAATCCTAAATCACCTTTGTATTTCTCCAGGACACTCCGTATCACTACGAAGATCCACAGTTTATTGGATACTCCATCGTATGGTTATATACGAACTCGAAAGGAACTTGTTCCAGTTCGGGGATGGATTCTGGTCCAGGAGAAATAGGAATAAGGTTTATTCGGTTGTCTTTTATCTTCACCTTCTCTCGCATTGCGAGTGCTCCTAGGGTTAGGACAGTACACCCATTATGCTTATTGGATAGTCTTCTTCCAAACCATAGGCTGGTGCCGAACGGTAGGGAAGGAAGAAAACCAATTGGCCTAAAGGGGTGTGCAGAAGGTAATGACTAAAGACATATAAAGGGATTTGGAGAGGTGGCAAAGAATTATACGGTTATAGTTGTGAATCTGGATAATGGAAGAGGCATTACTAGGAATACCAGAATACCCCATCGAAACATTTCAATGCTTCAGTTCAACTGTGTATTGTTAAAAGAAAACTGATTTCCCGATTAGACACTTGCTCCAGGGTATGTATTTACCATGTTTGATTCTCACATCTGTATGGTTTTACAGATGATGAGTGGGAGTAAGTTATTGGGAATTGGGTGATCATCCTCATTATATCGGGATTCGTTGTAATCGGTGATATTTGAGAAAATCACCTGGGCTGTTTGCCGGTCGGCAAATATTTGGTTTTGAATATCCGTTTTCATGCACCAATTTCAAATTGATATATCTGTACGTCTATTTTCATAGAGTGAGATATACCTTTTGATATTATGTCGATGACATTTACCTATATCAGTGGATGGTTAGGTAAGGAGCATTAAACAGCGGTGTAATTCTTCTTAACCATAAGTACAGTTTTCAACCTACGACACACAGTGAAAGAGTTAGACTCAGCGGACTCATACAGAGTATTTTATATTGTCCAATGTCCATTGGGACAGAGGGGTTGGTCCTCATACTATATTCTGTTTACTTTTAACTTCTCTAGTTCTTAGACATGTGTTTCGTAGAAACACAGGGTCTAAGTTTTGAGGAGTTATAGGTATTTGAATAGAGTAGAGAACCAGGTGTAGCAAGTATCAGGATTCTTCAAGGTGATCGAAGATGTAGATACTTGTGTATGGTATTCAGTTGATAGTAATGATAAAGAGAAATTGCTTCTCTTTCAGGTTACTCAAAATTGGAAGCATTCCTAAGTTGAGTAACGCCGATCGGCCTCTCTCCATTTAGTTGACATGCACTGGAGATAGCTGCATGATTTGAATCTGGTTCAATTAAATCAGTGCCTTTGGTTCTATATTGGATATAGTACAGTTCATATCTTAACATTGTTAAGGTACGGGGAGTTGTCCGGCTTATGATTAAAACCAGACTCTGGATAACTCAAGGCACGTTTCTGTAATGGCTGTTTGTGGGTTGACCCGGGCTATGACGAGGGTTGATTTTCTACCATCTGGAAGATCAATAGTGATATTGTTCTTAACTCGCCACATTTTAAAATGAAATGGTTATTTTTTCAGAAAACATAAGTGGGAGTATGGTAGAACTGGAAGTGATTCCAGAACCGCAAACGATTACTGAAGATTTGATAAGGAACCTAAAGATTCAATCTGATTTGACATTCCATTGGCCACTCCGCAGATAAGGTGGGTAACTTCAGGCACCCGAGAGGTACTCCGGTAGCCTCAAGGACGGTGACAGGGAAGTTCTTGTTTACCCACACTTGCCATTGTTGTTGTTCCAGGCTGCGCGACCCGGCAGGAGGATGAGTATAGCGTCGTTCTAAACTAGCTTTAGAAGTGCACATCTATATGACTCTGCCAGAGGGTTGTCGTAGTCAGTGGGAGCAGCGGAAGCATTGGTGGACATCAGGCTTATGTCTATTTATAGACTAAAGCAGATATAGCGGAGATAGATCATCTATTTCTGATGTGACAGTCATGGGTTTGACGTCATCAGAATAGGGGATGGATCTGTTGAAAAGGTAGTAGGGTGTGATATCCGGGTTATGGATAACATACACAAAGTAGGAAGTGATATTCCTATACTACGATCGGTTATACTTTGGTCGTCACACGGTGGTTTCTCCACATGGGACTTGGACATTATATCAAACATACTGGTTACTAGATCTATAGTTTTATATCTAGATTTGGGTGGTTTCCCAATCAGGGTACTAAGACAGCATTCTAAGAGTATTTAGAATGGACGACTCCTGGCACGGTAGTGTACCTGCAGGTGATGGAGTCACCCTCTCTAAAGGTGTCTTATAGACTAAAGTAGAGAGGGATGTGCATGATTGGCAGATCACTTGCTTAGGCAATTGAGTCAATCATGAGATGTCAAGTACCACACCAGATGTTGTTCTTGCACTAGATGCAATAAGTTGACATTGATCCAATCCTGGAGAAACAGTCGGAAGCAGTTTTAGAACATAAGTGGATGTTCTAGGGATATGATAACGACAGCCTCATTTAGGAGACAGTTATCATTCCAGGCTTCCAAGGTGACATGAACGACAAGGAGGTCGTCAGAGTTGTAGTTTTCCTTCTGACGAGGGGCAGTATTTTGGACAGGTGGTCCAAGGCAATACTGAGGGTGGCATGGCGCAGGATACTGATTAAGTTCAGTTGACGATACAGTCTAAGAAGTTTGGATTTGGAGTTCATTTATGAGCTCGGTCCCATCAGACATCCAGACACTCTAAGACAGGTATTGCTCATTTCGCTAGATGGCTTTCTCTGCGAACTTGAGATATAGAGAGACATAGAAAGAAACATCTAGGCGGATCCACTCACTGAGGCTATTCCTCAAACGCAATAGTTTCGCAAACAGGCTTTGTGCGACTGACTAGTAGAGGAGTTGGGTGTTCGGTATCATACGGGCTGTGAGTATGCGACATCGCAATAATTAGCCTTAAGTGCAAGTGGGAGATTGTTGGAGATAGTGCCCTCAGAGTCAATTATTGGATCACAGGCACGTGATTGCAATGATTGAGGGAGGACCTATCCCGGTATGACAGTCTTACTCGAGATGATAGTATGCTATCTGGTTTACCTTTATCATCGTGTACTGCTTTAGGTGACCTGACAGGTCGCTATTGCACGTTGATAGAGCCCCTAGGATTCTTGCTTGACTGCCAGCAGTATGAGGGCGATCATATAAGTGAGAGCTGGAGTCTACAAGCACATCTTTAAAAGGTCCCTAGTCGTGGGAGTTTCGAGACAGGGCATCGATTCTCCAGAGTAGACTAGTGTATACAGTCGAGACCCCGACGAGGGGCGGTGGCCGGTCTCACAAGCCACTGGTGTCAGTTGGTTCACCTAAGATGTATACAAGTGCTCATTGGGTTATGAGTACACCGGACAGGACTCGCCGGGAACATGCTAGTTGGTCTTATACCTGACGTCAGATAGCAGTTCCCAGGTGACATGTGTACAGGTTAGTTCATCGACCTGGGGATCGTCATTTGTCTCGTGTGAGTTCCCACTGTGCTTTGATTACTACCCTACCACGGCTCAAAGGAGTCGTGCAAACAGGTTTTAGTTGGGTACAGTCCCGAGCCACATGGAGGCAGTGAGCGGATCTTCAGGGGTTCGTCTCTCCCGGTATTGGGGGTGAGGTCGCGCTGTGTCTAGGAGAGCCATTACACGAAGTCCTTGGCCAAGGCAGGAGATTTACTGGTAGGTATTCCAGTAGTATCTCAGGGTGTTCTGGGCTACACTCCGACACGACTTGTACCGCTTTTGGGGGTCTGACTTTTACCCACCCCCTAGGCCCGACATGCGATGCTCATAGACGAACGGACCGGACTGTACGGATATTTTCACTGACAGGCTCAGTAGGGTGTCAGGATGAGTTCGCTCATCGACGTCCCTTTTGGTCAATAGCTGGTGGCCCGTTACGTATTGGCTTATACCTCTGACGTGCTAGTGGTTAAATCCACAGCCATAGTATTGACGAGTCTTTAGAGTCCACCACACATTCAGTTACTCAGCTTTCGGGCGAAACGCTGTAGAGGCCGTATGGAGATATGGCAGGGTCCGATCAGATACGTGCGGTATTGCACGGATCAGGATCGGACGGTTTGTACTAGAGGCCGTATAGATATATGGCAGGGTTCGGTCAGATACGTGCGGTATTGCACGGATCAGGATCGAACGGATATTACTAGCCGGCTTTGGTTTAAGCCGGATCCTAGTTTAGTACAGTGTAGATTTTGTCTCTTTGCATTTGTATCCGGACGGAATACAGATGCGGGTGTGTATGCACAGTATTGGGGTTTTCCTGTAATTTATTACGGGACCAGTTTTCTGGAGTTGCCAGTTTGCATTCCGTTCCGGCCGGTTTTCGTTTGTTCTTTCCCGGCCGGACTTTTCCGATGGAGGGGGTTATTTGCAATTGTGCAAATAACATTTGTGAAGGGGGTTTCTTGCAAATGCTTTGATTATGATAGCTTCATATCTTTTGCACCATCACTTGCATTTAATGAGATTAGAAAGGGTATGGTTTGGATGTGCTTTTATCATGATGATGTTTATGATGTGGTCACCTCTTTTCTTCTCCTACCTTCACCTCCCTTCATGCTTGATTTATCCCTCCACCATTCTCCATTGGTATAGGGCCGGCCACTATTTTGGAGAGGTGAGGAAAAATGAGAGTGTTTCATTTTGATGAGGAAATTTCATGATCTCATTTTTGCCTTGTACACAAAACCTCCTCACCTCTCCAAAGTTCTTCTTGATTCCTCCATCAAAGGCAACTCCAATACCCCAAAGAGACATTGACTCTACACATCCTACAGCTAGTCTTGGGCATGTCGACTTGCCAGCTTCATGCCCGAGTTGCCTCGGTATAGAGGCGGGAGCCCGTAAAAGATACAGACGATGTGGTGCCCTATCCGACGAGGAGGAGACGGCCGGAGTTTCCGCGGGAGATCGGGACGATGACGAGAAGACCGGAGGACTCGGATCACTCGGTATATCTCTAACCCGTCTTGTTGTTAGCTAGACCTAGTTTAATGGCCCGATCCGGAGTTTAGTGCGCGGTGGTGCCGGTTTGCTAAGTTCGCAAAATTAAAGTTTATCACCGCTTCCGCATTTGGCCGTCGGATTGACGGCCGGGGCGCCGCCGTGCACTTACACATGATCCGTGCAATACCGCACGTATCTGATCGAACCCTGCCATATCTCCATACGGTCTCTACAGCGTTTCGCCCGAAACTTGAGAAAACGGTCTGTGGGGGACTCTAAAGACTCGTCAATACTTTGGCTGTGGATTTAACCACTAGCACGTCAGAGGTATTAGCCATACGTAACGGGCTACCAGGTATTCACCAAAAGGGACGTCGATGAACAAACTCATCCTGACACCCTACTGAGCCTATCAGTGACAATATCCGTACAGTCCGGTCCATTCGTCTATGAGTATCGCATGGCGGGCCTAGGGGGTTGGTAAAAGTCAGACCCCCAAAAGCGGTACAAGTCGGGTCGGACTGTAGCCCAGAACACCCTGAGATACTACTGGAATACCTACCAATAAATCTCCTGCCTCGGCCGAGGGCTTTGTGTAATGGCTCTCCTAGACACAGCGCGATCTCACCCCCAATACCGGGAGAGACGAACCCCTGCAGATCCGCTCACTGCCTCTATGTGGCTCGGGACTGTACCCAACTAAAACCTGTTTGCACGACTCCTTTGAGCCATGGTAGGGTAGTAATCAAAGTACAGTGGGAACTCACACGAGACAAATGAAGATCTCAGGTCGATGAACTAACCTGTACACATGTCACCAGGGAACTGCTATCTGACGTCAGGTATAAGACCAACCAGCATGTTCCCGGCGAGTTCTTTCCGGTGTACTCATAACCCAATGAGCACCTGTATACATCTTAGGTGAACCAACTGACACCAGTGGCTTGTGAGATCAGCCACCGCCCCTCGTCGGGGTCTCGACTGTATACACTAGTCTACTCTGGAGTATCGATGCCCTGTCTCGAAACTCCCACGACTAGGGACCTTTTAAGGATGTGCTTGTAGACCCCAGTTCCCACGTATATGATCGCCATCATACTGCTGGCCGTCAAGCAAGAATCCTAAGGGCTCTATCAGCGTGTAATAGCGACCTGTAAGGTCACCTAAAGCAGTACACGATGATAAAGATAAATCAGATAGCATACTATCATCTTGAGTGAGACTGTCCTATCGGCATAGGTCCTCCCTTAATCATTGCTATCACGTGCCTGTGATCCAATAATTGACACTGTGAGCACTATCTCCAACAATCTCCTACTTGCACTCAAGGCTAATTATTGCGATGTCGCATACTCACAGCCCGTATGATACCGAAACACCCAATTCCTCTACTAATCAGTCTCATAAAACCTGTTTGCGAAACTATTGCGTTCGAGGAATAGCCTCAGTGAGTGGATCCGCCTTGATGTTTCTTTCCATGTCTCTCTATATCTCAAGTTTGCGGAGAAAGTCATCTCCCGAAAAGAGCAATACCTATCTTAGAATATGTCTGGATGTCTGATGGGACCTAGTTCGCAAATGAACTCCAAATCCAAACTTCTTAGACTGTATCGTCAACTGAACTTAATCAGTACCCTGCGCTATGACTCCCTCAGTGTCCGCTTGGATCACCTGTCCAAAACACTGCCCCTCGTCAGAGGGAAAACTATAACTCTGACGGCCACCCTGTCGTCCAGGTCACCTTGGAAGCCTGGAATGATAACTGTCTCGTAAAAGAGGCTGTTGTTATCATATCCCTAGAACATCCACTTATGTTCTAAAACAGCTTCCGATCGTTTCTCCAGGATTGGATTAATATCAACTTATTGCATCTCCTGCAAAAACAACATCTGGTGTCGTACTTAACATCTCATGATCAACTCAATTGCCTAAGCAAGTGATCTGCCAATCATGCACATCCTCTCCCCTTTAGTCTGTAAGACACCTTTAGAGAGGGTGACTCCATCTCCTGTAGGTACACTACCGTGTCAGGAGTCGTCCATTCTAAAGCACCTTTAGAATTCTGTCAAAGTACCCTGATTGGGAAACTACCCAAATCTAGATCTAAAATTATAGATCCAGTAACCAGAATGTCTGATATAAAATCCATATTCTATATAGAGAAACCACTGTGTGACAACCAAAGTACAACCGATCGTAGTATAGGAATTTCACTTCCTACTCTATGTATGTCATCCAAATACCAGGACATCACACCCTACTACCTTCCTAACAGATCCATCCCCTATTCTGATGAAGTCAAACCTATGACTGTCACATCAGAAATAGATGATCTATCTCCGCTATATCTGCTTTAGTCTCTTAATAGACATAAGCCACTTGTCCACCAATGCTTCCGCTGCTCCCACTGACTACGACAATCCTCTGGCAGAATCCTATACACGTGCACTTCTAAAGCTTGTTTAGAACGACGCTATACTCATCCTCCTACCGGTTCTCACAGTCTGGAACAACAGCAATGGCAAGTCTGGGTAAACAAGAACCTCCCTGTCACCGTTTTTGAGCATACCGAAGTACCTCTCGAGTGCCTGAGGTTACCCACCATATCTGTGGAGTGGCCAATGGAATGTCAAATCAGATTGAATCTTTAGGTTCTCATCAAATTTTCAGTAATCGTTTGCGGTTCTGGAATCACTTCCAGTTCTACCATACTCCCATTACTGTTTTCTGAAAAATCCATTTTACTTAAAACTGTGGCGAGTCTAGAACAATATCACTATTGATCTTCCAGATGGTAGAAAATCAACCCTCGTCATAGCCCGGGTTAACCCACAAACAGCTATTACAGAAATGTGCCTTGAGATATCCGGAGTCTGGTTTTAAGCATAAGCCGGAAAACACCCCGTACCTTAACTGTTAGGTCCACGTTACCACTCCCGGTACTTTCGGGGTTGCGGAAACGGTAAATCAAAATTTTTCTAAACTTTGTAACATGGACCGTAAAAGCCGGATCTTTGCTAAACTAAACTAGCATACATGCAAAGAAGAGTTAACTACTATGCAAAGTGGTTATACCTCAACTTGAACTCCTTCTCTTCTTGTTGTTGTTCTTCTTTCTTGTTCTTTGTAGTAGCTTGAATGGCTTCCCCTCCTCGTCTCCTCTTTGCCGAAGATAGATCCACCTGAGGGCTTCATCCTTTGGGCTCTTCCTCGATCTTTGAGTGAACTAGGATTTCCGGCTTGCTAAACCTTGAACCCTAGAGAGAGTAGAGAGTGTCTAGGGGTTGTTTTCTTTTCAAGATGAAGGATTCTCAACACATGAGAAGGAATCACCTTGAGCTAGAGGAAGAAGAAGATGAAGTGAGGAGAGAGAATCAATATGATAGAATGAGCTAGCTTTTTCTTTCTTGCAACCATAATGCCAAAAGAAAAAGAATTATCTAAATGATAATAATTCAAAATGAGAATAGTTGATGGTAATTTGGAATGACCACTATCATGCTTCATTAAATGAAATGTAAGCATGAATCAAGGAGGATCTTTACAAAGCATGATGGTGGTCAACATTCAACCATGGTCAACAAGTCAACCATGGTCAACAAGTCAACAAAATCAACCATAACATAATTCTCATTTAATTACTATTATTAATAGATATCTCACTAATTCATTAGGGTTTGGAAAAAGACGACTGTCAACTGTGCATACGCACCCGTTCCGAAAACCCTAATGAAAAACCTCTTCCTCTGCCTCAAACAACTGTGCATACACACCTGCATTCTCGTTCCGAGGAACAAGAATACCGAGAGATAAAAGCAACCCCAAAACATATACCAGTATCCGGCTCAAACCAGAGCCCGCTGGCAATATCCGTTCGGACTCCAAACGTGCACAAGTGCGCGGATGAGAACGAACCCTGTCGCAAAACCATGCGACCTCTACTCTGTTTTGCCCAGAGGCGAATGCCCTCTGTGTGGGACTCTAAAGACTCGACACTACGCTGGCAGTGGGTTTAACCACAGACCGCAAGCGGCACTAGCTGTGCGTAACGGTCCCCAGGTAGATGCCGACAAGAAGGCTGACGAGGTGAACCCCATCTGAACTCCTACTGAGTCTGAATGTGACATTCTCCGTACAGTCCGGTCTGTTCGTCTGATACATCGCATGTCGGGCCTAGGGGGGCGGCAAGCGTCAGACCCCTAATAGCGGTACAAGTCGTGCCGGAGTGAAGCCCAGAACACCCTGAGATAGCACTGGAACCTACCAGTATATCTCGCTTGCCCTGGCCAGGGACTACTTGTGTAATGGCTCTCCTAGACACAGCGCGATGTCAACCCCCAATACCGGGAGAGACGAATCCTGTCTAACCGTCACTGCCTCCAAGTGCTTCGGGACTGCTCCCAACTACTACCTGTTTGCACGCCTCAGAAGAGCCGTGGTAGGGTAGTAATCAAAGAACAGTAGGAACACACTCGAGACGGAGTGACAGTGTCAAGTCAGCGGACTAAGCTGTACTCATGTCACCTGGGAACTGATAACTGACGATAGGTATAATACCAACCATCAGTTCCCGACGAGTCCTGTCCAGTGTACTCGTAACCTAACGAGCACCCGCATACTATCTCAAGTACGACGTACTGACGGCTGTGGGACAGACCGTCTCCCGTGCTGGGATGAGAAGCGCATACGCTAGTCTACTCCGGAGTTTCGATGCCCTATCTCGATACTCCTACGACTAGGGACGTGTAAAAGGATGTGCTTGTAGATCACCCAGCCCCCACGAGTGTGATCGCCATCACAACGCCGGTAATCAAGCAAGGATCCAAAGGGCTCTACTAATGCGTATAGGTGATATAATAAATAAACACACAAGTACACATTAAAGCAGAGACAAACCAAGTAGCATACTACTATATTGAGCAAGATTGTCTGTACAACTGTGAATATCCCAAGCTTCCATTAAGTAATATACATACTAGTATGATACAGTAATGGCCTCTAGGGCATATACACCAACAATCTCCCACTTGCACTAAGGCCATGTACTGGCGTATCGAAGACCTATCATCTCGATCAGCCGCTCGAACTGAGTCTGGGGTAAAGCCTTTGTGAATGGGTCCGCAGTGTTGTCCTTTGTGTCCACTCTCCGCACCTCGATCTCCTGGCGATCAATGATCTCCCTGATCAGGTGATACCGCCTTAAGATGTGCCTGGATTTCTGATGGGACCTTGGTTCCTTCGCTAAAGCTATAGCCCCATTGTTATCGCAATACAAAGGTATTGGGTCAACAATGGACGGAACCACCTGAAGTTCACTAATGAACTTCTTAATCCAGACCGCCTCTTTTGCGGCATCGCTTGCAGCAATGTATTCAGCCTCCATCGTCGAGTCTGCGACGGTATCCTGCTTGGAACTCCTCCAGCATACCGCCCCTCCGTTGAGGGTAAACACAAAACCCGAGACAGACTTGCTGTCATCTTTGTCACTCTGGAAGCTTGAATCGGTAAAGGACTCGACCCTGAGGTCTCCATTACCGTAAACCAGGAACATCTCCTTAGTCCTTCTCAGGTACTTGAGAATGTTCTTCACTGCTGTCCAGTGGTCCTCCCCTGGGTCTGACTGATACCGGCTTACCGTGCTCAACGCGTAAGCTACATCTGGTCTTGTACATAGCATCGCATACATTATAGATCCTACCGCCGAAGCGTAGGGTATAGTGCTCATGCGAACCCTCTCCTCGTCAGTCTTAGGAGACATCTTCTTGGAGAGGGTAATTCCGTGCAATGCGGGTATGTTACCGCGCTTGGAATCCTCCATACTAAATCTCTTTAGTACGGTCTCTATGTACCTGGACTGCGAAAGTCCCAATAGTCTCTTGGATCTATCTCTATAGATCTTGATCCCCAGAATGTACGAGGCATCACCCAGGTCCTTCATGGAGAACCTTTGTGACAAAAACAGCTTGACCGATTGTAGCATAGGAATGTCATTTCCTATCAAAAGAATGTCGTCCACGTACAAGACTAGGAATACGACAGTTCGTCCTACAATCTTCTTATATACACAGGGTTCATCTTCGTTCTTGATGAAATCAAATTCCTTGATTGCCTCATCAAAACAGATGTTCCAGCTCCGCGATGCCTGCTTTAATCCATAAATGGATTTAAGCAACTTGCACACCTTTCCGCTGCTCCCACCGTCTACGAAACCTTCTGGTTGATCCATGTAAACGCACTCTTCCAAACAACCGTTTAGGAAAGCCGTTTTAACATCCATCTGCCAGATTTCATAGTCATGGAAGGCAGCAATGGCAAGTAGGATCCGAATGGATTTGAGCATAGCCACCGGAGAAAAAATTTCATCATAGTCCAAACCAGGTCTTTGACGAAAACCTTTTGCAACGAGTCTAGCTTTATAGGTTTCCACCTGCCCATCTACACCAAGTTTCCTTTTGTAGATCCATTTGCATCCAACGGGTTTTACCCCAGGTGGAGCAATATCCATGGTCCACACTTTATTGGCGTACATGGACTCCATTTCGGATTGCATTGCTTCCTGCCACTTATCAGAGTCCCTACTGATAATGGCCTGCCTGAAACTGGTAGGGTCATCTTCTTCCAAGATGCAATCCTCTCGATCCCCGTCTATGAGAAAACCGTAGTATCTCTCGGGCGGATGAGAAATCCTACCAGATCTGTGGAGTGGCTGAGGTTCGTTTGGGGTTATTGAATCTAGCGGTTCCTCCAAATTTTCTGTTAAAGCTTGTGTTTCTGGAATTTCATCCAGTTCTACCGTGCTGCCACTAATGTTTTTAACAAGAAATTCTTTTTCTAAAAATGTGGCATTTCTTGAAACAATTATCTTCTGTTCCTCTGCATGGCAGAATAGATACCCACTTGAATCTTTTGGGTATCCCACAAACTTACACAAAACTGCCCGTGCCTCAAGTTTGTCTGGGTTCTGCTTTTTGACATAAGCTGGGCAACCCCAAATCTTAATACGTTTAAGATACAAACTTTTACCACTCCATATCTCATACGGAGTCTTAGGCACGGATTTGGATGGAACTTGATTCAATAGATGTGCTGCAGTTTGAAGTGCATATCCCCAGAATGAAAGAGGTAACTCAGCACTACTCATCATGGAGCGAATCATATCCAATAGGGTACGATTCCTCCGCTCCGATACACCGTTGTGCTGTGGTGTATAAGGAGGAGTAAGCTGAGAGAGAATACCATTCTCTTTTAAGTAATCTAGGAATTCCGTGCTTAAGTACTCCCCTCCCCTGTCAGACCGGAGGATCTTGATACTTTTGCCTGTCTGGTTCTCTACTTCGTTTCTGAATTCCTTGAATTTCTCAAAAGCTTCAGATTTGTGTTTCATCAGATACACATATCCGAACCTAGAGAGATCGTCAGTGAATGTGATGAAGTACGAGAACCCACCCCTTGCATGTATAGACATCGGACCACATACATCACTATGTACGAGTCCCAAGAGCTCTGCTGCTCTTTCTCCATGTCCGGTGAACGGAGATTTGGTCATCTTCCCTTTGAGACAAGACTGACAAGTTTCATAAGATGAAAACTCGAACGCATCCAAGAGTCCATCTTTATGCAACTTACTCAGTCTTTTCTCTCCGACATGACCAAGTCTACAATGCCACAAGTAGGATTCATTCGTATCTGAATTCTTCCTCTTGCGTGTGTTTTGTATATTGAGAACTGTATTCTGATTTAGAACGTAGATACCATTAAACAGTGTACCCTCTGCAACCAGTACCTTATCAAGGTAAATGTTCATGATATTCTTTTCAAGAACAAACTTATATTTATCTTTATCGAGTAAAGAAACTGATATGATGTTGCAAACCATGGAGGGTACATAGTAGCAATCGTTCAAAATCATAGTCTTGCCATTTGGCAATACTAGGTGATATTCACCGACGGCTGCCGCATTAACTTGTGCTCCGTTCGCTACTCTGAGCGACATATCACCCGGTGCAACTTTCCTACTTTTTCTCAGTCCCTGTAATAAATTACAGATATGAGATCCTGATCCGGTATCAAGTACCCAGGAGGTAGGGCTGACCGTAAAACAGTTCTCAATTACAAGAACACCTGAAGTAGATGCAAAACCATGCTTCTTCTTCGACTGGGTATCCTGGAAATCCATACAATCCCCTTTCCCATTCTCATACTCATGACTGTTGTCACAAGTTAGAGCTGAACCAACTTTCCCCAGTCCCGAATAAGAATTCGGATCGGTCAAGCGATACATTTTATTATCTTGATTAGGGCGTGAAAAGGTTGCTGTCTGGAGAGAGAAAAGAAACACTCAGCGTATGCTCTTGCAAGATTAGATTGGTTTATTAATTTATCTAACCAGGATGTCTCCCACTGTTTACTCAAATTCTTCTTAAAACCTTTTTAAAAGAAGAACTAGCCGGGTTTTAATTCACGTCACAATACTTGCTTTAACCTTTCAGCCAGGCTAGTGTCGGTACTTCGAGGGAGGTTTTCCAACGCTTTCGCGAAGTTCCTTAATTAAAGAACCTCTTTTCCCTGGGGGCGTAACCCCGCTAACACCTTTCTAGACACCTACTAGGTTTATAGCATTGATCGTTAAGTGAAATAATCTCCCGAGAGTAAACCAACTCATCAGTGGGATCGGGATCCAACTGTCATTGTGTGATAACCTAGATGGAATCCACTCTAGTCACCACACTCCAGAAGGTATGCTAAATCTGCAAGTTTCAGTTCTTTTGAAACTCCCGATGTGGTTTTTGCCCCTAGGACTCAAGTGATCTTGACACAGTCAACAAATCAAAAAGTCCTAGTCAAGTTCATCCCGTCGTTGTCTTGATTGCATTAAACCCACCTGCATAACCCTTGACACAGTCAACAAGGTTACACAAATGTCCTAACCAATCACATTGTATCCAGCAAATAAGCAACACTTAGCTACCGTTCACTGCGCCTTGACACAGTCAACAAACGCAGCACGAATACTAAGTATAACTTATAAGAAACGACGGAGGGCTACGGCTGGGTTTTTGGCGAAAAGCCCGTTAACGTAATGAACTTGATGTCGTTGAAGGAACGTGATACACCTTTTGAAAATATAGTGGCGAAAAACTTTTTGCTAAAGAGGTCACTCCCTGTGAAGGGATCTCGGCTCTTTCCTCGTCGAATGAGGTGCAGGATATTACAAAATGAATACCTCGATGCAAAGCAAGAATAATCGACTATAGTGAAGTTATTACCCTGACGCAAACTTTTGTCCAAGGGGTCACTCCCGGTGAAGGGATCTCGGCCCTTGCCTCGTCGACTGAGGTGCTGGGTATTCATAACCGAATACCGCGATGCAAAACAAAAATGAACGTCCTTGCAATAACAGCTTTTTGAAAAACTTGTTCCAACAACGTCTTTTAGGTTTATTTTCTTGCATTAGTTCTTTTAATGCGTGATATTCTTGCATTAGTTCTTTTAATGCGTCCCATCATTTAATCCTACCATTGCAGAAAACAACCAAAATATGACGTACGCTTATGCCATTCGCATTCGCCACGGGGTCCCGTCATCACTCGTTAGGTTACTTAACTAACGACAGAGCGGGGGCTGGGCTAGCACGGCTGTAAAACATAAGCAACGCCTAAATAGAAAGCAATGATAGACATTACAGATCACAGATGAATACATTGGATATACTAGCAATCCGCAATCCTTTCGAGCCTGCAACGAAAAGCGGATTACACGGTCGCGGTGAATAGCCAAATACCCCACCCAAGACCCCTACGGGTGCGGCAAACTACCCGCCAAGTACTTGGCAGTTTGTGCACCCCTCCATGGGTCTATCCTAGAAGCAAAAACAGTAAAAAGAATTATACAATGACGGCTACAACCCCGACCCGGTTGTGCGGCCAAACAAATAATATTATTACATCAATTTACATTTACAATGAATGAAAGAAAAACAAAAGCTCATCTCACATCCACCCCGGCTATTCACCCGCGACAGTCCAACACATTCATATACACATTCCAATATCAAACACAGATCATGTATAACCCCGACCAATCGTCTTATAGCGATTAGCCGATGTTCAATACATGCAAACATCACAGATATAACCAACATAGCCAAAGTGTAGCGAAGTTCGAAAAAATACGGAATTATAGGACCCCAAAAGTAAATTTCAGTTCTGGAAAATCTGGGCACATATAATATATCTGAAAAATCCCAAAATCCCACCAGAAGAACACTGCACGAAAAACGATGCAGAGAGGAAAATAAACGGCGGCGGTTCCGCGGCACATGCCTACCTCGTGCCGCGGAACCACGGCGGTTTGAATGAATTAGGGCATCGTTTTTCATGGGTGTTCACACAAAACCCTGAGCCGAATTTACAAGTATAAAGTTTTTCATTTAGAGCAGAAAAAAATTCAACAGAAACTTAGGGTTTTAGTTTTTCCGGTTTTGCGATTTTTCGGTTTCGAACTTCCATACACTTCGCTACCAAGGTAGTTTAAGTTTAGTTAGGCTCTGATACCACTGTTAGGTCCACGTTACCACTCCCGGTACTTTCGGGGTTGCGGAAACGGTAAATCAAAATTTTTCTAAACTTTGTAACATGGACCGTAAAAGCCGGATCTTTGCTAAACTAAACTAGCATACATGCAAAGAAGAGTTAACTACTATGCAAAGTGGTTATACCTCAACTTGAACTCCTTCTCTTCTTGTTGTTGTTCTTCTTTCTTGTTCTTTGTAGTAGCTTGAATGGCTTCCCCTCCTCGTCTCCTCTTTGCCGAAGATAGATCTACCTGAGGGCTTCATCCTTTGGGCTCTTCCTCGATCTTTGAGTGAACTAGGATTTCCGGCTTGCTAAACCTTGAACCCTAGAGAGAGTAGAGAGTGTCTAGGGGTTGTTTTCTTTTCAAGATGAAGGATTCTCAACACATGAGAAGGAATCACCTTGAGCTAGAGGAAGAAGAAGATGAAGTAAGGAGAGAGAATCAATATGATAGAATGAGCTAGCTTTTTCTTTCTTGCAACCATAATGCCAAAAGAAAAAGAATTATCTAAATGATAATAATTCAAAATGAGAATAGTTTATGGTAATTTGGAATGACCACTATCATGCTTCATTAAATGAAATGTAAGCATGAATCAAGGAGGATCTTTACAAAGCATGATGGTAGTCAACATTCAACCATGGTCAACAAGTCAACCATGGTCAACAAGTCAACAAAATCAACCATAACATAATTCTCATTTAATTACTATTATTAATAGATATCTCACTAATTCATTAGGGTTTGGAAAAAGACGACTGTCAACTGTGCATGCGCACCCGTTCCGAAAACCCTAATGAAAAACCTCTTCCTCTGCCTCAAACAACTGTGCATACACACCTGCATTCTCGTTCCGAGGAACAAGAATACCGAGAGATAAAAGCAACCCCAAAACATATACCAGTATCCGGCTCAAACCAGAGCCCGCTGGCAATATCCGTCCGGACTCCAAACGTGCACAAGTGCGCGGATGAGAACGAACCCTGTCGCAAAACCATGCGACCTCTACTCTGTTTTGCCCAGAGGCGAATGCCCTCTGTGTGGGACTCTAAAGACTCGACACTACGCTGGCAGTGGGTTTAACCACAGACCGCAAGCGGCACTAGCTGTGCGTAACGGTCCCCAGGTAGATGCCGACAAGAAGGCTGACGAGGTGAACCCCATCTGAACTCCTACTGAGTCTGAATGTGACATTCTCCGTACAGTCCGGTCTGTTCGTCTGATACATCGCATGTCGGGCCTAGGGGGCGGCAAGCGTCAGACCCCTAATAGCGGTACAAGTCATGCCGGAGTGAAGCCCAGAACACCCTGAGATAGCACTGGAACCTACCAATATATCTCGCTTGCCCTGGCCAGGGACTACTTGTGTAATGGCTCTCCTAGACACAGCGCGATGTCAACCCCCAATACCGGGAGAGACGAATCCTGTCTAACCGTCACTGCCTCCAAGTGCTTCGGGACTGCTCCCAACTACTACCTGTTTGCACGACTCAGAAGAGCCGTGGTAGGGTAGTAATCAAAGAACAGTGGGAACACACTCGAGGCGGAGTGACAGTGTCAAGTCAGCGGACTAAGCTGTACTCATGTCACCTGGGAACTGATAACTGACGATAGGTATAATACCAACCATCAGTTCCCGACGAGTCCTGTCCAGTGTACTCGTAACCTAACGAGCACCCGCATACTATCTCAAGTACGACGTACTGACGGCTGTGGGACAGACCGTCTCCCGTGCTGGGATGAGAAGCGCATACGCTAGTCTACTCCGGAGTTTCGATGCCCTATCTCGATACTCCCACGACTAGGGACGTGTAAAAGGATGTGCTTGTAGATCACCCAGCCCCCACGAGTGTGATCGCCATCACAACGCCGGTAATCAAGCAAGGATCCAAAGGGCTCTACTAATGCGTATAGGTGATATAATAAATAAACACACAAGTACACATTAAAGCAGAGACAAACCAAGTAGCATACTACTATATTGAGCAAGATTGTCTGTACAACTGTGAATATCCCAAGCTTCCATTAAGTAATATACATACTAGTATGATACAGTAATGGCCTCTAGGGCATATACACCAACATTAACATCGTTAAGATATGAACCGTTCTATATCCAATATAGAAACAGAGGCACTGATTTAATTGGAACCAGATTCAAATCATGCAACTGTCTCCAGTGCATGTCAACTAAATGGAAGGAGGCCGATCAGTATTACTCAACTTAGGAGTGCTTCCAATTATGAGTAACCTGAAAGAGAAGCAAGTTCTCTTAAACATTACTATCAACTGAATACCATGCACAAGTATCTACATCTTCGATCACCTTGAAGAATCCCGATACTTGCAACACCTGGTTCTCTACTTTATTCATATACCTATAACTTCTCAAAACTCAGACCTTGTGTTTCTACGAAACACATGTCTAAGAACTAGAGAAGTCACAAGTAAACAGAATATAGTACGAGGACCAACCCCTTTGTCCTAATGGACACTGGACAATATACAATCCTTTGTATAAGTCCTCTGAGTCTAATAACTCAAACCCTGTGCGTCGTAGGTTGAAAACTGTACTTATGGTTAAGAAGAATTACACCGCTGTTTAATGCTCATTACCTAACCATCCACTGATATAGGTAAATGTCATCGACATAATTTCAAAAAGTTATATCTCACTTCATAAAAATGAACGTACAGATATATCAATTTGAAATTGGTGCATAACAACGGATATCCAAAACTAAATATTCGCCATCCAGCAAATAACCCAGGTGACTTCCTCAAATATCACCAATTACAACGAATTCCGATATAATGAGGATAATCACCTAATTCCCAATAGCTTACTCTCACTCACCATCTGTAAAACCATACAGATGTGAGAATCACACCTGGTAAATACATACCCCGTAGCAAGGGCTAATTGGGAAATCAGTTTTCTTTTAACAGTACACAGTGAAACTAAAATATTGAAATGTTTCATAGGGGTATTGATTAGTCGAAAATATTGCATATTTCAGCCGGCAATTTCCTCATCATTTGCACTCATTTAGAAGTGTACGGTATTCATATTTCACATATTAGCAAAACTGTCGCAAAATATCAGATCGCATGTATAAGACTATAAAACCGGCACTATAAAGGAAATTGACTGCATTTCATGGCATCGCATCATCCCTACATTTGCGCAACACTTGTTTTGAGATCTGTGCAGGAAAATCCAGAAGGAATGCCAAAAATTTACATGGTACCGATCAAACATTACGTCAACTCAATGATTTCAATTCTGGTATCAATCCAAAGGGACAAATACAAATCAACATATCAGATAAAGGTCCAAGTATCAACCCAAGACCACACCAGAAGAACCAAGCCCCAAGGAGCCCAAATGGCCGCGGAACCGCGGCCTAAGCCACCTTATGCCGCGGTTCCGCGGTGGATCTGCCACGTCAGCACCAAAACTTTGCACCAAAATTCTTCATTCAGGTCCCACATTCAGCTCATGTACTTCAAGTTCCAGAAGACTCCAAAGGTTTCTGCCAGATCAGCAAACTAGGGTTTCTAAGCTTAATTAATCCTAGCTTAAAACCTAAGCTAGCTCCTAACAAACTATTTCTAGAAACTCCTCAACAAACTTTTGGAGGAAATTGTAATTTCAAACCTAGAGTTAGGGTTTGGGAGATCTATAAATAAGACCCTAGGCTCACTTGTAAAAGAATCCCAATTTTTAGAGAATATTATTCATTCATTGAAATTGATTGATCCATTCTATCTCTTTTCTTCATCTTCTTCCACAAGTCTAGTGAGAGGGCTTGTGTGAAACCCTAACCCTAATTCCAATCAAAAGCCAAGATCCTGAGTACCCATCAAGCAAGAAGCCTTGCAACATTTTATGAGCGAAGCCGATCTTCAACAGAGCAAGTGGTCAAAGCCGATCCGCGACTCACGGAGCCGAGCGACGCCAAATCGACAATTTAGTTCTTCCTCTTGTAGTTCTTGAGCGACTGTAATCAAATTGTTGATATAAATAAAAGGTGATATTCTTTTATCTTGTTTTCTTTAAATTCTTGCATCATGATATCTTTTCAATTCTTGAATACTTTCTGTATGATGATGTTTGAGTAATACTCCGCTCGTCGAGGAGTCGAGACGATCAATAGAATGATGATGTAATATATCTTAAGTCGATTCTTGAATCCTACTAGTTTTGTAAACCCTAGCAAATTCAAGAACCGACAACCCAATTCGTTGCGATGCTTTCTTGATTGATATCGCTCGAGATTGGGGAGTTACGATCGTTTCTTGAAATTGCTAGAGGCTAGAATGCGAATGATATCGACGAAAGAACAAGGGTTAAACGATGAAACCCTAGTTTCATCAAGAAAGCCCTAACTCTCGTCGATCATCATCGATCTAGTATCAATCCTTCGACGGACAAGAACACGAAAGCTTGAAATTACATCACGTCTATAGATCCGATCGATTCCTACGAGCCTCATTTAGATTCTTGACATTTTGGTTGGAAATATTATCAAAACACCGATTCTTGATTTGTTTATCAGTTTCTTGATTCTTGATTAAACATCGTGACACCTGAATCAATCGATAAATTCTTTAATCATGTTTTCTTTTCTTTTCGATTAACTTTTCGATTCAAACAAATTAAACAAAGAAACGAATCGCACAATCCCTGTGGACGATCCGCACTCGCTTACGATCTACAACTGACACCGTAGTTGATTGCGGTCAAATATAATTCTTTGATTGTGAGTTCTTTATACAATTTCCCAATTACACAAACAAGAATTCTTTTAAATCAAAATGGCGCCGTTGCCGGGGATTGCACGCTAATTCGTTTCATTTTATAGTTTGAACTGAAAGATTTATTCCATTGTTATTTTTGAGATCAAAAATTCGTGCAAACCCTAAACGATTTGTTGTGGTTCATTGCAAGGAAATCTGGAGCTGTTTGGAAATTGAAGAAATTTTTTGGAAAATACCAGAGAGTTGAGGGAGTCTACATAAGCTCTCTGGAAAATTTTGGTGGAGTGATCTCATCAAAAGACCGCGGAAGCGCGGCATTAGAGGGAATTTGCGGCGGAACCGCGGCAATCCTGGGGGATCTCTGTAAAATTTTTGCTTCAGGTATTTTCTTACCTTCTCCTCTCTCCTCTTTTTAGCTCCAAATAACAATTTTCTGCAGGTTTCTTTGCAAATAATCGCAGCGCCGCAAAAGAAAAATTAAATTTGTGCGTGATTTTGATTTCTTGGTTGTTTGCATTCTAAATACGGAAATTAAGGGGCACGGCCAAATCCAAATTAGGTGGGGAGTTCATTACCTTTCCTAAGCCCCAAAAATCACAAACTTGCATACGCATTTGTCCCTCATTAACTAAAAAATATCTAGAGATGACTCTAAGGACCGTCGCGCTCACTTAGGACAGAAGAAGGCCGTGGGTAATTCATTGCTTATCCGTGTTTCTCTTGTGGTTCCTAGGAAAGTGTGTCGAAGGCTAGTGGTTACTTAATTAAGCCCACTACTTACGTAGTGGAGAACCTCCCACTTACCTGGCACTTACCTGGCCGTAGGAGGGACAAAGAGGCAGTGGAGGATTCTATCCTGCGTCTTGTCTTCTGGCAGTTAGGAGCGGTCTAGAGATCTGACCTAGGCGACCCCTAGAATTAGGATTTTGTGTGTTGCATCATTTTTTTTTTCAAAATCCGTCCCTTTTTCAAAAAGCAAGCACCGCATTCAGCATTTACCCCTGATTATAAGTCAACGCTGCCACTTGTACTAACTCATTTTAGTACAAGATAGGCTGGACACGGGATTCTAGTGCCCGTTTAGTCCGCGTACCTCCTATCGACTCCGAAGTCGATATTTCTCCATTTACCTTTTCTTTACCCACTACCACACCCACACCGATGGATCCGAATCCATCAAACTTCTTTAACTCTAATCTGCCGCCGTCCGTTGGTGCGCAGAATCCACCCCGCATCTCTCTCCAAGAGAGGTGCTATCCTACACGAGGTCCACTTTCGACTTGCTTATCCACACCACCAGCCAACGGGGATAACTTTGAGATTAAGCCCCAGTACATCAATCTTTTACCCAAATTCCACGGACTCGAGACTGAGGACGCTTACGTTTTCATTACCAAATTTGAAAATGTATGCGCAATGATGGGTACGTCACAACTTTCAGTGGATGCTATGCGTCTACGACTTCTTCCATTTACATTGTGCGATATAGCCGAGAAGTGGCTATATAACACTACCGCACACTCTATTACTAATTGGGAAGAATTCGTAGCGGCATTCCTTAAGAAATTTTACCCAATATAAAAGACAATCGAATCCGTAGCGAACTGAATCAATTTGCCCAGCTCCCTACTGAACCATTTTTAAAATGCTTTGAACGTTTCAAGGATCTATTGGTTCAGTGTCCTCATCACGGCATCCCGAGATGGGAATTGTGCTGAATCATTTATGAGAGCATTAACCCAAACACTAAACAGAGCCTTGAAAACATGTGTCAAGGTACTTTTATGACCAAAGATGATGGGGAAGCTTGGAAGTATTTAGAAGAGTTCGCTGAAAAATCACTACAGTGGGAGAGTGGAACCCAACCATTGAATAGGGGTGGCGTACACCAAATATATGTGTCCATAGGTGTTCGAGCTGAAATGGCAGCAATGCAAAAGAAGCTCGACGCTATGGAACACAAATTTGCAGCAGCCTCCCTAAACCCAATATCGCTCCCCAAAACTGTTTGTGGGTGCTGTTCTGATCCGTCTCATTTAACGGAAGAATGTCCATTAAACTCTGCGTTTCAAGGTCATGAGCATTCTAATGCCGCATTTCAAAGACCTAGAAACGATCCATATTCTTCCACGTACAATCAGGGTTGGAGGAATCACCCGAATTTTGCTTGGAACCAAAACCAATCTCAAAACACGGTTCCAAACACGAATAATTTTCAAAGGGCTCTTCCTCCACCACAACAGCAACCCCTTCAACTCACTCAGCACCCCTACCAGTCACAAAATTTCCAAAATCAGGTCAACACTCCTGCACAGTCTAATCCGATGACATGTTCTGACGAGTTCTCTCAATTCACTCAAACCATGAAATCACTTTTGTCAAATTTCATAGAGGTTTCGGCTGAGGTTAGATCTTCTGTCGGTGAGATAAAGAAAAACTCAGCGTCCCAAGCTGAGAGTATCAGAATGATGGAAGCTAAAATCGCACGACTTAAAGCCGAAATGAGTGCGAGAGAAAAAGGGAAACTTCCCTCTCAACCCCTACAGAATCCTGGGCATTACAATGTAAATGCCATCACAACGTTGAGATCGGGAAGAGTGCTGAACAATCATGTCGGGGAAGGTATTGATGATACTGAAAATCATATCAACACCCCGGCTGAGACCTTTCCACACACACACACTTCTCCTTCTGATCCTTCTTCCTCTACCACACCATCTTCTCGCGAGCCTATTCTCCATTTCCCATTAGGCTCGACACCTTCTCCCAACCCTTATAGTTCTCCACAGACGGTCCCCACACCTCTTTTGGGACCGCGTCTACCCCCTCTTCCTTCTCCTATGATGGACCCTACGCTTATTGCGAAAGCTCCTTACCCGAATCGGTTAAGAGCTAATAGAACGAGTCCTCATATGGAGAAAATTATAGAAATGTTCAAACAGGTTAACATCAATATCCCTCTCCTAGATGCTATTCAACAAGTCCCCGCTTATGCGAAAATTCTTAAGGACTTGTGCACTAGGAAGAGGAAGACTCAAGTGCCGAAGAAGGTCTTCATGTCTAATAATATTAGCACTGCTTTTATTCCCCAGCTACCAAAGAAACGTAAGGACCCAGGATGTCCTACAATATCGATTTCGATTGGGGGTAAAAACATAAATCGTGCTCTTTTAGACCTTGGCGCAAGTGTTAACCTGCTCCCTTATTCTGTCTATGAGCAATTAGGGATTGGAGAGCTGAAACCTGCTCACTGCACTCTCCAGATGGCAGACCGATCTATCACCAAACCAAGGGGTGAATTAGAGGATGTGTTGATAAAGGTCGGGGAATTTGTTTTCCCTGTAGACTTCATTGTACTTGACACACATCCTGTAGCAAACCCCCGGGGCCAAATTCCGGTGATTCTGGGTCGTCCTTTCCTTGCCACTTCCAACGCTGTTATGAACTGTAGAAATGGTTCAATGAATTTATCATTTGGAAATATGACCATTGAACTAAATATCTACAAAGTTGGAAGTCAGCCATCAGAACCCTCTGCTCATATTTTAGATGTGTGCTCTGTCCACGAGATCGCTCCCGATAGTTGTGGAGCTGAGGATCTTTGCTTTCTAGATCTCGACGACATTACCACATCTCTGTTTGATCTTACACATGATCTTAGTGAGGACACTTTTCCTACACTTGAGTCCTGCACTTCTGACTTTTCTCCACCCGAGTCTGTATCTTTCACAGGCTCTGAGCTTCTTTGTAAATCCAAAAATCACTCAATGATCCCTCCTTCTATCATTTCTCCGCCTGAGTTAGATCTCAAAATTTTACCTTCTCACCTTAAATATGCATATCTAGGTGAGAATGAGTCTTTACCGGTTATCATATCCGCTTCTCTTGCATCAGAGCAAGAGAATGCCCTTTTATCGGTATTGAGATCTAATAAAGAGACGTTTGGTTGGAGTATGGCGGACATCAAAGGAATTAGTCCCTTGATAGTTGAACATCATATACATGTGATGGATGATGCCAGACCAACCCGAGAACCACAGAGACGGTTGAATCCCGTCATGAAGGAAGCGATCATGAAAGAGATCGTCAAATGCTTAGATAATGGTATTATATATCCCATCTCCGATAGCCAGTGGGTGAGTCCTATACATTTCGTTCCTAAGAAATCTGGCATCACTGTTATAACCAATGAGGCAAATGAGTTGATTCAGACACGCGCCCAAACTGGGTGGCGTGTATGTATTGATTATAGAAAACTCAATGCTGCCACGAGGAAAGACCACTTTCCTCTACCATTCATTGATCAGATGCTGGAACGTTTAGCGGGACGAGAGTATTATTGTTTTATGGACGGATACTCAGGCTATAATCAGGTCCCCATCGCCAAAAAGGATCAAGATAAAACCACTTTTACTTGTCCTTTTGGTACCTTTGCTTACAGTCGCATGCCCTTTGGGCTATGCAATGCTCCCGCTACCTTTCAGCGGTGTATGATGGGGATATTCTCTGATATGGTAGAGAATTTTCTGGAGATCTTTATGGACTATTTCTCGATTTTTGGAGACTCTTTTTCTGATTGCCTAGCGAATCTTGACGCTGTTCTTACTCGTTGCAAAGAGAAGAACTTGACTTTGAACTGCGAAAAATGCCATTTTATGGTCCAAGAAGGAATAGTACTTGGACATGTTATTTCACAGAAAGGCATTGAGGTTGACAGAGCTAAGATAGATGTCATTCAAAACCTCTCTCATCCCAAAAGCGTCAAAGATATTCGATCTTTCCTTGGCCATGCGGGCTTTTATAGGAGATTCATTAAGGACTTTAGCAAAATTGCTAGACCTTTAACTCTTCTCCTGGCTAAGGATACGACCTTCCATTTTGACTCGGACTGCGAGACAGCTTTCGACTCACTTAAACACTCACTCACTTCAGCCCCCGTGTTATCATCACCAAACTGGGACTACCCCTTTGAGCTGATGTGTGACGCATCTGATTCTGCAGTAGGTGCAGTCTTAGGACAGCACATCGAAAAGATGCCACACGTGATATACTATACAAGTAAGACCCTGAATGATGTGCAAATCAATTATACAACCACAGAAAAAGAACTCTTAGCGGTTGTATTTGCATTAGAAAAATTCAGGCCTTACTTAATTGGCTCACCTATAGTTTTGTATACTGACCATTCCGCTTTAAAACATCTTCTGGCGAAGAAAGATGCAAAAGGTCGACTAATACGTTGGATCCTTCTGTTACAAAAATTTGATCTTGTTATCAAAGATAAGAAAGGATGTGAAAACGTAGTAGCTGACCATCTTTCACGCATCTCTTCTTCTCCTGTGACCCTGCCGATCAATGATTCGTTCCCTGATGAACAACTCTTGAGCGTATCCAATGAACCTTGGTTCAGGGATATTGTGAACTATCTTGCCACGGGACTGATACCAAGCGATTGGTCAAAACAGGACAAATATCATTTTCTTTCCCAAGTAAAACACTTTTACTGGGACGAGCCCTATTTGTTTAAATATTATCCTGATCAGATCATTCGCCGGTGTGTCCCGAATGAAGAGTTCAAGAGTGTTCTTTCATTTTGTCATGATCAGGCCTGTGGGGGTCACTTTGGTCCTAGAAAGACAGCGGAAAAGGTTTTGCAATGTGGATTTTATTGGCCGACCTTATTCAAGGATGCATTTGACCATTGCAAAACCTGTACACAATGTCAGTATACGGGTAGAATATCCCAGAGGAATGAAATGCCTCAGCAACCCATTCTGGTTGTTGAAATATTTGATGTTTGGGGCATTGATTTTATGGGTCCTTTTCCCAACTCCTTTGGGAATTTGTACATACTGCTGGCAGTTGATTATGTCTCAAAGTGGGTAGAAGCCATTCCATGTCGCACTAATGACAAGAAAGTTGTCATTAAGTTCTTGAAAGAGAATATCTTCTCGCGATTTGGACACCCACGCGCTATTATTAGCGATAATGGGACACATTTCTGCAACAGGTCTTTCGAGACTCTGATGCGAAAATACTCAATCAACCACCGACTTTCTACACCCTATCATCCCCAAACAAGCGGGCAGGCTGAAATCTCAAACAGACAAATCAAACTTATCCTGGAGAAAACTGTTGCTAAAAATAGAAAAGACTGGTCGACCAAACTGACGGATGCTCTTTGGGCATTCAGAACTGCATATAAAACCGACCTAGGAATGTCTCCATATAGGATAGTGTTTGGGAAAGCATGTTATTTACCCGTCGAGATAGAGCATAAAGCATTGTGGGCTATAAAAGAAAAAAAATTTGATCTAAACCTTGCCTGCAACTTTCGGAAGCTGCAACTTAATGAGCTAAGCGAACTCCGCGATGAAGCTTATGATAACGCTGTAATCACAAAGAATAGGACTAAGGTTTTTCACGATAAAAATATTTTGAGGAAAACATTTTCACCTGGTCAACAAGTCCTTCTTTATGATTCACGATTACACCTTCACGCGGGTAAGCTCCGATCTCGATGGAAGGGACCTTTTGTTGTGCGGTCTGTATACCCGCACGGGGCAGTAGAAGTAGAAAATGTTAAAAACGGCACCTTTTTCAAAGTAAATGGACATAGACTTAAGCCATATTTTTCCACTGACCTCATGGAGGAGCTCTTGTTCTTACAAGAGCCAGTTTATGTGGATTAAATTTTCCTCCGTCTCACCTTCATATCCTGTATATCACTGCATCATGTTTTGAATGAAGGTGAGTGAAAAGTGTAAGTTTGGGGGAAGTTCTTCACTTATATATTTTGCCCCCACTAATAATTCCTCCCAGGCTTACAGTTTTGTAGGTATAGCGGTTGGCAACAGTGAGGACACTGTCGGAAACAAGTTTGGGGGAGGTTTGTGCTTATTTTTTGCATCATTTGCATATCATTTGCATAAGCACAAAACATTTCTTTAAAAATCTATTAAAAAAAATTGAAAAATTTTCACAACCCATAAAAATCTAAAAATTTTCCAAGTATAAAAATAATTTTAATATTTACACTTTTTGTACATAAATAAGATAATGAAAGTTTAGATAGTGAACAATTACATCCATGAGATTGGGAAAAATTTAAGAAAACTAAGAAAATTAGAAGTTTTCTTATACGAACTAGTAATAAGTAGTTATGAGCCGTTGTCCCAAGGGTTAGTAAGATGAAAGACATCACTAATCTGAGGATAAAAATAAGTCTGAAAAATAGTTTCTATTCTGAAAGCCAAACATTTGAACGTTGATACCCTACTATTCGCACTTACACACGTCTGGGATAGTAGAGGATACCTTGAAATGCTCTTGTCTTAAAGCCGATGTATGAAGGAAATAA
Source organism: Agapanthus africanus (assembly GCA_030015575.1). NCBI lineage: Eukaryota > Viridiplantae > Streptophyta > Magnoliopsida > Asparagales > Amaryllidaceae > Agapanthus > Agapanthus africanus. The sequence continues at coordinate 363,614,343 of CM057341.1, read as the reverse complement.
AAAGAAAAAAATAAGTGAATAAAGAAAATATAAAGTGGTGAGAAAAAAAATGGACACTGGTTTTTTTATCACCAAGGGCAATAAAAAAAATATATAGCGAGGGTGCCTCTTCACCTAGTGCCCTAAGGTCAACTGGTCTGGGAGTCACTGCTATGCCTGAGGTGGTGCAAGACGAAGAAAATACACCAAGTAAGCAAGCACAGGAGTAATCGGTCGGTTAGTACCTCAAGAAGTATTAACGGTCGCATGAAAGTGTGTGAGCAATCTCATCTAAATATTCATTAATTAAAAAGTACTGAGACTGATGGGCAAGAGTATGATAGCTTGAATTGAATTCTCCGGGTGTAGGGATGTCTTTACACACACGCAGGGTTATATGATCGATGTTTGGAAGAAAGATAGGAATGAAGAATAAGATGATGCTTTATTGAGGGAGGACGTGATTTCTAACATCTTTTCATGACCATTAAGATAGGGCTCATGACAACCGAAAAGCTAGCTTAGTTGAAAACCCTAATTTTCAAAGTCCTTCTTTTACAATTCTTTTCTTTAAATGTAATATTCATGATCTTTCTTTTATTATTGGATTTTGTGGGTGCAATCCGCTGAAAACCCTCAGGAGACAACACTCCTCCTACTAGGGACACCTAGAGGTTTAAAGGCTTGTTGCACGTGCTCAGTGCAATCGTGTTGCCTACGAAAGTGTGCTAGATAGTTTTTTCTCTTTCTTTATTTTCTCCTTTTCTTTTTAATAAACAGCTCGCTCGAGACGATCGAAATTAAGTTTGGGGGAATTTGATTAGTCAAAAATATTGCATATTTCAGCCGGCAATTTCCTCATCATTTGCACTCATTTAGAAGTGTACGGTATTCATATTTCACATATTAGCAAAACTGTCGCAAAATATCAGATTGCATGTATAAGACTATAAAACCGGCACTATAAAGGAAATTGACTGCATTTCATGGCATCACATCATCCCTACATTTGCGCAACACTTGTTTTGAGATCTGTGCAGGAAAATCCAGAAGGAAGGCCAAAAATTTACATGGTACCGATCAAACATTACGTCAACTCAATGATTTCAATTCTAGGATCAATCCAAAGGGACAAATACAAATCAACATATCAGATAAAGGTCCAAGTATCAACCCAAGACCACACCAGAAGAACCAAGCCCTAAGGAGCCCAAATGGCCGCGGAACCGCGGCTTAAGCCACCTTGTGCCGCGGTGGATCTGCCACGTCAGCACCAAAACTTTGCACCAAAATTCTTCATTCAGGTCCCACATTCAGCTCAAGTACTTCAAGTTCCAGAAGACTCCAGAGGTTTCTGCTAGATCAGCAAACTAGGGTTTCTAAGCTTAATTAATCCTAGCTTAAAACCTAAGCTAGCTCCTAACAAACTATTTCTAGAAACTCCTCAATAAACTTTTGGAGGGAATTGTAATTTCAAACCTAGACTTAGGGTTTGGGAGATCTATAAATAAGACCCTAGGCTAACTTGTAAAATAATCCCAATTTTTAGAGAATATTATTCATTCATTGAAATTGATTGATCCATTCTATCTCTTTTCTTCATCTTCTTCCACAAGTCTAGTGAGAGGGCTTGTGTGAAACCCTAACCCTAATTCTAATCAAAAGCCAAGATCCCGAGTACCCATCAAGCAAGAAGCCTTGCAACCTTTTATGAGCGAAGCCGATCTTCAACAGAGCAAGTGGTCAAAGCCGATCCGCGACTCACGGAGCCGAGCGATGCCAAATCGACAATTTAGTTCTTCCTCTTGTAGTTCTTGAGCGACTGTAATCAAATTGTTGATATAAATAAAAGGTGATATTCTTTTATCTTGTTTTCTTTAAATTCTTGCATCATGATATCTTTTCAATTCTTGAATACTTTCTGTATGATGATGTTTGAGTAATACTCCGCTCGTCGAGGAGTCGAGACGATCAATAGAATGATGATGTAATATATCTTAAGTCGATTCTTGAATCCTACGAGTTTTGTAAACCCTAGCAAATTCAAGAACCGACAACCCAATTCGTTGCGATGCTTTCTTGATTGATATCGCTCGAGATTGGGGAGTTACGATCATTTTTTGAAATTGCTAAAGGCTAGAATGCGAATGATATCGACGAAAGAACAAGGGTTAAACGATGAAACCCTAGTTTCATCAAGAAAGCCCTAACTCTCGTCGATCATCATCGATCTAGTATCAATCCTTCGATGGACAAGAACACGAAAGCTTGAAATTACATCACGTCTATAAATCCGATCGATTCCTACGAGCCTCATTTAGATTCTTGACATTTTGGTTGGAAATATTATCAAAACACCGATTCTTGATTTGTTTATCAGTTTCTTGATTCTTGATTAAACATCGTGACACCTGAATCAATCGATAAATTCTTTAATCATGTTTTCTTTTCTTTTCGATTAACTTTTCGATTCAAACAAATTAAACAAAGAAACGAATCGCACAATCCCTGTGGACGATCCGCACTCGCTTACGATCTACAACTAACACCGTAGTTGATTGCGGTCAAATATAATTCTTTGATTGTGAGTTCTTTATACAATTTCCCAATTACACAAACAAGAATTCTTTTAAATCATGTATCCTGGTATTCCTAGTAACGCCTCTTCCATTATCCAGATTCACAACTGTAACCGTATATTTCTTTGCCATCTCTCCAAATCCCTTTATATGTCTTTAGTCATTACCTTCTGTACACCCTCTTAGGCCAAATGGTTTTCTTCCTTCCCTACCGTTCGGCACCAGCCTATGGTTTGGAAGAAGACTATCCAATAAGCATAATGGGTGTACTGTCCTAATCCTAGGAGCACCCGCAATGCGAGAGAAGGTAAAAATAAAAGACAACTGAATGAAACCTTATTCCTATTTTTCCTGAACCAGAATCCATCCCCGAACTGGAACAAGTTCCTTTCGAGTTCGTATATAACCATACGATGGAGTATCCAATAACCTGTGGATCTTCGTAGTGATACGGAGTGTTCTGGAGAAATACAAAGGTGAAGTGGGAGTGGTAATAAAATACTTGGTTTGGTCGTGAATAGCAGTCGTAATTTACTTTGCCCTCCTTCTAATCTCTTTATTTGTCTTAACTTATTACCTTCTGTACACCACACTTAGGCTAATCGGGTTTCTTCATTCCCTACCGTTCGGCACCAGCCTAAGGTTTGGAAGAAGACTATCAAATAGGAGTAACGGGTGTACTATCCCCTAATCCAAGGAGCACTCGCAACCTGAGAGAAGGTAAAAGGAAAAGACAACTGAATAGTCCTATTTGTTTTCTCCAGAACCAGAAACCATCCTCGAATTAATTCCTTCGAGTTCGTATATAACCATACGATGGTTTTATCCAATAGAAGTGGACGTTCGTAGTAATACGGGGTGTCCTGGAGAAAAGGGTAAAAGTAGGAGTGGCAAAGAGGTACGCAACTTTGACAATCCAAAAGCCAGTCTTATAAGAAGGTTTGGTCAACTTGGTTACTGAGTCATAGTCTAGGGTCGGGTCATGGTCGCTGCCAAAGAGAGAAAGAAAAGAAACACTCAGCATGCACTCTAACCTAGATCAGAATGGTTACCAATTTATCTACTCTGGAAACCTCCCACTGTAACCTTAAATTCTCCTCCAAACCTGAAAGAAGAATTAGTCGGGATCACCCGAGGAGTAAACCAACTCATCAGTGGGAATCGGGATCCAACTATCATCGTATGATAATGTGACGGAATCCACTCACGTTATCACACTCCGGAAGGTATGTGCATGTCTGGCAAGTTTCAGTTTCTTTAGAAACTCCCGATGTGATTTTTACCCCTAGGACCCAAGTGACCTTGACACAGTCAACAAATCAAAAGGTCCTAGTCAAGTTCAACTCGTCATTATCCTGGATTGCACTAAACCCACCCGTACAAGCCCTTGACACAGTCAACTAGGCCGCACGACTGTCTTAACCAATCCCATTAATATGCCACAAACGAACACTACTTAGCTACCGTACACTACGTCTTGACACAGTCAACAAACGCAACACGAATACTAAGTAATACTTGTAAGAAATGACGGAGGGCTACATCTAGTTTTTGGCGAAAAACTTTTAACGTAATGAACTTGATATCGTTGAAGGAACTGCATAGCCTTTTATAAAAATATAGCGGCGAAAACCCTTTGCTAAAGAGGTCACTCCCGGTGAAGGGATCTCGGCTCTTTCCGCGTAGAATGAGGTGCAGGATATTCCAACTGAATACCACGATTCAAAGCAAAAGGCAATCGGCTATAGTGAAGTTATTACCCTGACGCAAACTTCTGTCCAAGGGGTCACTCCCGGTGAAGGGATCTCGGCCCTTGCCTCGTCGACTGAGGTGCTGGATATTCATAACCGAATACCACTGTCCAAAACAAAAGAGAACGTCCTTGCAATAATAGCTTTTTTGAAAAATGTTCCAACAATATCAAACAGGTTTGTTTAACTTGCATTGATCTGAATCAATGCAGTCCCATCAATTGATCACACCAATAAAGAACGAAAATAATGATGTACGTATATGCCATCCGCATTCGCCACTGGGTCCCGTCATCACCCATTAGGTTACTTAACTAACGACAGAGCGGGGACTGGACTAGCGCGGATGCAAAACATATACAACATCTACTAGTATATATATCAATATATAATATTCGCTCAAGGCGTGATAAAATGCAACATCACAGAAATGTAATAAGCGTCACAGAACAATACAGATATCTGGGATCCCCGGGTTTCATAGAGCCGCTACTGAAACCCGACGTTCCCCTGGTCGTGTGGATAACCTGTGCAATAAAATCCTAGACCCCTACGGGCGCGACAAGTTACCTGCCAAAACCTGAAGCGAGGCAGCCCCCTTCAACAACGTGAATGGACCACCCAGCACTTCACGGAATCCGGTAACTTGGGCACCCCTCCTTGGGTCAACCTGTACCCCCTACGAATGCGGCGAATAGCCCGCCAATTCTAGAGTGAAGCCCCCTCCATCTTAACGCCATGAGATGCGGGCATGTTGCCCTCTAGAACCCGGCTATCCGTGCACCCCTCCATGGGGTAATCCTAGTACAGAAAGTAAAATATACATACAACGGGTACATCGACCTCAGCCCGGTCGTGCCCTAAAAGAATAATATACAAACAGGTAGTGATGGCAGTCTACATGTCGGACGCTCGTCCCGCAACATCAAATGTACATATAAAACGAAACTGTACTAACATTGCATCCAGGCTATCCACCACGACAATCCGCAATATCACAGCACAACACAGAACATCAACGTGAATGTCACGTTCGCAAATCCGTCTAAAAGGGCTATAGCAGTTAGACAAGATTTACCGATCAAATGACATTCACGGTCGCAGATATAATGTAAATACTGTGAACTAACATGTTTAAAATTTTCGATCGATCAAATTTACCGAAGTGGGCCCCAAGCACTACTGTAGCACTCAAAGAAAATCTGGGCCCAAACAGAACATATCAAAAACCCTATCTCCATGTCATAAAACCACTGTAGAAATTTGGGGCAGAGAGGGGTCAAAGTGGCGGCGGAACCGCTGCCAATGCATGGGTTTGGCCGCGGTTCCGCGGTGGAACTGTGACTTCATGCGACCAAATTTCTACAGCAGTCTTAGAATTTCCTGCACGATTTTCTGCAATGTACCAAATATTTTTTAGAGCCAAAAAAAACGACAGAAAACTGTGCTTTTGAAATCGGGTTTTCGGAAAATCTGTTCGATCGAACTTGTAAACACGTTAGAGCAACCTAGACTAGGTTAATGGCGTGGCTCCGATACCATGTTAGGCCACAGCAGCGCCCCGGCCGTCTTTCCGAGGCCAAAATGCGGAAAACAAAATTTTTTCTTAACTTTAAACCGGCGCTACCGCGGACAATAAACCCGGATCGGGCCATTAACCTACTCCTAGCTAACTAGAGAAGGGGTAGAGAGATATACTGAGCGATCCGTGTCCTTCGGTCTTCTCGTCGTCGTCCCGATCTCCCCGCGGAATCTCCGGTCTTCATCTCCTCGTCGGAAGGGCACCACATCGCCGGGTTCTTTTACGGGATCCCACCTCTGGACCGAGGCAACTCGAGCACGAAGTTGGAGAGTCGACGTGCCCAAGGATACTGTAGATGAAGTGTAGAAAGCTTTGTCTCATTGGGGTTTGAAGTTGCCATTTGATGGAGGAAATGAACTATAGAAATTTTGTGGCAAGCAAAGAATATAAGATGAATGATTTTTCTCCCCACAAAATCAATCCTCATCTCTCTCTCTCCCTCTCTCAAGTTGCCGGCCCCTTACAAGAAGTGAGGAAGGAAATATACAAGGGGGGTGAGCACAAGAGGAGTGAGGAGGTAACCATAAGAGATGTGAAGAAAGAATGATGAGTGATGATGAGAGAATATAATCATCAACCATCTCTTCAAGCAAAGTCAAGCAATGATGAATCAATGAGGTCAATGGATGGTGTACAATCATGAAGCAACCATGTGCCACAAAAAGTCTCCTCCTTTATTAATTGCACAATTGCAAATAACCTCCTCCGCCAATTTTCAGCCAAAGAAAGGATACAAAGGAAAATGGCCGAAACGGAATGCAAACTGGAAACTTCAGAAAAACGATCCCATATTAAATTACAGGAAAACCCCGCGACTGTATATACGTACCCGCATTTGTATTCCGACCGAATACAAATGCAATGAGACAAAATCTACACTGTACAATACTAGGATCCGGTTTAAACCAAAGCCCGCTAGTATTATCCGTCCGATCATGATCCGTGCAATACCGCACGTATCTGATCGAACCCTGCCATATCTCCATACGGCCTCTACAGCGTTTCGCCCGAAACTTGAGAAAACGGTCTGTGGGGGACTCTAAAGACACGTCAATACTTTGGCTGTGGATTTAACTACTAGCACATCAGAGATATTAGCCATACGTAACGGGCTACCAGGTATTAACCAAAAGGGACGTCGATGAGCGAACTTATCCTGACACCCTACTGAGCCTGTCAGTGACAATATCCGTACAGTCCGGTCCGTTCGTCTATGAGTATCGCATGGCGGGCCTAGGGGGTTGGTAAAAGTCAGACCCCAAAAGCGGTACAAGTTGTGTCGGAGTGTAGCCCAGAACACCCTAAAATACTACTAGAATACCTACCAGTATATCCCCTGCCTCGGCCGAGGGCTTTGTGTAATGGTTCTCCTAGACACTGCGCGATCTCACCCCTAATACCGGGAGAGACGAACCCCTGCAGATCCGCTCACTGCCTCTATGTGGCTCGGGACTGTACCCAACTAAAACCTGTTTGTACGACTCCTTTGAGCCGTGGTAGGGTAGTAATCAAAGTACAGTGGGAACTCATACGAGAAAAATGACAATCTCAGGTCGATGAACTAACCTGTACACATGTCGCCAGGGAACTGCTATCTGACGTCAGGTATAAGACCAACTAGCATGTTCCCGGCGAGTCCTATCCGGTGTACTCATAACCCAATGAGCACCTGTATACATCTTAGGTGAACCAACTGAAACCAGTGGCTTGTGAGACCATCCACCGCCCCTCGTCGGGGTCTCGACTGTATACACTAGTCTACTCTGGAGTATCGATGCCCTGTCTCGAAACTCCCATGACTAGGGACCTTTTAAGGATATGCTTATAGACCCCAGCTCCCACGTATATGATTGCCATCATACTGCTGGCCGTCAAGCAAGAATCCTAATAGCTCTATCAGCGTGTAATAGCGACCTGTAAGGTCACCTAAATTAGTACACGATGATAAAGATAAACCAGATAGTATACTATCATCTTCAGTGAGACTGTCCTATCGGCATAGGTCCTCCCTCAATCATTGCAATCACGTGCCTGTGATCCAATAATTGACTCTGAGGGCACTATCTCCAACAGTTTCGCTAAAGAGGCCACTCCCGGTGAAGGAATCTCGGCTCTTTCCTTATCGAATAAGGTGCGGGATATTTCATAAATACCATTATGCAAAGCAAGAAATATAGAAGCAATCAAAAACAAAACCGAGTGAGTTGTAGAATCTTCTAGTTTCGCTAAAGAGGTCACTCCCGGTGAAGGGATCTCGGCTCTTTCTGTAAGTCCATATTGCGACCCCCGGTTCTTACGGGGAGACGGAAACGGTATAAAATCAAAATTTTAACGCAAGAGGCAACATGGACTAAACTATGGTCGGGATCGTTACCTAAACTAAAACTAGCAAACTTAGCTAAAGAGAGTTAGCTACTCGGATGAAGATGGTTATACCTAGACTTGAACTCCTTCGTCTTCAAACTTTGTAGAGGTTGAAGGTTCTCCTTTGTCGCCTTCTTCCGTCGAAGATGGATCCACCTCGAAGGCTCGACCTTTGGGCTCTTTCTCGTACTTGGAGTGAACTAGAATCGCCGGCTTGCTAGACCCTTGATCCTAGAGTGAGTAGAGAGTGTCTAAGGGTTGCTTTTGTTTTTCAAGAGAAGGATTCTCAACTCATGAGAAGGTTTCTCTTGATTAGAGGAAGAAGAAGATGAAGTGAAGAGAGAGAGTGAGAATGATAGAATGAGCTTCTCTTTTCCTTTTGCAACCATAACAAAAGAAAAAGGATAATCAAATAATAATAATAATCAAAATGAAAAAGGTTTGATGGAAAGTTTAGGAATGACTAATATCATTACAAACATTAAATGAAAAAGCAAGAATGAAAAAGCATCTTGCATTTGTAATGATGGTAGTCAAATGTTCAACCATGGTCAACAAGTCAACCATGGTCAACAAGTCAACAAAAACTAACCATGACACAATTTCATTTTATTATATATTATTAAATGATATAATACAAAACCATTAGGGTTTGGAAAAATACAACTGTCAACTGTGCATACGCACCCGTTCCGAAACCCTAATGAAAAATCATCTTCCTCCTCCTCAAAAAGAACTGTGCATACACACCTGCATTCTTGTTCCGAGGAACATGAATACTGAGAGATAAAAGCAACCCCAAATACTATACCAGTATCCGGCTCAAACCAGAGCCCGCTGGTAATATCCGTCCGGACTCCAAACGGGCACAAGTGCGCGGATGAGAACGAACCCTGTCGCAAAACCATGCGACCTCTACTCTGTTTTGCCCAGAGGCGAATACCCTCTGTGTGGGACTCTAAAGACTCGACACTACACTGGCAGTGGGTTTAACCACAGACCGCAAGCGGCACTAGCTGTGCGTAACGGTCCCCAGGTAGATGCCGACAAGAAGGCTGACGAGGTGAAACCCCATCTGAACTCCTACTGAGTCTGAATGTGACATTCTCCGTACAGTCCGGTCTGTTCGTCTGATACATCGCATGGCGGGCCTAGGGGGCGGTAAAACGTCAGTCCCCCAATAGCGGTACAAGTCGTGTCGGAGTGAAGCCCAAAACACCCTGAGATAACACTGGAAACCTACCAGTATATCTCGCTTGCCCTGGCCAGGGACTACTCGTGTAATAGCTCTCCTAGACACAGCGCGATGTCAACCCCCAATACCGGGAGAGACGAATCCTGTCTAACCGCCACTGCCTCCAAGTGCTTCGGGACTGCACCCAACCACCACCTGTTTGCACGACTCCTTTGAGCCGTGGTAGGGTAGTGATCAAAGTGCAGTGGGAACACACTCGAGGCGAAGTGCCAGTGTCAAGTCAGCGGACTAAGCTGTACTCATGTCACCTGGGAACTGATGACTGACGATAGGTATAATACCAACCTGTCAGTTCCCGACGAGTCCTGTCCAGTGTACTCGTAACCCAACGAGCACCCGTATACTATCTCCAGTACGACGTACTGATGGCTGTGGGACAGACCATCTCCCACACTGGGATGAGAAGCGCATACGCTAGTCTACTCCGGAGTATCGATGCCCAGTTTCGATAGTCCTACGACTAGGGACCTGTATAAGGATGTGCCTATAGATTACCCAGCCCCCACTAGTGTGACTGCCATCACAACGCTGGTAATCAAGCAAAGATCCTAAGGGCTCCACTAATGCGTATAAGTGATATACTGAAATAAACACAAGTACACATTGAAGTAGAATCAAACCAAGTAGCATACTACTATATTGAGCAAGACTGTTTGTTAGGTCCACGTTGCCCACCCCGGTGCTTGCGGGGAGGCGGAAAACATAATAAAAAAAACGGATTTTTAAAGACTTAGGCAACATGGACCTTGCTTGTGAGGATCTTTGCTAAACGAAAACTAGCTAAAGTAATCTAACAACTAAGTAAGTTGTAGAAAGGTTATACCTTGAGCTCGAACTCCTTCTCACCTTGCTTGTCGGAATGGTAGAGAGAGTTCACCTTGCTTGTCTTCATCCGTCAAAGAAAGATCCACTTGAAAGCCACCACCTTTAGCTTCAACTCCAAGCTAGGAGTAACTAGAGTGCAAGAAATGCTAAGACTTGAACCCTAGAAGTGAGTAGAGAAGATCAAGAGAGGATTTTTCTCAAGCTTTTTGTTTCTCAACACATGAGAGGGAGAGAGCTTGAGGGAGAGGATGAACAAGAGAGAGAAATAGAATGAGAGAATCAAAAAATAAAAGAGCCATTCTCACTAATATGTGAGGATAATTCTAATTAGATAATTAGCTTGAAAATTGTCATGATAAATCATGACTTGACCATTATCATTTCAATTTTTGCAAAGATCAAAGAGCATCTTCCAAATGAAATGATTATGGTCAAGTTGTCAACATGGTCAACAAGTCAATGAAGTCAAATTGTCAACAACAACCATGCACAATAATTAAGCTAATTATCAATTAACAATAATCCACACAAAATCAATAGGGTTAATAAAATGACAAAAGCCATTAACCCTAAACAAGGTCCTCTCCCCCAATCTCAAGCAACTGTGCATACGCACCCGCATTCGTGATCCGAGGAACACGAACACAATGAGAAAAACCAATCTCAAATCATATACTAGGATCCGGCTTAAACCAAAGCCCGCTAGTATAAACTGTCCGGACAGCAAACGTGCACAAGTGCGCGGATGCGAACGAACCCTGTCGCAAAACCATGCGACCTCTACTCGTTTTTCCTAAAGGCGAATAGCTCTCTGTGTGGGACTCTAAAGACTCGACACTACGCTGGCAGTGGGTTTAACCACAGACCGCAAGCGGCACTAGCTGTACGTAACGGTCCCCAGGTAGATGTCGATAAGAAGACTGACGAGGTGAACCCCATCTGCGCTCCTACTGAGCCTGTATGTGACAGTCTCCGTACAGTCCGGTCTGTTCGTCTGATACATCGCATGGCGGGCCTAGGGGGGCGGTAAACGTCAGTCCCCTAATAGCGGTACAAGTCGTGTCGGAGTGAAGCCCAATACACCCTGAGATAACACTGGAAACCTACCAGTATATCTCGCTTGCCCTGGCCAGGGACTACTCGTGTAATGGCTCTCCTAGACACAGCGCGATGTCAACCCCCAATACCGGGAGAGACGAATCCTGTCTAACCGTCACTGCCTCCAAGTGCTTCGGGACTGCTCCCAACTACTACCTGTTTGCACGACTCAGTAGAGCCGTGGTAGGGTAGCAATCAAAGAACAGTGGGAACACACTCGAGGCGAAGTGACAGTGTCAAGTCAGCGGACTAAGCTGTACTCATGTCACCTGGGAACTGATAACTGACGATAGGTATAATACCAACCATCAGTTCCCGACGAGTCCTGTCCAGTGTACTCGTAACCTAACGAGCACCCGCATACTATCTCAAGTACGACGTACTGACGGCTGTGGGACAGACCGTCTCCCGAGCTGGGATGAGAAGCGCATACGCTAGTCTACTCCGGAGTATCGATGCCCTATCTCGATACTCCCACGACTAGGGACGTGTATAAGGATGTGCTTGTAGATTACCCAGCCCCACGAGTGTGATCGCCATCACAACGCCGGTAATCAAGCAAAGATCCTAAGGGCTCTACTAATGCGTATAGGTGATATAATAAATAAACACACATGTACACATTAAAGCAGAGACAAACCAAGTAGCATACTACTATATTGAGCAAGATTGTCTGTACAACTGTGAATATCCCAAGCTTCCATCAAGTAATATACATACTAGTATGATACAGTAATGGCCTCTAGGGCATATACACCAACAATCTCCCACTTGCACTAAGGCCATGTACTGGCGTATCGAAGACCTATCATCTCGATCAGCCGCTCGAACTGAGTCTGGGGTAAAGCCTTCGTGAATGGGTCCGCAGTGTTGTCCTTTGTGTCCACTCTCCGCACCTCGATCTCCTGTCGATCAATGATCTCCCTGATCAGGTGATACCGCCTTAAGATGTGCCTGGATTTCTGATGGGACCTTGGTTCCTTCGCTAAAGCTATAGCCCCATTGTTATCGCAATACAAAGGTATTGGGTCAACAATGGACGGAACCACCTGAAGTTCACTAATGAACTTCTTAATCCAGACCGCCTCTTTTGCGGCATCGCTTGCAGCAATGTATTCAGCCTCCATCGTCGAGTCTGCGACGGTATCCTGCTTGGAACTCCTCCAACATACCGCCCCTCCGTTGAGGGTAAACACAAAACCCGAGACGGACTTGCTATCATCTTTGTCACTCTGGAAGCTTGAATCGGTAAAGGACTCGACCCTGAGGTCTCCATTACCGTAAACCAGGAACATCTCCTTAGTCCTTCTCAGATACTTGAGAATGTTCTTCACTGCTGTCCAGTGGTCCTCCCCTGGGTCCGACTGATACCGGCTTACCGTGCTCAACGCGTAAGCTACATCTGGTCTTGTACATAGCATCGCATACATTATAGCCGTCATTGTATAATTCTTTTTACTGTTTTTGCTCCTAGGATAGACCCATGGAGGGGTGCACAAACTACCGGGTAGCTCGAAGTGCCGAGTGGCCTACTCATGGCATTGAGGGAGGTTGCTTCGCTTCGGGGACTTGGCGGGTAGTTTGCCGCACCCGTAGGGGTCTTGGGTGGGGTTTTGGCTATTCATCGCGACCGTGTAATCCACTTTTCGTTGCAGGCTCGAACGAATTGCGGATTCCTAGTATATCCAAAGTGTTCATCTGTGATCTGGATTGGCTATCATTGCTATATTGCTATATATAATAACTATTTAGGCGTTGCTTATGTTTTACAGCCGCGCTAGCCCAGCCCCCGCTCTGTCGTTAGTTAAGTAACCTAACGGGTGATGACGGGGCCCCGTGGCGAATGCGAATGGCATAAGCGTACGTCATATTTTGGTTGTTTTCTGCAATGGTAGGATTTAAATGATGGGACGCATTAAAAGAACTAATGCAAGAAAATAAACCTAAAAAGACGTTGTTGGAACAAGTTTTTCAAAAAGCTGTTATTACAAGGACGTTCATCTCTTTGTTTTGCATCGCGGTATTCGGTTATGAATGCCCAGCACCTCAGTCGACGAGGCAAGGGCCGAGATCCCTTCACCGGGAGTGACCCCTTGGACAAAACTTTGCGTCAGGGTAATAACTTCACTACAGTCGATTATTCTTGCTTTGCATCGAGGTATTCATCTTACGAATGCCCAGCACCTCACTCGACGAGGAAAGAGCCGAGATCCCTTCACAGGGAGTGACCTCTTTAGCAAAAGTTTTCGCCACTGTATTTTTCCAAAAAGTGCAATCGGGTTCCTTCAATGATATCAAGTTCATTACGTTAACGGGTTTTTCGCCAAAAACCCAGCCGTAGCCCTCCGTCGTTTCGGATAATTAATACTTAGTATTCGTGCTGCGTTTGTTGATTATTCGTCAAGACACAGTGAACGGTAGCTAAGTAATAATTCTCTGTTGCACTGATTGATGCGATTGGTTAGGACGGTCGCATGATTTTGTTGATTATTCGTCAAGGATCATGCGGGCGGGTCTAATGCAATCCTGGATAACGACGGGTTGAACTTGACTAGGACCTTTTGATTTGTTGATTATTCGTCAAGGTCACTTGGGTCCTAGGGGCAAAAACCACATCGGGAGTTTCAAAAGTACTGAAACTTGCAGATTTAGCATACCTTCTGGAGTGTGGTGACTAGAGTGGATTCCATCTAGGTCTTCACACAATGATGGTTGGATCCCGATCCCACTGATGAGTTGGATTACTCTCGGGAGATTATTTCACTTAACGATCAATGCTATAAACCTAGTAGGTGTCTAGAAAGGTGTTAGCGGGGTTACGCCCCCAGGGAAAAGAGGTTCTTTAATTAAGGAACTTCGCGAAAGCGTTGGAAAACCTCCCTCGAAGTACCGACACTGGCCTGGCTGAAAGGTTAAGCAAGTATTGTGACGTGAATTAAAACCCGACTAGTTCTTCTTTTAAAAGGTTTTAAGAAGAATTTGAGTAAACAGTGGGAGACATCCTGGTTAGATAAATTAATAAACCAATCTAATCTTGCAAGAGCATACGCTGAGTGTTTCTTTTCTCTCTCTCCAGGCAGCAACCTTTTCACGCCCTAATCAAGATAATAAAATGTATCGCTTGACCGATCCGAATTCTTATTCGGGACTGGGGAAAGTTGGTTCAGCTCTAACTTGTGACAACAGTCATGAGTATGAGAATGGGAAGGAGGAAAGTATGGATTTCCAGGATACCCAGTTGAAGAAGAAGCATGGTTTTGCATCTACTTCAGGTGTTCTTGTAATTGAGAACTGTTTTACGGTCAGCCCTACCTCCTGGGTACTTGATACCAGATCAGGATCTCATATCTGTAATTTATTGCAGGGACTGAGAAAAAGTAGGATAGTTGCACCGGGTGATATGTCGCTCAGAGTAGCGAACGGAGCACAAGTTAATGCGGCAGCCGTCGGTGAATATCACCTAGTATTGCCTAATGGCAAGACTATGATTTTGAACGATTGCTACTATGTACCCTCCATGGTTTGCAACATCATATCAGTTTCTTTACTCGATAAAGATGGATATGACTTTGTTCTTGAAAAGAATATCATGAACATTTACCTTCATAAGGTACTGGTTGCAGAGGGTACACTGTGTAATGGTATCTACGTTCTAAATCAGAATACAGTTCTTAATATACAAAACACACGCAAGAGGAAGAATTCAGATACGAATGAATCCTACTTGTGGCATTGTAGGCTTGGTCATATCGGAGAGAAAAGACTGAGTATGTTGCATAAAGATGGACTCTTGAATACGTTCGAGTTTTCATCTTATGAAACTTGTCAGTCTTGTCTCAAAGGGAAGATGACCAAATCTCCGTTCACCGGACATGGAGAAAGAGCAAGAGAGCTCTTGGGACTCATACACAGTGATGTGTGTGGTCCGATGTCTATACATGCAAGGGGTGGGTTCTCGTACTTCATCACATTCACTGACGATCTC
Source organism: Agapanthus africanus (assembly GCA_030015575.1). NCBI lineage: Eukaryota > Viridiplantae > Streptophyta > Magnoliopsida > Asparagales > Amaryllidaceae > Agapanthus > Agapanthus africanus. Next base: position 363,598,925 of record CM057341.1, on the reverse strand, counting down.
TCTAGGTTCGGATATGTGTATCTGATGAAACACAAATCTGAAGCTTTTGAGAAATTCAAGGAATTCAGAAAGGAAGTAGAGAACCAGATTGGCAAAAGTATCAAGATCCTCCGGTCTGACAGGGGAGGGGAGTACTTAAGCACGGAATTCCTAGACTACTTAAAAGAGAATGGTATTCTCTCTCAGCTTACTCCTCCTTATACACCACAGCACAACGGTGTTTCGGAGCGGAGGAATCGTACCCTATTGGATATGGTTCGGTCCATGATGAGTAGTGCTGAGTTGCCTCTTTCATTCTGGGGACATGCGCTTCAGACAGCGGCATACCTTTTGAATCAAGTTCCGTCCAAATCAGTGCCTAAAACTCCGTATGAAATATGGAGCAGTAAGAAACCATGTCTTAAGTTTATTAAGATATGGGGTTGTCCGGCCTATGTGAAAACACAGAAACCGGACAAGTTAGAGGCACGGTCAGTTCTCTGTAAATTTGTGGGATATCCTAAAGACTCACTAGGATATCTGTTCTACCACACTGAGGAACAGAAGGTGTTTGTATCTCGCCACGCTACCTTCTTGGAAAGGGAGTTTCTTGCAAAAGAAACTAGTGGGAGTTCGGTAGAACTGGAAGAAATTCAGCGACCACAAAATGTAACTGAAAATTTGGAGGAACCGCTAGATTCAATAACCCCAAACGAACCTCCGCCACTCCGCAGATCTGGTAGGATTTCTCATCCGCCCGAGAGATACTACGGTTTTCTCATAGACGGGGATCGAGAGGATTGCATCTTGGAAGAAGATGACCCTACCAGTTTCAGGCAGGCCATTATCAGTAGGGACTCTGATAAGTGGCAGGAAGCAATGCAATCCGAAATGGAGTCCATGTACGCCAATAAAGTGTGGACCTTGGATATTGCTCCGGCTGGGGTAAAACCCGTTGGATGCAAATGGATCTACAAAAGGAAACTTGGTGTAGATGGGCAGGTGGAAACCTATAAAGCTAGGCTCGTTGCAAAAGGTTTCCGTCAAAGACCTGGTTTGGACTATGACGAAACTTTTTCTCCGGTGGCTATGCTCAAATCCATTCGGATCCTACTTGCCATTGCTGCCTTCCATGACTATGAGATCTGGCAGATGGATGTTAAAACGGCTTTCCTAAACGGTTGTTTGGAAGAGTGCGTTTACATGGATCAACCAGAAGGTTTCGTAGACAGTGGGAGCAGCGGAAAGGTGTGCAAGTTGCTTAAATCCATTTATGGATTAAAGCAGGCATCGCGGAGCTGGAACATCTGTTTTGATGAGGCAATCAAAGAATTTGATTTCATCAAGAACGAAGATGAACCCTGTGTTTATAAGAAGATTGTAGGACGAACTGTCGTATTCCTAGTCTTGTACGTGGACGACATTCTTCTGATAGGAAATGACATTCCTATGCTACAATCGGTCAAGCTGTTTTTGTCACAAAGGTTCTCCATGAAGGACCTGGGTGATGCCTCGTACATTCTGGGGATCAAGATCTATAGAGATAGATCCAAGAAACTGTTGGGACTTTCGCAGTCCAGGTACATAGAGACCGTACTAAAGAGATTTAGTATGGAGGATTCCAAGCGCGGTAACATACCCGCATTGCACGGAATTACCCTCTCCAAGAAGATGTCTCCTAAGACTGACGAGGAGAGGGTTCGCATGAGCACTATACCCTACGCGCTCCTACTGAGCCTGTATGTGACAGTCTCCGTACAGTCCGGTCTGTTCGTCTGATACATCGCATGGCGGGCCTAGGGGGGCGGTAAACGTCAGTCCCCTAATAGCGGTACAAGTCGTGTCAGAGTGAAGCCCAATACACCCTGAGATAACACTGGAAACCTACCAGTATATCTCGCTTGCCCTGGCCAGGGACTACTCGTGTAATGGCTCTCCTAGACACAGCGCGATGTCAACCCCCAATACCGGGAGAGACGAATCCTGTCTAACCGTCACTGCCTCCAAGTGCTTCGGGACTGCTCCCAACTACTACCTGTTTGCACGACTCAGTAGAGCCGTGGTAGGGTAGCAATCAAAGAACAGTGGGAACACACTCGAGGCGAAGTGACAGTGTCAAGTCAGCGGACTAAGCTGTACTCATGTCACCTGGGAACTGATAACTGACGATAGGTATAATACCAACCATCAGTTCCCGACGAGTCCTGTCCAGTGTACTCGTAACCTAACGAGCACCCGCATACTATCTCAAGTACGACGTACTGACGGCTGTGGGACAGACCGTCTCCCGAGCTGGGATGAGAAGCGCATACGCTAGTCTACTCCGGAGTATCGATGCCCTATCTCGATACTCCCACGACTAGGGACGTGTATAAGGATGTGCTTGTAGATTACCCAGCCCCACGAGTGTGATCGCCATCACAACGCCGGTAATCAAGCAAAGATCCTAAGGGCTCTACTAATGCGTATAGGTGATATAATAAATAAACACACATGTACACATTAAAGCAGAGACAAACCAAGTAGCATACTACTATATTGAGCAAGATTGTCTGTACAACTGTGAATATCCCAAGCTTCCATCAAGTAATATACATACTAGTATGATACAGTAATGGCCTCTAGGGCATATACACCAACACTGTTTATACAAGGTGAATATCCCAAGCTTCCATTAAGTAATATACAAACTAGTATGATACAGTAATGGCCTCTAGGGCATATACACTAACAATCTCCCACTTGCACTAAGGCCATATACTGGCGTATCGAAGACCTATCATCTCGATCAGCCGCTCGAACTGAGTCTGGGGTAGGGCCTTGGTGAATGGATCTGCAGTGTTCTCTTCTGAAGCAACCCTCCGAACCTCGATCTCCTTGCGATCCACGATCTCCCTGATCAGGTGATACCGCCTCAAGATGTGCCTGGATCTCTGATGGGACCTGGGTTCCTTTGCTAAAGCTATAGCCCCGTTGTTGTCGCAATACAAAGGTACTGGGTCAACAATGGACGGAACCACCTGAAGTTCTTTTAAGAACTTCCTTATCCAGACAGCTTCTTTTGCGGCATCAGATGCAGCGATGTATTCCGCTTCCATAGTCGAGTCTGCAACGGTTTCCTGTTTGGAACTCTTCCAACACACCGCCCCTCCATTGAGGGTAAAGACAAAACCCGACATGGACTTGGAATCATCCTTGTCACTCTGGAAGCTGGAGTCAGCAAAGGCCTCAATCTGGAGGTCTTTTCCGCCATACACCAAGAACATCTCCTTAGTCCTCCTCAGGTACTTGAGAATGTTCTTTACCGCTATCCAATGTTTCTCCCCAGGGTTTGACTGATACCGGCTTACTACACTCAGTGCATAAGCTACATCCGGTCTGGTACACAACATCGCATACATTATAGAGCCTACCGCAGAAGCGTAGGGTATAATAGACATGCGATCCCTCTCCAAATCAGTCTTGGGAGACATCTCTTTAGAGAGGGTGATCCCGTGACAAGCCGGTAAGTTACCGCGCTTGGAATCTTCCATACTGAATCTTTTCAGTACGGTGTCGATGTACCTGGACTGTGAAAGTCCTAATATCCTCTTGGATCTATCACGATGGATCCGGATCCCCAGGATGTAAGAGGCATCACCCAGGTCTTTCATGGAGAACCTGTGTGACAAGAAACCCTTGACAGATTGTAGCATAGGAATGTCATTTCCTATTAAGAGAATGTCATCCACGTATAAAACAAGGAATACTACAGTTCTCGCTACAAATCTACTATAGATGCACGGTTCATCTGGATTTTTGATAAAGTCAAATTCCTTGACCGTCTCATCAAAACAGATGTTCCAACTCCGCGATGCCTGCTTTAGTCCATAGATGGACTTAAGCAACTTGCACACCTTTCCGCTGCTCCCACTCTGAATGAAACCCTCTGGCTGATCCATATAGACACACTCCTCTAAATTTCCATTTAGAAAAGCGGTTTTTACGTCCATCTGCCAAATCTCATAATCGTGGAAGGCAGCAATGGCAAGAAGGATTCGAATGGATTTCAGCATAGCCACTGGAGAAAAGGTTTCGTCGTAGTCCAAGCCAGGTCTTTGACGGAAACCCTTTGCTACAAGTCTAGCTTTATAGGTCTCAACCTGTCCATCTACACCAATCTTCCTTTTGAAGATCCACTTGCATCCTACGGGTTTTACCCCGTCTGGAGCAATGTCCAACGTCCATACTTTGTTGGTGTACATGGACTCCATTTCGGTCCGCATTGCATCCAGCCATTTTACCGAGTCAATGCTCTGAACGGCCTGCTGGAAGCTAGTAGGCTCATCATAATCTATGATGCAATCCTCTCGATCCCCGTCTATGAGAAAACCGTAGTATCTCTCGGGCGGATGAGACTGCCTACTACTCCTGCGGAGCGGCGTAGGAATGTCCTGTTCATTTGAACCCTTTGGTTCCATTAAGCTTTCAATAATAGTCTGTGGTTCTGGAATTTCTTCCAGTTCTACTGCGCTCCCACTTAATTCTTTTTCTAAGAACTGATGTTCTAGAAAGTGGGCATGACGAGAAACAAGAACTTTTTGTTCCTCTTCGTAGTAGAAAAGATATCCCTTGGAATTCTTTGGATATCCCACAAACTTACACAGTACTGAGCGCGCCTCGAGCTTGTCCGCATGCTGCTTTTTAACAAAAGCTGGACTTCCCCAAGTCTTAATGTGACTGAGATGGGGTCTCTTCCCACACCACATCTCATATGGTGTAGTAGGCACAGTCTTAGTAGGAACTCGGTTAAAAGGTACGCAGCTGATTCTAGTGCATACCCCCAGAATGATCGCGGTAACTCAGCGTTACTCATCATGGACCGTACCATATCCAATAGGGTTCGGTTCCGTCTCTCCGATACACCGTTATGTTGCGGAGTGTATGGAGGAGTAAGCTGAGAGAGAATCCCATTCTCTTTTAAGTAATTCAGGAACTCGGCACTTAAGTATTCTCCACCTCGATCCGATCTTAGAATCTTGATACTTTTGCCGGTCTGTTTTTCTACTTCATTCTTAAATTCCTGGAACTTTTCAAAAGATTCTGACTTATGTTTCATTAAGAAGACATAACCGTATCTTGAAAAATCATCCGTAAAAGTAATGAAGTAAGAATAACCGCTTCGTGCATGTGTAGATATTGGACCGCACACGTCGCTGTGTACTAGTCCCAAGAGCTCGCTCGCTCTTACTCCGTGTCCAGTGAACGGAGTCTTTGTCATCTTTCCTTTGAGACAGGATTGACAAGTGGCATATGATTGATATTCGAACGGATCCAAATATCCTTCTGTATGTAACTTAGTCAACCTTCTCTCATTGATGTGACCCAGTCTACAATGCCATAAGAAAGTCTGATTAATATCTGGTGACTTTCTTTTGTGTGTATTCTGGACATTGAAAATCTGTGGTTGGTTTAATACGTATATACCATTGCTCAATGTACCTGACCCAATCAGAACTTGATTAAGGTGAATGTTAACAACATTACTTACAAACGCAAATTCATAACCTTCTTTAGAAACCAAAGATACAGAAATGATATTACAAGTTGCGTTGGGTACAAAAAAGCAATTACGCAAAACCAAAACATGTCCATCTGACATTCCTAGGTGATAGTCCCCCACGGCTTTAGCATCCATGCTAGCTCCGTTCGCAACTCTGAGGGTCATGTCACCTTCCTTCAAAAACCTACGGTTTCTCAATGCCTGCAAAGAATTACAGATATGAGATCCTGATCCGGTATCCAATACCCAGGAAGTAGAGTTTATAGAAAGACAGTTTTCAATAACATACACACCTGAAGCTGAAGCTGCAACCTGCTTCAGTTCCTGTGTCCTGGCTTTCCAAGCCCTGCAATCTTTCTTCCAGTGTCCACTCTTGTGACAATAGAAGCATTCCTCTTTACCAACAAGCTTCCCCGCTATCTTTGTTGCCTTTTCCTTTCCCTTCGCACCCACTTTACTAACACCGCCCCTTGGTTTGGCGGGGGCTTTCCTCTTCTTTCCCTTGGCTTTCGCCTTGGACCTAGAAGAAGAAGATCCTCCTACAAACAAAGTGGATGTATCCCTACCCTTCTGTAGGGTGCCCTCTGCGCTCCTCAGCAGGTTGAGGAGTTCTGAAAGTTCAACTTCCTTTTCTTGCAAGTTGAAATTCAGTATGAACTGGGCGTAAGTGGATGGAAGGGACTGGAGAATTATATCTGTGTAGAGTTCACTATCCAACGTGGTCCCAAGTTCCGCGAGCTCCTCAGTGTAGCCAATCATCTTAAGCACGTGGTCCGCTACCGATGATCCGACGGCCAACTTAGTCGAAAATAACTTCTTCGACACTTCGTATCTTGCGATACGAGACTGCTCTCCATACAGTTCTTTTGTATGAAGAAATATGGATTCCAAATCCATATTCTCGTGCCTCCTCTGATGGTCATTGTCCATCGAGGCAAGTACGAGGCATCTGGCCTTCGCGCTGTCAATCTCCCAAGTCTTACGGATTTCCTTATCCGCGACGCTGGAGGTGGGACCTGGGACGGGGGGAGCTTTGGTGGTAAGAAGATACCCCAGCTTGTCGTAAGAGATTGCCAATTTGACATTCCTGAGCCAATCTTTGTAGTTTGGCCCTGTCAGTATGTTTTTATCTAGAAGTAACTTAAGTCCAGTCATTTCGATTTGGTCGCTGCAGGGGGAGAGAAGAAACACTTAGCACGATGCTCTTGCAAGTTTAGAATGGTTTTTAATTTGTCTAAACAGGATGGCTCCCACTGTCTCTCGAATCCCTCCTCAAACCACAAAGGAAGAATTAGCCGGGATCAATCCCACCGTACAATACTTGCTTAACCGTTCAGCCAGGCCAGTGTCGGTACTTCGAGGGAGGTTTTCCAACGCTTTCGCGAAGTTCCTTAATTTAAGAACCTCTTTTCCCTGGGGGCGTAGCCCCGCTAACACCTTTCTAGGCACCTACTAGGTTTATAGCATTGATCGTTTAGTGAGAAATTTCCCGAGGAGTAGCATATACTCACAGTAGGATCGGGATCCAAATATCATCGCGTGACGAAAATGAAGGAATCCTACCATAATCATCACACTCCAAATGGTATGTAAATCTAGCAAGTTTCAGTACTTATGAAACTCCCGATGTGGATTTTTGCCCCATGCTCTTATGACCTTGACTTTGGCCAAAATATCATAAGTCACATGTCAAGTTCTTCCCGTCACTTTCCAGGTTAATTTGGATCCATCCGTACATACCCTTGACTTTGGCCAAAATGGCAGCACGACTGTCCCAAACCAACGCATCTATCTATGCTACACATGAACACCCAATAGCTACCAATCACTGTGCCTTGACTTTGGCCAAAATACACAGCTTGAATACTATTGCCTATTCATGCGAAACGACGGAGGGCTACGAATGGTTTTGGTAAAACCGTGAACGTAGTGAACTTGATATAATCGATGGAACGAGATAGCTTTTAGAAGGAGTGGCTCAAGCTCCGCATTTAAAAGTTAGTTTTGAAAAGAACCGAGTGGTTTTTCGAAAGTGTTCCATCGACTTAAACTTGGTTTATTATCTTGCATTAGTTCTTTTAATGCGTGATATTCTTGCATTAGTTCTTTTAATGCGTCCCATCATTTAATCCTACCATTGCAGAAAACAACCAAAATATGACGTACGCTTATGCCATTCGCATTCGCCACGGGGTCCCGTCATCACTCGTTAGGTTACTTAACTAACGACAGAGCGGGGGCTGGGCTAGCGCGGCTGTAAAACATAAGCAACGTCTAAATAGAAAGCAATGATAGACATTACAGATCACAGATGAATACATTGGATATACTAGCAATCCGCATTTCTTTCGAGCCTGAAACGAAAAGCGGATAACACGGTCGCGGTGAATAGCAAATACCCCACCCAAGACCCCTACGGGTGCGGCAAACTACCCGCCAAGTTCCCGGTAGTTTGTGCACCCCACCATGGGTCTATCCTAGGAGCAAAAACAGTAAAAAGAATTATACAATGACGGCTACAACCCCGACCCGGTTGTGCGGCCAAACAAATAATATTATTACATCAATTTACATTTACAATGAATGAAAGAAAAACAAAAGCTCATCTCACATCCACCCCGGCTATTCACCCGCGACAGTCCAACACATTCATATACACATTCCAGCACATTACAGATCATGTATAACCCCGACTAATCGACTTATAGCGATTAGCCGACGTTCAATACATGCAAACATCACAGATATAACCAACATAGTCAAAGTGCAGTGAAGTTCGGAAAAAATACGGAATTATAGGCCCCCAAAAGTAAATTTTAGTTCTGGAAAATCTGGGCATATAATATATATCCTAAAAATCCCAAAATCAACACAGAAAGACACTGCACGAAAAACGATGCAGAGAGGACATCAAACCGCGGCGCTTCCGCGGCACGAGCATACCTCGTGCGGCGGAAGCGCGGCGGTTTGGATGAATCTATGTGTAGTTTTTCATGGGTGTTTTTAGAAAACCCTGAGATGAATTTACAAATATAAAGTTTTTCATTTTGAGCCAAAAAAAATTCAACAGAAACTCAGGTTTTCGTTTTTCCGGTTTTGTGATTTTTTCGGTTCCGAACTTCGTTACACTTCACTACCAAGCTAGTTTAAGTTTAGTTAGGCTCTGATACCACTGTAAGTCCATATTGCGACCCCCGGTTCTTACGGGGAGACGGAAACGGTATAAAATCAAAATTTTAACGCAAGAGGCAACATGGACTAAACTATGGTCGGGATCGTTACCTAAACTAAAACTAGCAAACTTAGCTAAAGAGAGTTAGCTACTCGGATGAAGATGGTTATACCTAGACTTGAACTCCTTCGTCTTCAAACTTTGTAGAGGTTGAAGGTTCTCCTTTGTCGCCTTCTTCCGTCGAAGATGGATCCACCTCGAAGGCTCGACCTTTGGGCTCTTTCTCGTACTTGGAGTGAACTAGAATCGCCGGCTTGCTAGACCCTTGATCCTAGAGTGAGTAGAGAGTGTCTAAGGGTTGCTTTTGTTTTTCAAGAGAAGGATTCTCAACTCATGAGAAGGTTTCTCTTGATTAGAGGAAGAAGAAGATGAAGTGAAGAGAGAGAGTGAGAATGATAGAATGAGCTTCTCTTTTCCTTTTGCAACCATAACAAAAGAAAAAAGATAATCAAATAATAATAATAATCAAAATGAAAAAGGTTTGATGGAAAGTTTAGGAATGACTAATATCATTACAAACATTAAATGAAAAAGCAAGAATGAAAAAGCATCTTGCATTTGTAATGATGGTAGTCAAATGTTCAACCATGGTCAACAAGTCAACCATGGTCAACAAGTCAACAAAAACTAACCATGACACAATTTCATTTTATTATATATTACTAAATGATATAATACAAAACCATTAGGGTTTGGAAAAATACAACTGTCAACTGTGCATACGCACCCGTTCCGAAACCCTAATGAAAAATCATCTTCCTCCTCCTCAAAAAGAACTGTGCATACACACCTGCATTCTTGTTCCGAGGAACATGAATACTGAGAGATAAAAGCAACCCCAAATACTATACCAGTATCCGGCTCAAACCAGAGCCCGCTGGTAATATCCGTCCGGACTCCAAACGGGCACAAGTGCGCGGATGAGAACGAACCCTGTCGCAAAACCATGCGACCTCTACTCTGTTTTGCCCAGAGGCGAATACCCTCTGTGTGGGACTCTAAAGACTCGACACTACACTGGCAGTGGGTTTAACCACAGACCGCAAGCGGCACTAGCTGTGCGTAACGGTCCCCAGGTAGATGCCGACAAGAAGGCTGACGAGGTGAAACCCCATCTGAACTCCTACTGAGTCTGAATGTGACATTCTCCGTACAGTCCGGTCTGTTCGTCTGATACATCGCATGGCGGGCCTAGGGGGCGGTAAAACGTCAGTCCCCCAATAGCGGTACAAGTCGTGTCGGAGTGAAGCCCAAAACACCCTGAGATAACACTGGAAACCTACCAGTATATCTCGCTTGCCCTGGCCAGGGACTACTCGTGTAATGGCTCTCCTAGACACAGCGCGATGTCAACCCCCAATACCGGGAGAGACGAATCCTGTCTAACCGCCACTGCCTCCAAGTGCTTCGGGACTGCACCCAACCACCACCTGTTTGCACGACTCCTTTGAGCCGTGGTAGGGTAGTGATCAAAGTGCAGTGGGAACACACTCGAGGCGAAGTGCCAGTGTCAAGTCAGCGGACTAAGCTGTACTCATGTCACCTGGGAACTGATGACTGACGATAGGTATAATACCAACCTGTCAGTTCCCGACGAGTCCTGTCCAGTGTACTCGTAACCCAACGAGCACCCGTATACTATCTCCAGTACGACGTACTGATGGCTGTGGGACAGACCATCTCCCACACTGGGATGAGAAGCGCATACGTTAGTCTACTCCGGAGTATCGATGCCCAGTTTCGATAGTCCTACGACTAGGGACCTGTATAAGGATGTGCCTATAGATTACCCAGCCCCCACTAGTGTGACTGCCATCACAACGCTGGTAATCAAGCAAAGATCCTAAGGGCTCCACTAATGCGTATAAGTGATATACTGAAATAAACACAAGTACACATTGAAGTAGAATCAAACCAAGTAGCATACTACTATATTGAGCAAGACTGTTTATACAAGGTGAATATCCCAAGCTTCCATTAAGTAATATACAAACTAGTATGATACAGTAATGGCCTCTAGGGCATATACACTAACACTTTCCTTATCGAATAAGGTGCTGGATATTCTACAAGGAATACCGCTATGCAAAGCAAAAACTAGAGCTACCCTTTTTGAAAATTTGATTCTACAACATGTTTTAGGTTTCTTTTCTTTCATTAATCTCATTAATGAAGTCCCATCATTTATACTTCCTAAGCATCACAGAAGAAACGAAAATACAACGTACGCTTATACCATCCGCATTCCCCACAGTGTCCCGTTATGCACCGTTAGGTTACTGAACTAACGGCATAGCGGGGTGGGACTAGCGCGGGTGCAAAACATAAGCAACGTTTATTATATATCATATATATAATACCATTCGTCTCAACATATAAAGTGATCACATCACAGAATATCAACAGCAGAAGCACATATGAAAATATAGGATATTCTAGGAGGTCCGTATTTTGTATTTAACCAACAATAGAAAATACGGATTCCACGGTCGCGATGAATAGCCAAGCCCACACCCCTAGACCCCTATGAGAGTGGCAAGTGACCCTACCAATTCTAGAGTTTAGGAGATCCGGTCTTGACTCCTCGAGATGGCCTCCCACTGAACCCTAGAACCTGGTCACTTGTGCTCCCCTCCTTGGGTCTATCCTAATGCGGAAAAGTAAACAATATACAATAATGGTGACATCATCCTCAACCCGGAAGTGCCTCAAATAAAAGAATATTACATACAATGAATTTTACATGAATGAAAATAAAAACCATCATCTCACATAAAACCACCGGCCATTCATTCATGACGATCCTGTACAACATTTCTCAGCAACACATAATATCACATGTCATTAACGTAAGTAAGTATACGTACCCCAATTGTCGTGATGTATAGCAACAAAACCGGCGATACACCATATACTAGACTTACGGTCGCAGAAAAGAAAATGTCAAACTACAACATTTGGAATCTACAATCACCTTAGACATCATAAACCCGAAATATCACATGCTTCGGATTTCATGCCTAACTATATGAAGTCCACATATTGTATCACATTCCACATAAATCTAGACGATGTTAAACGTTTCGATCGAATCAACAAACACCCACAAATTAACCCGAGAGCTCAACACTTGAGCAAAGTTAAGGTACCCATAAACGTATCACACACTAGTAAAATAGGGGGTTGCCCCTACGGATATTGAAATCCGTAGGGGCAGATTTAAGTAGGCCCTACGGATTAATCCGTAGGGCTAAAAGGTTGCCCCTACGGGCCTAGACGTTCAGGAATAAAAATATTAATTCTTAATTTGGTGTTTGCCCCTACGGAGCCGCAAACCAAGGACCTACGGACAAATCCGTAGGGGCAACTAAATATCGCTTTAATAAAGGCACAGATCGATCGCCTAAGCTCTCTTTCTTCCTCTCTCGATCGCGCGCGAAAGAAAATCCCCAAATCGCCACCGCCGTTCTCGTCATCGCCACCGCCGTTCTCCTTGTCGCTACCGCTGTTTTCGTCGCCACCGCCGTTCTCGTCGCCACCACCGTTCTGGTCGTCGCCACCGCCGTTCAGGTTAGTAAATCTTCAACTAAATTAAAGAAATTTTTGATTATTTAGGGCTAGGGTTCATGGCTGGGTCTGGGGTTGCGGTTGGAGTTGGGGTTCGGCAGGGGTCGCGGTCGGGGTCGGGGTTGCGGTTGGGGTTAGGGTTAGGGTTGGGGTTCGGCTGCGGCTGGGGCTGGGGCTGGGGTTAGGGTTTGGCTTAGGGTTGGGGTTTAGCTGGGGCGCGCTGGGGTTAGGGTTAGGCTGGGGCGGGGCTGGGCTGGGGCTGGGGCTAGGGTTAGGTTGGGGTTGGGGTTGGGGCTGGGACTAGGGTTAGGCTGGGGCGGGGCTGGGCTGGGGCTAGGGTTAGGCTGGGGCTGGGGCGGGGCTGGGCTGGGGCTGGGCTGGGGCTTGGGCTAGGGTTAGGTTGGGGTTGGGTATCGATGTATATACATGTATCATATCATGAATGATTCATTTTCATTAAATGTGGTAAAATTAAGTGTATAAAATCATGCCATATAAATAGATTGTGTTCGTGAATGGCGATCTAGTTAGGCGAACCAAAGTGTTGCATTGATGAAAGTTTACCGTAGAGGAAATTACGGCTAGCTCTATGCATTTAACCTGAATGTATCCAGTAATTACTAGCATGTATAGAAAAGTTGGTTTAATTTATGAAAAAATAGGGAGACAACATGCATGTATGCATATAGGTAACATCTGCCAATATGCCATATCCAGACCGCAATCTATTTTTGTCTATTGGCTAATATGAAAATATCGGCCCGCGTATATGACATAATCAAAGTTGTTAAATCTTGATACGGTTTGTGTTTCATTTTTTTATTTATCAGTTCTATCAATGTTGCGTATAACGCTTTATGATATCAGTATCCTACATTTGTAGTTTTAATTGTTGATTGTTATAAATGAATGCCATTGCAATAATAGTTTTTGGTTGATGAATGCTATTGCAATGTAGGATGATCAGTTCTATCAATCTTGATCTCAATGGTTTAAAATCATATTACACATACAACACGAATGCACAACAAACGCATAATTAGAGAGCGATTCGAGATATTCAGGTTAAAACTAATACATGATACTCGATGATAATATGAAACCTTCTTATTCCCATCGATACTCATATATGAAACTAAAAGCGCCACTTAGTCCCCGTCTATCGGTTAACATACGTGCGATGCTCATCGTGACCTAGAACTATACGAAGGTTGTTAAATATCGGACAGTATAGCTCGATACTAACAACCGTCGTATAGTCTACGCGACGAGAAAATTCAATCGTATGGTAACCCATAGATTTGTCTCGTGTGGACAAGTTAAGAATGTATAAAGCAAACGCCTTCATTCACTTGTGTTTTCATCCGTTTCGAGATATTTCGTCGGTACCTTTCCGCTGGTTCTCCGTGTACAAAGATAGATTAGATGTTCATTTCAACGTTGTTTCACAGCTTTGAAATGATTATCTATTCTATTAAAGTGTACTCGGAGAACAGCGGGGAGGTGCTGCCGAAATTTACTCGAAACGGTTGAAAGCACAAGTGAAGGGTGTTCGCTCTATACATTCTTAATGGGATAGAAGCCTACCCCCGACAGCCGGAACACACACATACAACAAGAATACACAACAAACGCATAATTAGAGAGCGATTCGAGATGTTCGGGTTAAAACCAATATATGATAATATGAAACCTTCATATTCCCATCGATACTTATATATGAAACGAAAAGCGCCACTTAGTCCCCGTCTATCGGTTAACATGCGTGCGATACTCGTCGTGACCTAGAACTATACGAAGGTTGTTAAATATCGGACAGTATAGCTCGATACTAACAACCGTCGTATAGTCTACGCTACAAGAAAATTCAATCGTATGGTAACCCATAGATTTGTCCCGTGTGGATAAGTTAAGAATGTATAAAGCAAACGCCTTCATTCACTTGTGTTTTCATCCGTTTCGAGATATTTCGTCGGTACCTTTCCGCTGGTTCTCCGTGTACAAAGATAGATTAGATGTTCATTTCAACGTTGTTTCACAGCTTTGAAATGATTATCTATTCTATTACAGTGTACTCGGAGAACAGCGGGGAGTGGCTGCCGAAATTTACTCGAAACGGTTGAAAGCACAATTGAAGGGTGTTCGCTCTATACATTCTTAATGGGATAGAAGCCTACCCCCGACAGCCGGAACACACACATACAACAAGAATACACAACAAACGCATAATTAGAGAGTGATTCGAGATGTTCGGGTTAAAACCAATATATGATAATATGAAACCTTCATATTCCCATCGATACTCATATATGAAACTAAAAGCGCCACTTAGTCCCCGTCTATCGGTTAACATACGTGCAATAATTTATTCTTTTCAACGACAAACGCACACACAAAGCATATACACAGATTTTCTCCTTTGTCAGTAACTATCCCGTTCTTATATTTCTCAATATAGTCAGCATAACCTACAATTTATATGTTATACAGTCTAACATGGCCCATGAGTACGTCAGAGTTAAGGACTGGATGTATGTGGATTGGAAACAACGTATGCAACCTAAGTTTGTCGCAGGAGTTGCTGCTTTCCTTGAATTTTCACGCGCACATAATAAGATCATAATAGAGAAGATTCTCTGTCCGTGCGATAGATGTGGCAATAAGTACTGGCAGAAGGTAGAATTGGCAGAGCTTCATATTGTAAAACATGGGTTTACTAGACTTTATACAACTTGGAAATATCACGGGGAAGGAGAAGAATGCAGTACTGCGGTAGAAGAAGAAGGAGAACACGATAATGCGGCAGGAGAAGAAGAAGAATTCGGTAATGCGGCAGGAGACGGAAATTTATTTCCATCAGAAGAAATGGAGGATATGGTAGAGGCTGCCCTAGGTGAATCTATTCGTACCGAAGATGACATTCCTTCCGGTCAAGGATCACGTGCGGATAAATATGAAAATTTCATGAATGATGCTAGGAAACCAATTTATGAGAATGCGAAGTATTCCACCCTCTCATGGTTCGTCCAACTTTTCCAGATTAAGTGCCTAAATGGATGGAGCAACAAGTCATTCACAATGCTTCTTTCGTTCTTGAAAGATTCTATGCCTCCGGGAAATAATGTGCCCGAAAGCTGGTACGAAGCCCAGAAGATGATGTCTGATTTGGGTCTAAAGTGCGAAAAGATTCAAGCATGTCCTAAAAATTGCGTGTTGTACTGGAAAGAGAATTCAGATTTGAAAGAGTGTCCAACATGCGGAGAGGCCAGGTATAAGCCGAAAGATTCTGATAAGAAGCCTGATATACCTGTGAAGATAGCACGATACATTCCCATAACACAGAGGCTACAGAGGCTATTCAGGTGCAAGAAAACAGCCGAGGCAATGATTTGGCATCACCGTGCTCCTCCAAGCGAAAATGGAAAAATGTGCCATCCAAGAGATTCACCGGCATGGAAGGATTTCGATAGGAGGCACGCAATATTCAGTAGCGATCCTCGCAATGTTCGGCTCGGACTGGCTACCGATGGCTTCTGCCCATTCAACTATATGGCTGGAAGTCACAGTACATGGCCCGTTGTAATGATAATTTATAATATGTCGCCTTGGTTGGCTATGGACCAATCATACTTTATGATGCATCTTCTTATCGACGGACCAAACTCACCAGGGAACAATATCGACGTCTATCTCCGACCTCTGATCGAGGAGCTGAAATCTTTGTTCATTGATGGTGTAGAGACATATGATTCAAACACAAATACAACCTTCATACTGCGTGCGGCTTTAATGTGGACAATTAATGACTTTCCTGCGTATGGAATGCTATCAGGTTGGTCCGTACATGGTCACAAAGCATGTCCTCATTGCCATGAACACACAACATCAAAATTTTTGAAATTTAGCAGGAAGGTTTGTTATTGCGGCCATCGACGTTTTATGCCTCCAGACCACCCCTATAGGTTAGACACGGTTCACTTTGATGGTCATCAGGAGCTTCTTAGACCTCCATCCCCATTGTCCGGAGAGGACGTGACTGCTAAATGGGATGGTTACAATAACATGACTTTCGGGATGGATCCGACGAAACAGGTCAAACCACAATATTGGAACAAGTTAAGCATTTTCTTTGAGATTCCGTACTGGTCTACAAATTCAGTGCGTCATTGTCTGGACGTCATGCATATAGAGAAGGGAGTATCAGAGCACATACTTAACTTGCTTCTGTGTAAAGACGGGAAATCGAAAGACAACATGAATGCTCGGATGGATCTACAAGAGTGGGGACTAAGAAGTGAATTGCACCCTAGACCGGTAGCGGGTAAACCGGGCAAGTTTGTACTTCCCAATGCCGCTTATTATATGTCACAACCGGAGAAGAAAAGATTCCTGCAGGTGTTGCATGATTTGAAAGTCCCCACAGGTTTCTCAGGATCATTCAGCAAGAAAATAAAAATTGTGAAGGGCAAGATCGATGGGCTGAAAAGTCATGATCACCATGTTATCGTGGAGCACCTTCTTCCATTAGCCCTCAGGACTTCTCTCCCCGACTCGGTTGGTCTAGTAATCAACGACCTATGTTGTTTTTTCAGGGAGTTGTGTGCTAAAACACTGGAGGTTGCGACGCTGGATAAACTAGAAAATTCTATTGTGTTGATACTTTGCAAGTTTGAGCGTATTTTCCCACCGTCATTCTTCGATATCATAATACACTTGACGGTTCATCTTGCAACTGAGGCGAACTTAGCCGGACCGGTACAATATTGATGGATGTATCCCGTCGAGAGGTACGTGTAATTTTTCGTTTCGCACAATTTATAAATTTATTGTTGTCCTGTATGCCCGTATTTATTTATTCAACATATTCTCATTAGGTACCTCTACACTCTTAAGAAGTATATACGCAATAAAAATCGACCAGAGGGTTCTATCATGCAAGGTTATCTTCTTGATGAAGCAACCACATTTTGTTCCCGCTATCTGGACGAGAACATTGAGACAAGGCTTAACCGACCATGAAGAATTCAAGACGGGCCATATGGTAAAGCCGAGTATAAGAGGGTAGACACTATGTTTATCAACAAGATATACCGGTTTATCTTGCTTAATTGCGCATGTCTTGAACAAATTAGAGAGTAAGTTCTTTTGAATTAATTGTTATATCTGTATTTGTGTGTGTATGAAATGACATAATATTAATGTCACAATTATTTGTCGAAAACAGAATTCATTTTAACGAGGTACGTGAGGGGCATCCTGATTGGAACGAAGAACGTTTGGAAAAATACCATCAGGATAATTTTTGTGATATCATAAATACACACATTCCTTTTGCTCTTACTTAGCAATTTTTATTATTGTCTAGCTGTAGGTGGTGACACCACCGCACCTGCGAGTATGTTTATATATCCTATAGTGCATGCATATTGATTTAGAACGTTATATTATTGATCTACACATTCTTTTTGCAATTACTTATATAATCTATTTTTAATTGTCTAATTATAGGTGGTGCGTCCACATCTTCCGCAGGGGCCACTCCTGCCGCTTCCATACCCTCCGCATCGTCTGCAGGTTAATATGAATAAATTTAAAATATTTATTCATTTTACATATGCTCTATAGAATAAATATGAACTTCATGGAAATTTAGCGTCGATGTTTATTTTCTAGTTGGAGGGGATGCGTCCGCATCCGGGACCCCGGTTGTTCCTCCCCGGAGGAACTATCGTCCCGCTCGTGCTGCTGTCCGGGCCCAGGCTCGTGCGATAGTCACCGGAGGTATATATCACACTTGAATTTTCGTTTGACCCTGATTTCTTAATACAACTTTGTCTTATTATTGATTGTCTTGATATTTCGTGCAGACGCAGGGCCTCCCCATCCCCAGAGGGGGACTCGAGGCCTGAATCAGTCCCATAGGCTGAGGCCTGACAGAGCTAGGGGGGAGGCAGCATTCCCCCCTTTTTTTAGCCTTGACTATCGCTATACCGGTCCTCATGCCGAGTGGTTCGGCTGGTATTTGGGGGACGAGAGCCGGCTCGTGAAGAACTATCCACTTCACGTTGAGTGGGGCGAGCAGCACCAGCGCTCATTCGCCCTCTTCTTTGATCAGGCTCGGGTATGTATTAATATATATTTTCATTTGATCTATCCAATATATTTATTATTAACACTTGCAATCTAAAAACAATGTTTTTTTGTATTTTCAGTTGGATTACGATTTTCAGCCTGTAGCCGACCCTGATCACCCGGGGAGGGTGCTCGACCTTCATGCTCTGTACAATGGCCTGATGAAGAACATGCAGGCCAAGGTCCGATATAACAGGAATGAGCTGAAGGCCGACTGCTACTCCCTGTGGATGGCGACCCCCGAGGCAGAGAGAGCGGCCTTCCTATCTACTCCGGCGTTTGCGAGAGTCGACGTAGAGACATGGCCTCTATTGTGCGCTTATTTCGACTCCCAACGCAAACAGGTATGTATTTTAAATGTAATTCATTATTTATGATATAATATATTTCTTTGTGTTTCTTAATTAGAAAACTAAATTTTAATGCGTTGTGCAGAAACAGGCCGCTCAGAATACAGAGAACAGGAAGTCGGCGAAGAGGGGTCGCCCCACTTACACAGGTGGCTCGAGGAACATTACTCGAGCCATGGAGTTATCGGTAAATTACAATAGACCGACCTTTGTGATATTCTGCAATATTAAGAGTTATTTTCTAATATTTCTAATATTAAGAGTTACTTTCTAATATTGCAGACATCTCGGACCGTGGCGTCAGGTGGTACACCGAGCGTGCTGTCCGCATATCTTGCCGTCCACGGCACCTCGACAGATCCCGCCACGGGCGAGCTTCGATATCCCGACGTCGCTACCCAGGAGTACTGCGTAAGTGTTAATATTTTTTCTACCCAAATTTGAAATTTTAGTTTTGGAAGGTTCAAGTTTAAATTTTATACTTATACTTTACTGCTTAATGTGGGTATAAGAGCGGGTGGTTGAGCAGGCCCAGGCCTCGGGGATCGATTTTACTGGACAGAGCGATCCGAGGCTGCTGACCCCAGTTCTGGACGCCGCACACGGAGGGCACCACGAAGATTGGGAGAGAGGCTGGGGACTGGGCCCTAGCAGGGCCCATATGAGGTTGGACTCCACCCCGGCGGTTACTTCCTCCGTCTCCGGTGACCGACGTGTCCATCAAGAACTGGAGAGCTTGAGGGCCACCGTTCAGGAGTTGAAGGAGATGCTGGTATGTATACTACTTTATAGTAAAATATCATGTCATATTATATAGATATCAACATATCCATAATTAGTACGTAGCTTGAGCTTATTTGGTTTTAGACTTAAGTTTGATTAATCATACATACAGATGTAATTAAAATAAACAACAAACTAGATATCCAAACGGGGTTTCGAAATAAGTTAATAATGACACGAATTCGAATAATACACAGTTTTTACACGCTTATTACACACGTTAGGTCCAGACGCGATAGGGTACATCGGCCGAGCCTCCATATGCATCTCCTTCGGTTGCGGCTACGCAAGCCACTACATCGGCTGCGGTTCCGCAGACAGCTCCTATAGCTCCACCGCCCGCTCAGACTCCCGCAGCCGCGGCTCCGCAAGCGACTACCTCGACGGCGGCTGCGCAGACCACATCGCCAGCTCCACAGGCCGCTCAGACTCCCGCTCGCGTCGAATTGCAGAGTTTATTGACCGAGGAGCAGGCGCGCGTTATTCTATCGTTATTCAGAGGTGGAGCTGGACCGAACTAGGGTAGCTTTTTTGTTCTTATTTTTTGAAACATGTATTTATTTATATCAAACACATTGTACTACATTTTGAAACGATATTGATATTGGTTTATATTTATATCATATTCAGTTTTTGGGTTTCTTTTGTATATTATATATATGCGTGAGATGTGATTATGAATACTGCGATATATGTTGTGTAATGATTAATTTTATATTTGATTGATGTATATATTATTGTGCACAGGGCGGGAAAAAATCAAGCAGCCCATATTTTAAAAAAAATACAGATAATATGTACCTACGGATTAATCCGTAGGTACACATGTTGCCCCTACGGTTATATCCGTAGGGGCAAAATATCAGCAGTAACTGATATTTCCCCTCTGATATCAGTGCCAGGGGGTTGGGAGTGCCCCTACGGACATGTCCGTAGGGGCCATGGCCTCGCCCCTACGGCGTTATCCGTAGCGGCAAATTATCAGGATTCCTGATATTCTGCCCCTACGGATAGGTACCTACGTATCTATCCGTAGGGGGTAGTACTTGGACCTACGGACATATCCGTAGGTACATTTAATATATTAAAAAAAACCGTAAATAATATAAATTTTTTTACCCTACGGTCTAGTCCGTAGGGGCAACAGGACCTACACAGAAATCCGTAGGGGCAAGAATTTGCCCGTAGGGGCAAGTTCAGGTCTTCAACTTGCACCTGCGGCCTTTGCACCTACGGGGTATTTTTTCGCCCCTACGGATTTATCCGTTGGGGCAGTGAGTTGCCCCTACGGATAAATCCATAGGGGCAACCCTTATTTGTAGTAGTGACAGTGTCAATGGATCAGCCGTAGAAGAGTCAACCCTTGCCTCACCTATGGCGCCACAGGACTATGGCAAACCCTAAGGTTTGGCCGCGGTTCCATGTTCATAGAGTTGAGTTAGGGTTACATTCTTCTAGAGGGTCCATAGGGATACTTGCACAATCTTCTGAATATGTTCAACTTGGGAAATTCCAACACTTGAAAATTTCCAGCGAAAGTAATGAAGTGGTGTGTGATATTCGTTCGAACTGTTAAACGTCATCCAAGTTACCAAAACAATGTTTAAAATTACGACTACGAATACTTCGAATTAGCCCCTAACCAAAATTAACATCATATGAAATTTTGGGCTAAACTAACAATATCTGAAACCCGAAAACCTACACACCAGAGCACAGAAGAAAAACGAGGCGAATTGGAGCATCCAGGGACGGCCTGCTCGGTTTTTATGGGCTTGTGCTCAGGTGAAATCAAATGGAAGAGCCTCATTTTTCATCTTTGTTCTATATGTATCATATAAAATCTTCTGCAGTTGATAAAATAATTTTCAGAGACCATTTTAAAATCGACAGAGAGCATATCCTAGGGTTTCAGAAATCCGTATTTTTTGGAGTTGTTTCGGTTTCGTAATATTTATAACATTGTCTATATTTCTAGCTTGGCTCTAATACCACTGTAGGGATTCTTTAGCACCATACCTAGGGTTTGGGTTGCATCGCACATGCTATATTAAAATTTTAGGGGGTGCTAAAAAATTCCAACCATGAATCGAACTATAAATCTAGGGTAACAACATATAGTATCACATACTAGGTAGTGTCTAACACTAAGTGGTGAGAAATACAACCTTTGTAGACCTCCCTCCTTGACTCCTTGGATCAACTAGGGCTTGAACCGGCTTGCTTGAATCCTTCCAAGTCCACGACGATCCACCCGGAGTCCCTTGGCTCAAGCTCCTAGCTTCACTTGATCTATGAAGAAGTGAAGCAAACAACCTACACTAATGGGCTAAACTAGTATAGATTGGTGATGTGGTTTGTTTTCTCACTTAAAAACCTTTCCTTTTTTATTTCCTTTGCTCACATGAAAAGGGTAGAAAGCATGAAGGAGGAAGATAAAGGAGATGGCTAGCTTGAGCTCTTTTGTGATAATGATAATTCTCTCAATAAAATGAGAAAAGAAAATACTTATATGAGAGTCTCACTCACATATAACCATGGTCAATAAATATCTAGATATTTTCATTAGTGGGTTAAAGAACAAAGAAAATTAAACCATGGTCAAAACTTAGGTCAAGTAAAGAATAGTGTAGTAGAAAATTCAACCATGATTTAATCCTTTTTTCTTTTTCTCAATAACAAATATATACATATATTTATTCCATGTGAGTCTTGCATTTCCATCTCCTATGTATCAACAACTATGACACATGTATGCATGTATGTGTGCATTCACATCAACATGTATATTTGCATACATACATTCATGCATGCATCCAAATAGAAAAGGTTTAAACAAGTGAGCTAAAAGTCAATATTAAATCAACACTTGATTTAATAAACCGGTCATATCTCATACGACCCGACCAATAGAAAACTCCCGATTAAAATACGGTATCATATACACGTATTTAATCGAGCTCCCGCGCATATCTCATATGCACACCACATCATTTCGCCTGTGCTAGGAAACTCCTTTATGGGACTCTAAGACTCATCAATACGCCGGCAGTAGGTGATGATCATATCAAGCACCCATAAGCCGTCAGCGGTACTAGCTGGACGTAACGGCTACCCGGGTATTGAGCGATCAGAAGATCAACAAGCAAGCCTGCTCATACTCCTGTAAAGCCTGTCAGTAACACTACCGTACAGTCCGGTCTCTTCATCTGATATGTCGCATATCCAGTCTAGGGGCGGTAAACGTCAGACCTAAGTAACCGATAAGTCATGCCGATGTGAAGCTCATAACGGGTCGAGAAACTGCTGATAACACTTACCAGTAGATCTCCATGTCAGCCCTGGCCAGGGACTTCCTATTATAGCCAATCAAGCACAGCGCAACGTCAACCCCCAATACCGGGAAAGACGAAACCCCTCCTATCGCTCATTGCCTCCATGTGATTTAGGACTGTACTTAAAAGCCACCGTTTTTCAAGTTCTCATGAACATGGTAAGGTGGAAATCAAAGTACCGTGGGAATCACACAAGACTCTATGATGATCTCGGGTCTACAGACTAACCTGTACCAATGTCACCAGAGAACTGCTATATGACGATAGGTATAATACCAATTAGGAGTTCTCGGCGAGTCCGTTTGGTGTACCCAGTCTCCACTGAGCACCCGTATACCATCTTTGATGTCAAACACCAATGGATGTGGGATCATCCATCGCCCATCATATGAGTCAAGAAGCGTATACGCTAGTCTACTCTGGAGTATCGATACCCTGTCTCGATACACCATCGACTAGGAATAATTATAGGATGTACTTGTGGACTACCCTAGCCCCTCTAATATGATCTCCATCTTGGTCCTAGTAGTCAAGTACACATCCTAAGGGTTTTATCAACATGTGAGAGCAAGACAGTATCACAATATAAGTCTATATGTTTAGACAAAGGGTAACCAGATAGCATACTATCATGTCGAGCAAGAATGTCCTCTCTATATATATCGAAGCATCCACTAAAATATACATTATATATACAATAATGTCCTCTAGGGCATATACATAACTAACAGAATCGGTGTTCCCCAGCCTGATATAATAAGCTGATTCGGTCAAGTCAAACATTTTATTATCTTGATTAGGGCGTGACATGGTTGCTACCTGGAGAGAAAGAAACGAAACACTCAGCGTGCGCTCTTGCAAGATTAAATTAGTTATTAGTTTATCAAATCATGATGGCTGCCACTATTTCCTCGAATTTTCCTTCACCTTAAAAGGAAAACTAGTCAGGATCATTCGCACCTTATAAGTTCGCTAACCGTTTAGCCAGGTGGGTGTTGGTACTCTGAGAAAGGTTCCCCATGCTCTCGCACAGACCTAATTAAAATAAACCTCATTTCCGCAGAGGCGTAGTCCTGTTAACACCTTCCTAGACACCTAATAGGTAAGCTAATTGTGAAGTGAAAATATCTCCGAAGAGTAATCCTACTCATCAATGGAATCGGGACCCAACTATCATCGCGTGATAACCTAAATGGAAGCCACTCTAATTACCATACTCCAGACGGTATGCAACACTAGAAAGTTTTCTGTATATTTTAAACTCCCGATATAGTTTTTACCCCTGACGACCTAAGACCTTGACGCTTGCTAAAAAGTCATAGGCCTCTATTCAAGTTCAATCCATCATTGTCCTAGATTAACTCGAACCCACCCGCACAAACTCTTGATGCTTGCCAACAAAACAGTGCGACTATCTCGATCAATCGAATATCCATACAACAGATAAATATCACTCAGCTACCGTTCACTATGTCTTGATGCCTGCCAATAAACATAGCACGAATACTAGGTGCTACCCATCTAAAATGACGGAGGGCTACGGCTGGGGTTTTGGCGAAAAACCTTTTAACGTAATGAACTTGATATCATTGAAGCAACCGAGTAGTGTTGAAAAGGAGTGGTTTAGGCTCCGCTTTTAAAAACCAGTGGTTTTGAAGAAAACCGAGTAATCTACGGTAACATAAATTTTTGCTTAAGAGATCACTCCCCGTGAAGGGATCTAGGCTCTTACCTCCTAGAATGAGCTGCGGGATATTCATGACCGAATACCGCTATGCAAAGCGAAAGAATATGACTGTAGTATTTCAAAATTTGTTCCAACATCTTATTAGGTTTATTTTCTTGCACTAATCAAAATTAATGCGGTCCCATCAATTAATTCCTATCACACAAGAAAAGAACGAAAATAAAATGTACGTATATTCTATCCACATTCGCAACGGGGCCCCATCACGCACCGTTAGATTACTTAACTGACGGCAGAGCGGGGGCAGGGCTAGCGAAGATGCAAAACATATGCAACATCTACTAGTGTGTGTGTATATATATATAACTGTTTGCACTGGTTTAAATTTCGTTACAGATATGTGTGTATTTGAACGAGTAATAACATTGAAAGCAGGCTTATTCATATACGCGTGTGAAGGGTTAGTGCATGACACGAGCACATCAGTGGCATTTGCACTTAGAAAAAATCCCTAAGGGTGATGTGCACGTTCGCACATATAGGTTGCACGTATATTTAAACAATAGAATCAGAGAAAGAACATGTGTTAGAAATGAAGCACTCGTTGGTCAACGATAAAAAGAATGGATTTAAATAAACATTTATTCTACAGGAAAGAGATGGCTAAACATGGGATCAAAAGTATAAGGGTTTACAAAACTATGAATAAAGTTTTCTAAAGACCTCTCAGCCTTCTCCACCATGTCGAAGCAGCGATCTTCGCAAGGAGTTGCTTCCCATCGGTTAGCGCCGTGCCCATCGGCGAAGGCAGACATGATAGCCCACTGAGCCCGTATCTGGCTTAGCTGCTGAACAGAGAAATCCCTCAAAGGTTGGGTAATCAAATGTGCCTCACGAAAGCACTCGATCTTGTCCTCCGCTGCATCGAGTATCGCCGGATTCATCTCTGCTGGATGAGGAAGAATGTCATCGAGCACGGACAGGAAGATCATCCGGAGCAAAATAGAGCCGATGGAGAGAGGAGATCCTTTACGAGTCAAGAGATCGTGCATCACCATATCGCATTGGTCATCCGTGAGAGCGGGATTTACCAAGCGTGCAACAAAACGAGAAACAATTTTCTCGATAGGCACCTCCCATGGTTTCCGATGAGCGTGTAGACGATTGCAAGCCATGACTCTTCTCTATTGAAATGATTCTCTGAAAGTGAGAGAGAAGAGGAGTATTGCTTTAGATTATAAAGGGAGGAATTTAAGTCTCGGCACAAAAAATGTTGTGCATGGTGGAACTATTTCCAAGCCCTGACAAAGGAAGGTATTAGAAAAGAAAGTTTGATTCAGGAAAAGTAGAGAAAGAAGGTGAAAAGAAACCTTCATCAATGAGGCAGAGCCTCACGTGCTCCCCACAAGAGCGCCAGTGCTAATGCCAACCTCTTAGGATTAAATTCTATGGTGCGCCGCACGTGAAGTTCACATGGACGCCAATGTGCAAATCATAGGGACGCCTATCATATATAAGAATTAAATTCTTCAGTGGCGTCCACGTGCACAACACGTGAGCGCCGGCGCCCAAATTAAAAGCAGGTAGAATTAAATTCTACATGACGGACATTCCCTAAAATCTAGGATACTCTCTGTTAAACAAAGCTGTTGGATCAAAGATCCAATGGTGATGATAAATCATCAAATGATAGAATTAAATTCTATTAGGAGAAAATATCTCCCAAATCTTTTTAAGTGAGAAAAATACTCTTGGTTGGATCAAAAATCCAATGATAGAATTAAATTCTATT
The DNA here is from genome assembly GCA_030015575.1 of Agapanthus africanus. Taxonomy (NCBI): domain Eukaryota; kingdom Viridiplantae; phylum Streptophyta; class Magnoliopsida; order Asparagales; family Amaryllidaceae; genus Agapanthus; species Agapanthus africanus. The sequence continues at coordinate 363,572,526 of CM057341.1, read as the reverse complement.
TTGGGAATATATTTCCCTAATCTTTCTAAACAAAGAATGATTGCTCTCTGTAAAACAGAGAGCCCTTGGATTAAAAATCTAATGGTGATTAAAAATCACCGCTTGACAGAATAAAATTCTGTATATGGGAAAATATTTTCCCAATCTTGTTAAAAACAAGAATACATATTCTGTGAAACAAAAATCACTGAGTCAAGGATCCAACGGTGGATAAAATCCTACCGAGCAAATTTTGAGGGCAATTAAATCAATTAGCATCTCTCAAATGAGAGATTTTCTCAAATTAATTAACAAATTTGCATCCACTATATAAAGGACCCGAGACTTCAAGTCTCCAAAGAGACGACATACACAGAAAAGAGAGAGAGAACCCCCCATAAGCTTCTGTAAAAATACAAAAAGCTATCAAAACAATAGAGAATTTAATTCTCAATAAAGAAGAAGATTTTACTCCTCTCAAATTTTAGGTAAGGAAACCACAGAGATAAAAATATCTTCTTTACCTATCATAGCATATCTAAGGGTTTAACCCTTCTCAAGAACTTAGTTCTTTCTCTGGATCTGAGATCCACAAGACAAGTTTCCCATATGTTGAGAATTTAATTCTCACTGGAAAGATCTTGTTCTTAAGAATCAAAGATTTAGAAAAGAACTAGGTTAAAAAGAAAAAAAAAAGGAAAAGAATCTATCCTATGGGAATTTAATTTCTCTGAAAATAGGGTTTAACCCTAAAAGAAACTTAGTTCTTACAAAAAAACATAAGATCTTATTTTTTAAAGAAAACCTTATCCCAGATCTTCAAAATAAAGATCTTAGTGATCATTAATAGTCAAAATCCCATTAACAGAGATTCAATCTCTAAAAAAACGAAATTAGCACCTTACGTGCTTCCCACGTGGGCGCCCCCAACAACGCCCAGCGCCTCAAGTGAAAAACACACGGGCGTCCAAAACAGAAGGCTAGCGCCTCACGTGAAATACACACGAGCGCTGAGTAAAGTACTTAGCACTTCATATGCAGCCAAAACAGCTGAGTGCTTATTACTGATTGGGTAGCGCCCAGCGTCTCACATGAAATACACGTGGGCACTCAAAAAAATAAATGAGATAGCGCCACACACGCTCCTCACGTGGACACCATAAAAAGTGTTTAGCACTATACATATTCAGTCAAAATAACTGAAGTGATGAGCACTCATGCACAAAAAGAAAAGTGCTGAGCAAACTGTTAGTTATATGTATGCCCTAGAGGCCATTACTATACATAGGATGTATATTGTAGTGGATGCTGGGACATATATAGGGAGGACTTTCTTGCTCGACATGATAGTATGCTATCTGGTTGATCTTTACCTTAACGTGTACACTGATAGTCTCTCAGTTACATGTTGGTAAAGCCCTTAGGATGTGTACTTGACTACCTGGACTATGATGCAGATCATACTAGTGGGGACATGATAGTCTATAAGTACATCCTTCAAAGTCCCTAGTCGTGGGTATATCGAGACGGGGCATCGATATACCAGAGTAGACTAGCGTATACCTTCTCGACCCATATAGATGGGCGATGGATGATCCCATATCCATTGGTGTTTGACATCAGAGATGATATACGGGTGCTCAGTGGAGACTGGGTACACTGGACGGACTCGCCGAGAACTCCCAGATGGTATTATACCTTACGTCAGATGGCAGTTCTCTGGTGACACTGGTACAGAGTAGTCTGTTGACCCGAGATCGTCATAGAGTCTTGTGTGGTTCCCACTGTGCTTTGATTTCCACCTTACCACGTCCAAGAGGGCGTGCAAAACGGTGGTTTTTGGGTACAGTCCCGAATCACATGGAGGCAATGAGCGATAGGAGGGGATTCATCTCTCCCGGTATAGGGAGTTGATGTTGCGCTGTGTTCGATTGGCTATAACAGGAAATCCCTGGCCAGGGTTGCTGAGATTTACTGGTAAGTGTTACCAGTAGTTTCTCGAAATGTTATGGACCTCATATCGACACGACTTATCGAGCTATTGGGGTCTGACGTTTACCACCCCTAGGCGAGATATGCGACATATCAGACGACGAGACCGGACTGTACGGTAAGTGTTACTGGTTGGATTCACAGGAGTATGAGCGGGCTTGCTCGTCGATCTTCTGATCGCTCAATACCCGGGTGGCCGTTATGTTTAGCAGACCGCTTGCGGCTTGTGGGTGTTTGATATGATCATCACCTGCTGCCGGCGTATTGACGAGTCTTTAGAGTCCTACACAGAGGTTTCCTGGCTCAAGCGAAACGAAATAGGAGCGCATATGAGATATGTGCGGGACCGAGAATAATGCGTGTATGTGATACCGTATTCCATTCTCGCGATGAATGTATCGAATGGTTGTATGCGATATAACCTAGTTATCGAATCAAGGATTGATTCGATAAATCGATACATTGTATATTAGTCGATTATATGCGATATGACCGGATCTTTAAATCAAGTGTTGATTTAATGATTTAAAGCATAATTATATATTTGATATATTACTTTGCATTAACTAGTATTGGTTCACTTTAAATGGTTTTTCTCACTTGTTTGTGCACATTGTATATGTGATATACTTTTGTACACAAGTTTGTATCATGTTTGATGATACATGCTCACTAGGGTTTGTGTAAAGATTAAACCATGGTTGTATATTGGTTAGGGTTTTCATTTTCTTATTCATTTATTTTATTTATTTTATTTTGGAAATGATTAAGAGAAAATGGTGGCTTTCTTTGTTCTTTGCTTGAAGCTTCTTGAAGCTTCAAAGCATGTTTGACTAAGTGACCATTTTGTCTTCATGCTTAACCCTAACCCTTTAACTAACCTTAGTTTATTCTCTACACTTGATCATGGTTGCCATATGATAAGTATTCACATTATTTTCTATTTTAAAAAAGGCTTATGAAAAATCATCTTCATCTTCTTCTTCTTAAAAGATGAAGAAAGCTTGCTTCATCAATGGCAACTTGAGCAATTGAGTGAGAAATCCAATTCTAAAGTGAACCCACCTCCTATTTCTTCATCCTCTACCTCTTGCCAAGTAGTATAGGGTGTTTTCTTCATAAGTTTCATGACTTGGTGAAGTGGGAGCTTGATCTAGTGATGCCTCGACGTAGATCATCTTCGGCACGAAGCCGACGACCTTGCCCGCCCATTTCTCCGATGAAGCCGACGCTAGAGCCCGGGTTTCCATTTGGACAGCGAGGAGACTTCATTGCGGAGCTATGGAGGTGGAGGACCGGATCTACAAAGGTTGTATTTCCGTTCTTTTAGTTAAATTGTTAACTAGTTGCATGTGTTCGCCTAATATTCTAGTTAACGATCCGTATTAGGGTTTCTCGGCACCCGTAAAATTTGAAATTGGCATGGTTGATGCCTTGTGAGACCTCCTTAGTGTGCCTAGGAACCCTACACAAACAAAACCCAAATAAGTGCTTAGTACTTTTAAAGAAAAAAGGGGAAAAGACTGAGCAGACTAAGCCCAAATTGGCTAAGTCTTTGACGTTTTCTTGCAACTGAGCCCAAATGCTCTGTTATTGGATCTTAATAAAGTTTAATGATCCTAAAAATATTGCTAAGTTGATCTTAGTCTAAAACAGGACTAACGTATCCTTAGTTAAAATAATTGAGCCCATATGCTCATTTGTTTCTAAGTTGATCTTAGTCTCAATTATGACTAATGATCCTTAGATTAAACCCAAATATCTCATGAACTGATGGACCTCATTTACATGAGATCTGCATCTTAAGTTCAATCTCGTTGGCAAACTAAGGTACCAACGTGGACCCCGTCAAGCAAATCCTTGACCCAAACCCAAATCTAAAATATATGGATTTGGACTAATCCGCGCCCTACAAGTGACAACGAAAACTAGTCTCCATATACAATCCACGGACAACCAAAACACACAAAATAACACACAACACGAAGCGAACTTCCAGAGTAGGAGAAAGTGGTTATCGCAACGCGATAATGTAATTAACTGCAGGGACTTGCACATGCAGGGAAGATCGTGCCCACAATCAAAAAACCCTCACAAATGAGGGGGATCTAATAAAGTCTGCTACAACAGTCGTATCTATCCAAACCTCCAATAAATGGTGCCATAAATCAACTTGGTATTTTTGGAGAGGTAGGTGGATAAGTCCAAATAGCATCTGTCCCCAAATTCAGGCTAGACGTCACAATGTCTCAGTCCGGTCTTCGGCGGTAAATAGATTATAGCACGCCCGGTAGGACCTTTTCCTCTTTCCACTCCACACTTCGTGTGTTGTGTTCCGCGAACAAAATCGCGGTTCACTATGGTTGCCCTTGGATTCGAGGTACTGAAACTTGGTGTCTTGCTCCTATATAGAAAATCAATGGCTTCTCATTGCACTGCATGCAACAGCAACTCCCGCTCTACCCCAACTAGAGAAGTGACCTATGGGCCTAACACGAACTCTATTTTCTCGATGCCAGTGGGGCAAGTCACACAAGCCACTACTGGATTGTTCTTTCTGACCGTTCTCCCGCCTATGAGTTTCAGTGCCTTAGCGCCGCAAGAAGAAACTCCTAGAAGGTCGGTTTTCGATCGACTAGCAACCACAACGGCCCCTCTCAACGGGCCATCTAAATCTGACGTCTCAGTCTTCAACAGGCTGAGCAAGAACTCAAACAGGCCCGTGAAAAAGCTCGTGATACCTGAAGGGGCTGCCCCAAAACGGCTAGCCCTCCTAACTCTTGCTGCAGGTGAAGCCGTCAAAGGTGCTTCCCCCCATCAAGCGATCAGTCTTTGAAAGATTGGCCAACCTTCCTCAAACTTTAACAAGGACGTCGGTTTTCAACAGGCTGGCGCCGATTGAATCTCGTCGGTAAAATCAGGGGCATGATGAAACTGCTTTCAAAACTAAGGCAGTCCCTTCAACAAGGTACGCTCGACGTCGCCACTGGCGCCGAGTGAGAGAAGCTGGGGGAAACTCCCCCTTTAGACTCACCTTGCCAGCTCCAATGGTGGAGGTCGACACTGCTGTTCCAACTGGGAACAGTTTTGCGCTGCTTAGGCGGGTGCGTAAAAATTCCCCAACGGCGGTGCCAATGAAATCTCCCCCACCTGCAAAAGTTACAGTGCAGGCAAAGCCGGAGTGGCCTTATCGGCGGCTCTCCTCACAAATTCATAGGGTCTGGCGAAAAGTCCAAAATTCTGTGATTGACAAAAACCACTCTCGTCGACCAAAGAAATCGGAGTTTCGGCAAGAAAAGGACCAATCTCCCACCATACAGTGGGGGACTTCTCCTAAAAAGGTGCCTGTCACAATGGCTCTTTCAACTCCAATCTCTCATAAAAGAACGAGGCTGGAGAAAACTCTACCACCCACGCCAAATTCCAAAGGCGATAGATCCAAATGTCCCAAGTCTAGGGGCATAACTGTCCATACAGTCTATATGACCAATGGACAAGAAGGGAGCCGTGCTTCAGTGAGTCACCGACCGCAAATTCGGTCGCTGACAAAGGCTCAAGAGCAACAACAAAAGCTTCAAGAAATGCTGAATAAAATGACAACACTTAGCGGATAGAAAGAAAGTCTGGACAAAGAGGCCGAATAACACCAAGAGCAAGAGACCGATACAGAGTTTCTGCGAAGGGTGCTGGAGAGAAAAGACAAAGAAGCTGCTGAGAAAGCTTCCAACACAAAGCATATGGCTCTCTTGTTCCAAGACATGGTTGGAATAATGATCCAGCCAGAACCCCCGGCCGAAGATCCACCGATAATCATTGAGGATGACAGAGGGGAAACATCAAATCCTCCTCCGGCTTTAACGGTGGCCAAAGAAGAAACAATCTCCAAGGTCGCCCTTAATGATTACATTGCTCAACAAATAAGAGCTCATCAAGCTAATGAAGCTGCTGGCTAAATTGTCAGAACCGGACGACCATATCCAGGCTGGTATGATCAAATCAAATACCCGCCGGGATATACGATCCCCAAGTTCCATGTATACAAAGACACAGGCAACCCTCACCAGCACGTCGCGCAATTCAGAGCTCTGTGCGGTAACACTGGAGGCGACGACAAATTGTTGCTTCGCCAGTTCGTTGGTAGCCTGTCAGAAACAACCTTCGAATGGTACTCGGAGCTCCCAAATGACTCTATGAAAACATTCGCAGAGATGGAACTTCTTTTCACACAGCGTTTCACCAGCACGAGCGAACGCACTCCAATCACGGCATTAATCAATGCCAGGGTAAAGCCGGGAGAAACTTGGGTCCAATATGCGATCCGGTGGCGGAACATGTGGTCTAAGTGCGAACTGGGCATTGAAGAATCTCCTGCTGTAGGCATGTTCATCGGGACCCTTGATCCTCAAACGACTGTGTCCCAGTTCATAACATTCTTCGAGCCCACAACCTTTCAGGTTTTGATAGATAAACTGGCCCAAATGGACGAGATGGGCCATGGGCCTTCCTCCTCAAATAAGGACCCTCGAAATAACAAGGGTAAAGAGAAAGCGACCTTCATTGCCAATACGCAACAGCAGCCGAGTGGCCCAAAACCATCCGCTCTCCAAAACAACGCGCGTCCGCGCCTGTCCTTGGAGGAAAGATTAGGACTCTCTAACTCGTTTCCCCATGACAAGATAAGGAGACTGTTTGAATTGGCAATGTGTAATAAACTCATCACATTGCCAGATCCGCGGCGTCCACCGCAACCCGGCGACGTCAACAATCCTAACTACTGCTCCTATCATAGAATGGTGAGCCACCTAATTGAAGATTACTATATCTTCAAGAACTGGGTTGAAAACCAGTATCAACAGGGGAAATTTGCGTTGTCTGATAATTGGAGGGTAAACCCACCCCAGAAGCACACTCCAAAACAGATGGATGTGTATGGGGAATCATGCTCACTCATGGAAGAAACTCCATAGGAGGTCAGCGAAAACTAAAAGAATGCTGAAGGATCTACAGGCATGTCCGGCATTCAGGTGGAAAAGCCCGCTTGAACCCGAAATAATCGAAAGGATGCTAAAATCTCATCCCACACTGAAAATTGTTGACAAGGGGAAAAAACCCCCAAGTCAAGCCTTTAAAGTCTTCGAAGAAAAAGAAGAAGATCAATAAGCCTGTGCAGCCTACCGAGTATGACGACAAGCGCACAGATCTTACAAAAATACATTGACTCGTTGGAGGAGTAAAACCATAAGGCGTGGACACCAGTCACGCTCGAAGAGTTTCTCAAGCATATTCTTGAGGACGAACATGTAGCAACTTGCTACATAGTCTCCCATTCGTTGTTATATAACGAAGAAGCTCCCTCAACGTCAAAAAACAACGCAGAGGAACTGGGGTTAGAATCGGCGCTAAAATCATCAGAACTTCCAGAAGACCCGATTGAGAAGCTGTTAAATGAAGCCTTTTAAAAAAAGCAAAGTTGACCGAGAACGCGAAACAATCATATATGAAAAGGCTAAGCGTCAGTGTCTGTATAAAGAAACTACGGCAAGGACAAGTCATAAAGTACTCCACTCGAACCAAAGCACACCTACTACAAATAAGAGCAGGATCAAAACAGAGAAGCGGTTCGCCAAAACCTTGTCAATGGGGATGAAGCTACCACCTCTCATAAAAGACACTCCCGGGGTCATATGCCTCGATGGAGATGAATCACATCTAAGCTACTGCCTATATCATCGGACCCACTGAGGAATGTTGTACCTTCAAGAAGTGGTGGCAATGATATGTTGCTCATCAAAAACACTTCAAGAGGATGAAGTGTGAAGCTCGTGCTCATCGACGGCAAAATAGTAGGACAAACACGCATGAAGAAATGACTGGCAACTGTCATATGGTCGGTACCAGTTCGGAAGGGGGGAAACCCTAAGTTCTTACCTTCGGGAGCAATTCTGAGAACGAAACACCCCTCAACCCTCTCTTCAATGACTCCGTCCCCGAAAAATAAGAGGAGAAGAACTGCGAGAATATTCAGCTGCGTAACCGCACGCTACCTGAGAAGAACCTCGGACCAACAAACAAAGGTTCAAATAAAAAAGATAAAGAGAAAGGGAAAATCCCTGAGGAAATTGCCCTCGACGATGGAGTTGTCAAAGAGCTCGCTGCAAAAGACCCGCCTAAGAAAAACAATATGGATTACAACGTCCTGGCAAATCTGAGGAAAATACCCTCACAACTGAGCATATTGGATGCTCTCCTCCTATCCAAAGAGGCACGAGATTCTACGATCAAGGCATTATAAGTGCCCGATCAGTTCCAAGCTTTCTTCGCAGAAGAGAAGATGAAAGATGAACTGGCAGAGGTCCATATGGCTGATATTACATTCAGCAATGAAGATCTCCTCCTCGGTACGTACGAACACAATTGCCCGTTATACATCACCGGGTATTGCCACAATATCAAGATAGGGAAAATCCTTGTCGACAACGGATCCTCTGTCAACCTTCTCAACATGAGAGTGCTGAAGGAAATTGCATGAACGTTCAACACCTGGCCTGAGATAAAATTACCATTTTCGGGTTTGACTCACAGTCGTCACGGACGTTTGGGTCTGTAATACTGACGCCGAGCTTTGAGCTGCTCGTCATTGATATCAAATTTCATGTCATTGACGTCAAGACTTGCTATAACGCTTTGATTGGCAGGCCTTAGTTACACGAGTACAACGTCATCCCTTCTACCCAACATCAGTGTATGAAGTATTTCAAGGATGGTTCAGAGTACACCATCATGGGAGAGCTAAATCCGTTCTCGGTAAACAAAGTCCAGAAATTCGAAGACAAAAAGTACTTCCTACCAGACTTCGAGGATACAGAAAGGTGTCATAAGCCGGAAGATAAACAGAAGTCTGTCGCCACTATCCCGATCTTTGGAAGTGATACCGAGGAAGATGAAGAAATAGTCTACTCGGGGCAACCCCAGAAAGAAAATAATAAGCTCGGACAATATACTCCTATTTTGGTCTTTGGCAACGACTTTAAGGACGAGGCTAACACAGTGTTCTCCTTCCGCTAGTCAATGCAAACCTTCGCTGGAACAGATTAGAGTCTATAAATTACAATGGCTCTGCCTCGGCATTACAAGGAACTTGATGGGCTGGATACATACAGCGTACAAGAGCTACAAACACTCTACGTACCTCCTAGACGAAGAGGTGAAAAGATGATCCTCTTCTACCAATCTACAGAGACCAAAATAGAAAAAGAAGTCTGGGATGGTGCCGATTTTGCATTCGATAGACTTCAACCAATCTTTCTTCCAAGATATTACGCGGAGGGATTGAAAAGGCTGATAAGATACCAAGGTGTACCCCTTGAACAAACTGTTCGACAAGCCCAATTCTACAAAAAGATTTAGGATATTCCCGGAACTCGGCGAAAGATGCCCAACGGGAAGATGGAGACAACCGGGCTCGGATACATTCAGTCCAAGAAACGAGAGTAGACCTACAGTTGCCGTGTCATAAATAGCTCAAGTGAAGCGAAAAATGCTCTTCCAAGTAGCTGTGACGTCGAATCGGAGCAAGATCCCGCTTTGAAAACGTCAAGTCCGTTGCTTGAAGAACAAATCGACAAGTTAATAAAAGAAGTTTGTCAATCGAGCCAGGATAACCACAGCCGCGAAATGGCCATTTATGAAAAGGTTAAGACGCAACATGTCAGCCGGCAATCTACAGAGAAAGTAGACTGTAACGCTCTTCATCCCCGGCCCACTATATGTTCTCGCGAAAGGGGAAAACCTTGAAATGGAGGCAAAACAGGGTCAAGAATGCAAACAACATTCGAAGACAACAAAGTGGATTAAAGACGCCGTGCAAGCGAGAAAAACTCGAATAGAGCCCGTCCTTTATAAAGAAGATGGGTCAGGAATATTCTTTCCCTCAAGACAAGACAAGGAAAATATTTAACCTTTTCATGAAGCATCAAATGATGATTCTTCCGAAGTCTCGACACCCCGAACAAATAAACAAACTCCATCACCCAGATTATTGCTCCTATTACCGAGTAATAGGTCATCCCCTTAAAGACTTCTTCACCTTCAAAGACTTGGTAAAAAACCAGTATCGACAAGGCATGTTTATGTTATCCGACAACTGGAGGGTAAGTCCTCCGTAAAAGCACGAGCCAAAAAGGACCTACACCGTCAAGTTATGACCAGCTCAACCAAAAGAATTGAAGCGAACTCGTACTTGCCATATGATAACACTCTCAAAAGAGAGAGGGAACAAGACTATGAATGACCTCTACAAGTGCTTCGCAAATGAAGACGAGGACGAGGTGATCTCGGAGTTTCCACCAGCACCAAAAGAGCTGGAAGATGGGATGCACACTATGGCGGACAACCTAAGAAAAATTGGCTTAGAGACGGAAAATGATCCGAGACCAATATTCGTTAGTGAGCTACTATCTGAAAAACAGGTGGCCACGTTGAAAGACGTGCTCATGCAGTATAAAAATTGCTTCGTCTGGAACTACTCTGAAATCCGGGTCTAGATCCAAAAGTGGCAGTACATAAACTGGCTATATCGCCAGGTATAAAACTAATCAAACAGGCGCCAAGAAGGATGCGACTCGAACTTGAGATGAGTATCAACGCTGAAGTCAAGAAACTAATCGACTCTGGCTTCATCTAAGAAGTTCAATACCCAGACTGGATCGATAACATCATTCTAGTGATGAAGAAAAATGGGACGGTTCGCATCTGCGTGGAATTTCGGGACCTCAACAAAGCTTGCCCGAAAGATGATTTCCTAGTGCCCATTACCGAGCTTATGATCGATAACATATCTACCCATGAGCCCATCTCCTTCATGGATGGATCTTAAAGATACAACCAAATAAAAATTCACCATGATGACCAGAAGTATACTGCCTTTCAAACCCCGCTAGGCATATTCTGCTATAAGGTAATGCCCTTCGGTTTGAAGAACGCTGGCGCTACCTATCAGAGGGCCGTGACAAAGATTTTCGATGACCTCATACATGAGATTGTCGAATGTTACATCGACGACCTTGTAGTGAAGAGCAAATCTCATGAGGAACATTGGGAACATCTAAAAATAGTGTTCCAATGTCTTCGAAAGTATAATCTGAAGATGAACCTTCTAAAATGCGCGTTTGGAGTTTCCTCAGGCAAATTCCTAGGATTCATCATATGTCACCGAGGCATCGAAATCGACCCCTCAAAGATCAAGGCGATTATGGAAATGCCCATGCCAAGAATACTTAAACAACTGCGGTCTCTCCAAGAAAAGCTCACGTATATCCGGCGATTCATAGCCAACCTTTCCCGAAAATGCCGTCCCTACAGTCATTTGATGAAGAAGGGGACCCTGTTCGTCTGGGATCAAAAGTGCCAAAATGCACTATACGAAATCAAGCAATACCTGCAAAATCCGCCGGTATTGACCGCTTCGGTTAAGGGAAAACCCCTTATCTTATATACAACAGCCCTTGAGGGTTCTTTGGGTGCGCTCTGGACACAAGAGAACGATCAGGGAAAGGAGAGAACTCTATACTATTTAAGTCGAGTTCTCCTGGAGGCAGAAAACAACTACTCCCCCATTGAAAAATATTCCCTGGCACTGATCTTCGCAGCAACAAAGCTCAGACATTACGCCTTGGCACACGAGGTCCATCTCATATCAAAGGTAGATTCTCTCAAATATTTAATGTCAAGGGACATATTAACAGGAAGGCTTACCAAATGGGCCCTCCACCTGATGGAGTTCTCGATAACGTATCGTCCCCTCAAATCAGTGAAAGGGCGGGTTATTGCCGACTTTCTCACGGAGCATCCGATACCAGCTAACTCCCTATTAAATTTCAAATTGCCAGACGAACATGCGTTCGACACAATCGAAGAAGAAAATGATTCCCAATAGGAACTCACTTCGATGGAGCATCTTCCATGAAGCGGCGAAAGCAAAACACCCCCATAATCAAAGCCGGGGTGGGCCTTATCTTCGTGACTCCGAAAAGAGAGATATTGCGTTATGCCCTCTCCTTAACAGAACCAAGGACAAACAACGAAGCTGAATACGAAGCTTTGATAGCAGGTCTCGAGATCACTATCGACATGGGAATCAAAGACCTCTTCATATATAGAGACTCCCAGCTGATCATTAGCCAAGTAAATAGCAATTATCAGACATGCAAGCCAGAGCTGATAAATTATGGCGAAAGAGCGCGGTAACTACGGACACAAATCCCTTATTATACCCTAGAAAGTATACCGCGTGCGGAAAACAGCAAGGCGAATGCATTGGCCAAATTGGCCAAGGAATTGGCCGATGATGACTTCGATGACGTGAGGATCGTTGTGCAAAGCAGCAGGGTTCTCACGCCAACAGATATATATTCGGGAGACCTAAAAGAGCCATCCGAAGGAAAAGAAATGACCTAACAAGTAGCCTTTTAAATAGAGGATGAAGATAAGGTCATCGACTGGAGGGAAGTCTTTATAGACTACTTCAAGTCCCAACGGACGATCGAAAATGCGTCGTTTAGATATCAGCTCATGAAACGAGCTTTATCTTTTTCCTTCATCAATAATACTCTATATAAGAGATCATTCGATTATCTATGGCTAAGATTCCTGGGGCCGGAGGAAGCAAAGAAAGTCGTCCAAGAAATTCACGATGGACTCTGCGGTTCTCATCAAGCTAGGCCAAAGATGAAGCTGAAGATAAAAAGAATGGGTTACTATTGGCCCACTATAATCTAGGATTGTCTCAAATATATGAAGCAGTGTCACTCATGCAAAATTCACTGGGACTTCATCCATTAACATCCAAATCCGCTACACCCGACAGTGGCTAGTTGGTCGTTCGAGTTGTAGGGAACAGATATAATCGGCCCTATCTAACCAGTATCCTCCAAAGTACATCGGTTCATATTGGCAACAACCGACTACTTCTCTAAGAGGGCAGAAGCTGTACCACTAAGAGAGGTGAAGACGGAGAATATCCTCCAGTTCTTTAGAACCCATGTCATCTATCGGTTCGGCACTCCGCGATGGATAATCTTGGATAATGGGCCTGCTTACAGAAGCCATAAAATAAGCCGCTTAGCACAGCAACATAAAATATATTGGAGATACTCTTCAGTCTATAATCCTCAGGCCAACGGTCTAGCTAAATCTTTCAACAAGACCTTGATAAAGATCATAAAAAGACGGTGTACAGAAACAAAAAAGACTGGCACGAAAGGCTGCATGAAGCTCTCTGGACATACCAAACAACGTTCAAGATGGCCACGAATACAACACCATATGCATTGGTGTTCGGCACAGAAGCAGTGCTCCCGTTAGAAATAGAACTCCCCTCTCTATGAGTAGCTGTTCAATATGAACTGACAGATGAAGAAAATGCTCATCTTAGGCTTCAGGAGCTCGACGCCCTCGACGAAACTCGCCTTATAGCACAGCAAAATCTGGAGACTTATAAGGCAAGGACAACACGATCATACGAAAAACTGACCAGGCTGAGAACATTCTACCAAGGCGAACTTGTGCTAGTCGTCAAAAGACCAATGATCTCTAATCGTGCAAAACAGGGGAAGTTCGAACCGAACTATGAAGGCCCGTATATCATAGACAAAGTCTACCAAAATGGAGCCTACCTGCTCATGGATATGTATGGCGAAAGACCCTTCCGGCCAATAAACGGCCGATTCTTCAAAAAGCACTACGCCTAACAAGCCATAACTTAGGTCAATGATAAAGGACGACACTTGTGTCTGCTCGCTATCTTCCTGAGTAAAAACTCTGAGAGTAGTCCCGAAATCTGGCAACAATGGACCGAAACGTCCCTAAATTAACAATGGATCGAAACATCCCTAAACTAATACGTTCCCCCAAAACACGGGAATAATGGACCACTACATCTTTAAACTGGTATCGGACCGAAAAGTCCTCGAACTAAAAATTCGCTCCAAAATATGGCGATAAAGGACCGTCATGTCCTTGAACTCACACGTTTAACCCTACAATGAATCTCTATATCGACTACCGTGTACAATCCACGAGCGTAAATGATTCATAGCTCTTTCAGGTCCCATATGGTAGTTCTTTAAAGGAGACCGAAACCTACAGCTAATGGTGCGTTACCTTGGCCGCCTAAAAAATGGGGCATGTCCACAAGAAAAATGGGCATGAATGAAAACCCGGAAGGGCGCTATGAGTAAAAACAGCAGGACTGTCAGCGAGCTAGTGAAAACCCGAGATGGCGTGAAATTGTTTAAAAAACTGCATGAGATCCTTACGACTCACAAAGGAACAACACACTTAGGAATCCATACGATTCCTAAGGAGAAATTACACTTGCGAGATCCTCACGACTCGTAAGGAGAATCTCCTTATGAGACCCTTATGGCTCATAGAATTCAAAAGTCTTAGGTTACAGGGATATAAACTTGTTCTTAAGCCATCATATCCCCTAAGCTGCCCTATAAGTAGTCTAATATCGACTCTTGTATACAATCCACGGGCACAAATAAGCAATTCCCTCACCAAGTTCCACCAATGGCGAGAAATATCCCATAAGGAGAACGATACTTGTAAGTCTTCTCGACTTATAAGGAGAAAATACTCTTAAGATCCTTACTACTTATGAGAGATAAACACACTTAGAAATCCTCACGACTCCTAAGGAGAAAATACACCTACAAGATCCTCTTGACTCATAGGGAGAAATACTTTTATGAGACCCTTACGGCTCATAAAGTCAAAAATCCTTAGTCGACAGGATCCTAACCCTGTTTGCTAAGCCACCTTTGTCCAAACTAACAAAGGCAAATGATGATTCGCTTCTGGCAATATCCCCGCTCTTGCGATATTGATGCCTAAATAGGTATCAAATTTTAAGTCCTCTCATGGCAAATAATGATTCGCTACTGACAATATTCCAGTGGTAGCGATGCTGATGCTGAGATTGGTATCAGACTTCAAATCCCCAACTAAAAAAAGCTGAAATGATAGGGAAATTCGAAATAAAAAGCAGCGAGTAAAAACAAAAAAAGCCGAAATGATTAGGCACCGCGATAAATAGCCGAAATGATTGGGCAATCACGACTTTCACTACATAAAAGCTGAAAAGATAGAGCATCGATAAAAGAAATAAAAAAAATGAAAATGAAACTTTTCTGCCCTGCAAGTATGTCCATACTGACTCTTGTATACGATCTATGGGCACGAATAAAAGAAGGGAAACCATAATTTCCCATCATGCTTCGTCAAAAGGAGCTTTAAGTCTTGACGGTTCATATACAATCTTGAAACTATCTCGACGTTCCTTCTCAATGCAGACTTGACGTCATCAAAGACTTAAGGGTCAAATAAAAAGGTATTAATGAAAAAATCCTTGATCCAGCTCGACGTTCCTTCTCAATGCAGACTCGACGCCATCAAAGACCTAAGGGTCAAATCAAAAAGGAGCAATGGAAAAATCCTAGCTCCAGCTCGACGTACTTCTCATGCCAGCAAAATGCAGACGCAACGTCAACAAGGACCCAAGGGTCAAATTGTCAAAACCCGAAATGGCACGTGACTGGCACTTGAATCATATGAAGTCTATAGGATCCCATCTAATTCAAGTAAGTCAAGAAATCCCAGAAATCTAAACCATTTAAAGAAAGAAGTGAAGAAAACATATTTTAAAATAAGGGGTTTTTAATAACATAAGCCGAAGTATGCATTTTTAAAATCTCAAGTCTTTTCTGAAAATTTCGGCAAAGTTTCCTTTGTAAATACTGGCCTCAAACGGGGTACAACATGAATAATACATGCACAATGATAAAAGGCATCCCGAAGCGGGAGCTAGCTCTTCGTCAATCGACGGTCACAATCACGCAAGCAATATAATATACAACGCCGAAGGGCGAGGATCAAAATTCAAAAGGAAACTCAAAATCATTAAGGAAACCATACTAATACAACGCACGACTCTAAGGTCGAATGAATATACAATTGGTTTTCTAAGTCTGAAATAATATACAAGTCTGGTTGATGGAGTTTTACTAGATACAACTGAATATAAATAAATGTACAATGGTGGTCACGATGCAAGTGAACCCACCTGCCAAAACAATCATCCGGAAGGAAAGTAGTGTGCCAGCAAAATCGCAACGAAACCTGTATGGCAAAACCTGCAAGAAACTGTGGCACAACAGGGGTGAGTTGCCAACTCATGACTAGAAAACATCATAGAGCAGAAATCGTATGTATGACTAAATCCTAGGTCAAACGATCAGTAATATATATATACTCAATATGATAAAGTCTGAAGCATAATAAAAAGGCAAGACTAAACATCTAAATATAAGTGTAATCCTATGCTCGTGTCAGTGCCTCAGGTAGCAAAATATCGTGAATATGATGTATGAATGCGGTAAAATGTAAACAGAAGACATCATGAATGAGAAAACTGTTTTCTTAATATAGTGAGATTTTTGAATAAACATTCAAGTATCATCAATGAAATCATCAGAAAATCAGTGTCAAGTATCGACACAAAAATATATATCTCAATATCCCAATATCCAATAAATCTCATATATCCAATATCCAATATCGAGCACATAGGCCCCTCACATCGACCATATAGGCCCTTCACATCGAGCATATAGGCCCCGAGCACATAGGCCCCGAGCACATAGGCCCCTCTCATCGACCATATAGGCCCACATATCGACCATATAGGCCCCTCACATCGAGCACATAGGCCCCGAGCACATAGGCCCCTCTCATCGACCATATAGGCCCACACATCGACCATATAGGCCTCTCACATCAAGCACATAGGCCCCGAGCGCATAGGCCCCTCTCATCGACCATATAGGCCCACACATATATAATGAATAAGTATATTTGCATATATCATTATGATGATATATGATGCAGGTGTGTGTGTGTGTGTATCAGCGTCCCATACCACTGATATATATATACGATGGGTATACATATATATATCAGCGTCCCATACCACTGATATATATACGCAGTGTTAGTTATGTATATGCCCTAGAGGCCATTATTGTACATATGATGTATATTATAGTGTATGCTTGGATATATATACAGAGGACTTTCTTGCTCGATATGATAGTATGCTATCTGGTTACACTTTGTCTTAACATGTTGACTTGTATTAGTTTACTGTCTTGCTCTCACATGTTGATAAAGCCCTTAGGATATGTACTCGACTACTGGGACTATGATGAGATCATACTAGTAGGTCCAGGGTAGTCAATGAGTACATCCTATAACTGTTCCTAGTCGAGGGTGTATCGAGACAGGGCATCGATACACCAGAGTAGACTAACGTATACGCATCTCGACCCATATGATGGGCGATGGATGATCCCATATCCATCGGTGTTTGACATCAAAGATGGTGTACGGGTGCTCAGTAGAGACTGGGTACACTGAACGAACTCGCCGAGAACTCCTAGATGGATATATACCTATCGTCAGATAGCAGTTCTCCGGTGACACTGGTACAGGTTAGTCTGTAGACCCGAGATCGTCATAGAGTCTTATGTGATTCCCACTGTGCTTTGATTTCCACCTTACCACGTCCAAGAGGGTGTGCAAAATGGTGGCTTTTGGGTACAGTCCCGAATCGCATGGAGGCAATGAGCGATAGGAGGGGTTTCGTCTCTTCCGGTATAGGGAGTTGATGTTGTGCTGTGTTCGATTGGTTATAACTGGAAGTCCCTGGCCAGGGCTGATATGGAGTGCTACTGGTAAGTGCTATCAGTAGTTTCTCGACATGTTATGAGCCTCACATCGACACGACTTATCGGTTACTGGGGTCTGACGTTTACCACCCCTAGACTGGATATGCGACATATCAGACGAAGAGACCAGACTGTACGGTAGTGTTACTGATTGGATTCACAGGAGAATGTACAGGCTTGCTTGTTGATCTTCTGATCGCTCAATACCTGGGTGGCTGTTATATTTAGCTGACCGCTTACAGCTTGTGGGTGTTTGATATGATCATTACCTACTGCCGGCGTATTGACGATCTTTTAGAGTCCTACACAGAGGTTTCCTAGCTCAGTCAAAAAGGAGTAGGAGCACATATGTGATATGTTCAGGACCGAGAATATTATGATATGAGATACCATATTCTATTCTCGCGATATATGATATCGGCCGGGTATATATGATATAGCCGGGTCATCGGATCAAGTGTTGATTCGATGAATCGGTACATGTTATATTAGTCGGTTATATGCTATATAGCCGGATTGTCGGATCAAGTGTTGATTCGATAATTTAATGTATAATTATATATGTGATATATTACATTACATTAACTAATATAAGCTCGCTTTATTGATTCATTTTCTCACCGGATAATATATTGATATATATGCGATATATGTTAATTGTATTATTTTCTTTTGTTGCAAAATATATTATATATGTGATATATAATATTGTAACAAGTTAGGGTTACAAATACAACATGTTTTGTGGAGTTTAAACAAGTTAGGGTTTGGATTTGTGTTAGCTTTTTCATGAAGCTTTCTTTTGTTTTTAGCTTAGATATTTTGTGTTGATATTTATTAACCCAACCCAAACCTTAGCATCTAGTTTATTCTCTACAAGGGTTAACTTTATCATTCTTAACCCATGGTTGGATTTGTAACTACAACAATAATTCATTATTCATCACAAAAAGCTTTTCTTCTTCTTCTTCCTTGAAAAAGCTTGCTAGCTTTTTGAATGTGATGAATTAGTGTGAGAAATTGAAAACAAAGAAGAGCTAAATTCCTAGTTCCTCATCCTCATCTATTCTAGCCATTTAGATTAGGGTGTTCACTTCTCTAATTACTTCATTAGTGAAGTGTAAGCTTGAGTTAGAGATTCTTCAAGGTAGATCATCTTAGATCATGAAAACTACAAGTAAGGTGTCTCATTTACCTCATAGAGCCACTCGAGAGTCGGAGTTCATGTTGATCGCAGCGAAGAGACCTCAACACGGAGCTTATGAAGCGAAGGAACGGACTACAAAGGTTGTAATCCCTCTCTCTTAGATGTAAAGTTGTTTACATGCTAGTTAACCCTAATTTTCTAGTTAAGATCTTAGTTAGGGTTTGTTTAGCACCCCAAAAATTTCAAAGTAGCATGATTGATACTTGCCAAAACCTTCACAGGGTGCTATGCTAACCCTACACGCAGGAGTAAAACAATCCAGCAAACATCATATGAAAACCATATCTCAATGCGAAACCCATGAATATAATATATGCAACATGAAACAGTAATACGAGCATATAAGGAAAAATCGCTATTTAACTGCAACAAGTTATAAAATATATCATGCGGTTTCTAAATTCTCCAAATTCATACAACATCGTATAAAGGTGAACATGTAACTATGTAAAAGCATATGTGTAAGCAAGTAGGTATACAGGTATGCTATATGTCATATGCACAATGAAATATGAATCAATAACATAAAAGCATGCAATGTAATGCGAGCAGCAGAAAATGGTAAATGAATAATAATGCAACAATAAAGAAAAATACATTCCTATATACGAGTCATACAGTCTTTGGTATTTGAAAGTTGCACGAATCGTGGTGTTTAGAAAATAGGGCTACGGTGTTTTTATGAAAAAGTACATCCTTTGAAAATATGCATAGTATCCATTGGCCTGTCTTTAAAATACTCACGATTCGTTAGTTTTTGAAATAGGTATGACTCGAGTCTAGTCTAACATCTACAAGTAAACTACATGACTAAACTAACTGGCTAATCGAAAAGATAAGGAAACCACCTAAATCTGAGTCAATACATATAAATATAATAGTCGGTGATCCCGCCTCAATAGTATCACATACGATACAATATATATTATGACATCCTCGAGTCAAGAGTGCGGATCTATCATCAATATATACCTCGTACGTAAATCCGTCGTACGACATCCCAAATCTGGGTACGGGTCAAATATCACATTCATCTCATTATTCATTTGTTATCCATTATCATCATATCTCATGAACTGGGGGTACTAATCTAAGTCTAGTACATACTGATACCATCTCTCTCTCTCTCTATATATATATATATATATATATATATATATACATATAGATACATATATAAATATATGCGTGTATGAAAAGACACGCCAAAAGGCCAGCTATAATCTCATGTCGTATCTCCTAATACGAATCAAAACATATCACCGATCTCATAGCATCATGCCCAATCTCATCGACTCATCTCCAACTATCATCCACTATCCTCATTATCCATGTATATATATATGCCTAGTCCCAAACCTGTATGTGTGTGTGTATACGTATCCCTATATACGCACAAGTAATAATAATAATGCATGCAAGGGTATGTGTGCGTGTGTGCAAACCTATTCTATGGTTCGCGACTAAGAAATCAACCACGACACTATCATCCAAATTCACAACACATATGTAAATATATAACATATCATCAACTACAATACGAACTGCGGGGGTGCTATACGCCATCCACCCGACTTCCCCCGTAGATATATATCTACTCACCTTGATCCTCGCTTGCTGATGAAGAGGATGCCACGCTCATCCTTGTCGTCTTGAAATCACGTGGGGGTACCTACAACCAATACACAATCGCAAATGCGTATTAAAATCATGTCGGTAAACCAAAACGACACGCTAAAAGCCTATAGGTTAGAACCTATGGACCACACCTTCAAAACCACCACCAACCCTCGATATCGTCGTGCAAACGTCAAGTGATCAAGGTAAAACATAGATACTAAAATCCAGAAGTCAAAATACGAGAAACGAAACCCCGAATCAAAATAGCAACTCTTGAAAATGGTCCCATATTTTACCCTAGGTCAAATTAGTCAATTTTGCACATAAGGAGGGTCTAGTTTACAGATGTAGGAACTACAGAACAAGAACGAGACCCAATGGCCTAGTCCTGGCCGCAATTTGAAACCAGAATGCTTTTATTTGCAGCCAGGGAATGGAGTTGGGGGCTCGTGTCTTGGGTGATGCTTCCTAGGTGCCTGCTTGTATCCCAGTCTTTGCTAAATAATTTTTCAGGTTCCCGAGTGATAGCAGATATCCAAAAACCACACAATTTTCACAATTCTCCGATATCGGGTTTTCTAAGTTCACGTTCCAGGGTTCTGGTCCCTGGTTTAGGTCTCCAATCAATCATCACAGGGGTTTAAGATCAAAATTAAGCCTCAATTACACTATCTCAATTCAAAATTCCTCAAACCCTAACTTGAAATTTTCAAAGTTCACTAAACCGAACTAAATCACTTCTAAACTTGTATAGGTGATAAAGTAAACCAAATACTACACTGATGGTTCAGAAATTACCTCATTTAGCAACTCAAGAAAATTCTTGAGTTGCCCCAAATGCTCAAAATCCACCCTTTCTTGGTCCAAAGTGTAGTTAGAAGCCTTGTGCACATTTTTTATGAAATGGAGATAGGGTTTTGGGTTGATGTTGATGGTGTTTGAGAGGATGAGGAAGGAGAGGGAGTGAGGGCAGCAGCCCAACTGAGAGGGAGAGAGGAAAGAGATGAGAATGATGAAGTGTGGAGACAAGCCATAGTCAATGGAGACCCCTCACCCTCTCTCTCTCTCATGCCCATCCCTCATTTCTTTATTCATATCTCCTTTTTTTTCTTTTCTTTTCCTTTTCTTTTCTTTAATTTATAACCATGCATGATAAAAAAAAAAGCATGAAAGAAAAAAAATGTAACAAGTGCTAAAAATGACATGTGCATGTCATGTGTACAAAACACGTTTAATGCGCGATTAGCGATATTTAATCGCGATTAGCATTAAAATAGTGTCAAATAAATCATAAATTTTCATAAGTTGCTTAATTCACATATAGCACCCTCATTTCAGTAATTTCCATAATTTTCCATATTTTTCCCAAATTATCGGTATTTAATTATACCGTCCTATTAAAATATTCATATTTTATTATTTAATTATAAAAAATCCCAAAATTAATATTTTTTCTGAAATGTTACAATCTTCCCCCTTTAAAGAAATTCGGTCCCCGAATTTAAATTTAAACCTCTCAATACTAAAATATTTCAGTAAAAGCTTAAGCTGTCGGGGCTCCGAAATCATAAATGCACAAAACACATCGAAGCGCAATGCATGCGCATAAACAATGAGCAGATAACTCAAAATCAAAACTCTTTCAAGCATCCCGCAATCATCGGAGTCATCGTGAAGACACCAATGTCAAATCCAATACGAAAACCAACATGATATATATCAAAACTATACATGAAAACATTAAATATATACATGTAAATATCTGTAGTAAATGCATGCCAAACCGTTTTAAATCGCTGTGCGATGCGCATATCGCGGCACAGTGGCGGACGTCTATTATAAGAAAATAACTATATATACATATATATAATATATATACATATCTTTTGTTTAAATATGTACGTCCCGCCATTTTGAAAACAATTTAGAAGGGTTTTCTTTTCGTAAAAGTTTTGTGTCATCTCAGACACGTAGGAAAATACTGAGACTATAGCTCATTCTTTGGAAATCCCTTCGATATCTATCAATGCATACAAAATATATTCAGGTACTGTCCTCTAACTAGTCCTGCTCAGCTACTATATCAAGTAGCAAATATCATAAAATTGTACTGCTCCAAAAATCAATCCCAAAATGTGCATATGAATGCTACGTGCGTCTGGTGCATACGGAAATCAAAATCCATGAATGTGCCATACATGTGCACAGAAACAACATCTAAGTGCAACGGGTGTGCACGAAACACCTGTCAGAGGCAACGGTGTGCCGGACAGCAATATCAGGTGCATCTGATATGCACGAAGAATCCCGATTTAGTGCATCTGGTGTGCACCCAAATCGCATCTCATAACATGCGCCCAACATGTGCGAAAATCCAAATCAGGTGCATTCATCATGCACGAATAAAATCTAAATCATGTGCATTCAACATGCACGAAATCACGAAATCCAATATCAAGCGCCGAACATGCGTAAAATCCAATCCAAGCACGTCAATGTGCGCAGGAATCCAATCAGGTGCACAAGGTGCACAAAACAAATATCGAGTATCACAATCGAAATCAACGATATATGGTATACCTCAATCCAAATTCAAATCCAAATCCAGTATACAGTGGTATAATCTCACAACCATGTGCATCAACGTACACAAAAGCAAATCAAAATACTATGAGTGGATGAAAACTATGCCGAAAGCATAAGTCAAATCATATACATTCCCTAGGCATGAAATCCAAATCAATATCTCAAATGATATCAAATCGAAGTCCAATGCAACTGTGGTGCACAAAATACGTATCAATGCACTGCAAGCATATGTGAACTATACCGAGCGCAAAAAAAAAAACAAATCGTGTGCATACCATATGCACAAAATATAAATACCAAGTAGGTGCAACCATGGTGCACGAAAACAAATATCATGAAACTCGGTCATCAAAACTCAATCATGCGAATAGATCGCCCAAAATACCGAAATCAAGTATGGCGGAATATTTCCGCTCAAGCACATCCTCTAAAATCTCTGGCCAACTGTCGTAGTCACTCGTAACATGTCTCGTCGACGATGCCGAACTCTGGCATGCTGGGTGTGCACAATATGACCACTCCTGGGTCCAAGTTTTCTCGTAATTTATTCCAGAAGGTCCTGTCAAGGTCTCTCCCAAATCTAGTTTCTGCCGAACTGCCCGGAAATTATCACCCTTTTCCATATCTGTTACATGTTCCGGAACGGCTTCATACTCATCGCGACTCCTTCTGGAAGATAAATCCATAAATAACGCCTCTGCATGTGTGTCACATCTCTAATGTCGGTGGAGGGGAACGTCATCTTATCAAGATCTCGTACGAATCTCTTACTCCACTTTTCTCTAATGTCGACTGCTTCGGAATCGTCTCTTCATGGCTGCATGGACTGCGCTCCAACGGCTATACTCATATCTGGAGCCTCCCAAGCAATGCATCCCATCACATGATATCCGAAAGATGTTGAACCATCCGATCGACTCGTCAAAACCTCATAATCCCCCAAGAGATCAACATCTTGGGTACAGTTTAATAATATCGAGTATATGCCACAACACCTATGGACCAACCGTAGAAGGGCAAACCCAAGCCTTATTAATGGCACCGCGGAACTGCCGCAAACCCGTAAGTTCAAAGGCTTTCACATGGTCATTATGTCGAGTTAGGGTTTCATTCTTCTAGAGGGTCCGTAGAGTTACTTGCATGTTTTCTTCAAACACTTTAAACTTGGAAAATGGGTTTTCTGACATTCGATCGTCTCTATCGACTCCCAACGTATCTGTGTGAAGTCTTCTCAAGCCGGAATCAATCAATCTGATGACCTCGCATCGGGGTAAATGAACGAACCACATGTCCTAGTCATTCATCCTCGGACGACTAGCGACCTTCTATCATATCTTTGCGTATAAACTCGTGCTGCAGTAGCTCCAACATCTGAGGCGATATCTCATCGTTCGCAACAACAACTGGCTCATTCGTCTGCACGCTAAACAGTGCCTCTATCAGTGGCTCCGTATACCGATATCGATGAGGATAGATCATGAATGAATATAATGATGTGCAAGAACATGTACATCCTAAGGCTCCTTAAGGGGAGTAGCATATCGTAAGTATGCCGCATAACATACACACGATACGTCACTCTTCTTAAGTCACCTACTCCATCAACCAAGGTCATCCTACGCGACGAAAGTTCGGGTCTAATACCCCCTCGACTAAGTCTAAGTTCCGTAAGGTCAAGCCTAAGTTCCGAATATAAACATATGCTCTAGGCTTCGCATGGTCAAACATAGACCCGAACCAAGATTAACCTAGCGCCCTGATACCAACTTTGTCAAAACCCGAAACGGCACGTGACTGGCACTTGAATCATATGAAGTCTATATGACCCCATCTAATTCAAGTAAGCCAAGAAATCCCATAAATCTAAACCATTTAAAGAAATAAGTGAAGAAAACATGTTTTAAAACAAGGGGTTTTTAATAACATAAGCCGAAGTATGAATTTTTAAAATCTCAAGTCTTTTCTGAAAATTTCGGCAGAATTTCCTTTGTAAATACTGGCTCCAAACGGGGTACAACATGAATAATACATGCACAATGATAAAAGGCATCCCCAAGCGGGAGCTAGCTCTTCGTCAATCAACGGTCACAACCACGCAAGCAATATAATATACAACGCCGAAGGGCGAGGATCAAAACTCAAAAGGAAACTTAAAATCATCAATAAAACCATACTAATACAACGCGCGACTCTAAGGTCGAAAGAATATACAATTGTTTTTCTAAGTCTGAAATAATATACAAGTCTGGTTGATGGAGTTTTACTAGATACAACTGAATATAAATAAATGTACAATGTTGGTCACGATGCAAGTGAACCCACCTACCAAAACAATCATCCGGAAGGAAAGCAGTGTGCCAGCAAAGTCGCAACGAAACCTGTACGGCAAAACCTGCAAGAAACTATGGCACAACGGGGGTGAGTTGCCAACTAATGAATAGAAAACATCACAGAGCAGAAATCGTATGTATGATTAAATCCTAGGTCAAACGATTGGTAATATATATATATATATATATATATATATATATATATATATATATTCTCAATATGATAAAGTCTGAAGTATAATAAAAAGACAAGGATAAACATCTATACATAAGTGTAATCCTATGCTCGTGTCAGTGCCTCAGGTAGCAAAATATCGTGAATATGAGATATGAATGCGGTAAAATGAAAACAGAATACATCATGAATGAGAAAACTGTTTTCTTAATATAGTGAGATTTTTGAATAAACATTCAAGTATCATCAATGAAATTATCAGAAAATCAGTGTCAAGCATCGACACAAAAATATATATCTCAATATCCCAATATCCAATAAATCTCATATATCCAATATCAAGCACATAGGCCCCTCACATCGACCATATAGGCCCCTCACATCGAGCACATAGGCCCCGAGCACATAGGCCCCTCACATTGACCATATAGGCCCCTCACATCGAGCACATAGGCCCCGAGCACATAGGCCCCGATCATCGACCATATAGGCCCACACATCGACTATATAGGCCCCTCACATCGAGCACATAGGCCCCGAGCACATAGGCCCCTCTCATCGACCATATATGCCCACACATCGACCATATAGGCCCCTCACATAGAGCACATAGGCCCCGAACGCATAGGCCCCTCTCATCGACCATATACACCCACACATATGTAATGAATAAGTATATTTGCATATATCATTATGATGATATATGATGCAGGTGTGTGTGTGTATCAGCATCCCATACCACTGATATATATATATATATACGATGGCTTTACATATATATCAGCGTCCCATACCATTGATATATATACGCAGGAGTAAAACAATCCAAAAAACATCATATGAAAACCATATCTCAATGCGAAACCCATGAATATAATATATGTAACATGAAACAGTAATACGAGCATATAAGGAAAAATCGCTATTTAACTGCAACAAGTTATAAAATATATCATGCAGTTCCTAAATTCTCCAAATTCATACAACATCATATAAAGGTGAACATGTAACTATGTAAAGGCATATGTGTAAGCATGTAGGTATACAGGTATGCTATATGTCATATGCACAATGAAATATGAATCAATAACATAAAAGCATGCAATGCAATGCGAGCAGCAGAAAAATGGTAAATGAATAATAATGCAGCAATAAAGAAAAATACATTCCTATATACGAGTCATACAGTCTTTGGTATTTGAAAGTTGTACGAATCGTGGTGTTTAGAAAATAGGGCTACGGTGTTTTTATGAAAAAGTACATCCTTTGAAAATATCCGTAATATCCCTTGGCCTGTCTTTAAAATACTCACGATTCATTAGTTTTTGAAATAGGTATGACTCGATTCTAGTCTAACATCTACAAGTAAACTACAGGACTAAACTAACTGGCTAATCAAAAATATAAGGAAACCATCTAAATTTGAGTCGATACATATAAATATAATAGTCGGTGATCTCGCCTCAATAGTATCACATACGATACAATATATATTATGACATCCTCGAGTCAAGAGTGCGGATCTATCATCAATATATAGCTCGTACGTAAATCCGTCGTACGGCATCCCAAATATGGATACGGGTCAAATATCACATTCATCTCATTATTCATTTGGTATCCATTATCATCATATCTCATGAACTGGGGGTACTAATCTAAGTCTACTACATACTGATACCATCTATATATATATGCGTGTATGAAAACACTCGCCAAAAGGCCCGCTATAATCTCATGTCGTATCTCCTAATACGAATAAAAACATATCACCGATCTCATAGCATCATGCCCAAACTTATCGACTCATCTCCAACTATCATCCACTATCCTCATTATCCTTGTATAGGTATACGTATATATATATATATATATATATGCCTAGTCCCAAACCTGTGTGTGTATGTGTGTGTGTATACGTATCCCTATATACGCACAAGTAATAATAATAATGCATGCAAGGGTGTGTGTGCGTGTGTGCAAACCTATTCTATGGTTCGCGACTAAGAAATCAACCACGACACTATCATCCAAATTCACAACACATATGTAAATATATAACATATCATCAACTACACTACGAACTGCGGGGGTGCAATACGCCATCCACCCGACTTCCCCCGTAGATATATATCTACTCACCTTGATCCTCGCTTGCTGATGCCGATGACGCCACGCTCATCCTCGTCGTCTTGAAATCATGTGGGGATACCTAAAACCAATACACAATCGCAAATACATATTAAAATCATGTCAGAAAACCAAAACGACACGCTAAAGACCTATAGGTTAGAACCTATGGACCACGCCTTCAAAACCACCACCAACCCTCGATATCGTCGTGCAAACGTCAAGTGATCGAGGTAAAACACAGATACTAAAATCCAGAATTCAAAATACGAGAAACGAAACCCCGAATCAAAACAACAACTCTTGAAAATGGTCCCAGATTTTATCCTAGGTCAAATTAGTCAATTTTGCACATAAGGAGGGTCTAGTTTACAGATGTAGGAACTACCGAACAAGAACGAGACCCAATGGCCAAGTCCTGGCCGCAATTTGTGGCCAGAATGCTTTTATTTACGGCCAGGGAATGGAGTTGGGGGCTCGTGTCTTGGGTGATGCTTCCTAGGTGTCTGCTTGTATCCCAGTCTTTGCTAAATAATTTTTCAGGTCCCCGAGTGATAGCAGATATCAGAAAACCATCTCAATTTCCACAATTCTCCAATATCGGGTTTTCTAAGTTCGCGTTCCGGGGTTCTAGTCCCTGGTTTAGGTCTCCAATCAATCACCACGGGGGTTTAATATCAAAATTAAGCCTCAATTACACTATCTCAATTCAAAATTCCTCAAACCCTAACTTGAAATTTTCAAAGTTCACTAAACCGAACTAAATCACTTCTAAACTTGTATAGGTGATAAAGTAAACCAAATATTATACTAATGGTTCAAAAATTACCTCATTTGGCAACTCAAGAAAATTCTTGAGTTGCCCCAAGTGCTCAAAATCCACCCTTTCTTGGTCCAAAGTGTAGCTAGAAGCCTTATGCACATTTTTTATGAAATGGAGATGGGGTTTGGGTTGATTTTGATGGTGTTTGAGAGGATGAGGAGGGGAGGGAGTGAGGGCAGCAGCCCAACTGAAAGGGAGAGAGGAAAGAGATGTGAATGATGAAGTGTGGAGACAAGCCATGGTCAATGGAGACCCCTCACCCTCTCTCTCTCATGCCCATCCCTCATTTCTTTAATCATATCCCTTTTCTTTTCTTTTCTTTTCCTTTTCTTTTCTTCTTTTTAAATTTATAACCATGCATGATAAAAAAAAAGTATGAAAGAAAAAAAATGTAACAAGAGCTAAAAATGACATGTGCATGTCATGTGCACAAAATACGTTTAATGCGCGATTAGCGATATTTAATCGCGATTAGCATTAAAATAGCGTCAAATAAATCATAAATTTTCATAATTTGCTTAATTCACATAAAGTACCCTCATTTCAGTAATTTCCATAATTTTCCAAATTTTTCCCAATTTATCGGTATTTAATTATACCGCCCTATTAAAATATTCATATTTTATTATTTAATTATAAAAATTCCCAAAAATAATATTTTATTTTTCTGAAATGTTACACAAATAATATGGAGTAATAGAAAAATCCTAGCTCCAAGTCTTGACGGCTCATATACAACCTAGAGACTATCTCGGCGTTCTCCCTCATTTCATCAGGATGCGGACGCAACTATCAAATGAAATTGGAGCAATGTCTTATCCCTAGCTCCAGATCTCGATTGCAATACATACAGTATAGAGATCACACAGATATTTCCCGACTTCAGCAAAGAATCGGCGCGACATCGTCAAAGCAAAAAAAATGAAGTGATGGCATATTCCTAGATTCGGGTCTTGACGGCAACTCATATAAAGCCTAAAAGACCATTGGAGATCATCCCACCCCAGAAAGGTGTGGTTATGACTTATCAGGGCTCCAAATTGAGTCTAACCTCAAGTAAAGAGCGTTACGGGAAATTCCTAACGCATGCTCTTCCGACGGTAATATGACCTAAGGAGATCACTTGAAGCCGTCTTGTCCAGCCGCCGAAGGGATCAGAGACACGACATTCGCAGGGCTACTCGAACAGCAGCTTAAAGACTGCATATCAAGGAATATATTAGCCAACATGACGGTACCATGGACTAAAAACCAAGTACCACAAACCTAAGGGACCCCTATCGTAAAGAATAGGGGTGATCTACATACAACGTCAGGACAAGTTTGCCTGTAAACCTAAGGGAGGTAAGCTAAAAACACTCCGAAATGAGTACATAAACTAAAGACTTCGAAATAAGTGAATAAACTACAAACTCCGAAACGAGTACATAAACTAGAGACTCCGAAATGAGTGAATAAACTACAAAATCCGAAATGGGTACATAAACTACAAGCTCCGAAATAAGTACGTAAACTAGAAACTCCGAAACGAGTGAATAAACTACAAACTCCGAAACGAGTACATAAACTAGAAAATCCGAAACGAGTGAATAAACTATAAACTCTGAAATGAGTACATAAACTACTTCGCACCAGAGCAAGACATCAAGAAACAGAAAGGTGCAACTTATGGGCCGGCTTAAAACTACATTTCTTAAGATTGGAGATTTAAGTCAATGACAGATGACGACGCTTGTATCCGCTCGCTGTCTTCTCAGATCGAAATTCTAAAAGTTATGTATGATATGCCAGCCCGAAAAACGGTCGTATGATATGTATTACGCTACACTACTTCACTCACGTGTATACCTCTGTGAGCAAAGTAGTGGGGGCCATTTGTTTGCATCGGTTTAAGTTTCGTTTATAGATATATGTGTACTTGGACGAGCAATAACATTGAAAGCAGGCTTATTCATATACGCGTATGAAGAGTTAGTGCATGACACAAGCACATCAATGGCGTTTGCACTTAGCAAAAATCTCTAAGGGTGAAGTGTACGTAGGCACATGTAGGTTGCATGTATATTTAAACAATACAATCAGAAAAAGAACATATGTTAGAAATGAAGCACTCGGTGGTCAACGATAAAAGGAATGTATTTAAATAAACATTTATTCTACAGGAAAGAGATCGCCAAACAAGGGATCAAAAGTACAAGGGTTTACAAAACTATGAATAAAGTTTTCTAAAGCCCGCTCAGCCTTCTCCACCATGTCGAAACAACGATCTTCGCGAGGAGTCGCTCCCCATCGGTTAGCGCCGTGCCTATCAGCGAAGGCAGACATGATGGCCCGCTGAGCCCGTATCTGGCTTAGTAGCTGAACAGAGTAATCCCTCAGAGGCTAGGTAATCAATTGTGCCTCATGAAAGCACTCGATCTTGTCCTCCGCTATGTCGAGCATCACCGAAGTCAACTCTACTGGATGAGGAGGAATGTCATCGAGCACGGACAGGAAGATCATACGAAGCCAAATGGAGCCGATGGGGAGAGGAGATCCTCTACGAGTCAAGAGCTCATGCATCACTGTATCGCATTGGTCATCCGTGAGAGTGGGATTCACCAAGTGTGCAACAAAATAAGGAACAATTTCCTCGATAGGTGTTAGTTATTTGTATGCCCTAGAGGCCATTACTGTATATATGATGAATATTGTAATGGATGCTTGGACATATATAGGGAGGATTTTCTTGCTCAACATGATAGTATGCTATCTGGTTGTACTTTATCTTAACATGTACTCTGATTGTCTCTATGTTACATGTTGATAAAGCCCTTAGGATATGTACTCGGCTACTGGGACTATGATGAGATCATACAAGTGGGGCCACGGTAGTCGACGAGTACATCCTATAACTGTTCCTAGTCGAGGGTGTATTGAGACAGGGCATCGATACACCAGAGTAGACTAGCGTATACGCATCTTGACCCATATGATGGGCGATGGATGATCCCATATCCATCGGTGTTTGACATCAAGGATGGTGTACGGGTGCTCAGTAGAGACTGGGTACACTGGACGGACTCGCCGAGAACTCCCAGATGCTATTATACCTCACGTCAGATGGCAGTTCTCCGGTGACACTGGTACAGAGTAGTCTGTTGACCCGAGATCGTCATAGAGTCTTGTGTGATTCCCACTGTGCTTTGATTTCCATCATACCATGTCCAAGAGGGCGTGGAAAAAGGTGGCTTTTGGGTACAGTCCCGAATCACATGGAGGCAATGAGCGATAGGAGGGGATTTGTCTCTCCCGGTATAGGAAGTTGATGTTGTGCTGTGTTCGATTGGTTATAACTGGAAATCCCTGGCCAGAGTTGCTGAGATTTACTAGTAAGTGTTATCAGTAGTTTCTCGAACTGTTATAGACCTCATATCGACACGACTTATCAAGCTACTGGGGTCTGACGTTTACCACCCCTAGGCGAGATATGCGACATATCAGACGACGAGACCGGACTGTACGGGAGTGTTACTGACTGGATTCGCAGGAGAAAGTACAGGCTTGCTTGTTGATCTTCTGATCGCTCAATACTTGGGTGGCTGTTACGTTTAGCTGACCTCTTGCAGCTTGTGGGTGTTTGATATGATCATCACCTACTGCCGGCGTATTGACGATTCTTTAGAGTCCTACACAGAGGTTTCTTGGCTCAGGCAAAACGGAGTAGGAGCATATATGTGATATGTGCGGGACCGAGAACAATACGTGTATGTGATACCGTATTAGATTCTCGCGATATGAGATATCGGCCGGGTATATGTGATATAGCCGGGTCATCGAATCAAGTGTTGATTCGATAAACTGATACAGATTATATTAGTCGGTTATTTGTGAAATAACCGGATTATCGGATCAAGTGTTGATTCAATAATTTAATGTATAATTAAATATTTGATATATTAAATTACATTAACTGATATAAGCTCACTAAAAGATTCTTTTTCTCACTCGGGTAATATATTGATATATATGCGATATATGTTAATTGTATTATTTTATTTTGTTACAACAAATATTATATCTGTGATATATAATATTGTAATATGATATGATTACTAATGCAAAATGTTTAGTGGAGATTAAATAAGGTTAGGGTTTGAATTGGGTTAGTTCTTTCATGAACATTCTAGAAGGTTTCTTTTTGTTTTGAGTTAAGATATTATGCTTGATATTTTGTAATGACTCATTCTTAACCCAACCCAAACCCTAGCCCTAGCTAAATCCCTACAAAGGTTTAGTTGACCATGGTTACATTATTAATCATATATTATTTCATTATTCATCACAAAAGGGTTTTTTTAATTGATTTTTCTTCATCTTCTTCCTTGAGTTCTTCATGAAAAAGCTTTCTAGCTTTTTCAAAAGTGATGAAAATGAGTGAGAAATAGAAAACAAATGAGAGCATAAATCCTACTTCATCATCCTAATCTATCCTAACCATTTAGATTAGGGTGTTCACTTCATTTAGTGAGTGAGAGCTTGTGTTAATGAAACTTCAAGGTAGATCATCTTTGTTATCGAAGATCGGAAGCAAGCTTGCATCTTTCTCTTCGTGGAGCCTCTCGAGAGTCCGGAACTTGATGATCGCAGCAAAGGGACCACAACACGGAGCTTATGAAGTGAAGGACCGGATCTATAAAGGTTGTAATCCCTCTCACTTAGTGTTAAAGTGTTTAACATGCTTGTTTTCGCCTAATCTCTAGTCTAAGATCTTGGTTTAGGGTTGTTCGACACGGCTAAATTTTAAATCGGGCATGGTTGATGCCTTATAGACCGTTGTGCGTGTGCCTAGTAATCCTACAGTGGTATCAGAACCAAGCTAGAGCTTTAGGCGAAGTCTGGGTGAAGTTTAAATTCCGATCGAACTCTGAATACCCGTTTTATACCCTTTTCTGGAAATTTTTCAAAAAGTTGACATTTTTCATATTAAAAATGCTCAAAAAAATCAGCAGGGAATTCTATGGACACCTGTGAAAAACGACACCCTAACTCTACTATAGCGCCGCGGAACCGCGGCCAAACTGGGGTATTGGCGGCGGTTCCGCGGCAATAATTGAGAGTTATGGTATCGTTTTCCAACAGTAACATCCGTATGTGTTACCTACTACTTCTGGGAATTTTTAATCTTTACTCAAGTGTTGAGTTTTCTGGGTTGTATTAGGGACTCGTTGATTCGATCGGATAATTTAACTTCGTTTAAGTTTTTTCCGAATAATTTTAGAACCTGTTAAAAAGTTCGAACGGATATCAATAACTCACTTTTTCCCCTGTCGGAAAATTTTCAAAAGTTGGATTTTTTCTCGAGTTTGAAACTTTCTGAAAATCGTGCAAGTAACGCGGTGGACCCTCTAGAAGACAACAAACCTTAACTCGATTATGTGACCATCTGAACCGCCTCTGAACCTTAGGGTTTGGAGCAGTACGGCGTTGCCACATGTGAGGCGTTGGCTTGACCCTTCTACGGCTGGACCATTGGTACTGTGGCATGTGATGGATATTTTTTTGAACTCCGCTCAAGTGTTGAGCTATTTGGGAAAACTTGGGTGTTTGATTATTCGATCGGAAAGTTTAACATTGTCTATTTATCTGGAATGTGATACAATATTTAGAATCCACAGGTAGTTATGAGATAACTAATTTGAATGTTATAAATCTAGCAGTTCAGTCTCAGATGATCGGTTGCCACGGAATTTTGATGTGATCAAAAATCCGTTGCAATCACGTAGTGTACGCGGATACTCGCCGGGTAAACTTAATAGACAGCCGTGCCCCATAGTCCCGACCAAGTGACTGTAGGAGAACCCCATCGTCAAAAGCATCCGTTCGGGTGCTCGCGGCAGCGGTGTTCCGCCTTAGTGCATTTCGTCGACGGCATCCGGGGGTGAGGCCGTCTACTAAAGTTTGCGACGAGCATTCGATCAGGATGTCGGGAATCTTGTTGAATTGCCCGACTTGATATTGAAAAGAGTTTTCGATAATGAGACTAAAATGCGGAGTTTATAATTGTTGGGCATGCGATGTCTAAGGAATTCATTTGGTTAGGCATGCGATGTCTAAGGAGGTTGCGGATTCCAACTGTTGTAGTTTTACACTTTCTTTTCTACGACCGTAAGCGTAGTATGTGGTGTATCGCCGGCTTCGTTGCAATACATCAACGACAATCGGGATACGCATACTTGCTTACATTGATGATATGAGATATTATGTGTTGCTATGATATGTTATATTGGATCGTCGTGTTTTGAATAGCCGAGGTTTTATGTGAGATGGGGGGTTTTCTTTTTCATTCATGTAAAATTCATTTGTATGTAATATTCTTTTATTGGGGCACTTCCGGGCTGAGGATGATGTCACCATTGTATATTATTTACTTTTCCGCTTTAGGTAGACCCAAGGCGGGGAGCACAAGTAACCGGGTTTTAGGGTCCAGTGGGAGACCATCTCGAGGAGTCGAGACCGGGTCTCCTAACCCTAGAATTGACAGTGTTACTTGCCGCTCTCGTAGGGGTCTAGGGATGTGGGTTTGGCTATTCATCTCGACCGTGGAATCCGTGTTTTATACAGGCTCGTATTAAAAACACGGACCTCCTAGTATATCCAATATTTCATATATGTTCTTCTGCTGTAATGTTCTGTGATGAGATCATATTTCTGCCTGAGACAAATGTTTATATTATATATATGAGATATATATTATATATTGTTGATTTCGTTTCATATCTGATGCTTGTGAAGCATAATAAAATGGGACTTCATTAATGAGATTAATGAAATAAAAGAAACCTAAAGATGTTGAAGAAACTTGTTTAAAAACTGGTAGCTCTAGTTCTTGCTTTGCATAGCGGTGTTCCTTGTAGAACATCCAGCACCTTATTCAATAAGGAAAGAGCCGAGATCACTTCACCGGGAGTAACCTCTTTAGTGAAACTAGCAGATGCTACAAACTCGGTTTGTCTTTTGATTGCTTCTATAGTTCTTGCTTTGCATAGTGATATTTGTGAAATATCCTGCACTTTATTCGATGAGGAAAGGGCCGACGATCCCTTCACCGAGAGTGACCCCTTTAGCAAAACTAGAAAAGCCTCAAAAACACTCCATTTAAAATCACTCGATTCTATAACGATATCAAGTTCATTACGCAAAGGGTTTTCTTAAAAACCTGTCGTAGCCCTCCGTCATTTCAGATAAGTCCTACTTAGTATTCGTGCTACGTTTGTTGACCTCCGTCAAGGCGTAGTGTGCGGTAACTGACTAGTATTTATCTACTTATGCATATGATGCAGATTGGATTAGGATAGTCGTGCGGCTTTGTTGACCTCCGTCAAGGGTCGTGCGGGCGGGTTTAATTCAATCAAGAAATGACGGGTTGAACTTGACTAGTAGCCTATGCTTTGTTGACCTCCATCAAGGTCATAGGACGCTAGAGGTAAAATATTATTGGGAATTTCAAGTGTTGAAATTTGCAATGAGATTGCATACCTTCTATGAGTTAGTTGGATCCCGATATTCGCTGCGAGTAAGAGTTACTCCTGGGAGAGTTTTACACATTACAATTAGCCGATCAAGTAGGTATCTAGAAAGGTGTCAACGGGGTTACGGCCCTAGGAAAATGAGGTTTACTTTAATTAGGTCAGTGCGAAAGCACGGGGAACCTCCCTCAAAGTACCGGCACTGGCCTGGCTGAAAGATTGGCGAACTTGTAGCGTGTAATTAATCCCGGCTAGTCTTTCCTTTTAGGGTTTGAAGGAAGATTTGACTAAAACAGTGGGAGACATCCTGATAAGATATATTAGATAACCAATCTAATCTTGCAAGAGCATACGCTGAGTGTTTTCTTCTCTCTCTCTCCAGGTAGCGACCATGTCACGCCTTAATCAAAATAATAATACGGATATATTGACCGAACCCCCTTGTTATACTGAGCTAGGGAACGTTGGTCCCGCTCCAACTTATAATTGTTATAAGACAGAGCAGGAAATAGGGGATTACCAGATTTCCCGTGCCGTCCAAACGAAGAAAGTGGATGTTGATGCATCATCTTCGGGTGTGTTCATTACAGAGAACTGTTTCTCAGTATCCTTTACGTCCTGGGTATGAGATACCGGATCAGGATCCCGCATATGTAATTTGTTACATGGGCTACAGATAGGTAGAGAACTGAGAACGGGTGATAAATTTAATGAGATAGAAAATGGTACAAGTGTTGTAGCCAAGTCTGTTGGTAGTTATCACCCTGTATTAGCAAATACATTGATTCTGAACGAATGTTATTAGATACCAAACCTGATATACAACATCATATCAGTCTCTTTATTAGTAAAGAAGGATATAATTTTGTATTGTTGGATAATGTTTTGAACATTTCCTATATCAAGAGTTGATCGGTTCAGGCACGTTATCTAAAAGCATTGACGTTCTAAATCAAACTACAGTTCTTAGTATACAGAACACACACAAGAGGAAGATTTCAGAAATGAATGAATCCTTCTTGAGGTATTGTAGACTAGGTCATATCAATGCGACCCGACTAGCTAAGTTACATTTAGATGCATATTTAAATTATTTTGAATTTACATCTTGTGAAACTTGCCGGTCATGTCACAAAGATAAGATGACCATAGCTCTGTTTATTGGAAACAGAGAAAGAGTTAGTGAACCCTTGGGATTGATACATGCTGATGTATGAAGATCCCATGTCTACACATGCCAGAACCGGTTCTTTGTACTTCATTACATTCACTGATGATCTCTCAAGATTCAGACATATGTTCCTGTTGAAACACAAGTCCGAAACTTTTGAGATAATCACAGAATATAAGTTAGGAGTAGAGAACCAAAAACAGGTATAAGTATTATGTCCTTTGATGAGATCAAGAAGGAAAATACTTGAGGACGGGATTCCTGGACTATTCTAAAGGAGAATGAGATTCTCTCTCAGCATTACTCCTCCGTAAACACCATAGCACAATGGTATATCGGGGCGGAGTAATAGCACCCTATGTGATATGGTGTGCTCTATGATGAGTACTACTGAGTTTCCTATTTCCTTTTGGGAGTTATTCACTTGAGAAGATGCATACCTATTGAATATGGTTCAAATCAAATCAGTTGCCTACCACTTCATATGTGATATGGAAAGGGAAGAGCCCATATCTTAAGTATGTTAAGATTTGGGGTTGTCCGGCCTATTTCTAAAAAGTAAAATCCGGACAAGCTCGAGGTAAAGTAAGATCTGTGGAAGTTTGTTGGATATCCCAAGCATACGCAAGGGAATATCTTCTACCTAACCGAGGAACAAAAGATGTTTTGTTTCTCAACATGCCACCTTTGTGAAAGGGAATTTCTTGTGGAAAAAGTAGTGTTCATGAAGTAGAACTGGAAGGAGTTCCAGCTATACAAACTACGGCAGATGATTTGGTAGAACCAAAGGATTCAATAGATTCTAACGAACATCAGCCTCTCCGCCGATCTAGTAGGGTTCCTCACCCACCTGAGAGATACTTCGGTTTCTCTATGACAGTGGGAGCGAGGATTGCATCATGAGATGATGACCCAACTAGTTTCGATCTGGCCATCAGGAGTGAGACTCTGTAAGAATGGCTGGATGCTTAGCGATCTGAGATGGAATCCTTATACACCAACAAAGTATGGACTTTGGTTGCTTTATCTGAAGGGTTAAATCTCCATCAGGAGCAAGTGTATCTTTAGAAAATTACTTGGTGTACATTGAAAAGTTGAGACTTTCAAAGCTATGCTTAAGTCCATCCAGATCATACTTGCCATGGCTACATACCATGACTACGATATCTGGTAGTTGGGTGTCATGACTGCTTTTCTAAATAATGTTTTAGAAGAGAACGTCTATAAGTACACAGCCAGAGGGCTTCGTAAACAGTGGGAGCAGCGGAAACTTGTACAAGATGCTTTATAGGATAAAGCAGGCATCGCGGAGTTGGAACATCTGTTTTGATGTGGTAGTCCAAGAGTTTGACTTCATCAAAATGGTAGATAAACCTTGTATATACAAAAAGGTAGTAGGGAGTATGGTGGTGATCCTCGTAGAGTACATGGATGACATACTCTTGATAGGGAAGGAGTTTCCTATGCTACGCTCGGTCAATCTCCGCTTATCATAAGGATTCTCCATATAGGATCAAAGTGATACCTCCTAAATCCTGGCTTTTGGATCTATGAGATAGATCTAATTGGATGTAAGGATTCTCACTAGTTATAGTGAGATAGTATCAATCGATCCTGGGGAGAATCACTGGAAAAGTTCCAGGGTGATAAGGACGACTGAATGTCAGTTGCAGGTATTGTCTTTACCCTCAGTGGAGGGACAGTATGTTGGAAGAGTTCCAAGCTTGATACCATGACATACTAGACGATTAAAGGCAAGATACATTTTTACCAAAGATGCTACCAAAGAGGCAGTCTGGATATATATAAGTTCATGAGATGAACTTCGTTCCTACCATTGTGTGACAATGGAGTTGTGGCTTTAGCCAAAGAACTACCGTCCCATCAGAAATCCAAATATAATTCTTAGGAAGTATCACCTGATCATGGAGATGGTTGATCTCCAGGGAGATCGAGGTTAGGAGAGTAGACACAGAGGACAACAGCGCGGATCCACTCACAAAGGCCATTTTCCCAGTAGAGATTTTTATGGGATGGTTGAGTATGAGATACTTCAACCACAGCTAATTGTTGGGTATGTGATACCACAACAGATGGCCCTAGTGCAAGTGGGAGATTGTTAGTTATATGTATGCCCTAGAGGCCATTACTGTACATATGATGTATATTGTAATGGATGCTTGGACATATATAGGGAGGACTTTCTTGCTCGACATGATAGTATGCTATCTGGTTGTACTTTATCTTAACATGTACTCTGATTGTCTCTATGTTACATGTTGATAAATCCCTTAGGATATGTACTCGACTACTGGGACTATGATGAGATCATACTAGTGGGGCCACGATAGTCGACGAGTACATCCTATAACTGTTCCTAGTCGAGGAGGGTGTATTGAGACAGGGCATCGATACACCAGGGTAGACTAGCGTATACACATCTTGACCTATATGATGGGCGATGGATGATCCCATATCCATCGGTGTTTGACATCAAGGATGGTGTACGGGTGCTCAGTAGAGACTGGGTACACTGGACGGACTCGCCGAGAACTCCCAGATGGCATTATACCTCACGTCAGATGGCAGTTCTCCGGTGACACTGGTACAGAGTAGTCTGTTGACCCGAGATCGTCATAGAGTCTTATGCGATTCCTACTGTGCTTTGATTTCCATCATACCACATCCAAGAGGGCGTGCAAAAAGGTGGCTTTTGGGTACAGTCCCGAATCACATGGAGGCAATGAGCGATAGGAGGGGATTCGTCTCTCCCAGTATAGGATCTTGGGCTAGGTCATCGACGACGATGCCGAAGATGATCTACGTCGAGACATCGCTAGATCAAGCTCCAACTTCACCAAGTCAAGAAAACTTGTGAAGGAAACACCCTATACTACTTGGCAAGAGGTAGAGGATGAAGAAATAGGAAGTGGGTAAACTTTAGATTTGGATTTCTCACTTTTTCATCAATCACCATTGATGTAGCAAGCTTTCTTCATGGAAGAAGAAGATGAAGAAGAAGAAGAAGATATGATAAGTTATTTTAATTTGATAAATAAATCAATACTTATCATGACTTCAACCATGGTTTAGTGTAGAGATTTAACTAAGGTTAGATGAGTGGTTAGGGTTAGAGAAGAGACAAGAATGGTGGACTTGTTCAAAGCTTCAAGAAGCTTCAAATAAAAACAAAAATAGCAACCATTCTTTTCTCTTTATCTTTTCTAAAAGGAAATAAATAAATAGATAAATGAATAAGTAAAAGAAATGATACCCTAACCACTAACTAACCATGGTTTAATACTTTACCAAGCTAGAATGTATCATCAAACATGATACAATCATATGCACAAAAAATATATCACATATACAATGTGCAATACAAGTGAGTAAATCCATTTAAAGTGAACCAATACTAGTTAATGAAAAGTAATATATCAAATATAAAATTATACATTAAATCATTAAATCAACACTTGATTTAATGATCCGGTCATATCGCATATAACCGACTAGTATCCTATGTATCGGCTTATCGAATCAATCCTTGATTCGATAATTAGGTTATATCGCATATAACCAATCGATACATTCATCGCGAGAATGGAATACGGTATCACATACACGCATTATTCTCGGTCCCGCACATATCTCATATGCGCTCCTACTTCGTTTCGCTTGAGCCAGGAAACCTCTGTGTAGGACTTTAAAGACTCGTCAATACGCCGGCAGCGGATGATGATCATATCAAACATCCACAAGCCGCAAGCGGTCTGCTAAACGTAACGGCCACCCGGGTATTGAGCGATCAGAAGATCGACGAGCAAGCCCGCTCACACTCCTGTGAATCCAACCAGTAACACTTACCGTACAGTCCGGTCTGTTCGTCTGATATGTCGCATATCTCGCCTAGGGATGGTAAACGTCAGACCCCGGTAGCTCGATAAGTCATGCCGACGTGAAGTCCATGACATTTGTGAAACTACTGATAACACTTACCAGTAGGTCACTGCAACCCTGGCTAGGGATTTCCTGTTATGGCCAGTCGAGCATAGCGCAACATCAACCCCCAATACCGGGAGAGACGAATCCCCTCCTATCGCTCATTGCCTCCATGTGAATCGGGACTCTACCCAAAAACCACCTGTTTGCACGACTCAGTAGAGCCATGGTAGGGTGGAAATCAAAGCACAGTGGGAGACACACAAGACTCTATGACGATCTCGGGTCAACAGACTAAGCTGTACCAGTGTCACCAGAGAACTGCCATCTGACGTGAGGTATAATACCATCTGGGAGTTCTCGGCGAGTCCGTTCAGTGTACCCAGTCTCCACTGAGCACCCGCATACCATCTCCGATGTCAAACACCAATGGATATGGGATCATCCATCGCCCATCACATGGGTCGAGAAAATATACGCTAGTCTACTCTGGAATATCGATGCCCCGTCTCGATATTCCCACGACTAGGAACATTGAAGGATATACTCATTGACTACCCAGGCCCCACTAGTATGATCTTCATCATAGTCCTGGAAGTCGAGTACACATCCTAAGGGCTTTATCAACATGTAACAGAGAGACAGAAAGTATACACGTTAAGATAAAGAGCAACCA
This sequence comes from Agapanthus africanus, assembly GCA_030015575.1. NCBI lineage: Eukaryota > Viridiplantae > Streptophyta > Magnoliopsida > Asparagales > Amaryllidaceae > Agapanthus > Agapanthus africanus. Next base: position 363,530,596 of record CM057341.1, on the reverse strand, counting down.
GATAGCGTACTATCATGTCGAGCAAGAAAGTCCTACCTATATATGTCCCAGCATCCACTACAATATACATCCAATGTACAGTAATGGCCTCTAGGGCATACATATAACTAACAATCTCCCACTTTCACTAGGGCCATCTGTAGCAGTGGTTGCAGTATCACATACTCAACCATCCCCTAAAAGTCTCTCTTTGGGAAAAGGCCTTCGTGAGTGGATTCGCCGTGTTGTCCTCTGAGTCTACTCTCCTAACCTCGATCATCCTGGAGATCAACTATCTCCATGATCAGGTGATGCTGCCTCAGAATATGTCTGGGTCACTGATGGGACCAAGGTTCCAGGGCCAAAGCCACAGTTCCATTGTCACACAATGGTAGGAACCTAGTTCATCCTATGAACCAATATACACCCAAACTGTCTCTTTGGTAGTATCTTTAATAGCGATGTTACCAGCCTTTATCGTCTAGTTTGCCACGGTATCTAGCTTGGAACTCTTCCAACATACCGTCCCTTTACTGAGGGTAAAGACAATGCCTGTGACTGACATTCAGTCGTCTTTATCACCCTGGAACACTTCCAATGATTCTCCCCAGGATCAACTGATACTATCTCACTATAGCTTGTGAGAATCCTAAAATCTATTTAAATCTATCTCATAGATCCAAATCCCAGGATTTAGGAGGTATCACTTTGATCCTTAATGGAGAATCTATGTGATAAAAGGAGATCGACCGATCGTAGCATAGGAAATTCCTTTCCTATCAAGAGTATGTTGTCCACGTACAATACGAGGATGACCACTTCACTCTCTACTACCGTTTTGTGTATACAAGGTTCATCTACCATTTTGATGATGTCAAATTGTTTGACTAACTCATCAAAACAGATGTTCCAACTCCGCGATGCCTGCTTCATCACATAAAACATCTTGCATACGTTTCTGCTGCTCCCACTGTTTACGTAGCCCTCTGGCTGTGTTCTTATAGACGTTCTCTTCTAAATCATTATTTAGAAAAGTAGTCATGGCACCCAACCACCAGATATCGTAGTCATGGTATGTAGCCATGGCAAGTAGGATCTGGATGGACTTAAGCATAGTCCCTGGAAAAGGTTTCATCATTATTCGTGCCTGGTCGATGACGGAAATATTTAACAAGTCTAGCTTTGAAAGTCTCAACTTTTCCATCTACACCAAGTAATCTTCTCAAGATATACTTGCTCCTGATGGGGATTTAACCCTTCAGATATCGCAATCAAAGTCCATACATTGTTGGTGTATATGGATTCCATCTCAGATCGCTAAGCATCCAGCCATGCTTACAGAGTCCCACTCTTGATGGCCAGCTCGAAACTAGTTGGGTCATCATCTCATGATGCATTCCTCGCTCCCACTGTCATCGAGAAACCGAGGTATCTCTCAGGCAGATGAGGAACCCTACCAGATCGGCGGAGAGGCTGAGCTTCGTCGGAAACTATTGAATCCTTTGGTTCTGTCAAATCATTAGCAGTTTTGTACAGCTGAAACCTTTCCAGTTCTACAGAACTGATCTTGCCTCGATCTTGTCCGGATTTTGCTTTTGACATAGGTCGGACAATCCCAAATCTTAACTTACTTAAGAGATAGGCTCTTCCCATACCATATCTCATATGGAATGGTAGGCAGTGATCTGATTCGAACCTAATTCAATAGGTACGCAGCTTCTCAAGCGCATAACCCCAAAAGGAAATAGGTAACTCAGTAATACTCATCATAGAGCACACCATATCTAATATTGTGCGATTGCTCCGCCCTGATACACCGTTGTGCTGTGGTGTATTCAGAGGAGTAATACGGAGAGAGAATCTCATTTTCTTTTAGAATAGTCCAGGAATGCCACGCACAAGTATTCTCCTCCCTGATCTTATCATAGGACATAATACTTATACCCGGTTGTTGGTTCTCTACTTCTAACTTATATTCTGTGAATATCTCAAAAGGTTCGGACTTGTGTTTCAACAGGAACATATGTCAGAATCTTGAGAGATCGTCAGAGAACGTAATGAAGTATAAAGAACCAGTCCTGGCATGTGTAGACAGGAGACCTTACATACATCATAATGTATCAGTCCCAAGTGTTTACCAACTCTTTCTCTGTTTCCAACAAACAGAGCTATGGTCATTTTATCTTTGTGACATGACTGGCAAGTTTCACAAGATGTAAATTCAAACTGATTTAAATATGCATCTAAAATGTAACTTCAGCCAGTCGGGTCGCATTGATATGACCTAGTCTACAATGCCTCAAGAATGATTCGTTCATTTCTGAACTCTTCCTCTTGTGTGTGTTCTGAATACTAAGAACTGTAGTTTGATTTAGAACGTTAATGCTATTAGATAATGCGCCTAAACCGATCAACTTTTGATATAGGAAATGTTCAAAACATTATCCAACAATACAAAATTTTATCATTTCTTTACTAATAAAGAGACTGATATGATTTTGTATATCAGGTTCGGTATCTAATAACATTCGTTCAGAATCAATGTATTGATAATACAGGGTGACAGTGACCAACAGACTTGGCTGCAACACTTGCCCCGTTTTCTGCCTCATGAAACTTATCACCCGTTCTCAGTTTTTCTACCTTTTTGTTGCCCTATGTGACATATTACATATCTGGGATCCTGATCCGGTATCAGATACCCAGGATGCAGAGGATACTGAGAAACAGTTCTGTATAATGAACACACCCGAAGGAGATGCATCATATGCACTTTCTTCGTTTGGGCGGCATAGGAATTCTGGTATTCCCCTATTTCCTGCTCTGTCTTCTAACAATTATAAGTTGGAGCGGGACCAACGTTCCCCAGCTCAGTATAACAAGCGCGTTCGGTCAATACATCCGTATTATTATCTTGATTAAGGCGTGATATGGTCGCTACCTGGAGAGAGAGAGAAGAAAACACTCTGCATGCCCTCTTGCAAGATCAGATTGGTTATATATTTTATCTAATCAGAATGGCTCCCACTGGTTTTATCAAATCTTCCTCAAAACCCTAAAAGGAAAGACTAGCCGGGATTAATTACACTCTACAAGTTCGCCAATCTTTCAGCCAGGCCAGTGTCGGTACTTTGAGGGAGGTTCCCCGTGCTTTCGCACGGACCTAATTACAGTAAACCTCGTTTTCCCAGAGGCGTAACCCCGTTGACACCTTTCTAGACACCTACTTGATCGGCTAATTGCAAAGTGCAAAACTCTCCCAGGAGTAACAATTACTCGCAGTGGGTATCGGGATCCAACTATCATATAGAAGGTATGCAATCTCATTGCAAATTTCAACACTTGAAACTCCCGATAAAGGTTTTTACCCCTAGCACCTATGACCTTAACTATGGTCAACAAATCATAAGTACTAGTCAAGTTCTACCCGTCATTTCGTGATTAATTAGAACCACCCACATGACCCTTAACTAAGGTCAACAAAGTCACGCGACTATCCTAACTAATCGCATCATATGCGATGTAGGAAGACATCACTTAGCTACCGTACACTGTGCCTTGACTATGGTCAACAAACACAGCACGAATACTAAGTACTCAACTTCCTAAAATGACGGAGGGTTGCGAATGGTTTTTATGAAAACCTTTAACGCTTTGAACTTGATCTCGTTGCGGAATCAAATGGTTTTTAAATGGAATGTTTTTTAGGCTTTTCTAGTTTTGCTAAAGGGGTCACTCCCGGTGAAGGGATCGTCGGCCCTTTCCTCGTCGAATGAGGTGCGGGATATATCATATATATCACTGTGCAAAGCAGAAACTATAGAAGCAATCAAATGACAAACCGAGGGTTGTAGCATCTGCCAGTTATTGCTAAAGGAGTCACTCCCGGTGAAGGGATCTCGGTCCTTTCCTCATCGAATAAGGTGCAGGATGTTCTATAATGAACACTTCGATGCAAAGCAAGAACTGTAGCTACCTGTTTTTATTTTGAAATTCGATTCCACAACATCAATTAGGTTTATTTTCTTTCATTAATCTCATTAATGAATATCCCATCATTTAAATCCACCTAAACATCACAGATAAATATAACGTACGCTTATGCCATCCGCATTCGCCTCGATGTCCCGTCTGCACCGTTAGGTTAGGTAACTAACGGCAGAGCGGGGCAGGGCTAGCGCGGGTGTAAAACATAAGCAACGTTTATATAATATATCATATATACTATATAAAATATCTGTCACAGAACATCACATGATCACAGATAAATCACAGCAGAAGATACATATGAAATATTGGATATACTAGGACGTCCGTGTTTTCAATACGAGCCGGTATAAAACACGGATTCCACGGTCGTGATGAATAGCCAATCCCACACCCCTAGACCCCTACGAGAGCAGCAAGCAACCGTACCAATTCTAGGGTTAGGAGACCCGGACTCGACTCCTCGAGATGGTCTCCCACTGGACCCTAGAACCCGGTTACTTGTGCTCCCCTCCTTGGGTCTATCCTAGTGCAGAAAAGTAAATAATATACAAATGGTGACAACATCCGCAACCTGGAAGTTCCCCAATAAAAGAATATTACATACAGGTATTTTACATGAATGAAAATGAAAAACACTCATCTCACATAAACCCCCCCCCCCGGCTATTCAAACACGACGATCCAATATAACATATCCAGCAACACATAACATCACATGTCATCAACGTAAGTAAATATGCGCATCCCAATTATCGTTGACATATAGCAACGAAACCGGCGATATCACATATTACACTTACGGTCACAGAAAAGAAAGTGTAAAACTACAACAGTTGGAATCCGCAACCTCTTTAGACATCGCATGCCTAATCAGATGAAATACTTAGACATCCCATGCCTAACAATTATAAATCCCGCATTTTAGTCTCATTATCGAAAACACTTTTCAATACCAAGTCGGGCAATTCAACAGGATTCCCGATATTTTGATCGAATGCTCGTCGCAAACTTTAGTAGACGGCCGCACCCCCGATACCGTCGACGAAGTGCACCAAGGCGGAACACCGCTGCCGCGAGCACCCGAACGGATGCTTTCGGCGACGGGGTTCTCCTACAGTCACTTGGTCGGGGCTATGGAGTGAGGCTGTCTATTAAGTTTACCCGGCGAGTATCCGCGTACACTACGTGATTGCGACGGACTTTTGATCACATCAAAAATCCCGTGGCAACCGATCAAATGAGACTAAAGTGCTATGTTTATAACATTCATTCAGTTATCACATAACTTTTGTGAATTCCAATTGTTGTATCACATTCCGGATAAACAGAAAATGTTAAACTTTCCGATTGAACATTCGAACACCCAAATTTTCCCGAAACAGCTCAACACATGAAATAAGTCTAACAACATTCAGTTCGTGCCTCAGTACCAACGGTCCAGCCGTAGAAGGGTCAAGCCAACGCCTCACATGTGGCACGCCGTACTGCCCCAAACTCGAAGGTTCAAAGGGCAGTTCAAGACGGTCACATAATCGAGTTAAGATTTGTTGTCTTCTAGAGGGTCCATCGCATTACTTGCACTACTTAGAACGTCGTTAAACTAAGGAAAAATCCAACAATTGGAAATTTCCCGGCAGGGGAAAAAGTGGGTATTTATATCCGGTCGAACTTTTTAACATATTCTAAAATACCCGGAAAAACACACTGACAAAATTAGACAATCCGATCGATACACTGAGTTCCCAATACAACCCAGAAAATAAAACTCTGGAATAAATATTAAAATATTCCCAGGAAAACCAGCACTAAAAACTAGGAGTTACTGTGAAAATTTAAACAGAAGATGGGACAACTTGGCCGCGGAACCGCCGCACAAGCCATGCTTGTGCCGCGGTTCCGCCGCACTCTAGAGATATCATGCTCTCGAATTTCACAGTAATTCTTAGGAATACCTGCTGATTTTTCTGCATATTTTTAATTCACAAAAATCCACGAATTTCAAAAATGTCCAGAGAGCATGTTAAAATCGGGGTTTCAGGTCGATCGGACTTCTAACTCCGTCTACGCATCGCCTAAGGCTCTAGCTAGGCTCTGATACCACTGTAGGGTTCCTAGGCACACTAATGAAGTCTCACAAGTGATCAAGCATGGCTAATTCAAATTTTACAAGTGCCTACAAACCCTAATACGGATCGTTAACTAGATATATAGGCGATGCAAGCATGTAAACGAATAAAATGCTAAAGGAAAGTGGCTACAACCTTTGTAGATCCGGTTCTCCACCTCCATGGCTCCGCGATGAAGTCTCCTCGCTGTACAAATCGGATCTTGGGCTCTAGCGTCGGCTTCATCGGAGAAAAAGCGGGCTAGGTCATCGACGACGATGCCGAAGATGATCTACGTCGAGGCATCGCTAGATCAAGCTCCAACTTCACCAAGTCAAGAAAACTTGTGAAGGAAACACCCTATACTACTTGGCAAGAGATAGAGGATGAAGAAATAGGAAGTGGGTAGACTTTAGATTTGTATTTCTCACACTTTTTCATCAATCACCATTGATGTAGCAAGCTTTCTTCATGGAAGAAGAAGATGAAGAAGAAGAAGAAGATATGATAAGTTATTTTAATTTGATAAATAAATCAATACTTATCATGACTTCAACCATGGTTTAGTGTAGAGATTTAACTAAGGTTAGATGAGTGGTTAGGGTTAGAGAAGAGACAAGAATGGTGGACTTGTTCAAAGCTTCAAGAAGCTTCAAATAAAAACAAAAATAGCAACCATTCTTTTCTCTTTATCTTTTCTAAAATGAAATAAATAAATAGATAAATGAATAAGTAAAAGAAATGATACCCTAACCACTAACTAACCATGGTTTAATACTTTACACAAAACCAAGCTAGAATGTATCATCAAACATGATACAATCATGTGCACAAAAAATATATCACATATACAATGTGCAATACAAGTGAGTAAATCCATTTAAAGTGAACCAATACTAGTTAATGCAAAGTAATATATCAAATATAAAATTATACATTAAATCATTAAATCAACACTTGATTTAACGATCCGGTCATATCGCATATAACCGACTAGTATCCTATGTATCGGCTTATCGAATCAATCCTTGATTCGATAATTAGGTTATATCGCATATAACCAATCGATACATTCATCGCGAGAATGGAATACGGTATCACATACACGCATTATTCTCGGTCCCGCACATATCTCATATGCGCTCCTACTTCGTTTCGCTTGAGCCAGGAAACCTCTGTGTAGGACTCTAAAGACTCGTCAATACGCCGGCAGCGAATGATGATCATATCAAACATCCACAAGCCGCAAGCGGTCTGCTAAACGTAACGGCCACCAGGGTATTGAGCGATCATAAGATCGATGAGCAAGCCCGCTCACACTCCTGTGAATCCAACCAGTAACATTTACCGTACAGTCCGGTCTGTTCGTCTGATATGTCGCATATCTCGCCTAGGGGTGGTAAACGTCAGACCCCAGTAGCTCGATAAGTCATGCCGACGTGAAGTCCATGACATTTGTGAAACTACTGATAACACTTACCAGTAGGTCATTGCAACCCTGGCCAGGGATTTCCTGTTATGGCCAGTCGAGCATAGCGCAACATCAACCCCCAATACCGGAAGAGACGAATCCCCTCCTATCGCTCATTGCCTTCATGTGAATCGGGACTGTACCCAAAAACCACCTGTTTGCACGACTCAGTAGAGCCGTGGTAGGGTGGAAATCAAAGCACAGTGGGAGACACACAAGACTCTATGACGATCTCGGGTCAACAGACTAAGCTGTACCAGTGTCACCAGAGAACTGCCATCTGACGTGAGGTATAATACCATCTGGGAGTTCTCGGCGAGTCCGTTCAGTGTACCCAGTCTCCACTGAGCACCCGCATACCATCTCCGATGTCAAACACCAATGGATATGGGATCATCCATCGCCCATCACATGGGTCGAGAAGATATACGCTAGTCTACTCTGGAATATCGATGCCCCGTCTCGATATTCCCACGACTAGGAACATTGAAGGATGTACTCATTGACTACCCAGGCCCCACTAGTATGATCTTCATCATAGTCCTGGAAGTCGAGTACACATCCTAAGGGCTTTATCAACATGTAACAGAGAGACAGAAAGTATACACGTTAAGATAAAGAGCAACCAGATAGCGTACTATCATGTCGAGCAAGAAAGTCCTACCTATATATGTCCCAGCATCCACTACAATATACATCCAATGTACAGTAATGGCCTCTAGGGCATACATATAACTAACAGTATCGACACGACTTATCAAGCTACTGGGGTCTGACGTTTACCATCCCTAGACGAGATATGCGACATATCAGACGACGAGACCGGACTGTACGGGAGTGTTACTGACTGGATTCGCAGGAGAAAGTACAGGCTTGCTTGTTGATCTTCTGATCACTCAATACCTGGGTGGCTGTTACATTTAACTGACCGCTTGCAGCTTGTGGGTGTTTAATATGATCATCACCTACTGCCGGCATATTGACGATTCTTTAGAGTCCTGCACAGAGGTTTCTTGGCTCAGGCAAAACGGAGTAAGAGCACATATGTGATATGTGCGGGACCGAGAACAATACATGTATGTGATACCGTATTAGATTCTCGCGATATGAGACATCGGCCGGGTATATGTGATATAGCCGGGTCATCGGATCAAGTGTTGATTCGATGAACTGATACAGATTATATTAGTCGGTTATTTGTGAAATAGCCGGATTTTCGGATCAAGTGTTGATTCGATAATTTAATGTATAATTATATATTTGATATATTAAATTACATTAACTGATATAAGCTCACTAAAAGATTCTTTTTCTCACTCGGGTAATACATTGATATATATGCGATATATGTTAATTGTATTATTTTATTTTGTTACAACAAATATTATATATGTGATATATAATATTGTAACATGATATGATTACTAATGCAACATGTTTAGTGGGGATTAAACAAGGTTAGGGTTTGAATTGGGTTAGTTCTTTCATGAACATTCTAGAAGGTTTCTTTTTGTTTTGAGTTAAGATATTATGCTTGATATTTTGTAATGACACATTCTTAACCCAACCCAAACCCTAGCCTTAGTTAAATCTCTACAAACGTTTAGTTGACCATGGTTACATTATTAATCATATATTATTTCATTATTCATCACAAAAGGTTTTTTTTAATTGATTATTTTTCATCTTCTTCCTTGAGTTCTTCATGAAAAAGCTTTCTAGCTTTTTCAGAAGTGATGAAAATGAGTGAGAAATAGAAAACAAATGAGAGCATAAATCCTACTTCATCATCCTAATCTATCCTAACCATTTAGATTAGGGTGTTCACTTCATTTAGTGAGTGAGAACTTGTGTTAATGAAACTTCAAGGTAGATTATCTTTGTTATCGAAGATCGGAAGCAAGCTTGCATCTTTCTCTTCATGGAGCCTCTCGAGAGTCCGGAACTTGATGATCGCAGCGAAGGGACCACAACTCGGAGCTTATGAAGTGAAGGACCGGATCTACAAAGGTTGTAATCCCTCCCAGTTAGTGTTAAAGTGTTTAACATGCTTGTTTTCGCCTAATCTCTAGTCTAAGATCTTGGTTTAGGGTTGTTCGGCACGGCTAAATTTTAAATCGGGCATGGTTGATGTCTTATAGACCCTTGTGCGTATGCCTAGTAACCCTACAATAGGCACCTCCCATGGTTGCCGATGAGCATGTGGATGATTGCAAGCCATGATTCTTCTCTATTGAAATGATTCTCTGAAAGTGAGAGAGAAGAGAAGCATTGTTTTAGATTATAAAGGGAAGCATTTAACTTTTGACACAGAAAATGTTGTGCATGGTGGAACTATTTCCAAGCCCTAAAAATTGAATTATTGGAAAAGAAATTTGACTCAGGAAAAGTAGAGAATGAAGGTGAAAAGAAAGCTTCATCAATGAGGCAGCGCCTTACGTGCTCCCCATGAGAGCGCCAGCACTAGCGCCAATCTCTTAGGATTAAATCCTATGGTGGTGCCGGACGTGAACTTCACGTAGACGCTAATATGCAAAGCACAGGAGCGCCTATCATATATAAGAATTAAATTCTTAAGTGGCGACCACATGCGCAACACGTGAGCGCCGGCATCTAAATTAAAAGCAGGTAAAATTAAATTCTACATGAGAGATATTTCCCTAAAATCTGGGATACTCTCTGTTAAACAGAGCTGTTGGATCAAAGATCCAATTGTGATGATAAATCATCAAATAATAGAATTAAGTTCTATTAGGGGAAAATATCTCCCAAATCATTCTAAGTGAGAAAAATACTCTCGGTTGAATTAAAAATCCAATGATAGAATTAAATTCTATTTTGGTAATACATTTCCCCAATCTTTCTAGACAACGAAGGATTGCTCTCTCTAAAACAGAGAGCCCTTGGATTAAAAATCCAATGGTGATTAAAAATCACCACTTGACAGAATAAAATTCTGTATATGGGAAAATATTTTCCCAATCTTGTTAAAAACAAGAAGGCGTATTCTGTGAAACAAAAATCACTGGATCAAGAATCCAACGGTGGATAAAATCCCACCGAGCAAATTTTGAGGCCAATTAAATCAATTGGTATCTCTTAAATAAGAGATTTTCTCAAATTAATTAATAAATTTGCCTCCACTATATAAAGGACCTGAGACTTCAAGTCTCAAAAGAGACGACAGACACAGAAAAAAGAAAGAGAACCCCCTATAAGCTTCTGTAAAAATACAGAAAGCTCTCAAAACAGCAGAAAATTTAATTCTCAATAAAAAAGAAGATATTCCTCCTCTCAAACCCTAGATAAAGAAACCACAGAGATAAAAACATCTCCTTTACCTAGCATGGCATATCTAAGGGTTTAACCCTTCTCAAGAACTTAGTTCTTTCTATGGATCTGAGATCCACAAGACAAGTCTCCCACAAGTTGAGAATTTGATTCTCATCAGGAAGATCTTGTTCTTGAGAATCAAAAATTCAGAAAATAATTAGGTTAAAAAGAAAGAAAAAGGAAATGAATCTATCCTATGAGAATTTAATTTCTCTGAAAATAGGGTTTAACCCTAAAAGAAACTTAGTTCTTATAAAAGAAAAAAACATAAGAGCTTAGTTCTTAAAGAAAACCTGATCGCAGATCTTCAAAATAAAGATCTTGGTGATCATTAATAGTCAAAATGCTATTAACAGAGATTCAATCTCTAAAAAAGATAAGGAATTAGTGCCTCATGTACTTCCCATGTGGGCGCCCCCAACAGAGTCCAGTACCTCACATGGAAAACACGCGGGTGTCCAAAACAGAAGGCTAGCGCCTCACGTGAAATACACGTGAGCACTGAGTAAAGTGCTTACCACTTCATATGTGCAGCCAAAACGGCCGAGTGCTTAGGATTGATTGGGCAACGCCCAGCGCCTCACGTAAAATACACGTGGGCGCTCGACAAAATAAATGAGATAGCACCGCACGTGCTTCTCACATGGACGCCATAAAAAGTGCTTAGCACTATAAATATTTAGTCAAAATAACTGAAGTGCTCAGCACTCCTGCACAAAGGGAAAATGGCTGAGCAAACAGAACCCAAATAAGTGCTTAGCACTTTTAAATAAAAAAAGAGGAAAAGATTGAGCAGACCAAGCCCAAATTGGTTAAATCTCTAAAGTTTTTTTGCAACTGAGCCCAAATGATCTGTTGTTGGATCTTAATAAAATTTAATATCCTGAAAATATTGCTAAGTTGATCTTAGTCTCAAACAGGACTAACGTATCCTTAGTTAAAATAATTGAGCCCATATGCTCATTTGTTTCTAAGTTGATCTCAGTCTCAAATATGACTAACGATTCTTAGATTAAACCCAAATATCTCATGAACTAATGGACCTCATTTATATGAGGTCTATACCCTAAGTTCATTCCCGTTGGCAAAGCAAGCTACCAATGTGGACCCCGTCAAGCAAATTCTTGACCCAAACCCAAATTTAAAATATATAGATTTGGACTAATTCGCGCCCTACGGGCGACGACGAAAACTAGTCTCCGTATACAATCCACGGGCAACCAAAATAAACAAAATAACACACGATACGAAGTGAAATTCCGGAGCAGGAGAAAGTGTTTATCGCAACGCGATAATGTAATTAACTGCAGGGGCTTGCGTCTGCAGGAAAGAGCGTCCCCACAATCCAAAACCCCTCACAAATGAGGGAGAATCTGATAAATTCTGCTGCAACGGTCGCATCTATCCAAACCTTCGATATATGGTGCCATAAATCAACTTGGTATCTTCGGAGAGGTGGGTGGATAAGTCTAAATAGTATCTACCCCCGAATTCAGGCTAGGCGTTCCAACGTTTCAGTCTGGTCTTCAGCGGTAAACAATAACCATTTGTCACAGGCATGATATAAGCAACATCACAGAGAAGCGATAAGCAAAATGGAATAACGGACAATCTAGGAATCCCGGGTTTCATTTGAACCGCAAATGAAACTCGACGTTCCCTGGTCATATGGATAGCCAGTGCATTGTAAAACCAAGGCCCCTACAAGTGCGACAAGTTACTCGCCTATCCCGGAAGTGAGGCAACCCCAATCAACGAAGTGAATGGGCCACCCAGTACTTCACGGAATCTGGTAACTTGAGCACCTCATCTTGAATCATCCTATACCCCCTACGAGTGTGGGGAATAGCCCGTCAATTCTAGAGTAAGGACCCTCAGTCTCAATGCCATGAGATGAAGGCCCGTTGCCCTCTAGAACCCGGCTATTCGATCACTCCTCTGCGGGGTAATCCTAGTACAGAAAAGAAAAATATATACAATGGTGACATCGACCTCAACCCGGCCGTGCCCAAATAAAAGAATATACAAACTGGCAGAAATGGCAATTCATATATTGGACGCTCACCCCGCAATAATGAATATACAAATGAATCAAAACTGTACAACAACTATTGCACTATAGGCTATCCATCATGACAATCCATCCATAATATCAGTGCAACACAGAACATCAACATGGATAACATGTTCGTAAACCTGTCTGATTTTACATATAGCTACTAGTCGGATTATACCGCGTTATAATATTCATGGTGGCATAAAAAAATGCACAGAAAACTATGAATTTAAAATTTCGATCGATTAAAACTTTTCGCATTTGACCCTAGTATAAACCAGTATACAAACAAATATGGACCAAAACCAAATATTCCAAAAATCACATTTCTATGAATTAGAGCACCAGAAAAAATTTGGGGCACTGTAGGCAAAATTGGGCCATGGATCAGCGGCCAAATGGCATATATAATTAGTGGTCGAATTTTGGGATTAGGTGCCTAACTTTTTTCTAGTCTCTAGTTTTGCATGCACATAATTTTATTGCAACCTGAAATTTTTTTGAATAACTTTAAAATTCAAACAGCAAGCAGTATATTGGAAATGTGAATCGGAAAATTCCGTCGATCGAAACTCTAAATTAGTGCAAACAAGTCTAGTTAAGTTTTATGGAGTGGTTTTGATACCATGTTGGTTAGTTGTGCTCACTCTACATTGAAGTAGAGAGGCGGAATACACAAAAAATAAATTTTTAAGCAAGCACAACCAACTTAACCGAAGTGATCAAACCATAACCCTAAACTAGCAACTATTAAGAGTTTTATCTACTATAAAAGAAGGGTTATACCGAATGATCCTCCGGTCTTCCACTATCTTCCATGGCTCCTTGAGATCTCCTTGATCGAGCTTGACCGTCGGTCTTCTACTGTCGTAGATGATCCACCCGAGAGATGTGGTTCATGGCTCTAGCTCCACACTAAAAATCAATGGAGCAACTAAAGACTCTAGAATGCTAGTTTAGAGTGCTTAGAGATGTAGCAGTATTGTTCTAGTGGTTTTCTATCTCACTTCAACCTTTGATTCTTAATTCATGAGTGTGTAGGGTTGAAGAAGAAGGAGGAGCTCAAGAAATGAGAGAGAATGAGAATGGTGAAATAATGAAAAATCTCATACCATCTCATAATAATGCAAGCATGGTTTTGTTAAAAGATACTTTGTAATATTAAAAACCAACCATAATTGAATAGTGTAGACAAACGAATTATAAATTCATTTGTCTATCCTATTCAACCATGCTTCACACCATTCTCATGCCACCTCACCCCTCCACCTCATTTCTAATTTTTAAGAAAAGAAAAACCAAGGAAATGAGGTGTCCTCCTTCTATAATGTTTTCCGTATAAATACGAAATACATTCTACTGTATATACATACCCGTATTCGTATCAAAATACGAATACCCAAAGAGACAGAATAACACAATGAATATAATACTAGAATATACATATCCACACACACACACACACACATACATATATCTGTGTGTGTGTAAATTATTAAATCAATACCTGATTTAATAATCCGGCTTAATCCTAAGACGGCTAATATTATCAAACATCTAATCAAAAGTCCGGATAGCTAGTACACTCATTTGATCGGAACCCTACACGTATCAAAATAAGACTACTATATCACTTCGCCTGAACCAAGAAAACTCTTTATGTGGGACTCTAAAGACTCGACAGTACGCTGTCAGTAGATTTAACCACAAGCATGTTAGCGGCACTACCTGTATGTAACGGCTACTCAAGTACTTGTCGAAAAGGAAGACCGACGAGCATGTTCATCCGAATCCCTACCAAGCCTATCCATGACAATCTACGTACACTCTAGTTTGTTCGTCTAAGAGTATCGCATACCGGGTCTAGGGGGTGGTAAACATCAAACCCCTACTGACCCGATAAGTCATGTCGATTTGGCTCAGGAGCAATCCGAGAAACTACTGATCTAACCATCAGTAAATCTCAACTGCCTTGGCCAAGATCTTATGGTTCTGGCCAACCGGACACAGTGTGATATCGACTCCCAATACCGGGAGAGACGAATCCCTGACAATCACTCACTGCCTCCATATGGCTCGGGACTGTACCTAACCAAAACATATTTGCACGACTCAGTAGAACCGTGGTAGGGTAGTGATCTAAGTACAATAGGAACTCACACGAGAAAAATGATGATCTCAGGTCTAAAATCTAATCTGTACTCATGTCACCTAAAAACCGCTATCTGACGATAATTATAATACCATTTAGATGTTCCCGCACGAGTCCGTCCAGTATACCCACCCCCTGTGAGCACTTGTATACAATCTCAGGTAATCACACCAATGGCTGTGGGACCAACCACTGCCCCTTGTTGGGGTCTAGAAACGTATATACAAGTCTACTCTGCAATATCGATACCGGGTCTCGATACTCCTGCAACTTGGGACCTTTAAAGATGTGCTTATAGACTACTCAGCCCTCCACAAGTATGATCGTCATCATAACGCTGGTAGTTAAGCAAAAACCCTACGGCTTTATCAGCATGTATCTGCCATATATGATATCGAGTATATCATATGCACATGTTAAGATAAAAACAAACCAAAATAGTATACTACTATAATAAGTCTTTATCAATATGTATAAGTAATATAAAGCAACAAGAGAAACAAATACACATGTTAAGATAAAAAGAACTCAAATAGTATATTATACAACGGAGAAAGATCGTCATGTGCATATATATCCCTAGTATCCTATGCAATACAGATCTCTAGGGCATACATATCCAACATGATTGTGCTATCTTGTGTGCTTGGTATGTTTGATGCGATGAGGAGATCGGAACTGGTCCATGGCTTAAAAAAGGAGAACTCTTTATCCTTTATGTTTGGTTTATCTGGATTCAGAATGCTGTTATTATTCCCGCTCCGCTCTGCTATTAGAAAGTTTTAGATCCGACAATAAACGAGTGGATAAAACAAGGGGCCATGGGTTTGTGCTTTTTTTGGTTTGTTATGCGTGGTCAGGGTCTAATAAAAGCAGGAAAAATAGCTGAGAATAATTAGTGAGGTTTCTTGTCCTAGTTTACCCACCCTCGTTGTTCACCATTAATTTATATCCTATTATCAAGAAATGAAGTGGACATGAAATCTACACAGAATTATGGCCAATATATTCGATTGTATTCCTATTTGACATAAATCTTATTATGTGAATCCAATGGACAAATGGTGCACCATGAAAATTTATGGGAATCATGGCAAAGTTTGTAAACGACGACTGCAAAAGTTCTTATTTAGGACTTTTTTCTTGGGAGTATGCTTGTCAATACCTCGGGTCTAGATCCGGACCCAATTCGGATCCACTTTAGAAAGTAGGGTTTGGAACTGATCCCAAACCCATTTATCCGGATCGGATCCAGATCCATTAAAAGCGTCTATTAATGGGTCGGGTCTCGATAACATCTATTCAGGACCCGCTTGATCCGGTTCATTTAGTTAATTAGATCTCGTATAATATTTAATAGAGGAATCATATATAAAGATATATAAATACCTGACTGAATCATATCAACAAATTATTTACCTTGACTAAAATATATATTTTTAACACCTGTTCAATTTCTTTCAAGCAATCTATATTGTTGATCTCCCCTTTATTTTTCGTTTTACCGTCTTTTAATTTTTCATTTTCCTCGACATTAAATTTTCTCTTCTTTTGTATGACGAAGAATCGAATTCTAATTCTCTTTAAGCTGCAGCGTAGGAACCAGTCAGTGAACTAAGCTTAGGTCTCTTTGACCTCTTATGTTTTCTTTTCGGCCAAAGGCAAAGGGCGAGACGCCCAAATTTCAGGATCCGGATCCCCTTTCTTGCCAAACAGGAATCTTGCCAATCCGACGGTCTGGAATGGGAGTATACTAAGAGGGGCCCATGTTTATGAGGCTTGAAGGAGGACGCAACGACTGGATAAGGGCAGAGCATTGGCAGGAGGAAGATCCCATTCCCAAATTTTACTTTTACATCCATTTAATTTGCATATGAGCCGTCACATCATGATAACAAATTTGGTTTATTTAATCAATTTTGCCCCTCTTTTTTAGGCCTAGATGGATGGTGGCCGACACAAATTCTTGTGAAGTCCACCAAGCAAAAAAATGAAAAAGTAAAAGGAAAAAGTGAAAGAAATGTGCCGGCGGAAAATTGGCAAGAGAAGGGAGTTCAATGAACTTAGCTAGGAAGCTTTGTGAAAAGGTCAGCGATGATGAGGTCTTGCGCATTCTCTATTTTTAAAGTGTTAACAAATAAAATTTACAAATTTTAATAGGAGTAATTTTTGCCCTCCTTTAATACCCATGCCCAAATTCTTTATTATTTTAAAATTTAAATTATATTATATTTTTCCAAGAAAAACTCACTCCAAATAATGCCTCACTCATTGTTCATCATCTATTAATATCCTGTTATCAATTGAAAATGAAGTGGACATGGAATTTACAACTTTATTGTAATTCTATTTGACATAAATCTAATCATATTCAAATGCATGGAATAACGGTGCATCTTGAAAATTATCTGAACCGTGGCGAATTTTATGAATGGATATATGAATTATTCTCTTTGGCTCAGTTTTGCGGCGATTCAGACCTTTCTAATTAAATAGACAGTTGAAATACCTTCTTAATTGTCTCAATTCATGTTCCTTTATACATTTCGTTTACATCTGAGCCGTCGCATCATCACAGCATGTTTAATTTATTTAATCATTTTTCCCTTTTTTATTTAGCCACGGCTGGCACAAATTCTTGTCCAGTCCACAACAACAAAAAAAAGTATATTAAAAAGAAAAGGAAATGGGACCGGTATGCATAGTTCAATGAACTTGTGAAGCTGAGAAAAGGTCAAAATTTGAAAAGGTCCGTTCCCTTTTGTCTAAAGCAAGTTTGTTTTCAAGAGATCATTTGAATTTGGTTTTAAGAACGTTCAGATAAACTGAAGCAACGGAAGTGTCGGAAGATACTTACCTTTAAAGTAACTTCCAAATAAATTCATAGAAGTAGGCTTGAACTTCATATGTTTGTTTAAACAATTTGGAAGAAAAAATAAACATTTGTGATAGTGGCTTCATCTACTTCTTCCATAAACTCGACAAACTAAACAAGTGGTTTGATAACCATAAATTTTCGTTTCCCGGAAATAGCAATGAAGAACAAATAAACAATCAATATTATTCTTGTTCTTTATGCTTCATGGCTTTTTCCAACGCAAAATATTAAAAGGAAAAAACCTGGAAGCAATCATGCAACATAGTATCCACACAGGGACAGATCCAGAGACGGAGGGGACATGACAAAAATTATATTATATACAGAAAAGCTCTTATAAATATTAAGTTTGAATGTTAATCAATTATATATAAATGTTATACATCTATAGTCCATATCACCATAATACTCGATGTTCATGCAAAAAAGTAGCTAGTTAAACTCATTTTGGATGGAAGAATTGCAGCGGAATGATATGCGTGAGAGCAATGTGTGATGGGTTTGCCGTATATCCGGTCATGTGGATCGGCCAGAAGGTACCAATATTGTGGGTTGAAGAATTCCCGAAGAATGATAATCTTATCCGTATGGGTGTGGTGCCAGGAGCTATGTTGGTCTTGAAGGGCGGTAAGGGTTGTATCGCCACACGTTGTATCGCCTTGGGTGAGACACTGTCTTCGGGAGAGTCGCTGCCATACGGAAGTAAGAATCTGAGCAGTGTTGTGAGGCGCATGAGTGGTTCCAATCGGCACCTGAAAGGCATGAGGATTAATCCGTGCAACTGAGGCGATGGATCTCCGAGTCAATCTGGCGGAGTTGTACATTCAAGTCGCGAATGTCGTGATGGAACTATTATTTAATATCAGTTTTCAGTAGGTGCAGTTGGTTACTTAATCGGTAAGCTGGTGAACATCGAGAGGGAATGATAGGTCTGCCTGGTTTGGATGAAGTCGGAGAGTGCAGGCTGATGGAGTGGATGGGCATCGAATATGAAACGTCGGCTGTGCTGTTCCTCGGGTTGTGGGGTTGAGAGGGAGATGAGCAGCGGAGTGTGGTCAGAGACCATAAGGTCTAGACGCCGGATACTAGCATGAGCGAATAAGGATCGTACCAGGAAGAGCTCATGAGCCCCACGATCCAGGGTTTGCTAGATACGTCGTCGAGACGGTGTATGGCTGTTGTTACACCGATTATATTACTCTTGTATCAACAATAAATTCTGCCAGAGCTATGCTACTCGGCTCACAAAAATCTCATTATCAAAACTAGATATTATATGGGTGTAATGGAAACCCAAACACAGCAGTATTATCTTTGAGCAAAAGTGAGTTTTATAATTAAATCATTTCAAAAAGCCGAGGCAAAAGAACTTTTATGGAAGCGTAGGCTCAATCACCATTTTTCATCCCACAACACAGAGAGTTCAAATTTCTTTTCAAATAAAGAGACATTAATCCTGGCAGGCATGGTGCTTGACCATTGGATTCCTTTCTTGATTATACAAAACCTTTAGATTCCGTATTATACGCAAATCTCCACCGTTGAATTTCAACAGCAGTGAACAGAAAAGCAGAAGATCCAGCGGAGAAAAAGGGAAAAAGGAAGAAGAAAAGGAAATAGGAAAGAGGGTAGCATCTAGATCCAAATTTAGAATAAATAAACAACTCAACGGTGAGTGAAGCAAAAATATAAAAATACATAATTATGCTAAAATACAAAAATACATAATTAGGCATAAATCCTCATCCTCATCATCAACGAGGCATCACCAGTAATTACTGCATAATTAACTCCTTAAACAACTTTCCTTTAATCAGCCCCCTTTTAGGATATGGGTTTCCCTTCCCATTACGCTTATTTAACATTGGAATCATGCTATTTTCTGCATCTGAAGCCCAAAAGCAAAGCGAGAAAATAGCCGACTCGATCCACCGGCTCGTTTCGTGAAAAATCTTTTTCTTAATCAAGCCTCTTTTTGGATACGGATTTCCTTCCGCTTTTTGGTTGGCACCGATGGTGATAATCATCGCTTCGGACAACTCAGATGCCAAGATAAAAAAGGTTTCCTCGCTCTTTTCTTTGGAAAATGAGAAATCAGATTCAATATAGAGGCTGATTCCTTTCATCTTTTAAAGAAAAACACACAGAGAGAGAGGGAGAGAGAGGGGGAGGGCTGGGGCCTAACATATATAGGAAGAGTTTAACCGAGTTTAACCAGGTTAATGTATAGGTTATAGGACTAACCCAGATTAGACAAGAGAGTTAATTAAGATAATGCTAATTAAGCTCAACCATTTGAAATTTTCCTGCCCCTCAAAAGAGTCAACAAATCCTCTTTCCTCGTAGCATCTACTAAAATTTGAGTGTCATTGACTCTTCACAAGTCAGGGGTTTAGTGAGAAGTTGAAATGAAATGTAATAGATAATCGATTTTATTTGGGTTTCATCCTTATAAAGATCGAGTCAATGAACTCCTACATTGAATTGTAAAGTGTTGCTGTGGAGGATTTACTCTTTTGGTTTAGTTATTCTCCGTCATTTTTTCGATGATTGACACTGTTCATCTTGATATTCATATTCTAAATAATACACACGGAAAATTACACGATCTCAGATATCATATGGTAGCGATTTTAAATATGTATTGATAACCCTAAGACCAAGTAATATCAAATTTCTACAAAAAATAAAATAAGCCATGCATATATTTTAGACCTCGATATAAGGGCTGATCCATAGACTTGGCATATATCTCAATTTGATATTTTTTGAAAAATAGAGACTGATATATGTTATTAACGAGTTTTGGTAAATTTTAAACATTTATTTCCTATTTTATAGTATAAACTGTTGTGAAGGTGTCTTGTATATCGAGACTACACGTGATCCCTAAAAGTTGAGCCGGCTCAATACTGTCTTAAACCGTCTCATACATCAAGAAATATGATTTCCAGACACTTTATGAGCCCTCTTAAAGAAGTGTAGAACCGTCTCTTAGAGACTGAGAAGAATTCATATTTTAAGCAAGTTTTGAGCCGGCTCAAAAAGATAGTTAGCCGGCTCAGGAAGTCTGTCGTCGAGAAAATTGCGCAAATTCAGGATTCGAGTTTATTTCGAAATGCATTTTGGAAGTGGCAGTTTCGTGATTAAGTGAATCCAATTATATTTCAGATTGTATTTGGGTATAAATAGAATACTAAGGTTAAGTTTTAAAGGGAGGCGAAAAGATGGCTCCATAAGAAATCAAGTAGGCCATTAAAGAAAACTTCAAGAGAGAAGAAGGTAGATCTTGTTGGAGATCTTGAAGGAAAGAATTTTGTAATCTTCTATAAAGTTTTCTTTAAAATTCTAATAAAGTTTTCTCCCCTTTTCCCGTGGTTTTTCATGTTTGGGTTTTCTATATTAAATCTCTTGTGTTGCTATTTGATTTTGTGATGAGATTTTATTAGTCTCCAAATTTAACAGCAAATATACAGTTTATCGCGGTTGTACTTGAGAATCGTTCCCACAAAGAGATGTACTAACTACTTTTAAACTAAGTTAAAAAATTAGATTTTTTTTAAAATGCAAATAAAAGTCGGTTTTTATTGAGAGAGAAAGTTCTAGGATTTTTATTTGCTTTATTTTTATGGTTGGTTTAAAACATTCATTTTTTCTTCTTAATCTAGTTCTAATATGTTTTCATTAATTATAACTAAGTATAGGTTATATTTAAATTATAAATATAGCCTATCCAAATTATAATATTATCTAGATCATATTAAAACCCTGGTTCTTTTTAATTAAAAGCAACATAGGTTTAATCTTCCACAATAATATATTGGTCATGAGTCTATAATTATGCCTTATCGATTAATATAAATCTCTTTAAATTACCTAGGTTGAATCTCTTATATTTAAATTAGTATCTTACATTCCTTAATTAAGTTTCTATGTATCAATTATCATCAATTTAATTAAATAATCGGTGTTATCATCTTTCTCTAGTCTCGTTCAAGGAATTATCTTTCATTATTAGATTAGTTTATTAGATGCATAATTACAAAGATAATAATAAAGACATAAGAGATTCACAATAAAAATATAGAAAAGAAAAGAAATAAGAACATCAACCCATAGAATTGCAAATAAAAATAGCTAGAAGAAAAATTAGTTGCTCATGATTAAAAAATGTTGAATATAGTGCCCTCAAGGCAATTATTGTGATTGCAAGTAGGCGATTATGATAATTGAGAGAAGACCTATACAGATGTAACAGTCTTACTCGAGATAATGGTATGCTATCTGGTTTGTCTTCATCGTTGATGAAACCCATAGGATTCTTGATTGACGACCAGCATTATGATGGCGATCATATATGTGAGAGCTGGGTTGTCCATAAGCACATCCTTAAAGGTCCCTAGTCATGGGAGTATCGAGACTGGGTATCGATATTCAGGAGTAGAATAGTGTATACGTTTCGAGACCCCGACGAGGGGCGGTGGCCGGTCTCACAAGACACTGGTGTTGTGTCACCTAAGATAGTATACATGTGCTCACTAGAGGTGAGGACATTCGACGGACTCACCGAAAACTTCTAGATAGTATTATATCTATCGTCAGATGGAAGTTCTCAGGTGGCATGAGTACATATTAGTCTTTTAACCTGAGATCGTCATTTATCTCGTGTGAGTTCCCACAGTACTTTGATTACTACCCTACCATGGCTCAAAGGAGTCGTGCAAACAGGTTTTAGTTGGGAACAATTCCAAGCCACATGGAGGCAGTAGTCAATTGTCAAGGATTCGTCTCTCCTGGTATTAGGAGTTGATGTCGCGCTGTGTTTAGTCGGCTATCACTGAAAATCTGTGGCCATGGTGGATGAGATTTACTAATGGTTGATTAGTAGTGTCTCTATTGGTGATGAGCTTGACTCAGACATGACTTATCGGGTTAGTAGGGGTCTGACGTTATCCACCCCTAGACTCGATATGCGATACTCTTTGACTAAGAGAGCAGACTGTACGAAGATTGTCACATTCAGGCTCAGTAGGGTAAGGACGTAGTTGATCGTCGACCCCCTTTTCGGTATGTACCTGGGTATCCGTTACGTACAGCTAGTGCCGCTGACGTGCTTGTGGTTAAACTCACTGCTAGCGTATTACCGAGTCATTAGAGTCCCACATAGGGAGTTTTCCCGGTTCGAGCGATAGATGTAGGAGCCGGATGTTGGTACGTGCAGGGGTCTGATTAAATACGTGTATGGGCTACATGAACTTTAATCGGACGGTTGATAATACTGGCCGGTCTAGGATTAAGCCGGATTATTAAATCAGGATTTGATTTAATAATTTATATATGTATTTTGATACATATATTTTAGTATTGTTGTTCATTATTCATTTTCTCTCTTTAGTGCTATCCGTATTTTTATACAGATACACGTATATGTAGCGATACATATATCAGGTGAAGTATTCCGTATTTATATGGGAATGCTTCTAGAAGAAAGACACCTCATATTTGTTTTTCTTTTTAAAAAAATAAATGGGAAATGAGATGGTGTTTCCCCCAATCAGAGCAAAACTCTGTTTAAAATTCGAATTTTTGAAATGAAGCAACGCTTCAAATGCAGCGCCAAGTGGGCTGCGCCCTAAGCAGCGCACCACGTGCAAAGCACGTGGACGCTAGCACTGGGTGCGCTGCGCTCTAACCAGCACACCACGTGTGCGCTAGCGCTAGGTGCGCTGCGCTCTAAGCAGCGCACTACGTGTCAAACACAGGCGCGCTAGCGCAAATTGCGCTGCCCTTTAAGTAGCGCACCACGTGCAAAGCACGGGTGCGCTAGCGCTGGAACTAAAAGCTCCCCACCGTTAGATCAAAAATCTAATAATAATGATAAATCATTAATTAATCAGAATTAAATTCTGTTAAGGAAAATTTTTTCAAAATCTTTCTAAATAATAAGATTGTGCTCTGTAAATCAGAGCACCGTTGGATCAATGATCCAATGGTAAATAAAAATTACCAAAAGACAGAATAAATTCTGTATGGAAAGATTTATCAATCTTGTTAAAAACAAGAAGATGTCCTTCTGTAAAACAGAAGTCCTAGGATCAAAGATCCAATGGTGGGGAAACATCCCCAAATCAACCAGTGAAAGATCTCTTTAACTGATTTAACAAATCAGCCTACCCTATAAAAAGGCCCCTAGACTTCAAGTCTCAGATATACAGAAAGAGAGAAAAAAAAACCTCCCCAAAAAATTTAGAGAAATTCAAAAGAGTAAGCTCTTACAAGAAGATTTTTCATCAAGGTAAGAATGAATGAATGATGATGAACACAGAGATGAAATCATCTCATGATTAAGAAAGAAGAATTCATTTCTTTAAAAAGATCATAGATCTACAAAAATAAAAAGTCTTTCACAAAAAGATCAAAAGACCTCATCATAAAATAAAAGAAGAACTTACTTCTCACAGATCATAGATCTATAAGACTAAAGTCTTGCTCAAAGAGATCATGAACATCTCATTGTAAAAAGGAGGGGAGAATAATTCAATTCTCATAAGAATCATATAAAGGCAAAGACTTTCATCAATATAAGAGATTGAAACAAAATAAAAACGGTTGTTCTTAGACCCTGAGACAAAGTCTCTTTTAAAAGAACATAAATTGTTTCTTAGATCATAAAATTGATCAGATATGCTTTGCGTGTTAGTGTTTATGCCCTAGAAGGCCATTACTGTATCATACTAGTTTGTATATTACTTAATGGAAGCTTGGGATATTCACATGTATATAACAGTCTTGCTAAACATGGTAGTATGCTACTTGGTTTCTTCTATCTTAATATGTGAGTATACGTATTGATAGAGCTCTTAGGATCTTGCTTGACTACCAGCGTTGTGATGGCAGTCACACTAGTGGGGGGTAGTCTACAAGCACATCCTTATTTGGGTCCCTAGTCGTAGGATTATCGAGACAGGGCATCGATACTCCGGAGTAGACTAGTGTGTACGCTTCTCATCCCAGTTAGGGAGATGGTCTGTCCCACAGCCGTCAGTACGTCGTACTGGAGATAGTATGCAGGTGCTCGTTGGGTTACGGGTACACCGGACAGGACTCACAGGGAACTGTTGGTTGGTTTTATACCAGTCGTCAGTGAACAGTTCCCAGGTGACATGAGTACAGCATAGTCCGCAGACTTGACACTGCTACTTCGCCTCGAGTGTGTCCCACTGTTCTTAGATTACTACCCTACCACGGCTCAAAGGAGTCGTGCAAACAGGTAGCAGTTGGGTGCAGTCCCGAGCACTTGGAGGCAGTGGCGATTAGATAGGATTCGTCTCTCCCGGTATTGGGGGTTGATATCGCGCTGTGTCAGAGAGCAATTACGCAAAGTCCCTGGCCAGGGCAAGCGAGATTTACTGGTAGGTTCCAGTAGTTTCTCAGGGTGTAATGGGCTTCGCTCCGACACGACTTATACCGCTATTAGGGGACTGACGCTTGCCGCCCCCTAAGCCCGATATGCGATAGTCTTAGACGAACGGACCGGACTGTACGGAGATTGTCACATCAGACTCAGTAGGAGTTCGGATGGGTTTCCTCATCGGCCTTCTTATCGACATCTACCTGGGGACCGTTACGTACAGCTAGTGCCGCTTGCGGTCTGTGGTTAAACCCACTGCCAGCGTAGTAGTCGAGTCTCTAGAGTCCCACACAGAGAGTTTCCCTACTCCAGGAGAAACGATATAGAGGTCGTATGGTTTTACGACAAGGGTTCGGACGCATACGTGTGTTTACACACGTACGACTTTCGGACAGTTTTTACCAGTCGGCTTTGGTTTAAGCCAGTTACTGGTATCCGGTTATTGGATTTATACAGTCTAAAGTTTTTCCGTATTTTTGCGGAAAGGAGGGGCATTCTCGTAATTGCGCGAGAAGCTTCTAGAAGATGGTGACTAAGGAGGTTTAGGTGGCATATACAATGAATGTGATTAGTGAGTCATATGGATGATTCATCCATGTCATTAATGCATCATAAATGCTTAATGACTCATGGATGTGAATCATCACTAGATATTATCAAGCATGGTTGTTAAATTCATTTTCTTTTCTTTTCTTGATAAAAGAAATGCTTGATATATATTATCATAACTCATTCTTCTCACTTCATTTTTATCTTCATCTTCTCTCTCCTCAAGCTCTCCCTCTTCAAACCCTAATCCTCCCCTCTCATGTGTTGAGTACAAGGATTAGTTAGACTCATTAAACCATAACCCTCACTCTATTTCACCTAGCTTCTTTGATTAGCACTTAAAGAAGTTTAGTTGCCTCAAGTTTAGAGGCTAAGCTTGGAGTAAAGCTCTCGGGTGGATCGTCTACTACTTCGAGAAGGCCGAGGAGGAGGTGGAGTTCATAAAGACGAAGGACATGGTTCTTTAGGTATAATCCCTTTACATAGTAGTTGTTAACAACTATGTTTGTTGTTAGTTATCGTTTAGCTTCGATTCATGCGGTTAGTCGATATTTAAGCAAAGAACAAGATCGTTTTTCATATTTCCGCCTCCCCGCAAGTCGTGGGGTGTTGTACATCGACTTACAGTGGTATCAGAGCCTCGCTAAACAATAAATAACTTACTTGCAAATTTGTATGAATTTCGAACGGAAAAAACGAAACCGGAAAACCCCGAAATCACAAGTTTATGTCGAATTTTAAATGAAGTCCTAAAATTTTTCAGGGAGGTTCAGAAAGCTTAAAAAGACATTATAAGAACACCCAAGAAATTTGGGCCCCTGAATCGCCTAAAGAGCCGCGGAACCGCGGCGGATCGCACCGATCCGCCGCGCTTCCGCCGCCGAGTTGGCGATTCAGGAACCCAAATTTCCTGTGTTGCTTCTCTGTGATATTTGGTATTTTCTGGAAGTTTTTATTTTTGCTCAGGTTTCAGATTTACAGAGAAGTATTGGAGCAAAATTAAAAGTGTTTAATCGATCGAAATTATACAGTATTTGCTTGTTGGATTATATCTGTGTTTGTATAATGTGTTCGTAAACCTCCCCTAACTGCTAGTATGTCGGTTGGCAGGGGGTTGCACATTTCTGTAATAGTTTTTACTGTTTGTGGATATGAACTGTGTTGGACTGTTGTGATGTATAGCCGGGGTTATGTGATGGGTTATTATTTAATTCATTTGATGTAAATGTAATTTGTTGTAATATTATTTTGCGGGGCACATCCAGGTTGCGGTTGTAGCCACCGTTGTATTATTTTATTTTACTGTTTTTTGCTCCTAGGACAGACCCAAGGTGGGATGCACAAACTGCCGGGCGGGTAGTTTGCCGTACCCGTTGGGGTCTTGGGTGGGGTAATGGCTATTCATCACAACTGTGTAATCCGTCTTTTGTTGCAGGCTCAAAACAAACATGGATTGCTTGCAAATCCAATAAAGTTCATCTGTGATCTGGAATGCCTATTATTGCGTCTGACGAATGTACAATATCTATATATGATAGCTATTTAGACGTCACTTATGTTTTACACCCGCACTAGCCCAGCCCCCGCTCTGTCGTTAGTTAAGTAACCTAACGGGTGATGACGGGACCCCATGGCGAATGCGGATGGCATAAGAGGACGTTGTATTTTCGTTGTTTTCTGCAATGATAGGTTAATGATGGGACGCATTATTTATAATGCAAAGAAAATAAACCAAAAGTTAATCGTTGGAACAATTTAAAAGAAACCACTCGGTTAATTTTAAAAACAGATATTTTTAAATGCGGAACTTTAACCACTCCTTTTAAAAGCTATCAGGTTCCTTCGGTTATATCAAGTTCACTACATTCACGGTTTCGCCAAAACCATTCGTAGCCCTCCGTCATTTCATCTGGGTATTCAGTAGTATTCAAGCTATGTATTTTGACCTAACGCCAAGGCATAGTGTTTGGTAGCTACTGGGTATTCATTTGTTTGCATAGATAGATGAGTTAGTTTGGGACAGTCGTATTATCATTTTGGCCGAACGTCAAGGATATATACGGATGGGTTCAAATTGACAAGATAATGATGGGTAGAACTTGACATGTGACTTATGACATTTTGACCGAACGCCAAGGTCATAAGAGCATGGGGCAAAAATATATATCGGGAATTTCTAAAGAAACTGAAATTTGCAAAGAGTTGCATACCATTTGGAGTTTGATGAATGTTGGTAGGATTTCTTCAACATTATCATACGATGATATTTGGATCCCGATCCTACTGTGAGTATATGCTACTTATCAGGATATTCGTCACTTAACGATCAATGCTATAAACCAAGTAGGTGTCAAGAAAGGTGTCAGCGGGGTTACGCCCCCAGAGAAAAGAGGTTATTTAATTAAGGAACTTCGCGAAAGCGTTGGAAAACCTCCCTCGAAGTATCGACACTAGCCTGGCTGAACGGTTAAGCAAGTATTGTACAGTGAGAATAGTCCTGGCTAATTCTTCTTTTATGGTTTGAGGAAGGATTCGAGAAACAGTGGGAGCCATCCAGTTTAGATAAACTAAAAACCAATCTAAACTTGCAAGAGCATCATGCTAAAGAGTTTTCTTCTCTCTCTCCTAATTGCAGCGACCCTGAAAATGACTGGACTTAAGTTACTTTTAGAGAAAAATATACTGACAGGGCCAAACTATAAAGATTGGCTGCGGAATGTCAAAATGGCTTTGACCTATGACAAATTGGGGTACGTCCTCACCGCTACGGCACCTGCTGTCCCTGGTCCCAAATCCAGCAATGCGGATAAGGAAATCCGCAAAACCTGGGATTTAGATTGCGCGAAAGCCAAGTGCATCGTGCTTGCCTCAATGAACAATGAACATCAGAGGAGGCACGATGATATGAACCTAGATGGCATATTTCTCCATACAAATGAACTTTATGGAGAGCAATCTCGTATAGCAAGATACGAGACCTCTAAGAACTTGTTTCGAGTGAGGTTGGCTGTCGGGTCATCGGTAGGAGAACATGTCCTAAAGATGATCGGCTATATTGAAGAGCTCGCAGACCTTGGGACGACTTTGGATAATGAGCTCTATACAGACCTTATTCTCCAGTCCCTTCCTCACACCTACGCCCAGTTTATCCTGAACTTCAACCTTCAAAGAAAAGAAGTTGAACTTCCGGAACTCCTGAACATGTTAAGGAGTGCAGAGGGCACCTTGCAGAAAGCAAGGGAAACACCCGCTATGTTTGTTAGCGGTGCATCTTCTTCCGGGTCCAAGGCTAAGGCCAAAGGAAGGAAGAAGAAGGCCACCACCAAACCTAGAGGAGGTGTTAGTAAGGTAGGAGGGAAGGGAAAGAAAAAGTTTGCGGTACCGGTAGTTGGCCAGAATGAGTGCTTCCATTGTCACAGGAAAGGGCACTGGAAGAAGGATTGCAAGGCGTGGAACGCCAAGAACCAGGAACCGAAGCAAGCTGTGGCTTCGACTTCAGGTGTGTTTGTAATTGAGAATTGTCTGTCGATCAACTCTACTTCCTGGGTATTGGATACCGGATCAGGATCTCATATTTCCAATTCATTGCAGGCACTGAGAAACCGTAGAGTGCTGAAGGAAGGTGATATGACCCTAAAGGTTTCTAACGGAGCTAGCATGGGAGCTGCGTCCGTCGGGGATTATCATCTAGGATTGACGAGTGGACACATTTTGGTTTTACATAACTGTTTTTTTGTACCAAGCTTAACGTGTAATATCATATCAGTTTCCTTGTTATCAAATAAAGGTTATGATTTCACGTTTGTAAGAGATGTTGTTAACATCCACCTTAATCATGGTTTGATTGGGTCCGGTACCCTAAATAACGGTATATATGTTTTAAACCAACTTCAAATTTTCAATGTCCAGAACACACTTAAAAGAAAGTCTCCAGATTTAAATAAAGCTTTCTTATGGCATTGTAGACTGGGTCACATCAATGAGAGAAGGTTGACTAAGTTGCATAGAGAAGGATATTTGGACTCGTTCGAATATCAAACTTATGACACTTGTCAATCTTGTCTCAAAGGAAAGATGACAAAGACTCCATTTACTGGACAAGGAGTAAGAGTGAGCGAGCTCTTAGGACTCATACACAGCGATGTATGCGGTCCAATGTCTACACATGCAAGAGGTGGTTTTTCCTATTTCATTACTTTCACGGATGATTACTCAAGGTACGGATTCATTTATCTGATGAAACATAAATCCGAGGCTTTTGAGAAATTCCAAGAGTATAAGAATGAAGTAGAAAACCAAACCGGCAAAAGTATCAAGACACTTAGATCTGATCGAGGTGGTGAATACTTGAGTGCCGAGTTCCTAGGTTACCTAAAAGAGAAAGGAATTCTCTCTCAGCTTACTCCTCCATACACTCCACAGCATAACGGTGTATCGGAGAGACGGAATCGAACCCTATTGGATATGGTACGATCCATGATGAGTAATGCTGAGTTACCGCGATCTTTTTGGGGTTATGCGCTAGAATCAGCAGCATATCTTTTGAACATGGTTCCTACCAAGACTGTTCCTACCACTCCATATCAGATGTGGAGCGGGAAGAAACCCCATCTACAGTATATAAAGATTTGGGGATGTCCTGCTTTTGTTAAAAAGCAGCATATGGACAAGCTCGAGGCACGATCAGTAAAGTGTAAGTTTGTGGGATATCCAAAGAACTCCAGGGGATATCTATTCTACTACGCAGAGGAACAAAAGGTATTTGTTTCTCGTAATGCCCATTTTCTAGAACATCAGTTTTTAGAAAAGGAATCAAGTGGGAGCGAAATAGAACTGGAAGAAATTCCAGAACCACAAACTAATACTGAAAGTTTGGTAGAACCGGTAGTTCAAGAAGAACAGGACATTCCCGCACCCCTCCGTAGGAGTAGTAGGCCATCTCATCCGCCTGAGAGATACTACAGTTTTCTCATAGATGGGGATAGAGAGGATTGCATCATAAATGATGATGAACCTACTGACTTCCAGCAGGCCATCCAGAGCGGCGACTCGGTACGATGGCTAGATGCAATGCGGACCGAAATGGAGTCTATGTACACCAACAAAGTATGGACTTTGGACTTTGCTCCAGATGGGGTAAAACCCATAGGATGCAAATGGATCTTCAAGAAAAAGATTGGTGTAGATGGACAGGTGGAAACCTATAAGGCTAGACTTGTTGCAAAGGGTTTTCGTCAAAGACCTGGTTTGGACTATGACGAAACTTTTTCTCCAGTGGCTATGCTCAAATCCATTCGGGTCTTTCTTGCTATTGCTGCCTTCCATGATTATGAAATCTGGCAGATGGACGTAAAGACGGCTTTTCTGAATGGAAATTTAGAAGAGTGTGTCTATATGGATCAGCCAGAGGGTTTCAATCAGAGTGGAAGCAGCGGGAAAGTATGCAAGCTGCTTAAGTCCATTTATGGACTAAAGCAGGCATCGCGGAGTTGGAACATCTGTTTTGATGAGACAGTCAAAGAATATGACTTTATCAAAAATCCAGATGAACCGTGCATATATTGTAAAGTTGTAGCCAGAAGTGTCGTATTCCTCGTCTTGTACGTGGATGACATTCTATTGATAGGAAATGACATTCCTATGCTACAATCTGTCAAAGGATTCTTGTCACACAGGTTCTCCATGAAAGACCTGGGTGATGCCTCTTACATTCTGGGGATCCGGATCTATCGTGATAGATCCAAGAGGATGTTGGGACTTTCGCAGTCCAAGTATATCGACACTGTACTGAAAAGATTCAGTATGGAAGATTCTAAGCGCGGTAATCTACCGGCTTATCACGGAATCACCCTCTCCAAAGAGATGTCTCCCAAGACTGATTTAGAAAGGGAACGCATGTCTATTATACCCTACGCTTCTGCGGTAGGCTCTATAATGTATGCGATGTTGTGCACCAGACCAGATGTAGCTTACGCACTGAGCGTGGTAAGCCGGTATCAGTCAGATCCAGGGGAGAAACACTGGATAGCAGTAAAGAACATTCTCAAGTACCTGAGAAGGACTAAGGAGATCTTCTTGGTTTACGGCGGAAAAGACCTCAGGTTGGAGGCCTTTGCTGATTCCGACTTTCAGAGTGATAAGGACGATTCCAAGTCCATGTCGGGTTATGTCTTTACCCTCAATGGAGGGGCGGTGTGCTGGAAGAGCTCCAAGCAGGACACCGTTGCTGACTCAACGATGGAAGCGGAGTATATAGCTGCTTGCGATGCCGCAAAAGAAGCAGTCTGGATGAAGAAGTTCCTAACAGAACTTCAGGTGGTTCCTACCATAGTTGATCCAATACCTCTGTATTGCGACAACAACGGAGCTATAGCTTTAGCAAAGGAACCAAGGTCCCATCAGAAGTCCAGACACATCTTAAGGCGGTATCACCTGATCAGGGAGATCATTGATCGTCAGGAGATCGAGGTTCGGAGAGTTGCTTCTGAAGAGAACATTGCTGATCCATTCACAAAGGCCCTACCTCAGATTCAGTTCGAGAGGCTACTCGAGATCATCGGTCTTCGATACACCAGTACATGGCCCTAGTGCAAGTGGGAGATTGTTAGTGTTTATGCCCTAGAAGGCCATTACTGTATCATACTAGTTTGTATATTACTTAATAGAAGCTTGGGATATTCACATGTATATAACAGTCTTGCTAAACATGGTAGTATGCTACTTGGTTTCTTCTATCTTAATATGTGAGTATACGTATTGATAGAGCTCTTAGGATCTTGCTTGACTACCGGCGTTGTGATGGCAGTCACACTAGTGGGGGCTGGGTAGTCTACAAGCACATCCTTATTTGGGTCCCTAGTCGTAGGATTATCGAGACAGGGCATCGATACTCCGGAGTAGACTAGTGTGTATGCTTCTCATCCCAGTTGGGGAGATGGTCTGTCCCACAGCCGTCAGTACGTCGTACTGGAGATAGTATGCAGGTGCTCGTTGGGTTACGGGTACACCGGACAGGACTCACAGGGAACTGTTGGTTGGTTTTATACCAGTCGTCAGTGAACAGTTCCCAGGTGACATGAGTACAGCATAGTCCGCAGACTTGACACTGCTACTTCGCCTCGAGTGTGTCCCACTGTTCTTAGATTACTACCATACCACGGCTCAAAGGAGTCGTGCAAACAGGTAGCAGTTGGGTGCAGTCCCGAGCACTTGGAGGCAGTAGCGGTTAGATAGGATTCGTCTCTCTCGGTATTGGGGGTTGATATCGCGCTGTGTCAGAGAGCCATTACGCAAAGTCCCTGTCCAGGGCAAGCGAGATTTGCTGGTAGGTTCCAGTAGTTTCTCAGGGTGTAATGGGCTTCGCTCGGACACGACTTATACCGCTATTAGGGGACTGACGCTTGCCGCCCCCTAGGCCCGATATGCGATAGTCTTAGACGAACGGACCGGACTGTACAGAGATTGTCACATCAGACTCAGTAGGAGTTCGGATGGGTTTCCTCATCGGCCTTCTTATCGACATCTACCTGGGGACCGTTACGTACAGCTAGTGCCGCTTGCGGTCTGTGGTTAAACCCACTGCCAGCGTAGTAGTCGAGTCTCTAGAGTCCCACACAGAGAGTTTCCCTACTCCAGGCGAAACGATATAGTGGTCGTATGGTTTTTGTAAGTCTACGCTAGCGCCCCGGCCGTCTACAGACACCAAATGCGGAACAAAAAACTTTTTAACTGGCGCTATCGTATACTTTAACCCGGATCTGCCATTATTGCTAAACTAACAAACTGTAAAGAGTGTAGGAAGGTTATACCGAACGATCCGAGTCCTTCGTTCTTTAACCATCATCCCACGCTCCGTTGCGGCTGCTCCGATCTCGTCGATCTCCGATCTGCTCGTCCAGGTGGCACTACATCACCGATTCTTTAAACGGGCTCCCGCCTCTGACTCGAGGCAACTCGGTCGTCAAGTTTGCTAGAAGAGACGACCAAGAATGATGTAGAGAATGAGTAGATGACTTTGTCTCACTTCGTCCAAGTCCGTGGACGATCGGTTAATGAAGTTGCCATTTTATCGGGTGATGGAAATGAAAGAGGTAATGAAATTTCCATGCACCCTTAACCATAGTCTTTTCTCTCCAAAAATGAAATCAATCTCTCAAATGAGTGAATAGTGGGAGGAGAGAGGGGCCGGCCACTATTATAGAGGAGGGAGGTGATGGTAGGAGAGGGGGGGGGGTAACCTTAAGTAAATATCATAATGTGAACACAAAATAATATCTTAAGGAAAACAAGAAATGGTTAAAATCAAAGCATGAGTCACAAGACACCTCACCAAATCTAGAACCTTCTAGAACCTTCTAGAAGCATGACTCACCCTCATCCAAGAAAAGATAAATCCGTCTTTAACCGAATGTTAAAAGACGGCTGATAGAAAACTGGAAACTGGCAACTTCCAAAAGTGATCCTGAAACGAATTTCAGGACAACCCCGAAACTGTATAAATATACCCGCATTTGTATTACGACCGAATACAAATGCAACTGAGACAAAGATATTATACCTACTCAATATAATACTCGGATCCGGCTTAGACCAAAGCCGACCAGTATCATCTGCCCGAAAAATAACACGTGCGTAAACGCACGTGCATTTTCCGAACCCTGCCATAAAACCATACGGCCTCTACAACGTTTCGCCCGAACTTGGAAAACTGTCTGTGGGGGACTCTAATGACTCGTCAGTACCCTGGCAGTGGGTTTAACCACAAACCGTCATCGGCACTAGCTATGCGTAACGGCTGCCCATGGACTGACCTCAAGGGAGGCCGAGGAGCGAACTCAAGGGAGACCGATGAGAGAACTCCTCCGAAAACCCTACTGAGCCTAACAGTGACAATGTATATACAGTCCGGTCCGTTCGTCAATGAGTATCGCATATCCGCCTAGGGGGCTAGTAACGTCAGACCCCCAATAGCAGTATAAGTTGTGTCGGAGTGTAGCCCAATAACACCCTGAGATACTACTGGAGTACCTACCAGTAAATCTCCTGCCATGGCCATGGACTATGTGTAATGGCTCTCCTAGACACAGCATGACCTCGCCCCCAATACCGGGAGAGACGAATCCCCTGCCGATCCGCTCACGTGCCTCCATATGGCTCGGGACTGTACCCAAAAGCTACCTGTTTGCACGACTCCTTTGAGCCGTGGTAGGGTAGAAATCAAAGCACAGTGGGAACTCACACGAGACAAATGACGACCTCAGGTCGATGAACTAACCTGTACACATGTCACCAGGGAACTGCTATCTGACGATAGGTATAGTACTAACTAGCAGATTCCCGGCGAGTCCTGTCCGGTGTACTCATAACCCAATGAGCACCTGTATACATCTTAGGTGATCCAACTGACACCAGTGGCTTATGAGACCGGCCACCGCCCCTCGTCGGGGTCTCGACTGTACACACTAGTCTACTCCGGAGTATCGATGCCCTGTCTCGAAACTCCCACGACTAGGGACCACAATTAAGGATATGCATATAAACTACCCAACTCTCACGTATATGATCGCCATCATACTGTTGGTAGTAAAGCAAGATCCTAAGGGCTCTATCAAAGTGTAACATGCAATCAGTCACCTGAACATGTACACGACTGATAAAGGCAAACCAGATAGCATACTATCATCTCGAGTAAGACTGTTCTACCGGGATAGGTCCTCCGCAATCATTGCAATCACGTACCTGCGATCCAATAATTGACTATGAGGGCACTATCTCCAACAATCTCCCACTTGCACTCAAGGCTAATTATTGCGATGTCGACTACTCACAGCCCGTGTGAAACCGAACATCCAACTCCTCTACTAATCAGTTTCACAAAGCCCGTTTGTAAAACTATTGTGTTCGAGAAATAGCCTCAGTGAGTGGATCCGCCTAGATGTTTCTTTCTATATCTCTCTTAATCTCAAGTTCGCGGAGAAACCCATCTCCCGAATTGAGTAACACCTGTCTTAGAACATGTCTGGATATCTGATGGGACCTTGTTCATAAATGAACTCCAAATCCAAACTTCTTAGACTGTATCGATCACTGAACCTAATCAGTATCCGGCACCATGCCACCCACAGTATCCTCTTGGACCACCTGTCCATAATACTGTCCCTCTTCGTCAGAGGGAAAAACTATAACTCTGACAATCTCTCTGTCAACCATGTCACCTTTGAAGCCTGGAATGATAATAGTCTCCCGAAGGAGGCTGCCGTCATCAAATCCGTAGAACATCCACTTATGTTCTAAAACTGCTTCCTTATGTCTCTCCAGGATTGGATTAATACAAACTTATCGCATCTAGTGCAAAAACAACATCTGGTGTGGTACTTGACATCTCATGATTGACTCAATTGCCTAAACAAGTGATCTGCCAATCATGCACAGTCCTCTCCCCTTTAGTCTATACGACACCTTTAGAGAGGGTGACTCCATCACTTGCAGGTACACCACCATGCCAGGAGTCAACTATTCTAAAAACCATTAGAATATCTGTCAAAGTACCCACATTGGGAAACTACCCAATTCCAGATCTAAAACCATAGATCCAGAAACCAAAATGTCTTATATTATATCCATATCCTGTCTGGAGAAACAACTGTGTGACGACCATAGTACAACCGATCGTAGTATAGGAATTTTACTTCCTACTCTGTGTATGTCATCCAAATACCATGACATCACACCCTACTACCTTCTTAACAGATCCATCCCCTATTCTGATTGAAGTCAAACCCATGACTGTCACATAAAAAATAGATGATCTATCTCCGCTATAACTGCTCTAGTCTATAAATAGACATAAGCTACTTGCCCACCATGCTTCCGCTGCTCCCACTGACTACGACAACCCTCCTACCGGGTCTCATATCCTGGAACAACAGTAGTGTCAAGTCTGGGTAGATAAAAACCTCCCTGTCACCGTCCTTGAGCCTACCGAAGTACCTCTCGGGTGTCTGAGGTTACCCACCATATCTGCGGAGTGGCTATTGGAATGTCAAACCTGATTGAATATATAGGTCCTATTAAATTTTCCGTAATCGTTTGCGGTTCTGGAATCACTTCCAGTTCTACCATACTCCCACTACTGTTTTCTGAAAAAATCCATTTTACTAAAACTGTGGCGAGTCAAGAACAATATCACTATTGATCTTCCAAATGGTAGAATATCAACCCTCGTCATAGCCAGGGTCAATCCACAAACAGCCATTACAGAAACGTGCCCTGAGTTATCCAGAGTCTGGTTTTAAGCATAAGCTGGACAACTCCCCATACCTTAATATCTTTTAAGGTACGATCCATTCTATATCCAATATAGAAACTTTGGCACTTATTTAATTGGAACCATATTCAATCATGCAGCTGTCTCCAGTGCATATCAACTTAATGGAAAGAGGCTAATCAGCATTACTCAACTTAGGAATCCATCCAATTATGAGTAACCCGAAAGAGAAACACGTTTCTCAAAACCATCACTATCATCTGAATACCAATCACAAGAATCTACATCTTCGATCTCTTTGAAGAATCTCGATACTTGTGATACCTGGTTCTCTACTTTATTCTTATACCCACAACTTCTCAAAACTTAGACCTTGTATTTCTACGAAACACTTGTCTAAATAATAGAGAAGTTATAACTAAACAGAACATAGTACGAGGACCTACCCCTTTGTCCTGATGGACACTGGACAACATACAATACTCTGTATAAGTCCGCTGAGTTAAATAACTCAAAACCTGTGCGTCGTAGGTTGAAAACTGTACCCTGGCGATTTCCTCAAATATCACCAATTACAACGAATTCCGATATAATGAGGATAATCACCTAATTCCCAATAACTTACTCCCACTCATCATCTGTAAAACCATACAGATATGAGAATGAAACCTGGTAAATACATACCCTTGGAGTAAGTATCTAATCGGGAAAACAGTTTTTCTATAACAATGCACTGAAACATGAAAATATTTCGTAGGGGTATCCTGGTATTCATAGCAATGCCTCTTCCATAATCCAATTCATGACTTCAACCGTATATTTTATTGCCATCTCTCCAACTCCCTTTATTTGTCTTTAGTCGTTACCTTCTGTATACCATCGTTAGGCTAAATGGTTTTCTTCCTTCCCTACCGTTCGGCACCAGCCTATGGTTTGGAAGAAGACTATCCAGTAAGCATAATAGGTGTACCCTCCTAAACCAAGGAGTACTCGTATCTTGAGAGAAGGTGATGATAAAAGACAACTGAATAATACCTTGTTCCTTTAAAGGTGAAATAGGAGTGGTGATGAAGTACGCGGTTTTGGTCGTGAATGATAACAGTCGCAATTTACTTTGCCCTCTTACTAATCCCTTTATTTTGTCTTTACATATTACCTTCTGCACACCCTACTTAGGCTAATTGGTTTTCTTCATTCCCTACCTTTCGGCACCTGCCTATGGTTTGGAATAAGACTATCCAATAAGCGTAATAGGTGTACTCTCCTAAACCAAGGAGCCCTCGCAACCTGAGAGAAGGTGATAATAAAAGACAACTGAATAAACCAATTCTATTTCTCCTGAACCTGGATCCATCCTCGAAGAAGTCCCTTCGAGTTCGTATATAACCATACGATGGATCTATCCAATGGAAGTGGATATCCGTAGTAAAACGGGTGTTCTGAGAAATGCAAAGGGTAAAAGAAGGAGTGGCAATGACTTATGCAACATAGACAATCCAAAAGCCAGTATTTTAAGAAGGTTCGGTCAACCTGGTCACTGAGTCATAGTCTAGGGTCGGTCAAAGGTCGCTGCCAAAGAGAGAGAGAGAAAAGAAACACTCTGCGTGCACTCTAACCTAGATCAGAATGGTTATCACTTTATCTAATCCGGAAACCTCCCACTGTCCTGTCAAATTCTCCTTCAAACCTAAAGAAGAATCAATCGGGATCACCCGAAGAGTAAACCAACTCATCAGTGGGAATCGGGATCCAACTCTCATCGCATGATAACGTGATGGAATGCATCCACGTTACTAATACTCCAGAAGGTATGCGCATATTTGGCAAGTTTCAGTTTCTTTAGAAACTCCCGATACGATTTTTGCCCCATGCTCTTATAACCTTGGCGTTAGGTCAAAATGTCATAAGTCACATGCCAAGTTCTACCCATCACTATCTTGTTAATTTGAACCCACCCGCACATGCCCTTGGCGTTAGGTCAAAATGGCAGAACGGCTGTCCCAAACCAACTCATCTATCTATGCAACAATTGAATACCCAGCAGCTACCAAACACTATGCCTTGGCGTTAGGTCAAAATACATAGCTTGAATACTACTGAATACCCAAAAGAAGTGACGGAGGGCTACGGCTGGTTTTTGGCGAAAAACCTTTAACGTAGTGAACTTGATATCGCTGAAGGAACCTGATAGCTTTTTAAAATATAGTGGCGAAAACCTTTTGCTAAAGAGGTCACTCCCGGTGAAGGGATCTCGGCTCTTTCCTCGTGGAATGAGGTGCAGGATATTCCAACTGAATATCTCTATGCAAAGCAACATGTAATCAACTATAGTGAAGTTATTACCCTGACGCAAACTTCTGCCCAAGGGGCCAGTCCCGGTGAAGGGATATCGGCCCTTGCCCCGTCGAATGAGGTGCAGGATATTCCACTGAATACCGCTATGCAAAACAAAAGGAAACCTCTTTGCAATAACACTTTTTAAATTTGTTCCAACAACTAAAAACAGGTTTGTTTAACTTTTTGCATTGATCAGAATCAACGCAGTCCCATCAATCAATCACACCAGAAAAGAACGAAAATAAAATGTACGTATATGCCATCCGCATTCGTCACCGGGTCCCGTCATCACCCGTTAGGTTACTTAACTAACGACAGAGCGAGGACTGGACTAGCGCGGGTGTAAAACATATACAACATCTAATAGTATATAAACCAATATACATAATCGCTCCAGGCGTGATAATATGCAACATTACAGAAAAGTAATAAGCATCACAAAACAATACAGATAATCTGGGATCCCCGGGTTTCACAGAGCCGCTGCTGAAACCCGACGTTCCCCTATCGTGTGGATAGACTGTGCAATGAAACCTAGACCCCTACGGGTGCGGCAAGTTACCCGCCAAAACCTGAAGCGAGGTAGTCCCCACAGCATAGTGAATGGAACACCCGGCACTTCACGGAATCCGGTAAATTGAGCACCCCTCCTTGGGTCAACCTGTACCCCCTACGAGTGCGGCGAATAGTCTGCCAATTCTAGAGTGGGACCCCTCTGCCTCTCAAAGCCATGAGATGCGGACCCGTTGCCCTCCAGAACCCGGCTATCCGTGCACTCCGTCGCGAGGTAAAACCTAGTACAGTAATGAAAAATAGTACAACAGGTACATCGACCGCAACCTGGTCGTGCCCCAAAAGAATATAATACAACAGGCAGTGACGGCAATCCACATGTTGGACGCTCGCCTCGCAATATCAAATGTACAAATAAACTCAAACTGTACTACCATTGCACACTGCTATCCACCACGACAAATCCGCAACATCACAGCACAACACAGAACATCAACGCGAATGTCACGTTCGCAAACCCGTCTAAAAGAACTATAGCAATCGGACGCGGTTTACCGATCAAATGACATTCCCGGTCGGAGATATAATGTAAGCACTGTAAACTAACATGTTTAAATTTCGATCGACTAAATATCACAAAGTGGGCCCCACGCAAATCTGGAGAACAGTAACAAAACCTGGGCCCAAAAGATATATACCAAAAACCCCAATTTCCAACATGGAATGCACTGTAGAAAACTGAGTGAGTGATCCCACTTTCCTGCGGCGGATCCGCGGCAAAACCCTAGCTGGGGCGGCGGATCCGCGGCAGAACAGTGGAATTACTTCCTCGAATTTCTACAGTATTCCTAAAAAACCCTGCACAGTTTTCTGAGATGTGTGAAATATTTTTAGGACACCGTTTAAAAACAACAGAAACTGTCAAGCAAGAAAAATGCGGTTTTTGATTTCCGGTTCGATCGATGTTTTAAACGCGTTAGCACAAGTTAGTATAGCAAAATGGTGAGGCTCTGATACCACTGTAAGTCTACGCTAGCGCCCCGGCCGTCTACAGACGCCAAATGCGGAACAAAAGTCTTTCTAACAGGCGCTATCGTATACTTTAACCCGGATCTGCCATTATTGCTAAACTAACAAACTGTAAAGAGTGTAGGAAGGTTATACCGAACGATCCGAGTCCTTCGTTCTTTAACCATCATCCCACGCTCCGTTGCGGCTGCTCCGATCTCGTCGATCTCCGATCTGCTCGTCCAGGTGGCACCACATCACCGATTCTTTAAACGGGCTCCCGCCTCTGACTCGAGGCAACTCGGTCGTCAAGTTTGCTAGAAGAGACGACCAAGAATGATGTAGAGAATGAGTAGATGACTTTGTCTCACTTCGTCCAAGTCCGTGGACGATCGGTTAATGAAGTTGCCATTTTATCGGGTGATGGAAATGAAAGAGGTAATGAAATTTCCATGCACCCTTAACCATAGTCTTTTCTCTCCAAAAATGAAATCAATCTCTCAAATGAGTGAATAGTGGGAGGAGAGAGGGGCCGGCCACTATTATAGAGGAGGGAGGTGATGGTAGGAGAGGGGGGTAACCTTAAGTAAATATCATAATGTGAACACAAAATAATATCTTAAGGAAAACAAGAAATGGTTAAAATCAAAGCATGAGTCACAAGACACCTCACCAAATCTAGAACCTTCTAGAACCTTCTAGAAGCATGACTCACCCTCATCCAAGAAAAGATAAATCCGTCTTTAACCGAATGTTAAAAGACGGCTGATAGAAAACTGAAAACTGGCAACTTCCAAAAGTGATCCTGAAAAGAATTTCAGGACAACCCCGAAACTGTATAAATATACCCGCATTTGTATTACGACCGAATACAAATGCAACTGAGACAAAGATATTATACCTACTCAATATAATACTCGGATCCGGCTTAGACCAAAGCCGACCAGTATCATCTGCCCGAAAAATAACACGTGCGTAAACGCACGTGCATTTTCCGAACCCTGCCATAAAACCATACGGCCTCTACAACGTTTTGCCCGAACTTGGGAAACTGTCTGTGGGGGACTCTAATGACTCGTCAGTACCCTGGCAGTGGGTTTAACCACAAACCATCAGCGGCACTAGCTATGCGTAACGGCTGCCCATGGACTGACCTCAAGGGAGGCCGAGGAGCGAACTCAAGGGAGACCGATGAGCGAACTCCTCCGAAAACCCTACTGAGCCTAACAGTGACAATGTATATACAGTCCGGTCCGTTCGTCAATGAGTATCGCATATCCGCCTAGGGGGCTAGTAACGTCAGACCCCCAATAGCAGTATAAGTCGTGTCGGAGTGTAGCCCAATAACACCCTTTGATACTACTGGAGTACCTACCAGTAAATCTCCTGCCATGGCCATGGACTATGTGTAATGGCTCTCCTAGACACAGCACGACCTCGCCCCCAATATCGGGAGAGACGAATCCCCTGCCGATCCGCTCACGTGCCTCCATATGGCTCGGGACTGTACCCAAAAGCTACCTGTTTGCACGACTCCTTTGAGCCGTGGTAGGGTAGAAATCAAAGCACAGTGGGAACTCACACGAGACAAATGACGACCTCAGGTCGATGAACTAACCTGTACACATGTCACCAGGGAACTGCTATCTGACGATAGGTATAGTACTAACTAGCAGATTCCCGGCGAGTCCTGTCCGGTGTACTCATAACCCAATGAGCACCTGTATACATCTTAGGTGATCCAACTGACACCAG
Organism: Agapanthus africanus; assembly: GCA_030015575.1. Taxonomy (NCBI): domain Eukaryota; kingdom Viridiplantae; phylum Streptophyta; class Magnoliopsida; order Asparagales; family Amaryllidaceae; genus Agapanthus; species Agapanthus africanus. The sequence continues at coordinate 363,487,793 of CM057341.1, read as the reverse complement.
TGGCTTATGAGACCGGCCACCGCCCCTCGTCGGGGTCTCGACTGTACACACTAGTCTACTCCGGAGTATAGATGCCTTGTCTCGAAACTCCCACGACTAGGGACCACAATTAAGGATATGCATATAAACTACCCAACTCTCACGTATATGATCGCCATCATACTGTTGGTAGTAAAGCAAGATCCTAAGGGCTCTATCAAAGTGTAACATGCAATCAGTCACCTGAACATGTACACGACTGATAAAGGCAAACCAGATAGCATACTATCATCTCGAGTAAGACTGTTCTACCGGGATAGGTCCTCCGCAATCATTGCAATCACGTACCTGCGATCCAATAATTGACTATGAGGGCACTATCTCCAACAGTTTTACGACAAGGGTTCGGACGCATACGTGTGTTTACATACGTACGACTTTCGGACAGTTTTTACCAGTCGGCTTTGGTTTAAGCCAGTTACTGGTATCCGGTTATTGGATTTATACAGTCTAAAGTTTTTCCGTATTTTTGCGGAAAGGAGGGGCATTCTCGTAATTGCGCGAGAAGCTTCTAAATGATGGTGACTAAGGAGGTTTAGGAGGCATATACAATGAATGTGATTAGTGAGTCATATGGATGATTCATCCATGTCATTAATGCATCATAAATGCTTAATGACTCATGGATGTGTATCATCACTAGATATTATCAAGCAGGGTTGTTAAATTCATTTTCTTTTCTTTTCTTGATAAAAGAAATGCTTGATATATATTATCATAACTCATTCTTCTCACTTCATTTTTATCTTCAGCTTCTCTCTCCTCAAGCTCTCCCTCTTCAAACCCTAATCCTCCCCTCTCATGTGTTGAGTACAAGGATTAGTTAGACTCATTAAACCATAACCCTCACTCTATTTCACCTAGCTTCTTTGATTAGCACTTAAAGAAGTTTAGTTGCCTCAAGTTTAGAGGCTAAGCTTGGAGTAAAGCTCTCGGGTGGATCGTCTACTACTTCGAGAAGGCCGAGGAGGAGGTGGAGTTCGTAAAGACGAAGGACACGGTTCTTTAGGTATAATCCCTTTACATAGTAGTTGTTAACAACTATGTTTGTTGTTAGTTATCGTTTAGCTTCGATTCATGCGGTTAGTCGATGTTTAAGCAAAGAACAAGATCGTTTTTCATATTTCCGCCTCCCCGCAAGTCGTGGGGTGTTGTACATCGACTTACATTGCGCTCTTGAACTGCTCTTCTGCACTTTCTGGACTGGCGCTCAGCGCCAAATGCACCATGTATCAATCGCGTATGTACTGCTTAATAACTAGCGCCTTGCGCTTCTGAAATAGCGCACTGCGCTCATGGGCAGGCGCTCAGCGCCAAGCGCACCATGTGTCACTTACGTGTGCGCCACTAAACTGAAAGCACAATGCGCTCATGAATTAGCGCTCTGCGCTCATAAAGTGGCGCAATGCGCCCATCATCTGGTGCTTAGCGCCGAGCGCGACACGTGTCCTTCACGTATGCGCCACGTGGTAGCAGCGCACTGCGCTCTTTGACTGGCGCAAAGCGCCAAGCGCACCATGTTTTGCGCTGACAGAACATAAATTTTTCTCTAATAAATCCCAGAGTTATGATGAATGCTCAGCATTCAATAAAAAACAAAACATTGTCGGAATGCAATTCAATGCTCAGCATTGTAAAAGGGCCAAGCCCAAATAAAGGTTCCAACAGTCCAAAATAAATGTTAAAACATTTTAACTCGATTGGACTTAGCCCAAGATTGGCCATAAGTCCTCAACTCATATTAATTGAGCCCATCTGCTCTTAAATATTTTAACAGATCTTAGCCCCAAATTGGACCATAGATCTTTCAACCAACTCATATCGGTTTCAAGGGTACATCTCTGAACCCCTCTGATATATGTCGTTGTAATCCTTCAACATCTTCAGAAAGGTGACGGGTCCCGACAACCATACATTTCACAGACTATGACGTCTTTAAACTGGACTAAGGGGTCCCTAAGCGCATGGACTATGATGTCCTTAACCTCGGATTGTGGGGTCCTTTAAAACCCATGGACCGAGATGTTCTTAAACTAACATTGGACCGAGATGTCCTTAAACTAATCGACCGCAACGTTCCTAAACTAAACAATAGAGCCCAAATGCTCTTTTGTTGGATCTAAATAATCCTATTAAGTTGATCTTAGTCTAAAATGAGACTAACGTATCCTTACCAAACGTTTAAGTTGATCTTAGTCTCAAATGAGGCTAACGTATTCTTAAACTCAATCCAAAACCCAAATCTAAGAAAATACGGATTTGGACTAATCCACGCCTTACAGGCGACAACATAAATTTGTCTCCGTATACAATCCACGGGCAACCAAAAACAAAACAAACACCCACGACACGAAGTGACCATCTGGAGAAGGAGAAAGTTGTTACCATAATGCGGTAGCGTAATTAACTGCAAGGGCTTACGCCTGCAGGGAAGAGCGTCCCCACAATCAAAAAACCCCTCAACGAGGGGGAATCTGATGAAGTCTGCTATATCGGCCGCATCCATTTAAACCTTCGATACATGGTGTCATAAATCAACTTGGCACCTTCAGAGAGGTGGACAGATAGCACCAATTAGCATCTGCCCCAAAATTCAGGCAAGACGGACCTGCGCGGTTGCGTCTCCGTGTTTCGGTGGGGAACAGATTCTGGCACGCCCGGTGGGACCTTTTCCTCTTTCCACTCCACACTTAGTGTGTCGTGTTCGCGAACAAATCGCGGTTTGATATGGTTGCCCTTGGGTTCGAGGTACTAAGATTTGGTGTCTTGCTTCGTGCAGAAAACAGAAGATCAATGGCTTCAACCTGCACTAACTGCAACTGCAACTCTCGCTCCATCCCGTCCGGAGGAGTGACTTACGGGCCCCAAGGAGCCTCCATTTTTGCTATGCCGGTGGAACAGGTCGTTCAAGCCACCACTGGATTGTTTTTCGGGACCATGCTCCCGCCAACAAGCTTCAGCGCTCCTGTACCAACATAAGAAGCTCAGAAGAAGTCGGTCTTTGATCGGCTTACAACTACTGCGGCCCCTCTCAACGGGTCGTCCAGCTCCAACGCCTCGATCTTTGACAGACTGTACCAAAGCTCAGTTGGGCCCTTGAAGAAGCCCGCGGTACCAGAAATGGTTATCCCAAAACGGATAGCCATATCTGCTCCCGAAGTCGTCAAGACGGCTTCTCCTGCTAAAGGGTCGGTCTTCATAAGAGTGACTATTTCAGCTCCTATTCTAGGCGAAATCGTCAAGGTTGCTTCCCCTAATCGGAAGTCTGCCTTCGATAGGTTGGCCACCCCCACTCAGCGGACATCAGTCTTCAATAAGCTGACAACGACAACTTCTGACCAACAAAGGGGGCATGAGGAAATCACCCCTATAGCTGAACCAACTCCATCCGCACGACACGCTCGCCGTCGTCACTGGCGCCGAGTAAGGAAAGCTGGGGGCAGCTCCCCTTCTAGACTAACTCCGCCAGCTCCTATGGTGGAAATCAATGCTGTTGTTCCAACTGGGAACGGTTTTGAACCGCTTAGGAGGGTTCGCAAGAACTCTCCAACTGCCGTGCTGAAGAGATCTCCTCTACCTATGGAGATTACTACAGAAAAGAAGCCGGAGCAGCCCCCTCAGCGGCTGTCCTCCAAAATTTATAAAGTCTGGTGATAGGTCCAGGAATCGGTGATTAACCAGGACTACTCTCGCCGGCCAAAGAAGCTCAAAGCTCAGCAAGAAAAGAGCTATCTCGTGGTACCAAAGGAGACGTCATCCGTCTGGGTGCTCGCTGCAACGGCCCCCTCGACTTCAACTGCTCACAAGAGAAGGAGGCCAGAGAAAGCCCTCGTGAATGCGACAAACCACAAGGACGTCGAATCTAAACGCCCCAAGTCCAGGGGCATTGTAATACATACCGTTACGTGGCTTCCGGAAAAGAAGAAAGTCGTGCTTCTACGGGTCATCGGCCGCTTATCGATCGTTAACGAAAGCTCAGGAACAACACCAGCAGAAACTTTAGAAGATGCTGACTGCAATGGTCGCACTCACTGGGCCAAAAGAAAATCCAGAAACCTCGGAGCAGTGTCGGGAACAAGAAACTGATACTGAATTCCTCCGAAGAATGCTCGAGAGGAAAGAAAAAGAAGTCGCAGAACAGGCAGCCAACATCAAACGAATGGCTCTTTTGTTCCAAGATATGGCTGGAATGATGTTACAGCCGGAACCTCCAGCTGAAGACCCCCCGATCATCATTGAAGATGACAGAGGGGAGACATCGAACCCCTCTCCGGCTCTTTCAGTAGCCAAAGAAGAGACAATCTCTAAGGCCGCCTTGGACGCTACATCGCTCAGCAAATACGAGCTCACCAGGCAAACGAAGCGGCTTGGCAGGTCGTTAAGACTGGACGACCTTATCCAAGCTGGTATGACCAAATAAGGTACCCGTCGGGATATACGATCCCTAAATTTCATGTATATAAAGGGACGGGAAATCCGCATCAGCATGTTGCCCAGTTCAGAGCCTTGTGCGGCAACACCGGGGGTGATGATAAATTTCTGCTTCGCTAGTTTGTTGGTAGCTTGTCGGAAACGGCATTCGAGTGGTATTCTGAACTTCCAAACGACTCCGTCAAGACTTTTGCAGAGATGGAGCTATTATTCACCCAGCGTTTCGTGAGTTCTAGTGAACGTACCCCAATAACGGCATTGATCAATGCCAGGGTGAAGCCAGGTGAAACGTGGGTGCAATACGCAATACGATAGCGAAATTTATGGTCAAAATGTGAGCAGCGCATCGAGGAAGCGCCGGCAGTGGGCATGTTCGTGGGCACTCTTGACCCTCAAGAAACTATTTCCCAATTCATGATGTTCTTCAAGCCGACCACGTTCCAGGCCTTGATCGAAAAACTGGCCCAAATGGACCAGATGGGTCATAGACCGTCTCCTTCAAACCCGGAGCCGCGGAACGAAAAGGGTAAAGGGAAGGCGACCGTCGTCGCGAATACTCAACAGCAGCCCAGTGGCCCAAAACTAACTGATCGCTTAGACGAGAGGCGGCAATTCTATAATGAGAAGATGAAGCGCCCTTATTCGTTTCCCCGGGACAAAACGAAGAGATTGTTCGAGCTAGCGGTGTGCAACAGGCTCATCAATCTGCCGAATCCAAATTGACCGTTGCAACTCGGCGAGGCTAATAGTCCCAATTATTGCCCTTACCATCAAACGGTAAGACATCCAATTAAAGATTGCTTTGTCTTTAAAGGCTGGATTGAAGATCAATACCAACAGGGCAAATTTTCCCTGTCCGAGAATTGGAAGGTGAACCCATCACAGCCACACGCTCCCAAGAAGACGGACACACTGGAGGCATCATGCTCTTTCATAGAAGAAGCTCCATAGGAGGTCGCTCTTTCAGCCAAGACTAAAAGAATGCTGAAAGATCTCCAAACATACCCGGCAATCAGGTGGAAGAATCCACTGGAACCCGAGATCATCGAGGGAATGCTAAACCCGCGCCCAACTCCAAAAATTGGTGGTGATAGTCAGAGCGCTCACACCCAGCCGTCAAAGTCTTCGAAAAAGAAGAAGAAGACCAAAAAGCCCGTGAAGTCTGGTGATAAGCGCACGGACCTGCAAAAACAGATTGACGTGCTGGAAGAATATAATCAAAATGCGCGGACTCCAGTCACACTCCAAGAATTTCTCAGCCACGTCCTTGAGGACGGAGATGATAACAATGGAGAAGACTCGTCGGATGAATCTGAAGATTATGTGGCAAGTTGCCATGTAATCTCTCACTCGTCGATGAATGATGAAGAAGCTCCTTACATAAAGAAACTGGGGGCAGATCCTGAGCAGGAACTTCTAGGGCCATCAGATGAAATGATTGATGCATTCCTGGACGAAGCTCTTCTTAAAAGCAAACCTGCTCGAGAGCGTAAGATGGTCATATTTGAAAAAGCCAGACGCCGGTGACTGGACGAAAGGGTTGAAACACTCCCGCCAGATCAAAATACATCCGCTGCAAATAAAAGCAGGTTCAAGACGAGGAAGAGGGTCACCAAAGCCATATCGATGGGAATGAGGCTGCCACCCTTCGAAGAAAGCACTCTTGGTGAAGCGGAAATACATCCTAGCTACTGCTTATATCATCGAAAGATTGCGCACCCCACCGAAGAGTGCAACGCTTTTAAAAGATGGTGGCAGGGATATGTTGCTCACCGGCAACATTTCAAGCGGATGAAACGCAAAACTCATCGGGAGCAAAGAAATACGACTGAGGAGCGTAAAAGAACTACCGGCAACTGTCACATGGTTGACGCTGGGGGATCACAAGTTCTCACCTTCGGGAACGACTCTGACGAAGAAATGACTTTTGGCCCTCTCTTTAAAGAATCCACCTCGGGAAAAGAGGAAGAACCGAAGACCTGTGAAAATATTCAGCTGCACAATCGTACGCTGCTCGAAAAGAATCTTGGGCCCTCGAACAGTGGGTCAAATAGAAAAGATAAGGGGAAAGAAAAGGTCCCTGAGGATATCATCCTTGATGACCAAGCCGTCAAAGAGCTGACAGCCAAGGACCCGCCAAAGAAAAGTAAGGTGGACTACAATGTTCTGGCACACTTAAGAAAGATACCTTCGCAGCTAAACATTCTCGACGCCCTTCTGCTATCCAAAGAGGCTAGAAATTCATTGATCAAGGCACTACATGAGCCAGAGCAATTCCAAGCTTTCCTCGCCGAAGAAAAGATGAAGGACGAGCCCGAAGAAGTACATGCAGCCGATATCACCTTCAGCGATGAAGATCTCCTCCTCGGGACGTGCGAGAATAACCGTCCCCTTTATATCTCCGGATACTGTCATGATATCAAGATAGGCAAAATCCTGGTTGACAATAGGTCCTCCGTTAACCTCCTCAATGTAAGAGTGTTGAAGGAGATATGCATGAGCGTTCAACACCTCGCTCGGGATAAGATCACCATCTCCGGGTTCGACTCTCAGTCATCATGAACGCTTGGGTCCGTGATACTGACGTTACGCTTTGGGCTGCTCGTTACTGATATCAAATTCCATGTCATTAACGCTAAGACCTGTTATAACGCTTTGCTCAGCCGGCCTTGGTTACACGAGTACAACATCACCCCTTCTACACAACATTAGTGTATGAAGTATTTCAAGGATGGTCTCGAGTACACTGTGACAGGAGAACTAAACCCATTCTCCGTGAACGAAGTTCGTAAATATGAGGATGCAAAGTATTTTTTGCCGTACTTTGAGGACACGGAGAGATGCTATAAACCGAAGAACAAAGCTATCATATCTATTCTGGTCTTCGGGAGTGATACCGAGGAGGAATAAGGAATAGTTTATTCAGAACCGTCCCAACGCAACAAGCCAGGACCATCCACCCCTATGTTGATCTTCGGCAGCGATTCGGAAGATGAGGTCAATGCTGTATTTTCCATTCGGCCATCAATACAAGCCTTCGCTAGCGATGATCGGAGTTTGCAAATTGCCATGGTTCTGCAAGAGCATTACAAAGAGCTTGACACGCTTGATACCTATAGTGTGCAAGAATTGCAGACATTCTACGTCCCTCCCAGGCGAAGAGATGAAAAGGAGATTCTCTTTTACCGATCAAAGGAAACCAAAGTAGAGAGAGAAATTTGGCATGGCGCCGATTTTGCGCTTGACAGGCTCCAGCCCATCCGTCTGCCCAGATACTACACAGAAGGATTAAAAAGGCTGTTGAAGCGTCAAGGCATACCCTTCAAACAGACTGCTCGACAAGCTCGGTTCTACAACAGGATCTGGAACTTCCTCAGAACTCAACGGAAGTTGCCCAATAGGAGAATGGAAACAGTCAGGCCTGGGTATGTTCAATCCAAGGAACGAGAGCGATTCTGCGGCTGCTACGTCATATATGACTTCGATGAAGAAGGAGATGCTCTGTGGGAGGATGCTAACCTTGAACCAAAATGAGTTCCCCTCGTGAAAATGCCAAGTCTTTCGTTCAAAGAACAAATGGACAAGCTTATAAGGGAAGCGGGTCAAAAGGTTCGAGACGATCATAATCGCGAAATGGCTATCTACGAGAAATCCAGGACACAGTGCCTCCTTCAACAGGCCGTAGAGAATGACACTGCTTTTCGTCACCAGCCCGTCATACAAAATACCCGGCGCAGAGGAAAAAATTAACCAAAGAACGGAAAAAACGCTCGACAGCGACAAAGCGGGACACAGAAGCCACGCGATCGAGAATCGAGCAACCAAGATTCGTCTCTTATAAAGAAGATGGGTCGAGAATATTCTTTTCCTCAGGACAAGACAAAGATGATATTCGATCTTGTCATGAAACACCATATGATGACACTCCCGGAGTCCAAGCATCCCGAGCAAGTGGACGAGGTCTCTCACCCAAACTATTGCTCTTATCACCAAGCAATAGGGCATCCTCTCGAAGACTGCTTCACCTTCAAGAACTGGGTTGAAGACCAGTATCAACTCGGCAGATTCGCTCTATCCAGCGGTTGGAGGGTAACCCCGCCGCAGAAGCATGAACCGAAAGCTACAAAAGCAGAGCCGGATCAACGTCGGTCTTGGAAGCGATCTCGTACCTGTCATATGATAACGCTGTCAGAAGAAGAACTCGAGAATATGGACGACCTCCACTGGTTCTTCGAAAACGATGATGGCGAGGTGATCTCAGAGTTTCCACCGGCGCCAAAAGAGCTGGAAGATGGAATACATTCTACTGCAGATAAGCTCAAGAAAATTGATTTGGGGACGGTAAGTGACCCGCGGCCAACATTCGTCAGTGAGCTGTTGTCTGAAGAAAAGGTGGCTACGCTAAAGGACGTGCTCATGCAGCATAGAGATTGCTTCGCATGGAACTATTTCGAGATGCCAGGACTAGACCCAGAGATTGCTGTAAAAAAATTGGCAATATCCCCGGACGCCAAGCCGATCAAACAAGCGCCGAGAAGAATGCGGCTCGAGCTTGGGATGAGCATCAATGCCGAGGTCAAGAAACTAATTGACTCCGGTTTTATCCAAGAGGTTCAATATCCTGATTGGATCGCTAACATCGTCCCGGTGATGAAGAAAAATGGGACGGTACGCATATGTGTGGACTTTCGAGATCTCAACAAAGCTTTCCCAAAGGACGACTTTCCAGTACCAGTCACTGAGCTGATGATAGATAACACATCCACTCACGAAGTTTTCTCCTTCATGGACGGATCATCAGGATACAATCAGATAGTGATGCATCCCGAGGACCAGAAGCACACCGCTTTCCGAACCCCTTTGGGCATATTCTGCTACAAGGTGATGCCCTTCGGTCTAAAGAACGCCGGTGCCACCTATCAGAGGGCCATGACGAAGATCTTCGATGACCTCATACATGAAATCGTCGAATGTTATATCGACGACCTCATAGTTAAAAGAAAATCATACGAGGAACATGTAGAGCATCTGAAGATCGTATTTCAACGCCTTCGGCAATACAACTTGAAGATGAACCCTCTCAAATGCGCATTCGTAGTTTCCTCAGGCAAGTTCCTAGGATTCGTCGTCCGACACCGAGGCATCGAGATAGACTTGTCGAAGATCAAGGCGATCATGGAAATGCCCCCGCCAAAGACTCTCAAGCAACTGCGGTCTCTCCAAGGAAAGCTCGCGTATATCCGGCGGTTCATAACCGATCTATCCGGCAAGTGCCGCCCCTACAGTCACTTGATGAAGAAGGGAACCCCTTTCGTCTGGGATCACAAATGCCAAAGCGCACTAGACAAAATCAAGCAATACTTGCAGAATCCTCCGGTGCTGACTGCTTCAATCAAAGGAAAACCTCTCAATCTGTACACAACAGCCCTTGAAGGTTCTTGAGGCACGCTGTGGGTACAAGTGAACGATCAAGGGAAAGAAAGAGCTCTATACTATCTGAGTCGAGTTCTCCTGGGGGTAGAAAGCAACTACTCCCCCATCGAAAAACACTGCCTAGCGTTGATCTTCGCGGTAACGAAGCTCAGACACTACGCATTGGCACATGAGGTCCATCTCATATCAAAGGTGGATCCTCTCAAATATTTGATGTCGAAAGCTATATTAATAGGACGGCTCGCTAAATAGGCCCTGCTCTTGATGGAGTTCTCGATAACTTATCTTCCCCTCAAGGCAGTGAAAGGTCAGGCTATCGCTGACTTCCTCGCTGAGCATCCGATACCCGCCGATTCTCCTTTGAACTGCGAATTGCCCGACGAGCGCGCGTTTGACATGATCGATAGGGAAAGAAGGGAGAAGGATACCCGGTGGGAACTCTATTTTGATGGAGCATCTTCCATGAAGAAGCGCAAACAAAGCACCCCCATAATCAAATCAGGGGTAGGCCTCATCTTCGTGACTCCACAAGGAGGGATAATGCGCTTCGCCTTCTCCTTAACAGAACCGAGGACAAACAATGATGCTGAGTATGAAGCTTTGATAGCAGGTCTTGAAATCGCTGTCGACATGGGAATTGAGAATCTCCTCATATACGAAGACTCCCAGCTGATCGTTAGTCAAGTAAACGACGACTATCAAACGTGCAAACCAGAGTTGGTGAAATACGGCGAGAGAGTGCAGCAATTGCTGACTCGAATCCCTTCCTACACACTAGAAAGCATACCGCGTGCGGAGAATAGCAAGGCGGATGCGTTAGCCAAGCTCGCTAAGGAACTGGCTGACGAGAGCCTCGATGACGTGAGGATCATTATGCAAAGCCGTCGGGTTCTTGCACCGGCAGAAATATCTCCGGAGTCATCCGAAGAGAAGGGAGCGACCGAGCAAATGGCTCTGCAAATAAAAGACCAGGAAAAGGCTGAGGATTGGAGAGAAGTCTTTATAGACTACTTCAAATCCCGTCGAACACCTGAAGATGCGTCCTCAAGACTTCAGCTTATGAAACGAGCTCTGTCTTTCACCTTCGTCAATGATACTCTGTATAAGTGGTCATTTGATTCTCTGTGGCTAAGATGCCTGAGACCTGAAGAGGCAAAGAGAGCCAAGAAACTCACGATAGACTCTGCGGTTCTCACCAAGCCGGCCTGAAGATGAAGCTGAAGATTAAAAGGATGGGCTACTATTAGCCCACGATGATCCAGGATTGCCTCGAATACGCGAAGCAGTGCCACTCATGCCAAATTCATGGAGACTTCATTCACCAACATCCAAATCCACTACATCCAACGGTGGCTAGCTGGCCGTTCGAAATGTGGGGAACCGACATAATCGGACCCATCGAACCAGCATCGTCCTGAGGACATCGATTCATTTTGGTGACAACTGATTATTTCTCCAAATGGGCAGAAGCAGTACCGCTAAGGGAAGTGAAGACGGAGAATATTCTCCATTTCTTCAAGACGCACGTCATTCATCGGTTTGGCACTCCGCGACGGATTATCTCCGATAACGGGCCAGCCTATAGAAGCCACAAGATCAGCCGCTTCTCACAACAGCATAACATAGACTGGAGATATTCTTCGGTCTATAATCCCCGAGCTAACGGTCTAGCCGAGGCTTTTAACAAGACCTTGACGAAGATCGTGAAAAAGACGGTGTCTCGAAATAAGAGGGACTGGCACGAGAGACTGCATGAAGCTCTTTGGGCGTATCGAACTACGTTCAAAACGGCCACGAATACAACGCCATATGCATTGGTATTCGGCACAGAAGCGGTCCTCCCTCTCGAGATAGAGTTACCCTCTCTACGAGTGGAGGTTCACTACGAGCTAATAGACGAAGAAAATGCCCACCTTCGGCTGGAGGAACTTGATGCCTTCGACGAAACCCGGCTCATGGCGCAACAAATTCTAGAGGCTTATAAAGCAAAGATGATGCGCTCATATGAGAGATTGACTAGGCCAAGAACATTCCACCAAGGCGAACTCGTGCTAGTAGTCAAGAGACCCATGATCTCTAATCGTGCCAAACGGGGGAAATTCGAGCCGAACTATGAAGGCCCGTATATCATAGACAAAGTTTATCAGGGTGGAGCTAACCTACTCATGGACATGCATGGTGAAAGACTTTTCAGGCCAATAAATGGTCGCTTCCTAAAAAAATACTACGCCTGACGAGTCATGACCTAGGCCAATGTTAGATAACGATGCCTATGTCCGCTTGCTATCTTCCTAAGACTAAACTCTATAAGTAGTAGCCGGTTTACGGACCGAAACGTCCTTAAACTAACAACGGACCGCTATGTCCTAAAACTGGCTGTTGACCGAGACGTCGATAAACTACTGTGGACCGCAGCATTCCAAGGCTGACAAAAAAAAATAATGAAATAAAAAATATATATATAAAAAAGAGAAAACGGTATTTCCATAAGTAAATGGGCACGGATGAAAACTCAAAAGGGCTCCGTGAGTAAAAACAGCAGGGCTACTGGCGAGTTTTTGTGATAACTCGAAAGGGCGCAACCTCGTTAAAAAACACTTGCAAGGTCCTCTCGACCCTGTAAGGAGAAACCACCTGCGTGAGATCCTTATGACTCACAAGGGAGAAACACACTTAGGGATCCCCACGATTCCTAAGGAGAAATTACACTTGTGAGATCCTCACGACTCGTAAGGAGAACCCTCCTATGAGACCCTCACGGCTCATAGGATTCAAAAGTCTTAAGTTACAGGGATCTGAACCTGTTCTTAAGCAGCCATCACAACCTCCAATGTTTCCCTACAAGCGGTTCAATATTGACCCTTGTATACAATCCACGGGCGCGAATAAACATTTCCCTAACAAGGTCCTACCCGCGACTAAGGATATGTTTACACGGTGAACAACCCTTGTAAGTCTTCTCGACTCATAAGGAGAAAACACTCTTGTAAGATCCTTACGACTTACGAGAAGCCATACACTTAGAAATCCTCATGATTCTTAAGGAGAAAACGCACCTACGAGATCCCACGACTCATAGGGAGAAATACCTTTTTGAGACCCTTACGGCTCATAAAGCCAAAAGCCTTAGTCGACAGGATCTTAACCCTGTCTACTAAGCCACCTTTGTTCGACATCGACGAAGGCAAATGATGATTCGCTCCTGGCAATTTCCCAGTTGCAGCGATGTTGATGCCGAAATTGGTGTCAAATTCCAAAACTCATGGCAAAAAGCCAGCAAGCCACACATGCATATGAAATAGCCGAAATGATGGGGCAACTTGCAAACAAATTCAGCAAATAAAAGTGTATGCATGCAAAATAGCCGAAATGATTGGGAAACTCGCAACCAAAAGCAGTGAATAAAAATAAAACAAATAGCCGAAATGATTGGGCACCGCGAAAAATAGCCGAAATGATTGGGCAATCGCGATCTTCGTGATATAAAAGCTGAAATGATAGAGCATCGCGGAAAGAAAAATATATAAAAAGAAACTTTTGCCCTACAGGTGATATCACATCAATCCCTGTATACAATCCAGGGGCGCAAACAAAGAAGGAATCATAACTTCCCTCCCCAGGCTCCATCAGAAGAAGAAGCCAAATCTCAATGGTTCACAGACAGCCTGGAGATCGTCTCAACATTCGTCTTATTTCAACAGACACAACATCAACAAAACGGAACCGCGGCAATTCCAAGTTCCATGACTCGGCGGTACACAGACAACCGACAGTCAACCCTCGACTCCGTGAAATGCGGATAAAGTCAACCCTTCCTGGTTTCGTGGAACGCGGCCTATGTCAATCCTGACCCCGTGGGAAACGCCCAGAGCGGATCCTGGTCCTCGTAGAGCACGGCTATGTCAATGAGACCCCGTGGGAAGCATCCAGAGCAAAATTCCTGGTCACATGGAACAAGGCTATGTCAATCTTGACCCCGTGGGAAATTTCCAGAGCGGATCCTGGTCCTCGCAGAACACGTCTATGTCAAACCGACCCCGTGGGAAGCATCCAGAGCAAATTCCTGGTCACGTGGAACACGGCCTATGTCAATCCTGACCGCGTGGAAAATGTCCAGAGCGGAGCCTGGTCCTTGCAGAACACGGCTATGTCAATCAGACCCCGTGGGAAGCATCCAGAGCAAAATTCCTGGTCACGTGGAACACGGCTATGTCAATCCTGACCCCGTGGAAAATGTCCAGAGCGGATCCTGGTCCTCGCAGAACACGGCTATGTCAAACCGACCCCATGGGAAGCATCCAGAGCAAATTCCTGGTCACGTAGAACACGGCCTATGTCAATTCTGATCCCGTGGGAAACTTCCAGAGCGGAGCCTGGTCCTCGCAGAACACGGCTATGTCAATCACACCCCATGGGAAGCATCCAGAGCAAAATTCCTGGACATGTAGAACATGGCCTATGTCAATTCTGACCCTGTGAGAAACGTCCAGAGCGGATCCTGGTCCCGCGGAACACGGTTGATGTCAATCCTGACCCCGTAGGAAGCATCCAGAGCGGAGCCTGGTCCTCGCAGAACACGGCTATGTCAAACCGACCCGTATGAAGCATCCAGCGCAAAATTCCTGGTCACGTGGAACACGGCTATGTCAATCTTGATCCCGTGGGAAATGTCCAGAGCGGATCCTGGTCCTCACAGAACACGGCTATGTCAAACCGACCCCGTGGGAAGCATCCAGAGCAAATTCCTGGTCACGTGGAACACGGCCTATGTTAATACAGACCCAGTGGGAAACGTCCAGAGCAAAGCCTGGTCCTCGCAGAACACGGCTATGTCAATCAGAGCCCGTGGGAAGCATCCAGAGCAAAATTCCTGGTCACGTGGAACACGGCCTATGTCAATCTTGACCCCGTGGAAAACGTACAGAGCGAATCCTCGTCCTTGCTGAACACGGCCTATGTCAATCCTGACCCCGTGGGAAGCATCTAGAGCAGAGCCTGGTCTTCGCAGAACACGGCTATGTCAAACCGACCCGTGGGAAGCATCTAGAGCAAATTCCTGGTCACGTGGAACACGGTCTATGTCAATCCTGACCCTATGGGAAACGTCCAGAGCGGATCCTGGTCCTCGCAGAGCACGGCTATGTCAATCAGACCCCGTGGGAAGCATCTAGAGCAAATTCCTGGTCACGTGAAACACGGCCTATGTCAATCCTGACCCCGTGGGAAACGTCCAGAGCGGAACCTGGTCCTCGCAGAACACGGCTATGTCAATCAGACCCCGTGGGAAGCATCCAGAGCAAAATTCCTGGTCACATGGAACACGTCCTATGTCAATCCTGACCCCGTGGGAAACATCCAGAGCGAATCCTGGTCCTCGCAGAATACGGCTATGTCAAACCGACCCCATGGGAAGCATCCAGAGCAAATTCCTGGTCACATGGAACATGTCCTATGTTAGTCCTGACCCCATGAAAAATATCCAGAGCGGAGTCCGTTCCTCGCAGAATACGGCTATGTCAAACCGACCCCATGGGAAGTATCCAGAGCAAATTCCAGGTCACGTGGAACACGACCTATGTCAATCCTGACCCCGTGGGAAACGTCCAGAGCGGAGTCTGGTCTTCGCAGAACACGGCTATGTCAATCTGACCCCGTGGGAAGCATCTAGAGCAAAAATCCTGGTTTCGTGGAACGCGGCCTATGTTAATCCTGACCCCGTGGGAAACGTCCAGAGCGGATACTGGTCTTCGCTGAACACGGCCTATGTCAATTCTGACCCTGTGGGAAGCATCCAGAGTGGAGCCTGATCCTCGCAAAACACGGCTATGTCAAACCGACCCCATGGGAAGCATCCAGAGCAAATTCCTGGTCATGTAGAACACGGCCTATGTCAATCCTGACCCCGTGGGAAACGTCCAAAGCGGAGCCTGATCCTCACAGAACATGGCTATGTCAATCCGACCCCGTGGGAAGCATCCAGAGCAAAATTCCTGGTCACGTGGAACACGGCCTATTTCAATCCTGACCCGTGGGAATCGTCCAGAGCGGATCCTGGTCCTCGTTGAACATGGCCTATGTCAATCCTGACCCCATGGGAAGCATCCAGAGCGGAGCCTAGTCTTCGCGGAACATGGCTATGTCAATCCGACCCCGTGGAAAGCATCCAGAGCAAAATCCTGGTCACGAGGAACACGACCTATGTCAATCCTGACCCCGTGGGAAATGTCCAGAGCGGATCCTGGTCCTCGCTGAACACGGCCTATATCAATCCTGACCCCGTGGGAAGCATCCAGAGCGGAGCCTGGTCCTTGCAGAACATGGCTATGTTAATCCTACCCCGTGGGAAGCATCCAGAGAAAAATCCTGGTTTCATGGAACGCGGCTTATGTCAATCCTGACCCCGTGGGAAGCATCCAGAGCAAAATCCTGGTCATGTAGAACAAGGCCTTTGTCAATTCTGACCCCGTGGGAAACGTCCAGAGCGGAACCCGGTCCTTACGAAAAACGGTTCATGTCAATCATGACCCTGTGGGAAGCATCCAGAGCAAATCCTGGTCCCGTGGAACACGGCTGAAGTCAATCTTGACCCCGTGGGAAATGCCCAGATCAACTCCTGACTCCGTGAAATGCGGATAATGGCAACACTATCAATCACTTACAGATCCTCTCGACCCGTAAGGAAGAAAACTCTCTTTTAAGATCCTTACGACTCATAAAAGAAAACACACTTAGGAATCCTCACGATTCCTAAGGAGAAAATACACCTACGAGATCCTCTCGACTCGTAGGGAGAAAAAATCTTTATGAGACCCTCACGGCTCATGAAGTTGAAAAGCCTTAGGCAGCAGATCTGCACCTGCTTTCTAAGCCACCACTAACTCTCGAAGAATTCAAAACGGAATGCTCTCTCTATCATCTGCAGACTACGCTTACTAAAATGACATGCTGATAACAAAGGAAAGAAGAAAGCAAAGAGATGACACAAGACATTGCGAAAGAAATGTATCTTTTATTCATAAATTCAATTGGGTACAAAATACATCATATGAAAGAATAAAAAAAAGGGATACATTTTATTCAAAATTACGAATGGTACAAAAACAATTATTGAAAGGGAAGCATTTTCAATAGACCAATCAACCGCTCGCGCACTTCCCTCAGCCCCTTTTCTTGGTCAGCTGCCGCGGCTAACTCTGCTTCGACCTGGGCTCTTTTCTGCAAGTAGGATGAAAGTTGCTCTTCGACGACCCGCTGAGCTGCCCCACAATTCTGGGTATCTCTCTCGATGAGGTCGAGCTTTTGCCTCAGCGTAAGCCCGTCAGAAATACATTGTAGAAGGCTTTCGAAGATAACTTTCAACCGTGCAGCGTTTGCATCAACTTGAGCATGCAATCGAGCAGATTCGCTTGAAGTCTCTTCGTACTCCTTATGCTTTAAGGCCGCTTCATGTTCAAGATGGCGGAAGTAGGGAGTGCTCTCCTCGACCCATGCAGCCCGCTAGGAGTTCACAGCCAAGACCTCGGGGGCAGGACGTTTAAACTCAAGCTCATGCAGACATGCCTCGATTTTTCTGCAGTGATTAACCCAGGACTCCACAAAGCCTTCATTATGAAAGTGCACGAGCATCGCCAGCATGGGATTAACCTTAGCAGCAAAATCTGCAGCAAGGGCAGGAGTCTCCGTATCAAGCTCCTCGAGGTGATCGATCAACATGAACAGGCTATTCACAGCACCTTTGGAAGAGGGATGTCGAGAGAAGGGGCCTGCTGGCATTATAACTTGAGACTCAAACGGAGCTGAAGTCGATGTCACAGCTACAAAGCAAATCACAGTCAAATAACGGTTCAAGAAATAAAGGAGGTTCATGAACAACAGAGTTTACTATACCGGCTGCAGCAGGTGGCAAGACCGGGAGTACTGGTGGTGCAACTGTTCTTTCGTCTCCTCCTTCGATCTGTAGGGCTGAAATTAAAACAAAGAAGAATTAGAAACGATTTGACTACCCATAAAAGAAAAGAAGGGACGTTAGCTGAAGGCTGTACTCACCAGCTCCGCTAGAAGAGGCAATCTCTGACTGAAAGGAGAAGTGTGGGTGTAGCACTTGATACAGGTGATCAAAAAGGAATCCTATGAGAATTTAATAATGCAATGTCAGTACATAAAGTATACTGCCTACAATGAAGCTGATAGGTCACAAATCTGCACCTTCCAGCATTTGAGATGGTACGAGAGAAGGTAAAGGAGCAGTCACCGTTAAAGCAGCAACTTGAGATGCTTCCTCGGGTGGCACAACCCCAGCGCTCATCACACCTGCATTAGAAATAAGAGAAACCTGTCAAAAGAAATTGAAAAGGATTGCAGAATAAAGGGGAGAGAAATGACCCAAAAACTACCTGCTGAATCGCCGGTCGAGACCGCGACAAGGGAGTCACTGGATGCAGCGAATGCTTCACCCTCCTCCATCGGAACGGTCTTGCCACCCGTAGCCTCATCCTCCGACTCTACGAGAATCGTCGTGACACTTGCAGCGCCCGGCAATGGCAAGGACCCACATGGAGAAAGAGTGACGATTGGAGCAGTGCCCGACTCTTGAGAAAGAGTGGCTACCTCGGGCTCAGCGATTGTAGCCATCTCACTTACCGCTACCTCAGGCTCGGCGATTGTAGTCGTCTCACCTACCGCTACCTCAGGCTCGGTGGTTGCTGCCACGTTACCCACCACTTCCTCGGCAAGACTCGGCCCTGCAAGATAGGATATATGAGAACCTGAAAATTAAAACTTTGACAAAAGAACCCAATGTCACGTTACCTTGGGTCGGTTTTTCGATTACTTCCCGAGCCGCACGTGCTGCCTATCTGTGGGCGGCAGACAAGGCAGTCGAAGCATCCTCTGAAGGAGTAGGGGCAGGGGTAGCAGCGCTCGAACCTGCACCCGTGGCCAAGGCAGCGTTACGCTCCCTTGCTGCGCGCACTCTACGCTTCCTTTCCGCTCGGGCCGTGAGGGCAGATCTTCTAAAGACCTCCGTCAACGGGACGTCATCATCTGATCCAATAGTTACCTCTGGAGCCGTTATGGCATCCGTCATCGGTCGTTTGAGTAAAGCCTCTTTCAGCAGTGCTGAGGAGTCCGGGACTTCGATGGTTGGCTCTGGAAGCATCTCCGCATCACTCTTCACGATTGGCATTGTAGTCCCTGCGATAAGATAAGAAGGGGTCAGATTGTCCATAAGAAAGGAGAATGAAGGCGCAATGTGCCGAGATATACCAACGCCCAACGAAGCGCGAATCCTCTCCTCCTCCTCGAAAGTCTTGAGGAAAGCTGCTAGAGCCTTTTCGGTGGAAATGCCTGTTAAAGATGAGGTGTTAGTCAAGGCATGATAATAGAAAAATATGTAACTGTTGGAGATAGTGCCCTCATAGTCAATTATTGGATCGCAGGTACGTGATTGCAATGATTGCGGAGGACCTATACCGGTAGGACAGTCTTACTCGAGATGATAGTATGCTATCTGGTTTGCCTTTATCAGTCGTGTACATGTTCAGGTGACTGATTACATGTTACACTTTGATAGAGCCCTTAGGATCTTGCTTTACCACCAACAGTATGATGGCGATCATATACGTGAGAGTTGGGTGGTTTATATGCATATCCTTAATTGTGGTCCCTAGTCGTGGGAGTTTCGAAACAGGGCCTCGATACTCCGGAGTAGACTAGTGTGTACAGTCGAGACCGCGACGAGGGGCGGTGGCCGGTCTCACAAGCCACTGGTGTCAGTTGGATAACCTAAGATGTATACAGGTGCTCATTGGGTTATGAGTACACCGGACAGGACTCGCCGGGAACCTGCTAGTTGGTATTATACATATCGTCAGATAGAAGTTCCCAGGTGACATGTGTACAGGTTAGTTCATCGACCTGAGGTCGTCATTTGTCTCGTGTGAGTTCCCACTGTGCTTTGATTTCTACCCTACCACGGCTCAAAGGAGTCGTGCAAACAGGTAGTTTTTGGGTACAGTCCCGAGCCATATGGAGGCACGTGAGCGGATCGGCAGGGGATTCGTCTCTCCCGGTATTGGGGGCGAGGTCGTGCTGTGTCTAGGAGAGCCATTACACAAAGTCCATAGCCATGGCAGGAGATTTACTGGTAGGTACTCCAGTAGTATCTCAGGGTGTTATTGGGCTACACTCCGACACGACTTATACTGCTATTGGGGGTCTGACGTTACTAGCCCCCTAGGCAGATATGCGATACTCATAGACGAACGGACCGGACTGTATATACATTGTCACTGTTAGGCTCAGTAGGGTTTCTGGATGAGTTCGCTCATCAGCCTCCCTTGAGGTCAGTCCATGGGCAGCCGTTATGCATAGCTAGTGCCGCTGACGGTTTGTGGTTAAACCCACTGCCAGGGTACTGACGAGTCATTAGAGTCCCCCACAGACAGTTTCCCAAGTTCGGGCGAAACGTTGTAGAGGCCGTATGGTTTTATGGCAGGGTTCGAAAAATGCACGTGCGTTTACGCACGTGTTATTTTTCGGGCAGATGATACTGGTCGGCTTTGGTTTAAGCCGGATCCGAGTATTATATTGAGTAGATATAATATCTTTGTCTCAGTTGCATTTGTATTCGGTCGTAATACAAATGCGGGTATATTTATACAGTTACGGGGTTATCCTGAAAGTCGTTTCAGGATCACTTTTGGAAGTTGCCAGTTTCCAGTTTTCTATCAGCCGTCTTTTAACATTCGGTTAAAGACGGATTTATCTTTTCTTGGATGAGGGTGAGTCATGCTTCTAGAAGGTTCTAGAAAGGGTGACTTGACATGGTGAGTCATTAGTGCTTTAATGGAGCCATTAATGCAATGGTGATTAGGTTAATGAATCACCATTTGCATTAATGAGGTTTTGTTTGCTTAAGGATATTTTTCTTGTGTTCACACATGATATTTCTTTCTTAAGGTCACCCTCTTCTCTCCTACACTCACCCCCCTCCCTATATATGGCCGGCCCCTCCTCTCTCTCATACTTACATGATGTTTTCATTTGGTTACAAAAGATATGATAGATTTTGGGGTGTATGGAACTTCACAGCTCATTTCATTCCATCACCCGATTCCCACGGCAACTTCATTAACCGTTCGTCCATGGTTTTGGACGAAGCGAGATAAAGTCATCTACTCATTCTCTACATCATTCTTGGTCGTCTCTTTTAGCAAACTTGACGACCGAGTTGCCTCAAGTCAGAGGCGGGAGCCCGTTTAAAGAATCATTGATGTGGTGCCACCTGGACGAGCAGATCGGAGATCAACGAGATCGGAGCAGCCGCAACGGAGCGTGGGATGATGGTTAAAGAACGAAGGACTCGGATCATTCGGTATAACCTTTCTACACTCTTTACAGTTTGTTAGTTTAGAAATAATGGCAGATCCGGGTTAAAGTATACGATAGCGCCAGATAAAAAGTTTTTGTTCCGCATTTGGCGTCTGTTGACGGCCGGGGCGCTAGCGTAGACTTACAGTGGTATCAGAGCCTCACCATTTTGCTATACTAACTTGTGCTAACGCGTTTAAAATATCGATCAAACCGGAAATCAAAAACCGCATTTTTCAATTTGACAGTTTCTGTTGATTTTAAATGGTGTTATAAAAATATTCCACATATCACAGAAATCTGTGCAGGGTTTTATAAGAGCACCGACAAAATTTGGGCACGTGATTCCACCAAACCGCCGCGGAAACGCGGCTAAACCCATGGTTTGGCCGCGCATCCGCGGCCATTTGGTAAGAGCATGCTCCCAAATTTGTACAGTGTGTTCTCCTCTGGAAATTGGGGGTTTTGGTATATATCTTTTGGGCCCAGATTTTGTTACTGTTCAGCAGATTTGCGTGGGGCCCACTTTGTGATATTTTGTCGATCGAAATTTAAACATGTTAGTTTACAGTGCTTACATTATATCTCCGACCGGGAATGTCATTTGATCGGTAAACCGCGTCTGATTGCTATAGTTCTTTTAGACGGGTTTGCGAACGTGACATTCGCGTTGATGTTCTGTGTTGTGCTGTGATGTTGTGGATTTGTCGTGGTGGATAGCAGTGTGCAATGATAGTGCAGTTTGAGTTTATTTGTACATTTGATATTGCGGGGCGAGCGTCCAACATGTGGACTGCCGTCACTGCCTGTTGTATAATATTCTTTTGGGGCACGACCAGGTTGCGGTCGATGTACCCGTTGTACTATTTTTCATTACTGTACTAGGTTTTGCCCCGCGACGGAGTGCACGGATAGCCGGGTTCTGGGGGGCAACGGGTCCGCATCTCATGGCTTTGAGAGGCAGAGGGGTCCCACTCTAGAATTGGCAGACTATTCGCCGCACTCGTAGGGGGTACAGGTTAACCCAAGGAGGGGTGCCCAAGATTACCGGATTCCGTGAAGTGCAGGGTGGTCCATTCACTATGCTGTAGGAGGCTGCCTCGCTTCAGGTTTTGGCGGGTAACTTGCCGCACCCGTAGGGGTCTAGGTTTCATTGCACAGGCTATCCACACGACAGGGGAACGTCGGGTTTCAGCAGCGGCTCTGTGAAACCCGGGGATCCCAGATTATCTGTATTGTTCTGTGATACTTATTACTTTTCTGTAATGTTGCATATTATCACGCCTGGAGCGATTATTGTATATTGGTTTATATACTATTAGATGTTGTATATGTTTTACACCCGCGCTAGTCCAGTCCCCGCTCTGTCGTTAGTTAAGTAACCTAACGGGTGATGACGGGACCCAGTGACGAATGCGGATGGCATATACGTACATTTTATTTTCGTTCTTTTCTGGTGTGATTATTGATGGGACTGGATTGATTCTGATCAATGCAAAGTAAAACAAACCTGTTTACAGTTGTTGGAACAAATTTAAAAAGTGTTATTACAAAGACGTTTCCTTTTGTTTTGCATAGCGGTATTCAGTGGAATATCCTGCACCTCATTCGACGGGGCAAGGGCCGATATCCCTTCACCGGGACTGACCCCTTGGGCAGAAGTTTGCGTCAGGGTAATAACTTCACTATAGTCGATTACAAGTTGCTTTGCGTCGCGGTATTCAGTGGAATATCCTGCACCTCATTCCACGAGGAAAGAGCCGAGATCCCTTCACCGGGAATGACCTCTTTAGCAAAAGATTTTCGCCACTATATTTTAAAAAGCTATCAGGTTCCTTCAGCGATATCAAGTTCACTACGTTAAAGGTTTTTTCGCCAAAAACCAGCCGTAGCCCTCCGTCACTTCTTTTGGGTATTCAGTAGTATTCAAGCTATGTATTTTGACCTAACGCCAAGGCATAGTGTTTGGTAGCTGCTGGGTATTCAATTGTTGCATAGATAGATGAGTTGGTTTGGGACAGCCGTTCTGCCATTTTGACCTAACGCCAAGGGCATATGCGGGTGGGTTCAAATTAACAAGATAGTGACGGGTAGAACTTGGCATGTGACTTATGACATTTTGACCTAACGCCAAGGTTATAAGAGCATGGGGCAAAAATCGTATCGGGAGTTTCTAAAGAAACTGAAACTTGCCAAGTATGCGCATACCTTCTGGAGTATGAGTAACGTGGATGCATTCCATCACGTTATCATGCGATGAGAGTTGGATCCCGATTCCCACTGATGAGTTGGTTTACTCTTCGGGTGATCCCGATTGATTCTTCTTTCAGGTTTGGAGGAGAATTTGACAGGACAGTGGGAGGTTTCCGGATTAGATAAAGTGATAACCATTCTGATCTAGGTTAGAGTGCACGCAGAGTGTTTCTTTTCTCTCTCTCTTTGGCAGCGACTTTTGACCGACCCTAGACTATGACTCAGTGACCAAGTTGACCGAACCTTCTTAAAATACTGGCTTTTGGATTGTCCGAGTTGCATAAGTCATTGCCACTCCTTCTTTTACCCTTTGCATTTCTCAGAACACCCGTATTACTACGGATATCCACTTCCATTGGATAGATCCATCGTATGGTTATATACGAACTCGAAAGGACTTCTTCGAGGATGGATCAAGGTTCAGGAGAAATAGAATTGGTTTATTCAGTTGTCTTTTATTATCACCTTCTCTCAGGTTGCGAGGGCTCCTTGGTTTAGGAGAGTACACCTATTACGCTTATTGGATAGTCTTATTCCAAACCATAGGCAGGTGCCGAAAGGTAGGGAATGAAGAAAACCAATTAGCCTAAGTAGGGTGTGCAGAAGGTAATATGTAAAGACAAAATAAAGGGATTAGAAAGAGGGCAAAGTAAATTGTGACTGTTATCATTCACGACCAAAACCGCGTACTTCATCGCCACTCCTATTTCACCTTTAAAGGAATAAGGTATTATTCAGTTGTCTTTTATCGTCACCTTCTCTCAAGATACGAGTACTCCTTGGTTTAGGAGGGTACACCTATTATGCTTACTGGATAGTCTTCTTCCAAACCATAGGCTGGTGCCGAACGGTAGGGAAAGAATAAAATCATTTAGCCTAACGATGGTGTACAGAAGGTAACGACTAAAGACAAATAAAGGAATTTGGAGAGATGGCAATAAAATATACGGTTGAAGTCATGAATTGGATTATGGAAGAGGCATTGCTATGAATACCAGGATACCCCTACGAAACATTTTCATGTTTCAGTGCATTGTTAAAGAAAACTGTTTTCCTGATTAGATACTTACTCCAAGGGAATGTATTTACCAGGTTTCATTCTCATATCTGTATGGTTTTACGGATGATGAGTGGGAGTAAGTTATTGGGAATTAGGTAATTATCCTCATTATATCGGAATTCGTTGTAATTGGTGATATTTGAGGAAATCGCCAGGGTACAGTTTTCAACCTACGAAGCACAGGTTTTGAGTTATTCAACTCAGCGGACTTATACAGAGTATTGTATGTTGTCCAGTGTCCATCAGGACAAAGGGGTAGGTCCTCGTACTTTATTCTGTTTACTTATGACTTCTCTAGTTTTTTAGACAAGTGTTTCGTAGAAATACAAGGTCTAAGTTTTGAGAAGTTGTGGGTATAAGAATAAAGTAGAGAACCAGGTATCACAAGTATCGGGATTCTTCAAAGAGATCGAAGATGTAGATTCTTGTGATTGGTATTCAGATGATAGTGATGGTTTTGAGAAATGTGTTTCTCTTTCAGATTACTCATAATTGGATGGATTCCTAAGTTGAGTAATGCTGATTAGCCTCTTTCCATTAAGTTGATATGCACTGGAGACAACTGCATGATTTGAATCTGGTTCCAATTAAATTAGTGCCAAAGTTTCTATATTGGATATAGAATAGTTCGTACCTTAAAAGATGTTAAGGTACGGGGAGTTGTCCAGCTTATGCTTAAAACCAGACTCTGGATAACTCAGGGCACGTTTCTGTAATGGCTGTTTGTGGGTTGACCCTGGCTATGATGAGGGTTGATATTCTATCATTTGGAAGATCAATAGTGATATTGTTCTTGACTCGCCACAGTTTTTGTAAAATGGATCTTTTTCAGAAAACAGTAGTGGAAGTATGGTAGAACTGGAAGTGATTCCAGAACCGCGAACGATTACGGAAAATTTAATAGGACCTATATATTCAATCAGGTTTGACATTCCAATAGCCACTCCGCAGATATGGTGGGTAACCTCAGACACCCGAGAGGTACTTCGGTATCCTCAAAGACGGTGACAGGGAGGTTCTTATCTACCCAGACTTGACACTACTATTGTTCCAGGTTATGAGACCCGGTAGGAGGGTTGTCGTAGTCAGTGGGAGCAGCGAAAGCATGGTGGGCAAGTAGCTTATGTCTATTTATAGACTAGAGCAGTTATAGCGGAGATAGATCATCTAGTTTTGATATGACAGTCATGGGTTTGACTTCAATCAGGATAGGGAATGGATCTGTTAAGAAGGTAGTAGGGTGTGATGTCATGGTATCTGGATGACATACACAGAGTGGGAAGTAAAATTCCTATACTACGAACGGTTGTATTGTGGTCGTCACACAGTTGTTTCTCCAGACAGGATATGGATATAATATTTGACATTCTGGTTTCTAGATCTATGGTTTTAGATCTGGAATTGGGTAGTTTCCCAATGTGGGTACTTTGACAGATATTCTAATGGTTTTTAGAATAGATGACTCCTGGTATGGTGGTGTACCTGCAGGTAATGGAGTCATCCTCTCTAAAGGTGTCTTACAGACTAAAAGGAGAGGGATGTGCATGATTGACAGATCACTTGCTTAGTCAACTGAGTCAATCATGAGATGTCAGGTACCACGCCAGATGTTGTTTTTGCACTAAATGCGATGAGTTTGTATTAATCCAATCCTGGAGAAACATAAGGAAGCAGTTTTAGAACATAAGTACATGTTCTACGGATTTGATGACGGCAGCCTCCTTCGGGAGACGATCATCATTCCAGGCTTCAAAGGTGACATGGTTGACAGAGTGATTGTCAGAGTTATAGTTTTCCCTCTGACGAGGGACAGTATTATGGACAGGTGATCCAAGAGGATACTGTGGGTGGCATGGTGCCGGATACTGATTAGGTTCAGTGATCGATACAGTCTAAGAAGTTTGGATTTGGAGTTCATTTATGAACTAGGTCCCATCAGATATCCAGACATATTCTAAGACAGGTACTACTCAATTCGGGAGATGGCTTTCTCCGCGAATTTGAGATTAAGAGAGATATAGAAAGAAACATCTAGGCGGATCCACTAACTGAGGCTATTTCTCGAACACAATAGTTTTACAAACGGGCTTTGTGAAACTGATTAGTAGAGGAGTTGGATGTTCGGTTTCACACGGGCTATGAGTAGTCGACATTGCAATAATTAGCCTTGAGTGCAAGTGGGAGATTGTTGGAGATAGTGCCCTCATAGTCAATTATTGGATCGCAGGTACGTGATTGCAATGATTGCGGAGGACCTATACCGGTAGGACAGTCATACTCGAGATGATAGTATGCTATCTGGTTTGCCTTTAACAGTTGTGTACATGTTCAGGTGACTGATTACATGTTACACTTTGATAGAGCCCTTAGGATCTTGCTTTACCACCAACAGTATGATGGCGATCATATACGTGAGAGTTGGGTGGTTTATATGCATATCCTTAATTGTGGTCCCTAGTCGTGGGAGTTTCGAGACAGGGCATCGATACTCCGGAGTAGACTAGTGTGTACAGTCGAGACCCCGACGAGGGGCGGTGGCCGGTCTCATAAGCCACTGGTGTCAGTTGGATCACCTAAGATGTATACAGGTGCTCATTGGGTTATGAGTACACCGGACAGGACTCGCCGGGAACCTGCTAGTTGGTATTATACATATCGTCAGATAGCAGTTCCTAGGTGACATGTGTACAGGTTAGTTCATCGACCTGAGGTCGTCATTTGTCTCGTGTGAGTTCCCACTGTGCTTTGATTTCTACCCTACCACGGCTCAAAGGAGTCGTGCAAACAGGTAGTTTTTGGGTACAGTCCCGAGCCATATGGAGGCACGTGAGCGGATCGGCAGGGGATTCGTCTCTCCCGGTATTGGGGGCGAGGTCGTGCTGTGTCTAGGAGAGCCATTACACAAAGTCCATGGCCATGGCAGGAGATTTACTGGTAGGTACTCCAGTAGTATCTCAGGGTGTTATTGGGCTACACTCCGACACGACTTATACTGCTATTGGGGGTCTGATGTTACTAGCCCCCTAGGCAGATATGCGATAATCATAGACGAACGGACCGGACTGTATATACATTGTCACTGTTAGGCTCAGTAGGGTTTCTGGATGAGTTCGCTCATCAGCCTCCCTTGAGGTCAGTCCATGGGCAGCCGTTATGCATAGCTAGTGCCGCTGACGGTTTGTGGTTAAACCCACTGCCAGGGTACTGACGAGTCATTAGAGTCCCCCACAGACAGTTTCCCAAGTTCGGGCGAAACGTTGTAGAGGCCGTATGGTTTTATGGCAGGGTTCGGAAAATGCACGTGCGTTTACGCACGTGTTATTTTTCGGGCAGATGATACTGGTCGGCTTTGGTTTAAGCCGGATCCGAGTATTATATTGAGTAGATATAATATCTTTGTCTCAGTTGCATTTGTATTCGGTCGTAATACAAATGCGGGTATATTTATACAGTTACGAGGTTATTCTGAAAGTCGTTTCAGGATCACTTTTGGAAGTTGCCAGTTTCCAGTTTTCTATCAGCCGTCTTTTAACATTCGGTTAAAGACGGATTTATCTTTTCTTGGATGAGGGTGAGTCATGCTTCTAGAAGGTTCTAGAAAGGGTGACTTGACATGGTGAGTCATTAGTGCTTTAATGGAGCCATTAATGCAATGGCGACTAGGTTAATGAATCACCATTTGCATTAATGAGGTTTTGTTTGCTTAAGGATATTTTTCTTGTGTTCACACATGATATTTCTTTCTTAAGGTCACCCTCTTCTCTCCTACACTCACCCCCCTCCCTATATATGGCCGGCCCCTCTTCTCTCTCATACTTACATGATGTTTTCATTTGGTTACAAAAGATATGATAGATTTTGGGGTGTATGGAACTTCACAGCTCATTTCATTCCATCACCCGATTCCCACGGCAACTTCATTAACCGTTCGTCCATGGTTTTGGACGAAGCGAGACAAAGTCATCTACTCATTCTCTACATCATTCTTGGCCGTCTCTTTTAGCAAACTTGACGACCGAGTTGCCTCAAGTCAGAGGCGGGAGCCCGTTTAAAGAATCGTTGATGTGGTGCCACCTGGATGAGCAGATGGGAGATCGACGAGATCGGAGCAGCCGCAACGGAGCGTGGGATGATGGTTAAAGAACGAAGGACTCGGATCGTTCGGTATAACCTTTCTATACTCTTTACAGTTTGTTAGTTTAGCAATAATGGCAGATCCGGGTTAAAGTATACGATAGCGCCAGATAAAAAGTTTTTATTCCGCATTTGGCGTCTGTTGACGGCCGGGGCGCTATCGTAGACTTACAGTAACAGCAAAAAAAGATGTAACTAAAGATTACCTGACTCAGCAAAGATGATCATTCCTGCTTTGTGGCTTGCTGATCGTACAGAAGCTGCAATAGCAGCCTCTAAATCCGTATCATCCGGCGCTATCAATATGCCCTCGTTGGTCCCATATTCGCCCAAGCCCTAACTATAAGGAGCATGAGACTCCTGACCAAATATAACGTCGGCAGAGAGGATCGACTTCTTCTTCCTCTTCTACGAGCGAGCTCCGGTCGTCGCAAGTATAAGTTTACGTTTAGTGGGAACCTTGGGACGACGAGTCTCGATATCTGAACCCACGCCAGAATCGGGGGAAGCTACAGTCGCCGTTTCTACAGGAGCCCAGGGTATCGGTAGCTCGGGCCTGTCGTGCGGGACTTCGATCACGGCAGCTTCTCTTAAGGGAGGTGGGATAATGGTCCATCGCTTCAGAGGGACATTTCGATCACCAGTAGGGGGTGCTCCTTTGCGATCGAGCAGCAGTCGCTTCTCCTCCCTGATGACGGCGCCCATTGAATGCTGATACCACGCCACGTACACACTAAGGGCCTTCGGGACACAGCTTGGTTCGCTGATAAAGAAGTTGGACCCCGTGTTCACGCGCATAAAATGATGCAGCACGTTTCGCATTCCCTCTTTAGTGACAGCAGGTTCTGACAAGAAAGCCTCAAGCGGGACTCCCTGATTGTAGATCAGCTGTTGGGCGAAACGATGCGGATTGTATCTTATGAATAGCGTCGCATCATTTTGCCTAAACACTAGAAAGCCCAGTCTGATGGAATATAGATGAAGGGTTTCCCGAGCTTTCAAAACAGAGGCTCCGTCTTTAAAAATGTCCCGCAATGGTTGCACCGTTGTTGCAGACTCTTTGCCAATGGTCAGAATCTTATCGGGGAAGGTCATGCCATCTCCAACCGTGCGAGGATGAAGGAGCAAACCTCTAGCTTCCCGCGATGACGGATTTACAATAGATGTGCCGACTAATCGCATAATCTGGGGGAAGCCGCACTTGTCATAGAAGGAAGGCCTTTTATGGATACCGAAAACGCCAAGTGCATGTAACTTGAGCCATGACATGAAGTAATGCATCGAGAAGTTCACGTGCTGCACTCCGGGTTCAGTAGTATCCGCCGCTTGGCTAAGGCCATAATACAAATGAGCTAACCCGGCAACCCCGACAGCCACTTTCACTCCAATAACCATTCGGTGAGCTGGGTAGAAGACAGACGGCCTCATACGGCGAGGGTGCATCGGGAGCGCAAGCCAGCACAGCCATAGCCCAAGAAACCCCAAAAAGAACGTTTCCTTATTAATCCTAGGGACTGCAACCTCCGCAAAAGAAACGACTGGGGTGTTGGGTAAGAAGAAACTTTTTTGATCTGCCTCCGCTGTTGGCAGGTTGTTTAAACCTAAGCCGAAAGGGTCGTCAAGCGTGGCGAATTTAGCAGCCTCCTTCGAAAGGACTTCCGGATGCAGAAAACGAGCGATGAAATCCTCGAAATTAACCCCGCGGCTCCCAGATTCGAGGAAAAGGCCCTCATTAATATTCAACACTTTGATCAAACTATGAAATTGGTGTTGAATGGCGTTCTCTGGGGTAAGACCTGTCATCACTGGCTTGGCACCAAAAACGTATTCATCCGTAGGAAGCAGTTCCTCATAATGCTCCCCCATAACCGGTAAGCCAGAAACTTCTGCAAATTCCTATAAAGAAATTGATACTTCTCGGTCCAGCAAAAGGATTGTGTGAGTAGGAATATTCCACTGCTCCAGAAAGGCCTTAACCCTCCAGGCGAGAAGCGTAGAATACTGGAAGAGAGAAGCATAAATGGCAGGATACAACCCAAGCCTCAAGAACTGCGACTTCTTCGCTGACAGAATATAGCGGGCCCATTGCAGATAGCCAGCTGGATGACGAGGAATTAGGCCAATCATATACGGTTGTCCCCACGGGCGCGCTTCGCCTTAAAAAATACGTCGCCCCAGGGTATCCAAA
This sequence comes from Agapanthus africanus, assembly GCA_030015575.1. Taxonomy (NCBI): domain Eukaryota; kingdom Viridiplantae; phylum Streptophyta; class Magnoliopsida; order Asparagales; family Amaryllidaceae; genus Agapanthus; species Agapanthus africanus. Next base: position 363,456,885 of record CM057341.1, on the reverse strand, counting down.
GCCATTGGAGGCTGAACGGGTATCAAAGCCATAGCAGGCTGAAGAAGACCTCCCGAAGTCCAGTTGACTTCTTCCACGGTATAGTTCACCGGGGGTGGGTCGGCGTAATGGATCGCCATGATGGGCTCTGAGGGTACCGCGCACGAAAAGCTCTGCCGACGCTTAATAATTTGATTTTACCATGTCCCCCAAAGGTGAAGATTCTTATGTTCCGGGTCATGATCTTTGATCAATGCTAAGACTTCCCGGTCCACAGGCGCTCCAGGGAATCCTCCCTCCAAACGAACAAACGGGAAAAAGGGATCGAAAGACATGTCGCCTGCGTGAAAAGGGACAAAAGTCAACTATCAGTGCTATAATTTAAATTCTGACACTTGGTATTTTAAAACTTGTACCGCACTGCAATGCAGTAGAGAGGGACCAAATGGGGCCCACAAAATCTAGATGACAGTTCATCATTAATAAAACAGCCTCATCATTTGATGAGACTGTTAATTAAATGAGGAAATCCTCAATTGATTCTCATTTAATGAGAAATTCCTCGGGTTAAGGAGTAAATCTCCCCTTGAGAGCAGTGCTCTGTAATAGAGTGACACTTGTCAAACTCTAATCATGAAGGAATAAAAATTCCTCAAGAGTCTTGCTCTGGAAGAAAATGATGGAATAATCCATCAGGAAAATTAAAAACAATTTTTTATACGAATTAAAAAATTCTAAAATCTTCAAGATCCATGAACAAACTCTTAAGAGTTCTTCATAGGAGATTAATAAATCTACATGATTTGAAGAGAGCAAAGCTCTGTTAATGGGTTAAGAAACCCTGAAAGAGATCTCTTTAGATCAATGATTCCAAGAGAGGAAAGCTCTGTTAATGAAACCCTAAAAGGGTTTTCTTTAGATCAAAGATTTATGAAGAGTAAGGCTCTGTTAATGGGCAAAACCCTAGATTATTAAAAATTTAATCTTTACCTAAATTTTGACAGAGTTTTTGTCCTTAAGAAAATTCTTAAGATGGAGAGCTATGCACTGTGAGAGAATAAAAATTCTCAGAAAATAAGAAAGAAGATGAACACAAATCATCCTAAGGACCAAAGGTCCTATTTATAGGCACTGGGTGCCGTTTCAACTTCTGAGTTGATCCAAGGGCGCAGATGTTGCCACCGCTGCACTCACATGTGGGCCATGTGAGCGCAACGGTAGGGGGGCATTTGTTTCCCCCAATCAGAGATCTCTGTTTAAAATTCAAATTTTTGAAATGAAGCAACGCTTCAGATGCAACGCCAAGTGCGCTGCGCCCTAAGCAGCGCACCACGTGCAAAGCACGTGGGCGCTAGCGCTGGATGCGCTGCGCTCTAAGCAGCACACCATGTGTGCGCTAGCGCTAGGTGCACTGCGCTCCAAGCAGCGCACTATGTGTCAAACACAGGTGCGCTAGCGCAAAGTGCGCTGCCCTTTAAGCAGCGCACCACGTGCAAAGCACGGGTGCGATAGCGCTGGAACTAAAAGCTCCCCACCGTTAGATCAAAGATCTAATAATAATGATAAATTATTAATTAATCAGAATTAAATTCTGTTAGGGAATGATTCCTCAAAATCTTTCCAAATAATAAGATTGTGCTCTGTAAATAAGAGCACCATTGGATCAATGATCCAATGGTAAATAAAAATTACCAAAAGACAGAATAAATTTTGTATGGAAAGATTTGTCAATCTTGTTAAAATCAAGAAGATTGCCTTCTGTAAAATAGAAGCCCTAGGATCAAAGATCCAGTGATGGGGAAATATCCCCAAATCAATCAGAGAAAGATCTCTTTAACTGATTCAACAAATCAGCCGACCCTATAAAAAGGCCCCTAGACTTCAAGTCTCAGATATACAGAAAGAGAGAAAAAAAAACCTCCCCAAAAAACTTAGAGAAATTCTAAAGAGCAAGCTCTTACAAGAAGATTTTTCTTCAAGGTAAGAATGAATGATGATGAACACAGAGATGAAATCATCTCATGATTAAGAAAGAAGAATTCATTTCTTTAAAAAGATCATAGATCTATAAAGACAAAAAGTCTTTCACAAAGAGATCAAAAGATCTCATCATAAAATAAAAGAAGAACTTATTTCTCACAGATCATAGATCTATAAGACTAAAATCTTGCTCAAAGAGATCATGAACATCTCATTATAAAAAGGAGGGGAGAATAATTCAATTCTCTTAAGGATCATAGATCAATAAAGGCAAAGCCTTTCATCAATATAAAAGATTGAAACAAAATAAGAACGGTTGTTCTAAGATCCTGAGACAAAGTCTCTTTTAAAAGAACATAAATTGTTTCTCAGATCATAAAATTGATCAGATGCGCTTTCCGCTCTTGAACTTGTAGGGTTGCTGGGCACGCGCACAAGGGTCTACGAGGCATCAACCATGCCCGATTAAAATTTTAGCTGTGCCGAACAACCCAAAGCCGGATCTTTAAACTAGGGTTTACGCGAAAACAAGCATGTTAAACACTTTAACACTAAGTGAGAGGGATTACAACCTTTGTAGATCCAGTCCTTCACTTCAATAGCTCCGTGTAGATGTCCCCTTCGCTGCGATCGTGAACTCCGGACTCTAGAGAAGCTCCACAAGAAGAACGAACGTGCTTGCTTCGATGACTTCGAGGCCGAAGATGATCTACGTCGGGGAGACACTAACTCAAGCTATTCCTTTACTAGGTCATGAACTTTGTGAAGAGAACACACTCTACTACATGGCAAGTGGTAGAGGATGAAGAACTAGGAGGTGGGCTCACTTTAGAATTGATTTTCTCACACTTTTTCTCATGGCATCATTAGAGCTAGCAAGCTTTTCATGGAGCTTGATGAAGAAGAAGAAGAAGAAAGAATAATCATCATATGAATTCTTTTCCCCAATAATGTAACCATGGGTGAGTTAAGCTATCATGCTTAACTCATGTAGAGAATTGACCAAGGTATGAGGTTAAGGGTTAGGTTAAAGAATATCAAGAGAAATGACAAAAGAGTGGACTTTGTCAAAGTTTCTCCAAGCTTCTTCAAGCTTGATAACTTTGACTAAGTTCAACTCTTTTGTTATATCTTAAGATATAACAATAACCCTAATCTTAAACCTAATCTTGGTATAAGTCTCATACACCCATCTTGTGTGTATCATCAAGTATGACACAAACATATGTACACAAATATATATCACATATACACTTATGCACAAACTAGTGAGAAAATAAATCTTAAGTGAGCTAATACTAGTTAATGTAATGTAATATATCCAATATATAATTATACATTAAATTATTAAATCAACTCTTGATTTAAAAATCCGGCTATAACCGACTAATATCAAAAGTAACAACTTATCGAATCAACACTTGATCCGATAACCCGGCTATATCGCATACAACCGATCAATGTCACAAATCGCGAGAATAGAATACGGTATCTCATATCGTATCAATCTCGGTCCCGTACATATCACATATGCGCTCCTACTCCGTTTCGCTTGAGCCAGGAAACTCCTGTGTAGGACTCTAAAGACTCGTCAATACGCCGGCAGTAGGTGATGATCATATCAAACACCCACAAGCCGCAAGCGGTCTGCTAAACGTAACGGCCACCCGGGTATTGAGCGATCAGAAGATCAACAAGCAAGCCTGCTAGTACTCCTGCGAATCCAATCAGTAACACTACCGTACAGTCCGGTCTCGTCGCCTGATATGTCGTATATCTCGCCTAGGGGTGGTAAACGTCAGACCCCAGTATCTTGATAAGTCGTGTCGATATGAGGTGTATAACAGTTCGAGAAACTACTGATAACACTTACCAGTAAATCTCAGCAACCCTGGCTAGGGATTTCCGGTTATAGCCAATCGAACACAGCACAACATCAACTCCCTATACCGGGAGAGACGAATCTCCTCCTATCGCTCATTGCCTCCATGTGATTCGGGACTGTACCCAAAAGCCACCTTTTTGGAATGACACAAGACTCTATGACGATCTCGGGTCAACAGACTACTCTGTACCAGTGTCACCAGAGAACTGCCATCTGACGTGAGGTATAATACCATCTGGGAGTTCTCGGCGAGTCCGTCCAGTGTACCCAGTCTCTACTGAGCACCCATACACCATCCCTGATGTCAAACACCGATTGATATGGGATCATCCATCGCCCATCATATGGTCAAGATGCGTATACGCTAGTCTACTCTGGTGTATCGATGTCTTGTCTCGATACCCCCTCGACTAGGAACAGTTATAGGATGTACTCGTCGACTACCGTGGCCCTACTAGTATGATCTCATCATAGTCCCAGTAGTCGAGTACATATCTTAATGGCTTTATCAACATGTAACATAGAGACAATCAGAGTACATGTTAAGATAAAGTACAACCAGATAGCATACTATCACGTCGAGCAAGAAAGTCTTCCCTATATATATCCAAGCATCTACTACAATATACATCGTATGTACAATAATGGCCTTTAGGGCATACATATAACTAACAATCTCCCACTTGCACTAGGGCCATCTGTTATAGTATCGCATACCCAACAATTAGCTGTGGTTGAAGTATCTCATACTCAACCATCCCATAAAAGTCTCTACTGGGAAAAAGGCCTTTGTGAGTGGATCCGCGCTGTTGTCCTCTGTGTTTACTCTCCTAACCTCGATCTCCCTAGAGATCAACTATCTCCATGATCAGGTGATACTGCCTAAGAATTATATCTGGATTTCTGATGGGACGGGGGTTCCTTGGCAAAAGCCATAACTCCATTGTCACACAATGGTAGGAACGAGGTTCATCTCATGAACTTATATATTCAGACTGCCTCTTTAGTAGCATCCTTGGTAATGATGTATCTTGCCTTTAATCGTCTAGTATGTCACAGTATTTAGCTTGGAACTCTTCCAACATACCGTCCCTCCACTGAAGGTATAGACAAGCCTGCGACTGACATTCAGTCGTCCTTATCACCCTGGAACCTTTCCAGTGATTCTCCCCAGGATCCATTGATACCATCTCACTACAACTAGTGAGAATCCTAACATCCAATTAGATCTATCTCATAGATCCAAAAACCAGGATTTATGAGGTATCATCTTGATCCTATATAGAGAATCCTTGTGATAAGCGGAGATTGACCGAGCGTAGCATAGGAAACTCCTTCCTTATCAAGAGTATGTCATTCACGTACTCTACGAGGATCACCACCATACTCTCTACTACCTTTTTGTATATACAAGGTTCATCTACCATTTTGATGAAGTCAAACTCTTTGACTACCACATCAAAACAGATGTTCCAACTCCGCGATGCCTGATTTATCACATAAATCATCTTGCACACGTTTCTGCTGCTCCCACTATCTACGAAGCCCTCTGGCTGTGTACTTATAGACGCTCTCTTCCAAAACATTATTTAGAAAAGCAGTCATGACACCCAACCACCAGATATCGTAGTCATGGTAGCATTGGAAAGTAGGATCTGGATGGACTTAAGCATAGCTTTGAAAGTCTCAACTTTTCCATGTACACCAAGTAATCTTCTCAAGATATACTTCCTCCTGATGGGGATTTAACCCTTCAGATAGAGAAACCAAAGTTCATACTTTGTTGGTGTATAAGGATTCCATCTCAGATCGATAAGCATCCAGCCATTCTTACAGAGTCCCACTCATGATGGCATGCTCGAAACTAGTTGGGTCATCATCTCATGATGCAATCCTCGCTTCCACTATTATAGAGAAACCGAAGTATCTCTCAGGTGGGTAAGGAACCCTGCTAGATCGGCGGAGAGGCTGAGGTTCGTTGGAAACTATTGAATGCTTTGGTTCTACCAAATCATCTGCTGTAGTTTGTATAGCTAGAACTTTTCCAGTTCTACCTCATGACCACTAATTTCTTCACAAGAAATTCCCTTTCACAAAGGTGGCATGTTGAGAAACAAAACATCTTTTGTTCCTCGGTTTGGATATTCCCTTGCGAATGCTTGGGATATCCAACAAACTTCTACAGATCTGACTTTGCCTCGAGCTTGTCCGGATTATGCTTTTAGACATAAGCTGGACAACCCTAAATCTTAACAAACTTAAGATATGGGCTCTTCCCATTCCATATCACATATGAAGTGGTAGGTAACAGATTTGATTTGAACCCTATTCAATAGGTATGCAACTTCTCAAGTGCATAACTCCCAAAAGGAAATACGAAACTCAGTACTACTCATCATCGAGCACACCATATTACATAGGGTGCTATTGCTCCACCCCGATATACCATCGTGCTATGGTGTATACGGAGGAGTAATGCTGAGAGAGAATCTTATTCTCCTTTAGAATAGTCCAGGAATTCCGTGCTTAAGTATTCTCCTCCCTGATTTCATCAAAGGACATAATACTTATACCCGTATTTTGGTTCTCTACTTCTAACTTATATTCTGTGAATATCTCAAAAGTTTCGGACTTGTGTTTCAACAGGAACATATGTCTGAATCTTGAGAGATTATCAGAGAATGTAATGAAGTACAAAGAACCAGTCTTGGCATCTGTAGATAGGGGACCTTCATACATCAGGATGTATCAATCCTAAGAGTTTACTAACTCTTTCTCTATTTCCAATAAACGGAGCTGTGGTCATCTTATCTCTGTGACATGACTGGCAAGTTTCACAAGATGTAAATTCAAACTAATTTAAATATGCATCTTTATGTAACTTCAGCTAGTCGGGTCGCATTGATATGACCTAGTCTACAATGCCTCAAGAAAGATTCGTTCATTTTTGAACTCTTCCTCTTGTGTGTGTTCTGTACGTTAAGAACTGTGGTTTGATTTAGAACTTCTATGCTTTTAGATAACGTACCTGAACCGATCAACTCTTGATATAGGAAATGTTCAAAACATTATCCAACAATACAAAATTATATCCTTTCTTTACTAATAAAGAGATTGATATGATGTTGTATATCAGGTTCGGTATCTAATAACATTCATTCAGAATCAATGTATTCTGGTAATACAGGGTGATAGTGACCAACAGACGTGGCTGCAACACTTGCACCGTTTCTATCTCATGAAACTTATCACCCGTTCTCAGTTCTCTACCTATCTGTAGCCCATGTAACAAATTACATATATGGGATCCTGATCTGGTATCTCATACCTAGGACGTAAAGGATACTGAGAAACAGTTCTATGTAATGAACACACCCGAAGATGATGCATCAGCATGCACTTTCTTCGTTTGGGCGGCACGGGAATTCTGGCAATCCCCTATTTCCTGCTCTGTCTTATAACAATTATAAGTTAGAGCGGGACCAACTTTCCCCAGCTCAGTATAACAAGCGGGTTCGGTCAATATATCCGTATTATTATCTTGATTAAGACATGATATGGTCGCTACCTGAAGAGAGAGAGAAGAAAACACTCAGCGTATGCTTTTGCAAGATTAGATTGGTTATCCAATATATCTAATCAGGATGTCTCCCACTGTTTTAATCAAATCTTCCTTCAAACCCTAAAAGGAAAGACTAGCCGGGATTAATTACACGCTACAAGTTCGCCAATCTTTCAGCCAGGCCAGTGTCGGTACTTTGAGGGAGGTCCCCCGTGCTTTCGCACGAACCTAATTAATAAACCTCGTTTTCCCAGAGGCGTAACCCCGTTAACACCTTTCTAGACACCTACTTGATCGGCTAATTGTAATGTGTAAAACTCTCCCAGGAGTAACTCTTACTCGCAGTGGGTATCGGGATCCAACTATCTCATAGAAAGTATGCAATCTCATTGCAAATTTCAACACTTGAAATTCCCAATAATATTTTGCCCCTAGCATCCTATGACCTTGACGAAAGCCAACAAACCATAGGCTACTAGTCAAGTCCAACCCGTCATTTCCCGATTGAATTAAACCCACCCGCACGGCCCTTGACGAAAGCCAACAAAGTCGCACGACTACCCTAACTCAATCTGCATCATATGCATAAGCAGATAAGCATAAATAGCTACCGCACACTACGCCTTGACGAAAGCCAATAAACGCAGCACGAATACTATGAAGTACTTATCTAAAATGACGGAGGGCTACGACAGGTTTTAAGAAAACCTATTGCGTATTGAACTTAATATCGTTGTGGAATCGAATGATTTTAAATGGAGTGTTTTTGAGGCTTTTCTAGTTTTGTTAAAGGGGTCACTCCCGGTGAAGGGATCGTCGGCCCTTTCCTCATCGAATAAGGTGCAGGATATTTCACAAATATCACTATGCAAAGCAAAAACTATAGAAGCAATCAAAAGACAAACCGAGTTTGTAGCATCTGCTAGTTTCACTAAAGAGGTCACTCCCGGTGAAGGGATCTCGGCTCTTTCCTTATCGAATAAGGTGCTGGATGTTCTGCAAGGAACACCGCTATGCAAAGAAAGAACTAGAGCTACCAGTTTTTAAACAAGTTTCTACAACATCTTAAGTTTCTTTTATTTCATTAATCTCATTAATGAAGTCCTATCATTTAAGTCACCTAAACATCACAGATAAATACGACGTACACTTATGCCATCCGCATTCGCCTCGATGTCCCCTCATGCACTGTTAGGTTAGGTAACTAACGGCAGAGCGAGGCAGGGCTAGCGCGGGTGTAAAACATAAGTAACGTCTATATAATATATCATATATACTATATACAGTATTTATCACAACATATCAATGATCACATCACAGATATCGCAGCAGAAGAAACATATGAAATAATGGATATACTAGGAGGTCCGTGTTTTATTTTGAGCCTGTATAAAATACGGATTCCACGGTCGCGATGAATAGCCAAACCCACATCCCTAGACCCCTACGAGAGCGGCAAGTAACACTGCCAATTCTAGGGTTAGGAGACCCGGTCTCGACTCCTCGAGATGGTCTCCCACTGGACCCTAGAACCCGGTTACTTGTGCTCCCCGCCTTGGGTCTACCTAATGCGGAAAAGTAAATAATATACAACAGTGACATCATCCTCAGCCCGGAAGTGCCCCAATAAAAGAATATTACATACAAATGAATTTTACATGAATGAAAAAGAAAAACTCCCATCTCACATAAAACCCCCGGCTATTCAAAACGCGACGATCCAATATAACATATCACAGCAACACATAATATCTCATATCATCAACGTAAGCAAGTATGCGTATCCAGATTGTTGTTGATGTATAGCAAAGAAGCCGGCGATACACCACATACTACGCTTACGGTCACAGAAAAGAAAGTGTAAAACTACAACAGTTGGAATCCGCAACCTCCTTAGACATCGCATGCCTAACCAAATGAATTCCTTAGACATCGCATGCCTAACAATTATAAACCCCGCATTTTAGTCTCATTTATCGAAAACTCTTTTCAATATCTAGTCGGGCAATTCAACAAGATTCCCGACATCCTGATCGAATGCTCGTCGCAAACTTTAGTAGACGGTCGCACCCCCGGATGCCGTCAACGAAGTGCACTAAGGCGGAACACCGCTGCCGCTAGAACCCGAACAGATGCTTTTGGCGACGGGGTTCTCCTACAGTCACTTGGTTGGGGCTATGGGGCATGGCTGTCTATTAAGTTTACCCGGCGAGTATCCGCGTATGCTACGTGATTGCGACGGACTTTTGATCACATCAAAATTCCGTGGCAACCGATCATCTGAGGCTAAACTGCTAGACTTATAAAATTCAAATGTTGTTGATTCCAATTATTGTATCACATTCCAGATAAATAGACAATGTTAAACTTTCCGATCGAATAAACAAGCACCCAAGATTTCCTAAATAGTTCTCAACACTTGAGGGGAGTTTAAAAACATCCATCACATGCCACAGTACCAATGGTCCAGCCGTAGAAGGGTCAAGCCAACGCCTCACATGTGGGACGCCGTACTGCCCCAAACCCTAAGGTTCAAAAGGCAGTTCAAGACGGTCACATAATCGAGTTAAGGTTTGTTGTCTTCTAGAGGGTCCATCGCGTTACTTGTACGAGTTAGAACGTTCTTAAACTACGGAAAAATCCAACACTTAGAAATTTTCCGGCAGGGGAAAAATTGAGTTATTGATATCCGGTCGAACTTTTTAACACGTTCTAAAATTATCCGGAAAAACTTAAACGAAGTTAAATTATCCGATAGAATCAATGAATCCCTAATACAACCCAGAAAACTCAACACTTGAGTATAAATTAAAAATTCCCAGAAGAATCAGGAAACACATACGGAGGTTACTGTGCAAACAGTGAAGAATGAAGCTACAGTACGGCCGCGGAACCGCCGCGCAAGCCAGGGTACGGCTGCGGTTCCGCGGCGCTTTAATGGAATTAGGAGCACGTGCTGCGCAGTAATTCCTAGAAAACCCTGCTGATTTTTTTGAGTATTTTTAATTCACAAAAAATCACATTTTCAGAAAATTTCCAGAGAAGGGTTCAAATTAGGGTTTTGGGTTTCGATCGGACTTTAAACTCCGTCTAGACTTCGCCTAAAGCTCTAGCTTGGCTCTGATACCACTGTAGGGTTGCTGGGCACGCGCACAAGGGTCTACGAGGCATCAACCATGTCCGATTAAAATTTTAGCCGTGCCGGACAACCCAAAACCGGATCTTTAAACTAGGGTTTAGGCGAAAACAAGCATGTTAAACACTTTAACACTAAGTGAGAGGGATTACAACCTTCGTAGATCCGGTCCTTCACTTCAATAGCTCTGTGTAGATGTCCCCTTCGCTACGATCATGAACTCCGGACTGTAGAGAAACTCCACAAGAAGAACAAACGTGCTTGCTTCGATGACTTCGAGGCCGAAGATGATTTATGTCGGGGAGACACTAACTCAAGCTATTCCTTCACTAGGTCATGAACTTTGTGAAGAGAACACACTCTACTACATAGCAAGTGGTAGAGGATGAAGAAGTAGGAGGTGGGCTCACTTTAGAATTGATTTTCTCACACTTTTTCTCATGGCACCATTAGAGCTAGCAAGCTTTTCATGGAGCTTGATGAAGAAGAAGAAGAAGAAAGAATAATCATCATATGAATTCTTTTCCTCAATAATGTAACCATGGGTGAGTTAAGCTATCATGCTTAACTCATGTAGAGAATTGACCAAGGTATGAGGTTAAGGGTTAGGTTAAAGAATATCAAGAGAAATGACAAAAGAGTGGACTTTGTCAAAGTTTCTCCAAGCTTCTTCAAGCTTGATAACTTTGACTAAGTTCAACTATTTTGTTATATCTTAAGATAAAACAATAACCCTAATCTTAAACCTAATCTTGGTATAAGTCTCATACACCCATCTTGTGTGTATCATCAAGTATGACACAAACATATGTACACAAATATATATCACATATACACTTATGCACAAACTAGTGAGAAAATAAATCTTAAGTGAGCTAATACTAGTTAATGTAATGTAATATATCAAATATATAATTATACATTAAATTATTAAATCAACTCTTGATTTAATAATCCGGCTATAACCGACTAATATCAAAAGTAACAACTTATCGAATCAACACTTGATCCGATAACCCGGCTATATCGCATACAACCGATCAATGTCACAAATCGCGAGAATAGAATACGGTATCTCATATCGTATCAATCTCGGTCCCGCACATATCACATATGCGCTCCTACTCCGTTTCGCTTGAGCCAGAAAACCCCTGTGTAGGACTCTAAAGATTCGTCAATACGCCGGCAGTAGGCGATGATCATATCAAACACCCACAAGCCGCAAGCGGTCTGCTAAACGTAACGGCCACCCGGGTATTGAGCGATAAGAAGATCAACAAGCAAGCCTGCTAGTACTCCTGCGAATCCAATCAGTAACACTATCGTACAGTCTGGTCTCGTCGTCTGATATGTCGCATATCTCGCCTAGGGGTGGTAAACGTCAGACCCCAGTAGCTTGATAAGTCGTGTCGATATGAGGTCTATAACAGTTCGAGAAACTACTGATAACACTTACTAGTAAATCTCAGCAACCATGGTCAGGGATTTTCGGTTATAGCCAATCGAACACAGCACAACATCAACTCCCTATACCGGGAGAGACGAATCCCCTCCTATCGCTCATTGCCTCCATGTGATTCGGGACTGTACCCAAAAGCCACCATTTTGCACGCCCTCTTGGACGTGGTATGATGGAAATCAAAGCACAGTGGGAATCACACAAGACACTATGACGATCTCGGGTCAACAGACTACTCTGTACCAGTATCACCGGAGAACTGCCATCTGACATGAGGTATAATACCATCTGGGAGTTCTCGGCGAGTCCGTCCAGTGTATCCAGTCACTACTGAGCACCCGTACACCATCCTTGATGTCAAACACCGATGGATATGGGATCATCCATCGCCCATCATATGGGTCAAGATGCGTATACACTAGTCTACTCTGGTGTATCGATGCCCTGTCTCGATACACCCTCGACTAGGAACAGTTATAGGATGTACCCGTCGACTACCGTGGCCCCACTAGTATGATGTCATCATAGTCCCAGTAGTCGAGTACATATCCTAAGGGTTTTATCAACATGTAACATAGAGACAATCAGAGTACATGTTAAGATAAAGTACAACCAGATAGCATACTATCATGTCGAGCAAGAAAGTCCTCCCTATATATGTCCAAGCATCCACTACAATATACATCGTATATACAGTAATGACCTCTAGGGCATACATATAACTAACAGAACTGCGCTTCTGCACTTTCTGGACTGGCTCTCAGCGCCAAATGCATCACGTGTCAATCGCGCATGTACTGCTTAATAACTAGCGCCTTGCGCTTCTGAAATAGCGCACTGCGCTCATGGGCTGGCGCTCAGCGCCAAGCGCACCACGTGTCACTCACGTGTGCGCCACTAAACTGAAAGCGCAATGCGCTCATGAATTAGCGCTCTGCGCTCATAAAGTGGCGCAATGCGCCCATCATCTGGCGCTTAGCACCGAGCGCGACACGTGTCCTTCACGTATGCGCCATGTGGCAGCAGCGCACTGCGCCTTTTAACTGGCGCAAAGCGCCAAGCGCACCATATTTTGTGCTGACAGAACATAAATTGTTCTCTAATAAATCCCAGAGTAATGATGAATGCTTAACATTCAATAAAATACAGAACATTGTCAGAATGCAATTCAATGCTCAGCATTGTTAAAAGGGCCAAGCCCAAATAAAGGCTCCAACAGCCCAAAATAAATGTTAAAACATTTTAACTCGATTGGACTTAGCCCAAGATTGGCCATAAGTCCTCAACTCATATTAATTGAGCCCATCTGCTCATAAATATTTTAACAGATCTTAGCCCCAAATTGGATCACAGATCTTTCAACCAACTCACATCGGTTCAAGGGTACATCTCTGAACCCCTCTGATATATGTCGTTGTAATCCTTCAACGTCTTCAGAGAGGTGACGGGTCCCGACAACCATACATTTCCCAGACTATGACGTCTTTAAAATGGACTATGGGGTCCTTAAGCCCATGGACTATGATGTCCTTAACCTCAGACTGTGGGGTCTTTTAAAACCCATGGACCGAGATGTCCTTAAACTAACATTGGACCGAGATATCATTAAACTAACATTGGACCGTAATGTCCTTAAACTAATCGACCGCAACGTCCCTAAACTAAACAATAGAGCCCAAATTTTCTTTTGTTGGATCTAAATAATCCTGTTAAGTTGATCTTAGTCTAAAATGAGACTAACGTATCCTTAACAAATGTTTAAGTTGATCTTAGTCTCAAATGAGGCTAACGTATCCTTAAACCCAACCCAAAACCCAAATCTAAGAAAATACGGATTTGGACTAATTCACGCCCTACGGGCGACAACATAAATTTGTCTCCGTATACAATCCACGGGCAACCAAAAACAAAACAAACACCCACGACACGAAGTGACCATTTGGAGAAGGAGAAAGTTGTTACCATGATGCGGTAGCGTAATTAACTGCAGGGGCTTGCGCCTGCAGGGAAGAGCCCCCACAATCAATAAGCCCCTCAACGAGGGGGAATCTGATGAAGTCTGCTACATCGGCCGCATCCGTTTAAACCTTCGATACATGGTGTCATAAATCAACTTAGCACCTTCGGAGAGGTGGACGGATAAAACCAATTAGCATCATCCCCGAAATTCAGGCAAGACTGACATGCGCAGTAGTGTCTCCGTGTTTCGGCGGGGAACAGGTGGCATGAGCATGTAGAGAGGCTTCGGTTGGTGTGCTCATTTTTGTGCATTTAATGGTGCACTATTGTAGCATGGTTGTTATTTATGTATCCATTCTCTTTTGATTTGGACTTGATTCTCATTTTCTATGCTTCATGCTTTCATGAGACTTAGCCATCCTCACATCTCTCTTTCTTCTTCTTTTGCTCTCATGAGCATAGATTTTTAAGAGAAAAAGTTTAGTGAAATAAAATTCCTACATCACCGACCATCCACACCTAACAAGTTTGGATCATCGGTTAGAGTCTCCTCCGGTTTCCCTCATGTGGATCATCTTCGGCGAGTGTGGTCGATTTTCAAACGCGATCCCGACGGCTATGAGCTTGGAGAGGTCTTCCATAATTGGGTGGACACGTGACAAAGGTTATAGTTTCTCAACCTTGACATGTTTTTGTTTTTTAGTTTAGGGTGTTTGGATCGGATCTTCGGATTTGCGCGTCCGATGCCCACAAAAAGTTTTCATTTTCTCTTTCGCCTCGTTTGTGGCATCCACTACACGGGCACCGGACTCTAACAAAGAAAACTAAAGTTTTATTAATATTCATAAGAAACTTACAATATAACTCGATCTTTTCTGCTTGAAAACCCTAACTTGAATGTTATAAGAGAGAGATGCAACCCTAGGTCTATACCGGTGCTTATATAAGGCTAAGAAACTTTGGAGAACAAGTAATAAAAGATAAAAGAGAATCAAACTTGCTAACAACTATGAAAATCTAATTGCTCTGTTTGATGCTAATTCGGTATATTCAAAAGCATTGAAATATGAAACTATATGGTTTATAAGGATGTATGTGAAAATACGATCAAACACAAAAAAACTGAGAACGAACGAACACCAAGTGGCCACGTTTCTGCCGTCGCTGCACCTATGTTGGCCGCACATCCGTGGTCCCATGGTGTCTTCATGGGTCCGATTTTTTTCCTTGTTTTCCTCATCAATTTAGATGATTTCTGAGCATATAAAATCTTGAATATCTCGTTGTATTTCTCCAATTGCAAGGATACTCAGAATTGTTCCCAAATTTGGTATATAATTAAGTAGGTTAATTTGTTGCTTTTGATTTGATTTGGTTTCTCCAACTGATTTGTTGTTGTGATAATTAATTCATATCTATTTGTTATAACCTTTACTGATTTGCAATGATATTTCCAAATTTGTTCCAAATTTGCAAATTGTCTTTTGATTTTCTGAATAACTCTCTTAAGTTTCCATTGTACGCACATAATCCTCATTTTAGCACAATTATCCGTCTTTTTGCATCTAAACCCTGTTATCTGTAATAATTCACAAAAAATATCCGGAACAACATAATATATGATAATAAAATGATAAATGGGTAAGAAAAATGTGTGATAAATTACACCAATCTGTAAGGTTCCCTAGCACAACAGCAAGGTTTCGGGAGGTATCGTCCATGCCATTTTCAAAAAATTGTCATGCTAAGAAACCTTAATCCTAGAATCTTAAACTAGAGATTTAGACAATACCAAATGTAAACTACTTTACATCTAAAGAACAAGAATACAACCTTTGTATACGGTCCTTCTCTTCACTTGCTCCGTGTAGTAGTCCCGCGACTCCACTAGGCTTCTCTTGAGACTTTGAACGAGTTTCCTCCGATGACCTTCGTGCCAAAGATGATCCACGTGAAATCTCTCCAACTCAAACTACCTTTACACTAAACTCTTTAGGGTATGAAACACGCTACACTTGATCGCTAGTCAAGTGTAGGATGATGAAGTAGGGGATGCTAAGAGCTCACTAGTTTGTGTTCAAGCTTCATGATTCACATCACATATGAGGATTGAAGCTTGAGCTATGACAAGAGGAGGAGGAAGAAGCTAGAGAGAAACCATAGGAGCAACTCAAGAAAATTGGATAAGTGTTGAGAATGAGCTAGAATGAATGCCAAGTCTTGACCCCTCACTCATTCAAGCATGGAATTATGCAATATAAAATTGCAACCATGCTTGAATAGTGAGTCGAGATGAATAAACAAAAGTAAATCCCATGGTTTCATTTTCCACCTCATTTCTAATTTTACAAAATAGAAATTTAAATGCCATGCTTCATTATTATATATATATATATATCATATATATTAATATATACATAATGAAGAATAATTAGTGAGCTAATGATATTAGTTAAGATATAATTATATCACATATAATATATATCACATTATTAAATCAACATTTGATCTAATAATCCAGTTATATCACATATGACCGACTAATATCATTTATCTGTATATCATATTATCGAATCAACACTTGATTCAACAATCTGGTTATATCACATATTACCGAACCGATAACAGATTACTGATTACAATACGGTATCACATACTCGTATTTAATCAGGCCCACACACATATCACATATGTGTCTTACTTCGTTTCGCTTGAACCAGGGAACTGCTGTGTAGGACTCTAAAGACTCGTCAATACGCCAGCAGTAGGTGATGATCACATCAGTCACCTACAAGCCGTCAGCGGTACTAGCTGGATGTAACGGCTAACCGGGTATTGAGTGATATGAAGATCAACAAGCAAGCCTATCCATAGTCTCCATGAAGCCTATCAGTAATACTACCGTACAGTCTGGTCTCTTCGTCTGATATGTCGCATATCATGTCTAGGGGTGGAAATCGTCAGACCCCAGTAACGTGATAAGTCATGCCGATATATGGCCTATAACGGTTCGAGAAACTACTGATAACACTTATCAGTAAATCTCGGCAGCAGCCCTGGCCAGGGACTTCCAGTTATAGCCAATCGAGCATAGCGCAACATCAACCCCCAATACCGGGAGAGACAAAACCCCTCCTATCGCTCATTGCCTCTATACGACTCGGGACTGTACCCAAAGTCCACCTGTTTGCACGTCTCCTTTGAGTGTGGTAGGGAGGAAATCAAAGCACAGTGGGAGCTTCATAAGACTCTATGACGATCTCGGGTCTACAGACTAACCTGTACTTGTGTCACCAGAGGACTGCTATCTGACGATCGGTATACTACCACATAGGAGTCCTCGGCGAGTCCTGTTCAGTGTTCTCAATCTCCACTGAGCACCCGTATACCATCTTTGATGTCAAAGACCTATGGATGTGGGATCATCCATCGCCCATCATATGGGTCAAAAAGCGTATACGCTAGTCTACTCTGGAATATCGATGCCCTGTCTCGATATTCCCTCGACTAGGAACAATTAAAGGATGTACTTGTGAACTACCCTGGCCCCACTAGTATGATCTCCATCATAGTCTTGGTAGTCAAGTACATGTCCTAAGGGCTTTATCAACATGTGAGAGCAAGACAGTATCACAATACAAGTCTACATGTTAAGATAAAGAACAACCAGATAGCATACTATTATGTCGAGCAAGAAAGTCCTCTCTATATATATCCAAGAATCCACTATAATATACATCATATGTACAATAATGGCCTATAGGACATACATATAACTAACAATCTCCCACTTACACTAAAACCATGTGTTGTAGTATCTCATACCTAACATCCCAAAAAGTCTCTCAAATTGTGTCTGGGGGAGGGCCTTTGTGAGTGGATCCGCTACATTGTCCTTCGTGTCAACTCTCCTGACCTCGATCTCCCAATGATCAATTATCTCCCGGATCAGGTGATACCGCCTAAGAATATGTCTGGATTTCTGATGAGACCTGGGTTCTTTGGCCAAAACCACTGCTCCATTGTTACCACAATACACATGTATTGGATGCTCAATGGATGGAACCACACTAAGCTCAGCATTGAATTTCTTCATCCAGACAGCTTCTTTGCCAGCATTGTTGGCAGCGATGTATTCAGCCTCCATCGTCGAGTCTGCAACGGTGTCTTGCTTGGAACTCTTCCAACACACCGCATCTCCGTTGAGGGTAAAGACAAAACCCGAGACCGACTTACTGTCGTCCTTATCACTCTGGAAGCTCGAGTCGGTAAAGAACTCCACTTGGAGTTCACATTACCGTATACCAAGAACATCTCTTTAGTCCTTTTCAAGTACTTGAGAATATTCTTCACAGCTGTCCAGTGATTCTCTCCTGGATCTGCTTGATACCTACTCACTACACTTAGTGAATACGCTACATCGGGTCTGGTACATAACATCGCTTACATGATAGAGCCTACTGCCGAAATATAGGGTATCCCTTGCATGCGAGCTCTCTCCAAATCAGTCTTGGGAGACATCTCTTTGGAGAGAGTAAGTCCAGAGATCGTGGTTATATTCCCATACTTGGAATCTTCCATACTAAATCTCTTTAGTAGGGTGTCAATGTAACTGTATTGGGACAATCCCAGTATCCGTTTAGATCTATCTCTATAGATCTTAATCCCCAAGATTTAGGAGGTATCACCTAGATCTTTCATTGAGAATCTTTGTGATAAGAAGAGCTTGTCTGAGTGCAGTATAGAAACATCATTTCCTATTAAGAGTATGCCATCCACGTACAATACGAGGAAGACGGCCTTACTCTCTGCGACCTTCTTGTATATACAAGGTTCATCTACGTTTTTGATGAAGTCAAACTCTTTGACCACGTCATCAAAACAGATGTTCCAACTCCCCGATGCCTGCTTCAACCCGTATATTGATTTAAGCAGCTTGCACACCTTTCCGTTGCTCCTACTGTCTACGAAGCCCTCTGGAAGAGTCATGTACACGCTCTCTTCTAAATCACCATTTAGAAAGGCGGTCTTAACATCCATTTGCCAGATTTCGTAGTCATGGTATGCAGCGATGGCAAGTAGGATCCGGATAGACTTAAGCATAACCACTGGAGAAAAAGTTTCATCATAATCTACAACTGGTCTGTAGCACCCTACAATGTGATTAGTGGTTATTTGTGCTTTAATGTGGGGGGTTTTTAGTAAAAAAATTTACCAAAACGGTTTTCAAATATTTTATCTGGATTTATGAATATTTTATTAGAATTTAATTTGGATTGCACACACATGTGAATGTTAACTAGGGTTAAGTTTGGGGTTAAGCCATGTTTAGATAACCAAGCTGGACTAACCCATTTAATTAGGTTAATAGGATATAATTTAGTGTATTAGTTTTTCTAAATATAATTAGTTTTGTTTGGGAGTTGACTTAGGTTAGAGAGAAAGAGAGAGAGCATGATGGCTTGAGCATGCTTGATAATTAATGAGGAGAGAGAGAGGGTTGACTCTCACACCCTCACACTTCCACTCATTTCCTCACTCTCATTTCTTTTACTCACATCTCTCTCCCTCTCACTTACACACCCACACACTTAGCAGCAGCTGCAGCAGAAACAGCAGCAGCTGCAGCAGAAACAGCAGCAGCAGCAAGCAACAACAACAGCAGCAAAGCAGCAGCAGCAGCAAAAACAACAGCACCAACAGCAGCCTAGCAGCAGCAGCAGCAATAGCAGCAGCATCACCAGCAGCAACAGCACACAGCCTCTTCTTATTCCCTTCTTCTTCTTCTTCTCTTGCATCCCAGGGCCAACTTTGGAGGTATAAAACTCAACTCAACTTCCATTTTGCTAGAATGTGGTTATTTAAGCTTAAATTAGTGTTTAATGTGATTTTAGTGCTAGTTATGGTGATTTAAGTGGGGATTTGGCCAAGTGATGATTTTATGGTTAGTGTAGCTTAACAAAGTGTTTTTAAAGCCATTTAAACCAAGTTTTGCCCCAGATTTCACTAAAATACCATAGGGTTTCAAATTAGTGTAATTTAACGTTTTAATGTAAATTGTTAGCCATTTTGAGATCTGCTGTTGACCCGAGTGCTTTAGGTAAAATCTGAGTTAACTGGGGCATGCTCTCTAGACCTAGATCACACACACAGAACACGAGACCCCCTACCCACCTTTTAGCCGCCGTTTTATTCATTCTAGCCGCAATTTGCGGCTAGATGGGGGAGTTTGATGTTGGGGTTGGGTCTGTGGGAGTCTGCTGTATAATTAGGGTTTTTGGTATATGCAACTTTTTATATTTTCAATCGTGTCAAAATGTGGGACTTAAAACCCTTTTACAGTACATTTTTAACTCGTGCGACACGTGTGTTTTGTGTGATTGGTCTGTGGTGCACTGCGCAACACAGTGAGTCGGGGTGGTTTCTGGTGAGGTCACACACGTTTTGACATATAGAGTGCACGCGCGTTTAGTTTCCAACGCGGGTTTTTCCTTGATCGTGATATCGCATTTTTTGCAGGTTTTTGCTTTATGTGTGTTACTATGTGAAAATTCTAGGTTCGCAGGCAGGGACTTAGAGCGCCGCGGAGAAAGGAAAGCAGGTGGTCGGATACACCTAATGCGAGATCACGGGTGAGTAGATGTAACATCTACGGGGGAAAATTGTTTGGATGGCGGAAGACGCCCGATAGTTCAGATACTTATAGACTTCTAGTGGTACTAGTAATTATGAGTATAATGCTTACTTGAACATCTTGCTGCATTCATGATCATATACATTTACATACATGTGCGAACTCATTTCATAAGACACTTGCACTATTACCAGGGTTTTTATGCAGCACGAGCACTAAACATGCGGACACACACGCCTTGGTAATTGCTATGCCACAACACTAGATACCTTGTATAACCTGAAATCTAGAACAATTTCACCATATATGATGCTTAAACCTGTGCTAATGCATTTAAACTCCTCAGGATGAACATGTAGGATTGCTATTCATATGCATGTACCTCATTACATCATTCGTTCATGCCTAGCCTATTAGTCATACATTGCAGTTCGACTTGTTGATACTATAGGCATTCATTATCATTGACATGTGCACTTATGATGATTTTCTTGAGGATTTCAGCACTTGAGATTTATGAGATTTTTGGAGAAAGGCCGCAAGGATTTAATAAACCTGATATTATTTTAAACATTGAAAGTTGCGGTTTTTCTCGTGATATGATACATGTGTCGTCCACCATGAGTTTTCTGTTGGTTTTCGAGACCCGTTTCGAGGAGTTGGATGAACCGTCTCGGGTACATGGTGAGCCCGGTAAGGTACCCCGTGGCAAGAAGATCGAGGTGTAGATGATGAGCCTGGCTGGGGCAGACTACCTACCGGTGATTGTTGGCGCGGAAGATATCCAGAGGATACCGACCGTGGCCGTGAGATATTGAGATATTGATACTTTGAGATGGGTCAGCCGGACGGCTGGGGCCAGAGATACTGTGATATGGATACATGAGATTTGAGTTGGTTGTTGAGGTATCGATGCTGGACACGGATTTCTATTGATCCTATTGATATTATACTGATATTTCAAAAGAGTTTTCTAAGAAGAAAATAATGATTTTCTATATCAACATATTCAGATCACGAGTTGATTCATGTTGCATACATACCTGCTAGTACATCATGCCAGATAGTATCGTATATTGATTCATGTTGCATACATATCTGCTAGTATATCATGCCATATCAGTATTGTTGATGTTATGACACTTGCGTGCATGCTTACGATAGCCTCTATAGATGTTATTTATTACTCACGAGTTGGCAACTCACCCCCGTTGTGCCACAGCCTTTTTGCAGGTCCACTCCGTCAGCACTGTAGCGGCGGACGTACTTGCTCCTTTTGCTCCTTTTGCCTGGACTTGAGGTTTTTGTTCGTAGGAGGGTTATGGTATTATTTTGTTTCCACCTTGTATATGCATTGTATCTAGAGTACTCCATCTACTGTGTCTACTGTACCTGCTATTTGTATTGATGTATATTGACCTAGAGACGAGGCAGTGAGATTTATGGACTTTTATGTTGTATTTTGGGGTTGAGCTCACTTGAGCCGACATGATGTTTTTTTACTTGTGCCTTTTTTGCTTATTTTGCACATTGATGATTTACATTGCATGGGATTTGAGTCCGCTTCGGCGAAGAGCTAGCTCCTGCTTGGGGATTCCTTATTTCATATATATTTCTGTTTTGTACCCGTTTGGGGGCCGGTATTTACAAAGATGACTCTGCCGAAATTTTTGGAAAATATGATGTTGCTTTTAAAAAGCTTGATGTGACTTATTGGATTAAAATCGCTTTCAATAAAGTGGGTTTTCTTTCACTCTACTACGTAAATGGGTTTTGATTTCTGGGCTTTGGCTTACTTAGATTGCGTACGCCTTGAGACGTTTCGTAATTTAAGTGCCAGTCGCATTCCGTACCTTTCGGGTCGTGACAAAGTTGATGACCCTTGGTAGATGGAGTAAGTGACTTAAGCAGGGTAACGTAGCGTGTGTATGTCCACGGCATACTTGCGATACGGTACTCCGCCTAAGTGACTTTAGGATATACTTGCTTGAAATTCCTTCTTCAATTCTGTGTATCCTATGATTCTATTACACTATTCTTATTATCCTGTTTTCAATACCAGCCACTATGCCGCCGAAGGCTACGAGGGCGCAGAGGGCTGCCGCCCGAGATGAGATCCGAGCAGGCTCGTCCGAGACGAGAACCGAGCAGGACGGTGTACCTACTCCCCAGGGACAGACTGATTCACCTTCCCCAGGCCATATGGATAGGCTAGAGTCTGGTATGGAGGAGCTACGAAAGATGATGGGAGGTATGCAGGAGTTACGACAGTTGGTGGGATCCTTAGTAGAAGCCAATCGTGCACCGAGATCGGAGGACGTACCTACCACAGCACAGACTACGATAGTACCTGCTGCCCAGACAGTTGCTCCTACTACTACCGTGGCTATTCCAGTATCGCTACAGGATTTCATGAGGCTGAGACCCCCAGTCTTCACCGGCACAGATGCAACGGCGGATCCGCAGACATTCCTTGACAAATTAGCTAGGATTTGCCGTTCGCTTAGATATTTCGACGATAGATGGGTGGAGCTTACGAGTTTCCGTCTAGAGGGACTTGCGCAGACAGGGTGTGAGTCGATCGAGAGAGGTCGAGCTACAGGTCTACCTCCTATGAGTTGGGCCGAGTTCACAGCAGTATTTCTAGCCCGTTTCCTTCCAGAGAGCGTTCGCGATGCTAGAGCTCGTAGTTTTGAGGCTTTGCGCAAGACTTCAGGGATGACAGTGTCCGAGTATGATGTCCAGTTTAATAAGTTGTCCAGATATGCTCCGTACTTGGTTGATACTGAAGAGAAAAGAGTAAAGAGGTTTATGTAGGGACTTGACACCCAGTTATTTCTTGCTATCGGCGCCCAGTACTTCGACACTTATGCAGCTGTTATGGACACGGCCTTACGGATAGAGGTGCGCATTTTAGAGACTTCGGCCGTTTCTGAGCCGAAGAGGATTCGTACCGATACGCCAGCTCAGAGGCATCATGCCAGATACTTTCGAGAGATGGTGGCGGCAGAGGAGTTGGACGGGGTTAGCTATTTGGTTCTTATCCGCAGGGACAGCAGGGGTCGCCAGGATGTTTTGGGTGCGGGAATTTGTACCATCGTGTCAGATACTGTATGGTGAGACGACAGGGAGCAGCGACAGTTCCACACGTGACTTTACCACCTTCACTACCCCCTAAGAGAGCTCTACTTCCTACCCCGGTGATGCTCCACATCAGTTAGATGCCCCCAGAGGCCGTGGACGCGGTGGTCCTGTTCAGAGAGGACGATGAAGCAGAGGCCGAGGCAGAGGTCAGCCAGCTATTGGTGGGGGACAGGCCCGAGTATTTGCTTTGACACCACAGGATGCGCAGGCATCCAATGCCGTTGTGACAGGTACCTTGTCAGTATGTTCTTTCGACGCGCGGGTATTATTTGACCCAGGTTCCACACATTCGTATGTATCTACACACTTTGCACCGATGTTGGGCCGTGAGTCATCATCGTTAGATCAGCCGCTTGTTGTTATTACTCTCGTTTTCTGTTTCGATTATGTTCCATTCGTATCGGGGAGAGGGATTCATCGGTTGATTTGATTCTCCTCGATATGTTGGAATTTGATGTGCTTCTGGGCATGAATTGGCTAGCCACTTGTTATGCATCTGTGGACTGCCGTGAGAAGGCAGTCAGATTTAGCTTTCCGGAAGAGCCAGTCCTTGTTATTCAGGGAGACCGCGGTGTCACCCTTCCCAGGTTGATTTCGTCTCTTCGCGCCGGTCAGCTCTTACGGAAGGGATGTCAGGGATTCTTAGCGTCTGTTTGTGATACTCGAGCTGCAGAGGTTCTTTTGGACCAGGTCCCGATTGTGTGTGAGTTTCCTGATGTCTTCCCTGATGAGCTGCCTGGGTTACCGCCTGAGCGCGATGTTGAGTTCTGCATTGACTTGATTCTAGGCTCGGGGCCTATTTCCATACCGCCTTATCGGATGGCCCCGGCGGAGCTTAGAGAGCTGAAGGATCAATTGCAGGATTTGTTAGATAAAGAGCTTATTCGACCTAGTGTTTCTCCGTGGGGTGCTCCTGTCCTGTTCGTCAAGAAGAAAGATGGCAGTTTGCGCTTGTGCATTGATTACCGCTAGCTGAACAGGGTTACCGTACGGAACATATATCCCTTACCACGTATCGATGATTTGTTTGACCAGCTTCACGGTGCTGGATACTTTTCGAGGATTGACTTGCGATCGGGTTACCATCAGTTGCGGGTGCGGCAGGATGATATTCCGAGGACGGCTTTTCGCACGCGTTATGGACACTAGGAGTTTTTGGTGATGTCGTTCGGACTCACCAATGCACCAGCCGTGTTTATGGATTTGATGAACCGCATTTTCAGGTCGTATCTAGATCTGTTCATCATCGTATTTATTGATGACATTTTGGTGTATTCCCGGAGCCGAGAGGAGCACGAGCAGCAGCTACGGATCACACTGCAGACCTTGAGAGAGCACCAGCTGTTCGCGAAATTCTCCAAGTGTGCGTTTTGGATTGACAGCGTTGATTTCTTGGGTCACGTGATTACGAGAGATGGCATATGTGTGGACCCGAAGAAGATCGAGGCCGTTCAGCATTGGCCCAGACCGTCATCAGTTATGGAGATCCGCGGTTTCCTAGGCCTGGCTGGCTACTACCGACGATTTGTTCAGGACTTCTCCCGTATCACTGCACCGTTGACCGGGTTGACCCGGAAGGGAGTTCCTTTTGATTGGACTGAGGCGTGCGAGCATAGCTTCCAGCAGTTGAAGACTCGTCTGACTACTGCACCGGTGTTGTCATTACCTTCGGGGTCGGGCGGATTCATGGTTTATTGCGACGCTTCGCGAGTGGGACTAGGTTGCGTGTTGATGCAGTGATTGAAATGATTTTAACTAGCTTATGCGCTTTTAAAAGATGAATCAAGGGATTTATATAACCGCAATCAAGAACGGCGTCGCTTGGTAGCTAGCCGGTGAGTACGGGTCGGTCCACAGGGATGTTGTGAATTTCCTAATCGCTCTTACGAGTTAATTCCGAACGGTGTGAACGGATTGATTTAATCTAAAAACTAAATTAATCTAGATCTAAATCTTGCTAGGGTTAAGTTTAGGTTAAGTTTGGAAAGTCAATAAATCTCACCTCTTTCTATACCCATATTAAGATCTATTAGGAGTTATGGTAATTATTAATAAAGTGGATTAGAACCATCGGGAAGATGTTTCTTCCTCTAGGTTCTTGTCCTTCCTTTATCAATTCTTACCCTAACCTCCATGGAAAACACACGCAACCGGGCCTTTATACTACGGTATCACCGCTACCTCATGGGATAGGGTGCCGTAGGGAGCGGTGTGTGCATGTATGCATGGAGTCCTATTAATTATATGTGATGGGCAAGAAAGGGGTGAGCGATCTTCATTTCTCAAACCTTCTCCAAAGCTAACCCTAGCAAGCGAGGAGACTACTCGCTCATTAGGGAATTGAAAAACATTTATCTAGGGCAGAGAATAAAAGATCTAACTATCTAACTAGGGCAAGGAATTAAATTTAACTAGGGAAGGAATAGAAATTACCTAGGGCAAGAATTGAAAACTTTACTCCTAAATTGATGCTCTCTAAAAAGAATTCTGAATTTTATTAATGAAAGGAGGTATGACCTAATACAAGAATTTGGGCTTCTATTTATAGGACATAGAAAACCCTAGGTTTACAATCGCCGCATGTCTACATTTACAAAAATACCCCTACGAAGACTAGTCAGCGCCGCCATAGGTTTTGGTAAAATTTTTACCAACTACGTGCTCCGCACGGCCTCGGAACCGCGGCCGCAGCCATGGTTTGGCCGTGGTTCCGCGGCCAAAAGGTGGTGTTGAAGGCTGCAACTTTCTGTGCTGGATCCTGGTGTCTTTGGCTTCCTATTTCTTTAGTTCTTTTCTCAAATTGGCTTCTAGGTTTCTTCCAGATCTCCCAGTGAATAATTGTAGTGGACTTTCACCGTTGCTTCGTGATGAAGTCTTGAACCTTGACTGCCTTGTACTTTGTGAACCGATCTTCGTGTAGGCTTGATCAAGATTCCACCATTTATTGGTCGTAGTCTCACTTTGTATCATCTTTTTCATCAATTTCACTGTTTTAGCTCCGAGAACCTGTAACCTGTAACTAAGTAGCAGACATGGGTCAAAAGCGCCTGTTTATTTGTAAAATGCATAAGAATGGGGAATATAATAATGCAATATTACGGTATGAACAAATACCCCCAAACTTATCTTTTGCTCGTCCTCGAGCAAACCTAGTTTTATTCTCGACAAAATCCTAACCTCACTTTCGCAGGGAAACGCGATTGCACTGAGCTCGTGCAACAAGCCGTTAAACCTCTAGGTGTCCCTAGTAGGAGGAGTGTTGTCTCCTGAGGGTTTTCAGTGGATACTACCCACAAAATCCTATCAATTTGGCCCATTAACTCTTATTTTCCAATTAGGTTTTCTAACAAGGAATTCTATTATCTTTGACTCAGAAATTATCCACCCATATTCTTCACGCTTCCTTATCATTTAACTTAAGATTATATATGTTCTATAGACTTACTTAGCTTTCGGCATCTCTTAAGTTTTCCTTCTAGGGTTCCATCTCAACTTAGGAATTTTTATCATCTCTATTAAAGATACAAGTCCTATTTTTCATTCATATCTCTTATCTAAACCCCAATCACATACCCCTACGTGTGTGTATATATCACCCCTACACTTGGAAATTCAAATCAAGCAATCATACTCTTGTCCGTTGTCCAAAGTACTTCTTAATTGGTGAATTTTTAGATGAATTTCGCTCACACATCCATCATGCGATTGTTAATACTTCTTGAGGTACCAACAACCGATTACAAAATGTGTTTGCACAATAAAACGTAATTCCTAGTCTTGTAACAACTAAGGCTTTAGCAGTAACTCCCAAACCAGTTGGTCTAAGGCACTAGGTGATAAGGCACCGTTGCTAAATATTTTTTAATTAATGCAGCCTTAAGTAATTACAAAAACCAGTGTTCATTTTTTTTATCTCTTTATTCACACTTGTATTTTTATTTTAACTTCTTTTTTTTCGTGCTAAGGACTTTAGACAAGAGCATTTCAAGGTCTCTTCTACTATTCCAAGTTTCAAGGTGCGTGTTTGTGCAAGTTTTAGGGTATATATTTTCAGAATGTAGACTTAAGCTTAGGAATTATTTTTCAAACTTATATTTTAATAAAAATATCAATACTCTTCCCTTGTTTTAACTTAGCCCAAGAAGTGAACTCAAAATTTGCCTATTTGTAAATAAACTACAAAGACATATACTTTATACCGTTAAACTTTAAGAAAAGTTATTTTTAGGGTTTTTAGTTTACTAAGTCTAAGATCTAGTTGTTCCTAGCTAGTTAACCTTTTTGTCAAACTCAAGTCAATTATGGCCAAAATTGAATTCATTAATTTTTATAATTTTTGAAAATTTTCAATTTTTATGGGTTTTAAAATAAATATGCAAATGCAAAAAATGTACATATGAATGCGAAGGAAGAAGGCTCACCGAGCATACCCCCAAACTTAAACTTGACAGTGTCCTCACTGTCATGCTACACCAAGAGGGTTAAAATGTCGGCACTCCCCTGTTTATTTATTTAAAATAATTTTTTTTTATTTTATTTTTATTGTTAAAGGAAGAAAAAAAAACAAAAAGTATATATACGACAAGGTTCCCCCAAAACTTAAGTAAAACAGTGTTAAAGTTCAGAGTGAGGGAGGAGAAAAATCAAACTATACAAGGCCTTATACAGACCAAAAGTTAGCACCAACCATTCAAAAATTCTATCGTGATAGTGGTGGGGTTGGTGAAAGAATGGAGTGTAAAGAAAATGTTGGAGATAGTGCCCTCAGAGTCAATTATTGGATCACAGGCACGTGATTGCAATGTTTGAGGGAAGACCTA
Organism: Agapanthus africanus; assembly: GCA_030015575.1. NCBI lineage: Eukaryota > Viridiplantae > Streptophyta > Magnoliopsida > Asparagales > Amaryllidaceae > Agapanthus > Agapanthus africanus. Next base: position 363,428,327 of record CM057341.1, on the reverse strand, counting down.
TCCCGGGACGACAGTCTTACTCGAGATGTTAGTATGCTATCTGGTTTACCTTTATCATCGTGTACTACTTTAGGTGACCTGACATGTCACTATTGCACGTTGATAGAGCCCCTGGGATTCTTGCTTGACTGCCAGCAGTATGAGGGCGATCATATACGTGGGAGCTGGTAGTCTATAAGCACATCCTTAAAAGGTCCCTAGCCGTAGGAGTTTCGAGACAGGGCATCGATTCTCCAGAGTAGACTAGTGTATATAGTCGAGACCCCGATGAGGGGCGGTGGCCGGTCTCACAGGCCACTGGTGTCAGTTGGTTCACCTAAGATGTATACAGGTGCTCATTGGGTTATGAGTACACCGGACAGGACTCGTCGGGAACATGCTAGTTGGTCTTATACCTGACGTCAGATAGCAGTTCCCAGGTGACATGTGTACAGGTTAGTTCATCGACCTGGGGATCGTCATTTGTCTCGTGTGAGTTCCCACTGTGCTTTGATTACTACCCTACCATGGCTCAAAGGAGTCGTGCAAACAGGTTTTAGTTGGGTACAGTCCCGAGCCACATGGAGGCAGTGAGCGGATCTTCAGGGGTTCGTCTCTCCCGGTATTGGGGGTGAGGTCGCGCTGTGTCTAGGAGAGCCATTACACGAAGTTCTTGGCCAAGGCAGGAGATTTACTGGTAGGTATTCCAGTAGTATCTCAGGGTGTTCTGGGCTACACTCCGACACGACTTGTACCGCTTTTGTGGGTCTGACTTTTACCAACCCCCTAGGCCCGCCATGCGATACTCATAGACGAACGGACCGGACTGTACGGATATTGTCACTGACAGGCTCAGTAGGGTGTCAGGATGAGTTCGCTCATCGACGTCCCTTTTGGTCAATAGCTGGTGGCCCGTTACGTATTGGCTTATACCTCTGACGTGCTAGTGGTTAAATCCACAGCCATAGTATTGACGAGTCTTTAGAGTCCACCACACATTCAGTTACTCAGCTTTCGGGCGAAACGCTGTAGAGGTCGTATGGAGATATGGCAGGGTCCGATCAGATACGTGCGGTATTGCACGGATCAGGATCGGACGGATTGTACTAGAGGCCGTATAGATATATGGCAGGCTTCGATCAGATACGTGCGGTATTGCACGGATCAGGATCGGACGGATATTACTAGCCGGCTTTGGTTTAAGCCGGATCCTAGTATAGTACAGTGTAGATTTTGTCTCTTTGCATTTGTATCCGGACGGAATACAGATGCGGGTGTGTATGCACAGTATTGGGGTTTTCCTGTAATTTATTACGGGACCAGTTTTCTGGAGTGGCCAGTTTGCATTCCGTTCCGGCCGGTTTTCCTTTGTTCTTTCCCGGCCGGACTTTTCCGATGGAGGGGGTTATTTGCAAGTTTGCAAATAACACTTTGTGGAGGGGTTTCTTGCAAATGCTTTGATTATGATGGCATCTTTTCTTTTCCACCATCACTTGCATTAATTGTGATTGGAAAGAGTTATGGTTTGGATGTATGTTTGTTATCATGATGTTTTGTTTATGGTCACCTCTTGCTTTATACTACCATCACCTCCCTTCATGCTACAAATCCCTTCCCTCCACCATTCTCATAAGATAAAGGCCGGCCACAATTTTGAGGGGAGGGAAAATGAGAGAGGTTCATTTCATTTGGTGTGGGAAATTAATCATCCATCTCATTTTTCATTGCTACCAAAAATCCCCAAGTTCATATCTTGTTGATTCCTCCATCAAGACAACTACAAACCCCAAATGAGACTAGCATGATCTACACCACATTCTATAGCACATCTTGGGCATGTCGACTTGCCAGCTTCATGCCCGAGTTGCCTCGGTATTGAGGCGGGAGCCCGTAAAAGAAACAGGCGACGTGGTGCCCTTCCGGCGAGTAGATGGAGACCGGACATTCCACGTGAGATCGGGACGATGACGATAAGACCGGAGGACTCAGATCACTCGGTATATCTCTAACCCGTCTTGTTGTTAACTAGATCTAGTTTAATGGCCCGATCCGGGGTTTAGTGCGCGGTGGTGCCGGTTTGCAAAGTTCGCAAAATTAAAGTTTATCACCGCTTCCGCATTTTGCCGTCGGATTAACGTCCGGGGCGCCGCCGTGCACTTACAGTGGTATCAGAGCCTCGCCATTAACTTCGTCTAGCTTTGTTTGATGTGTTTGCATTTCCGATCGACCAAAATTCCAAAAACTCGCGTTTTTCCTCACATCAGTTTTCTGTCAAATTTTTTTGATGTCCAAAAATTTTTCAGGTTGTCTCAGAATGATGTGCAGGGAGTTCTAAGACTGCTGTAAAAATTCGACACAGTGACTCGATCACTGAAGCGCGGAACCGCGGCCAAACCCCCCTTGGTCCGCGGTTCCGCCGCATATTGGTGTCCTCACTGTGTCCAATTTCTCCAGTGGGCTTCTGGGCTGAAAATAGGGGTTTTGGAATATTAATATTAGGCCCAGATTTTCTGTGAGTGCTACAGTATTGCTTGGGGGCCCACTTGTTAATTTTTGATCAATCGGATATTTTAAACACATTATTTCACAGTATTTACATTATATCTGCGACCGTGAATGTCACTTGATCGGTAAATCCAGTCTAACTGCTATAGCCCGGTTAGACGGATTTGCGAACGTGACTTTCACGTTGATGTTCTGTGTTTTGCTGTGATGTTGCGGATCGGTCGGTGGGGATAGCCTGGATGCAATGCTAGTACAGTGTTGTTGTATTATGTACATTTGATATTGCGGGGCGAGCGTCCGACATGTGGACTGCCGTCACTACCTGTTTGTATTATTCTTTTGGGGCACAACCTGGTTGCGGTCGATGTACCCGTTGTATGTATATTTTACTTTCTGTACTAGGATTACCCCGCGGAGGGGTGCACGGATAGCCGGGTTCTAGAGGGCAACAGGCCCGCATCTCAGGGCATTGAGACGGAGGGGGCTTCAGTCTGGAATTGGCGGGCTATTCGCCGCACTCGTAGGGGGTACAGGTTGACCCAGGAGGGGTGCCCAAGTTACCGGATTCCGTGAAGTGCTGGGTGGTCCATTCACGGTGCTGAAGGGGGCTGCCTCGCTTCAGGTTTTGGCGGGTGACTTGCCGCGCACGTAGGGGTCTAGGATTTCATTGCACAGGTTATCCACACGACCAGGGGAACGTCGGGTTTCAGTAGTGGCTCTGTGAAACCCGGGGATCCCAGATATCTGTATTGTTCAGTGATGCTGTACATTTCTGTGATGTTGCATTTTATTCACTCCTTGAGCGAAATATAATATATTGGTATATATATTAGTAGATGTTGTATATGTTCTTTCATCCGCGCTAGTCCAGTCCCCGCTCTGCCGTTAGTTAGCTAACCTAACGGGTGATGACGGGACCCAGTGGCGAATGCGGATGGCATATACGTACGTCAGTATATTTTCGTTCTTTGTGGTGTGATCAATTGATGGGACTGCATTGATTCGGATCAATGCATGTTAAAACAAACCTATTCTGATGTTGTTGGAAAACTTTTCAAAAAGCTGTTATTGCAAGGACGTTCACTTTTGTTTTGCATCGTGGTATTCATTTGGAATATCCTGCTCCTCAGTCGACGAGGCAAGGGCCGAGATCCCTTCACCGGGAGTGACCCCTTGGACAGAAGTTTGCGTCAGGGCATTAACTTCACTATAGCCGATTACTTTTGCTTTGCACCGTGGTATTCATTTGGAATATCCTGCACCCCATTCTACGGGGAAAGAGCCGAGATCCCTTCACCGGGAGTGACCTCTTTATTAAAGGTTTTCGTCACTATATTTTCTAAAAAGCTATCCGTTCCTTCAACGATATCAAGTTCATTACGTTAAAGGTTTTCGCCAGAAACCATTCGTAGCCCTCCGTCGTTTCATATGGGTAGTCAATAGTATTCAAGCTGTGTATGTTGGCCAAAGTCAAAGCACAGTGATTGGTAGCTATTGGGTATTCATATGCAGCATAGATAGATGCGTTGGTTTGGGACAGTCGTACTGCCATTTTGGCTAAAGTCAAGGGTAGGTACGGGTGGATTCAAATTAACCTGGAGAATGACGGGTAGAACTTGACATGTGACTTATGATATGTTGGCCAAAGTCAAGGTCATAAGAGCATGGGGTAATAATCACATCGGGAGTTTCAAAAGAACTGAAACTTGCCAGATATGCGCATACCTTCTGGAGTGTGATACCGTGAGCGGATTCCGTCATGTTATCATGCGATGAGAGTTAGATCCCGATTCCCACTGATGAGTTAGTTTACTCCTCGGGTGACCCCGACTAATTCTTCTTTCAGGTTTGGAGGAGAATTTGAGGTACAGTGGGAGGTTTCCAGATTAGATAAAGTGATAACCATTCTGATCTAGGTTAGAGTGCACGCTGAGTGTTTCTTTTCTCTCTCTCTGGCAGCGACCATTGACCCGACCATAAGACTATGACTCAGTAACCAAGTTGACCGAACCTTCTTAACACTGGCTTTTGGATTGTCAGAGTTGCAGATCTCTTTGCCACTCCTACTTTTACCCTTTTCTCCAGGACACCCCGTATTACTACGAACGTCCACTTCCATTGGACAAAACCATCATATGGTTATATACGAACTCGAAGGAATTTATTCGAGGATGGTTTCCGGTTTTGGAGAAAACGGATGGGATTATTCAGTTGTCTTTTCTTTTTACCTTCTCTCAGGTTGCGAGTACTCCTTGGTTTAGGGGATAGTACACCTATTACGCAAATTGGATAGTCTTCTTCCAAACCTTAGGCTGGTGCCGACCGGTAGGGAATGAAGAAAACCAATTAGCATAACGATTTTTTCAGAAGGTATTAAGATTAAGACAAAGCAAGGGATTAGTAAGAGGGCAAAGTAAATTGCGACTGATATTCACGACCAAACCAAGTATTTCTTCGCCAATCCTAAATCACCTTTGTATTTCTCCAGGACACTCCGTATCACTACGAAGATCCACAGTTTATTGGATACTCCATCGTATGGTTATATACGAACTCGAAAGGAACTTGTTCCAGTTCGGGGATGGATTCTGGTCCAGGAGAAATAGGAATAAGGTTTATTCGGTTGTCTTTTATCCTCACCTTCTCTCGCATTGCGAGTGCTCCTAGGATTAGGACAGTATACCCATTATGCTTATTGGATAGTCTTCTTCCAAACCATAGGCTGGTGCCGAACGGTAGGGAAGGAAGAAAACCATTTGGCCTAAGGGGTGTGCAGAAGGTAATGACTAAAGACATATAAAGTGATTTGGAGAGGTGGCAAAGAAATATACGGTTACAGTTGTGAATCTGGATAATGGAAGAGGCATTACTAGGAATACCAGAATACCCCATCGAAACATTTCAATGTTTCAGTTCAACTGTGTACTGTTAAAAGAAAACTGATTTCCTGATTAGATACTTACTCCAGGGTATGTATTTACCAGGTATGATTCTCATATCTGTATGGTTTTACAGATGATGAGTGGGAGTAAGTTATTGGGAATTAGGTGACCATCCTCATTATATCGGGATTCGTTCGAATTGGTGATATTTGAAGAAGCCACCTGGGTTGTTTGCCGGTCGGCAAATATTTGGTTTTGAATATCCGTTGTTGTGAACCAATTTCAAATTGATATATCTGTACGTCTATTTTTATAGAGTGAGATATACCTTTTGATATTATGTCGATGACATTTACCTATATCAGTGGATGATTAGGTAAGGAGCATTAAACAGCGGTGTAATTCTTCTTAACCATAAGTACAGTTTTCAACCTACGACACACAGTGAAAGAGTTGTTAGACTCGGCGGACTTATACAGAGTATTGTATGTTGTCCAGTGTCCATTAGGACAGAGGGGTTGGTCCTCATACTATATTCTGTTTACTTTTAACTTCTCTAGTTCTTAGACATGTGTTTCGAAGAAACACAGGGTCTAAGTTTTGAGGAGTTATAGGTATTTGAATAGAGTAGAGAACCAGGTGTAGCAAGTATCGGGATTCTTCAAGGTGATCGAAGATGTAGATACTTGTGTATGGTATTCAGTTGATAGTAATGATAAAGAGAAATTGCTTCTCTTTCAGGTTACTCATAATTGGAAGCATTCCTAAGTTGAGTAACGCTGATCGGCCTCTCTCCATTTAGTTGACATGCACTGGAGATAGCTGCATGATTTGAATCTGGTTCAATTAAATCAGTGCCTCTGGTTCTATATTGGATATAGTACAGTTCATATCTTAACGTTGTTAAGGTACGGGGAGTTGTCCGGCTTATGATTAAAACCAGACTCTGGATAACTCAAGGCACGTTTCTGTAATGGCTGTTTGTGGGTTGACCCAGGCTATGACGAGGGTTGATTTTCTACCATCTGGCAGATCAATAGAAGTATTGTTCTAGACTCGCCACAGTTTTATTAAAAATGGATTTTTTCAAAAGCAGAAGTGGGAGTATGGTAGAACTGGAAGTGATTCCAGAACCGCAAACGATTACTGAAGATTTAATAAGGAACCTAAAGATTCAATCTGATTTGACATTCCATTGGCCACTCCGCAGATACGGTGGGTAACTTCAGGCACCCGAGAGGTACTCCGGTAGCCTCAAGCACGGTGACAGGGAAGTTCTTGTTTACCCACACTTGCCATTGCTGTTGTTCCAGGCTGCGAGACCCGGTGGGAGGATGAGTATAGCGTCGTTCTAAACTAGCTTTAGAAGTGCACGTCTATATGACTCTGCCAGAGGGTTGTCGTAGTCAGTGGGAGCAGCGGAAGCATTGGTGGACATCAGGCTTATGTCTATTTATAGACTAAAGCAGATATAGCGGAGATAGATCATCTATTTCTGATGTGACAGTCATAGGTTTGACTTCATCAGAATAGGGGATGGATCTGTTGAGTAGGTAGTAGGGTGTAATATCCGGGTTTTGGATGATATACACAAAGTAGGAAGTGACATTCCTATACTACGATCGGTTATACTTTGGTCGTCACACAGTGGTTTCTCCACAAGGGACTTGGACGTTATATCAGACATACTGGTTACTAGATCTATGGTTTTAGATCTAGATTTGGGCGGTTTCCCAATCAGGGTACTTAGACAGCATTCTATGAGTATTTAGAATGGTTGACTCCTGGCACGGTAGTATACCTGCAGGTGATGGAGTCACCCTCTCTAAAGGTGTCTTATAGACTAAAGTAGAGAGGGATGTGCATGATTGACAGATCACTTGCTTAGGCAATTGAGTCAATCATGAGATGTCAAGTACCACACCAGATGTTGTTCTTGCAGTAGGTGCAATAAGTTGGTATTGATCCAATCCTGGAGAAACAGTCGGAAGCAGCTTTAGAACGTAAGTGGATGTTCTAGGGATATGATAACGACAGCCTCATTTGGGAGACGGTTATCATTCCAGGCTTCCAAGGTGACATGGACGACAAGGAGGTTGTCAGAGTTATAGTTTTCCCTCTGACGAGGGGCAGTATTTTGGATAGGTGATCCAAGGCAATACTGAGGGAGGCATGGCGCAGGATACTGATTAAGTTCAGTTGACGATACAGTCTAAGAAGTTTGGATTTGGAGTTCATTTATGAGCTAGGTCCCATCAGACATCCAGACATTCTAAGACAAGAATTGCTCATTTCGGGAGATGACTTTCTCCGCGAACTTGAGATATAGAGAGACATAGAAAGAAACATCATGGCGGATCCACTCACTAAGGCTAATCCTCGAACGCAAGAGTTTCGCAAACATGCTTTGTGAGACTGACTAGTAGAGGAGTTGGGTGTTCGGTATCACACGGGCTGTGAGTATGCGACATCGCAATAATTAGCCTTGAGTGCAAGTGGGAGATTGTTGGAGATAGTGCCCTCAGAGTCAATTATTGGATCACAGGCACGTGATTGCAATGTTTGAGGGAGGACCTATCCCGGGACGACAGTCTTACTCGAGATGTTAGTATGCTATCTGGTTTACCTTTATCATCGTGTACTTCTTTAGGTGACCTGGCATGTCACTGTTGCACGTTGATAGAGCCCCTGGGATTCTTGCTTGACTGCCAGCATTATGAGGGCGATCATATACGTGGGAGCTGGTAGTCTATAAGCACATCCTTAAAAGGTCCCTAGCCGTAGGAGTTTCGAGACAGGGCATCGATTCTGTAGAGTAGACTAGTGTATACAGTCGAGACCCCGACGAGGGGCGGTGGCCGGTCTCACAGGCCACTAGTGTCAGTTGGTTCACCTAAGATGTATACAGGTGCTCATTGGGTTATGAGTACACCGGACAGGACTCGCCGGGAACATGCTAGTTGGTCTTATACCTGACGTCAGATAGCAGTTCCCAGGTGACATGTGTACAGGTTAGTTCATCGACCTGGGGATTGTCATTTGTCTCGTGTGAGTTCCCACTGTGCTTTGATTACTACCCTACCACGGCTCAAAGGAGTCGTGCAAACAGGTTTTAGTTGGGTACAGTCCCGAGCCACATGGAGGCAGTGAGCGGATCTTCAGGGGTTCGTCTCTCCCGGTATTGGGGGTGAGGTCGCGCTGTATCTAGGAGAGCCATTACACGAAGTCCTTGGCCAAGGCAGGAGATTTACTGGTAGGTATTCCAGTAGTATCTCAGGGTGTTCTGGGCTACACTCCGACACGACTTGTACCGCTTTTGGGGGTCTGACTTTTACCAACCCCCTAGGCCCGCCATGCGATACTCATAGACGAACGGACCGGACTGTACGGATATTGTCACTGACAGGCTCAGTAGGGTGTCAGGATGAGTTCGCTCATCGACGTCCCTTTTGGTCAATACCTGGTGGCCCGTTACGTATTGGCTTATACCTCTGACGTGCTAGTGGTTAAATCCACAGCCATAGTATTGACGAGTCTTTAGAGTCCACCACACATTCAGTTACTCAGCTTTCGGGCGAAACGCTGTAGAGGCCGTATGGAGATATGGCAGGGTCCGATCAGATACGTGCGGTATTGCACGGATCAGGATCGGACGGATTGTACTAGAGGCCGTATAGATATATGGCAGGGTTCGATCAGATACGTGCGGTATTGCACAGATCAGGATCGGACGGATATTACTAGCCGGCTTTGGTTTAAGCCGGATCCTAGTATAGTACAGTGTAGATTTTGTCTCTTTGCATTTGTATCCGGAAGGAATACAGATGCGGGTGTGTATGCACAGTATTGGGGTTTTCCTGTAATTTATTACGGGACCAGTTTTCTGGAGTTGCCAGTTTGCATTCCGTTCCGGCCGGTTTTCCTTTGTTCTTTCCCGGCCGGACTTTTCCGATGGAGGGGGTTATTTGCAAGTTTGCAAATAACACTTTGTGGAGGGGTTTCTTGCAAATGCTTTGATTATGATGGCATCTTTTCTTTTCCACCATCACTTGGATTAATTGTGATTGGAAAGAGTTATGGTTTGGATGTATGTTTGTTATCATGATGTTTTGTTTATGGTCACCTCTTGCTTTATACTACCATCACCTCCCTTCATGCTACAAATCCCTTCCCTCCACCATTCTCATAAGATAAAGGCCGGCCACAATTTTGAGGGGAGGGAAAATGAGAGAGGTTCATTTCATTTGGTGTGGGAAATTAATCATCCATCTCATTTTTCATTGCTACCAAAAATCCCCAAGTTCATATCTTGTTGATTCCTCCATCAAGACAACTACAAACCCCAAATGAGACTAGCATGATCTACACCACATTCTATAGCACATCTTGGGCATGTCGACTTGCCAGCTTCATGCCCAAGTTGCCTCGGTATTGAGGCGGGAGCCCGTAAAAGAAACAGGCGACGTGGTGCCCTTACGGCGAGGAGATGGAGACCGGACATTCCGCGTGAGATCGGGACGATGACGAGAAGACCGGAGGACTCGGATCACTCGGTATATCTCTAACCCGTCTTGTTGTTAGCTAGATCTAGTTTAATGGCCCGATCCGGGGTTTAGTGCGCGGTGGTGCCGGTTTGCAAAGTTCGCAAAATTAAAGTTTATCACCGCTTCCGCATTTGGCCGTCGGATTGACGTCCGGGGCGCCGCCGTGCACTTACAGAAAAAAAAAGAGAAGCATACGAGACCGTGTGGAGATAGAAACGGTATACGGTCTCGGTGGAGGAGAAGAATGACGGAAGGGAAAAAGAAATGGTAGTGGTTCTACTTCTTCGAGTGGAGGTTGATTAATCACAAAATTCGTATCGTTTAAGAATGCGAGTTCGTCGGCGAAAATATCTTCGAAACATTCATCGAAGGTCCAATTGAAAATTATCGAACTCAAAATATCGGATTGTGATTCATCAACACTCGATATCATTAAAGGAAGATTAGAAGAACCAAAGAAAGTGGGAATACGAACTTGAGGGTGGGGATGGAGTGTATAAATTAGTATAATTTATAATGACCGATGTGTAAAAAGCGATTGTGCTAATCTATCAACCCGCGGAAAAATGAGAGTAAATCCCTCAAGATTCGTGAGCAAACATGGGTACGTCGAACTTGGTATTGGAGATGAAAATATAACGGTCTCTTGCAAAGTCGGAGCGAGGACGGAGGGAAGTGAGTGAGGAAGGGTATTAGTTAAAGATTCAGGAGGGTGTACACAACCAGTGGAAAGGACATGATGAATTGGGAAATCCGACTCATCAAACAAAACTGGTTCATCCTCAATAATTTCCTCAATATTCTCCTCAAAATTCAGCCTATCCATGCCATTATCATCAAAATCAAGACGCATATGAAGTTCGGGAGAAACATTTAATGACTCGGGATGATGAATCGGACATAAAATTTCAATCAAATCTACGGGTTCATCATCCAAAATATTCCCGGCTTCTATATCCTCAATCAAGTAAAAATCAATTTTTTCTGACACCTCATCAAAAGCATGGATATTTATCAATTTAGGTTCTGGAGTGGAGGTGTAAAGGTCAAAAGGATTAGGTGTGGTTTCACTCGAAAGGGATTCGTCACAATCTGGCAAATCAAGCACTAGAAAGTCACACAACTCGTTAATTTTTTTATTTTCAACTTGTGAATCATTTAGGACAATCGATGGAAAACCGGAGTTGTGGGCTTCAATTGGGTATGGGTAGGTTTGATTTGGAAAGGTGTAGAACTCACTCTCTCTTATCAAATTCTCACTCTGTCCAACCGCCTCCTCATACATTGGAAAATTTGGAGCTAGTTGGAAACTAGCTGCCGGTTCACTAGGTTGCATAAGGGCGGCCATGGACGCATCCACATTCCTCATTATTTTGTTTGTTGCTAAAATATAAGCTTCCAACGACTGTTCCAAACTAGACATGGGTTGTGAAGGGGTTTCGGTAAAAGATTTGAAATTGTTTGGATACGTGAAACTCCCAAATGGCTGTGTAGAAGTAATGTCTAGTGAAGGTGGGAAAGTCGGGTAGGACTGGTAGGAATTGGATGGTTAGATAGGAGTTGGATCAACATTTGTATAAAAAGGTGAATGGACTTGTTGATCCCTATAACTGGATGTGTGGAGAGGAGTGAAAGATCGGCTATGAGATTGTTCAATATGCTCAGCAATAGACATGGGTTTAGGAGTTACAACAGGACTCGAAAAAGTGGTATCAACGTACGAAGGTGGTGAAGGTTGACATGGTTGATACAAAGTGGATTGCAACGTCGAACTGTTTCTCCTAGACGCTTCTCTTTGATCTTTCAAAAAAATTTTGGGCATGGAGGGATCGCCCTTAAATCGACCGAAACAATTGACGTACGAGGTAAAATTAGGTTCAGGATACAAAAGTTCGGCAAGAGATTTATGAGGTGGCGTACCCATGATGTAAGAAGGAGAAGAGAAAGAAGGTTGGCGTGTACGGATTTCTTAGCGACAAAAGTTGCAAGTCTTTTTATAAAAATTTTCCCTTCTTTTTTTTTATTTGTAACTTTTTGCAAAAAAAATTTTTCGATAAAGGGCTTAAACACACTTTCAATCAACCAAAAATGCACAATCAGGCCTAGATCTAGGGGCACCTAGGTTAGCTAGACAGCTCTTAACTGTTCCAAAGGGCTAGAAATAGGACCTCAAACCGCCTCTTCACCGCCAATTGCGGCCAGGTAAGTGCCAGGTGAGGGGGAGGCTCTCCACTGCAAGTAGTGCCCTAATTAAGTAACCACTCGCCTTAGACACACTTGCCTAGACACCGCAAAGTCAGATTAGGATCAACGACCGATGCCTACAACTAGTCCTCTGTTCTATTGAGCGCGATGTCCTTAGGGTTGAGTCTAGTAATTTTTAATTAAATATTGGTCAATGCAAAATGCCTTTTGTGATTTCTGGGGTCTTGGGAAGGATGAAGAAATCCCCACCCAATCTGGATTGGTCTCAAGCCCCTTAAAGTCCGATTAAAGATATGCAAAATAGAAAAAATCACTTGCAATCAATTTTTTTTTAAGCGCGGCGCAAAGAATCCTGCACAAGATTTGTTATTGGAAGGGGGAAGATTTTTAACGCAAAGATCCTGCAGGAGATTTTTCAGAAGATATATTGGGATTTGCAGAGGAGAGAGAAAGAGAAATTACAGTGCAAATTTTTCTTGCTGACGTCAGCTTCCTGCTGCTGATCCGCCGCCAGAAGGGGATTCTTGCCGCTGATCCGCGGTCTTCAGGAGGGTTCTGTAAGTGCACGGCGGCGCCCCGGCCTCCATCCCGAGGCCAAATGCGGAAGCGAAAAACTTTAATTTTTCAAACTAGCAAACCGGCACCACCGCGCACTAAACACCCGGATCGAACCATTAACTAGTCCTAGCTAACTACAAGATGGGGAATAGAGATATACCGACTGATCCGAGTCCTCCAGTCTTCTCGTCGTCGTCCCGATCTCCCACGGATTGTCCTGTCTCCACCTCGTCGCCGGAAGTGCACCACATCGCCTACATCTTTTACGGGCTCCCGCCTCTATGCCGAGGCAACTCGGGCACGAAGCTGGCTAGTCGACGTGCCCAAGGTTTGCTGTAGAATGTGTAGTGAGCTATTTGTGTCTCTAGGGGTTTTGGGAGTTGCCATTGGTGGAGGAAATGAACTAAGCTTTTTGGAGATGGTGTCGTGGGATTTTTCCAACATGAAATGAACCAAAATCCCACACTACAAATTTAGGCAGCCCCATGAGGAATGGCCGGCCATCACAAGTGAGGGGAGAGTGAGAATGAGAGTCTTCTCCCAAAAATGGGAGCCACTCACAAAAAATAATCCAAGAGAGAGAGAGAAAAAGCTATCATGCTCAAGCATGATAACAAGCTAAAACCAACACTCCACCACAACCATCATGATGTCCAAAGTCAAGCAATCATGAAAACCATCATGAAGCAAAAAGTCAAGTCAATGGATGGTGCACCATCATGATACAAGAATATGCAAAGACCCCCTCCACAATTGCTTATTTGCAAAAATGCAAATAAGCCCTCCTCCACCGATCTTCTGCCAACGAACGAAACAAAAAAATGGCCGAAACGGAAAGCAAACTGGCAACTCCAGAAAACTGGTCCCGTAATAAATTACAGGAAAACCCCGATACTGTGTATACACACCTGCATTTGTATTCCGACCGAAATACAAATGCAATGAGACAAAGTCTACACTGTACTATACTAGGATCCGGCTTAAACCAAAACCGGCTAGTAATATCCGTCCGATCCTGATCCGTGCAATACCGCACGTATCTGATCGAACCCTGCCATATATCCATACGGCCTCTAGTACGAACTGTCCGATCCTGATCTGTGCAATACCGCACGTATCTGATCGGACCTTGCCATATCTCCATACGGCCTCTACAGCTTTTCGCCCGAAAACTTGAGCAACTGAATGTGGGGGACTCTAAAGACTCGTCAACACCTTGGTTGTGGATTTAACCACTAGCACGTCAGAGGTATAAGCCAATACGTAACAGGCTACCAGGTATTGACCAAAAGGGACGTCGATGGGCGAACTCATCCTGACACCCTACTGAGCCTGTCAGTGACAATATCCGTACAGTCCGGTCCGTTCGTCTATGAGCATCGCATGGCGGGCCTAGGGGGTTGATAAAAGTCAGACCCCCAAAAGCGGTACAAGTCGTGTCGGAGTGTAGCCCAGAACACCCTGAGATACTACTGGAATACCTACCAGTAAATCTCCTGCCTCGGCCGAGGGCTTCGTGTAATGGCTCTCCTAGACACAGCGCGACCTCACCCCCAATACCGGGAGAGACGAACCCCTGAAGATACACTCATTGCCTCCATGTGGCTCGGGACTGTACCCAACTAAAACCTGTTTGCACGGCTCCTTTGAGCATGGTAGGGTAGTAATCAAAGTACAGTGGGAACTCACACGAGACAAATGACGATCCTCCGGTCGATGAACTAACCTGTACACATGTCACCAGGGAACTGCTATCTGACATCAGGTATAAGACCAACTAGCATGTTCCCGGCGAGTCCTGTCCGGTGTACTCATAACCCAATGAGCACCTGTATACATCTTAGGTGATCCAACTGACACCAATGGCTTGTGAGACCGGCCACCGCCCCTCGTCGGGGTCTCGACTGTATACACTAGTCTACTCTGGAGAATCGATGTCCTGTCTCGAAACTCCCATGACTAGGGACCTTTTAAGGATGTGCTTATAGACTACCAGCTCTCACGTATATGATCGCCCTCATACTGCTGGCAGTCAGGCAAGAATCCTAGGGGGTCTATCAACGTGCAATAGTGACCTTTCAGGTCACCTAAAGCAGTACACGATGATAAAGATAAACCAGATAGCATACTATCATCTCGAGTAAGACTGTCCTACTGGGACAGGTCCTCCCTCAATCATTGCAATCACGTGCCTGTGATCCAATAATTGACTCTGAGGGCACTATCTCCAACAATCTCCCACTTGTACTCAAGGCTAATTATTGTGATGTCGCATACTCACAGCCCGTGTGATACCGAACACCCAACTCCTCTACTAGTCAGTCTCACAAAGCTAGTTTGTGAAACTATTGCGTTCGAGGAATAGCCTCAGTGAGTGGATCCGCTTTGATGTTTCTTTCTATGTCTCTCTATATCTCATGTTCGCGGAGAAAACCATCTCCCGAAATGAGCAATACCTGTCTTAGAATGTGTCTGGATGTCTGATGGGACTTAGCTCATAAATGAACTCCAAATCCAAACTTCTTAGACTGTATCGTCAACTGAACTTAATCAGTATCCTGCGCCATGCCTCCCTCAGTATTGCCTTGGACCACCTGTCCAAAATACTGCCCCTCGTCAGAAGGAAAACTATAACTCTGACAACCTCCTTGTCGTCCAGGTCACCTTGGAAGCCTAGAATGATAACTGTCTCTCGATTGAGGCTGTAGTTATCATATCCCTAGAACATTCACTTATGTTCTAAAACTGCTTCCGACTGTTTCTCTAGGATAGGATCAATATCAACTTATTGCATCTAGTGCAAGAATAACATCTGGTGTGGTACTTGACATCTCATGATTGACTCAATTGCCTGAGCAAGTGATCTGCCAATCATGCACATCCTTCTCCACTTTAGTCTGTAAGACACCTTTAGAGAGGGTGACTCCATCACCTGCAGGTACACTACCGTGCCAGGAGTCGTCCATTCTAAATACTCTTAGAATGCTATCTAAGTACCCTGATTGGGAAACCACCCAAATCTAGATCTAAAACCATAGATTTAGTAACCAGTATGTCTGATATAATGTCCAAGTCCCGTGTGGAGAAAACACTGTGTGACGACCAAAGTGTAACCGATCGTAGTATAGGAATATCACTTCCTACTCTGTGTATGTCATCCAAATGCCATGACATCACACCCTACTACCTTCTCAACAGATCCATCTCCTATTCTGATGAAGCCAAACCTATGACTGTCACATCAGAAATTGATGATCTATCTCCGCTATATCTGCTTTAGTCTATAAATAGACATAAGCTACCTGTCCATCAATGCTTCCGCTGCTCCCACTGACTACGACAACCCTCTGGCAGAGTCATATAGACGTACACTTCTAAAGCCAGTTTAGAACGACGCTATAGTCATCCTCCCGCCGGGTCTCGCAGCCTGGAGCAACAGCAATGGCAAGTGTGGGTAAACAAGAACTTCCCTGTCACCGTCCTTGAGGCTACCGGAGTACCTCTCGGGTGCCTGAGGTTACCCACCAAATCTGCGGAGTGGCCAATGGAATGTCAAACCAGATTGAATCTTTAGGTTCCTATCAAATCTTCAGTAATCGTTTGTGGTTCTGGAATCACTTCCAGTTCTACCATACTTCCACTACTGTTTTCTGAAAAAATCCATTTTTAATAAGACTGTGGCGAGTCAAGAACAATATCACTATTGATCTTCCAGATGGTAGAAAATCAACCCTCGTCATAGCCTGGGTCAACCTACAAACAGCCATTACAGAAACGTGCCTTGAGTTATCCAGAGTCTGGTTTTAAGCATAATCCGGACAACTCCCCGTGCCTTAACAATGTTAAGATACGAACTGTTCTATATCCAATATAGAACCAGAGGCACTGATTTAATTGAACCAGATTCAAATCATGCAGCTGTCTCCAGTGGATGTTAACTAAATGGAAGGAGGCCGATCAGCGTTACTCAGCTTAGGAATACTTCCAATTATGAGTAACCTGAAAGAGAAGCAAGTTCTCTTAATCATTACTATCAACTGAATACCGTACACAAGTATCTACATCTTCGATCAACTTGAAGAATCCCGATACTTGCAACACCTGGTTCTCTACTTTATTCAAATACCTATAACTTCTCAAAATTCGGACCCTGTGTTTCCACGAAACACCTGTCTAAAAACTAGAGAAGTCATAAGTAAACCGAATATAGTACGAGGACCAACCCCTCTGTCCTGATGGACCCTGGACAACATATAATACTCTGTATAAGTCCCTTGAGTCTGATAACTCATCCACTGTGTGTCGTAGGTTGAAAACTGTACTTATGGATAAGAAGAATTACACCGCTGTTTAATGCTCCTTACCCAACCATCCACTGATATAGGTAAATGTCATAGACATAATTTCAAAAAGATATATCTCACTCTATGAAAACAGACGTACAGATATATCGATTTGAAATTGGTGCATAACAGCGGATATTCAAAACCAAATATTCGCCGACCGGCAAACAGCCCAGGTGATTTCCTCAAATATCACCGATTACAACGAATCCCGATATAATGAGGATGATCACCCAATTCCTAATAACTTGCTCCCACTCATCATCTGTAAAACCATACAGATGTGAGAATCATACCTGGTAAATACATACCCTGGAGTAAGGACTAATTGGGAAATCAGTTTTCTTTTAACAGTACACAGTGAAACTGAAACATTGAAATGTTTCAATGGGGTATTCCGGTATTCCTAGTAATGCCTCTTCCAGATTCACGACTGTAACCGTATAATTCTTTGCCACCTCTCCAAATCCCTTTATATGTCTTTAATCATTACCTTCTGCACACCCCTTTAGGCCAAATGGTTTTCTTCCTTCCCTACCGTTCGGCACCAGTCTATGGTTTGGAAGTAGACTATTCAATAAGCATAATGGGTGTACTGTCCTAATCCTAGGAGCACTCGCAATGCGAGAGAAGGTGAAGATAAAAGACAACCTGAATAAATCTTATTCCTATTTCTCCTGAACCAGAATCCATCCCCGAACTGGAACAAGTTCCTTTCAAGTTCGTATATAACCATACGATGGAATATCCAATAAACTGTGGATCTTCGTAGTGATACGGAGTGTCCTGGAGAAACACAAAGGTGAATTTGGGAGTGGTAATGAAATACCTGGTTTGGTCGAGAATATCAGTCGCAATTTACTTTGCCCTCTTACTAATCCCTTGCTTTGTCTTAACTTAATACCTTCTGTACACCATCGTTAGGTTAATTGGTTTTCTTCATTCCCTACCGGTCGGCACCAGCCTAAGGTTTGGAAGAAAACTATCCATTTTGCGTAATAGGTGTACTATCTCCTAAACCAAGGAGTACTCGCAACCTGAGAGAAGGTAAAAGGAAAAGACAACTGAATAGTCCTATCCGTTTTCTCCAGAACCTGAAACCATCCTCGAATAAATTCTTTCAAGTTCGTATCTAACCATACGATGGTTTTGTCCAATGGAAGTGGACGTTCGTAGTAATACGGGGTGTCCTGGAGAAAAGGGTAAAAGTAGGAGTGGCAATGAGGTTTGCAACTCTGACAATCCAAAAGCCAGTGTTTAAGAAGGTTCGGTCAACTTGGTCACTGAGTCATAGTCTTAGGGTCGGGTCAATGGTCGCTGCTGAAGAGAGAAAGAAAAGAAACACTCAGCGTGCACTCTAACCTAGATCAGAATGGTTACCAATTTATCTAATCTGGAAACCTCCCACTGTACCATCAAATTCTCCTCCAAACCTGAAAGAAGAATTAGTCGGGATCACCCGAGGAGTAAACTAACTCATCAGTGGGAATCAGGATCCAACTATCACCGCATGATAACGTGACGAAATCCGCTCACGTCATCACACTCCAGAAGGTATGCGCATATCTGGCAAGTTTCAGTTCTTTTGAAACTCCCGATGTGATTTCTGCCCCATGCTCTTATGACCTTGGCGTGAGGTCAAAATATCATAAGTCACATGTCAAGTTCTACCCATCATTGTCCAGGTTAATTTGAATCCACCCGTACATACCCTTGACGTAGGCCAAAATAGTAGTACGACTGTCCCAAACCAACGTATCTATCTATGCAACAGATAAATACCCGGCAGCTACCAAACACTATGCCTTGGCGTGAGGTCAAAATACATAGCTTGAATACTACCGAATATTTAACTGAAATGATGGAGGGCTACGAATGGTTTCTGGCGAAAACCTTTAACGTAAAGAACTTGATATCGTTGAAGGAACGGATAGCTTTTAAAAATATAGTGACGAAAACCTCTGCTAAAGAGGTCACTCCCGGTGAAGGGATCTCGGCTCTTTCCCCGTAGAATGAGGTGCAGGATATTCCAACTGAATACCACGGTGCAAAGCAAAAGTAATCGGCTATAGTGAAGTCATTGCCCTGACGCAAACTTTTTGTCCAAGGGGTCACTCCTGGTGAAGGGATCTCGGCCCTTGCCTCGTCGACTGAGGAGCAGGATATTCCAACTGAATACCACGATGCAAAACAAAAGAGAACGTCCTTGTAATAACAGCTTTTTGAAAAGTGTTCCAACAACATCAGATTAGGTTTGTTTTTAACTTGCATTGATCCGAATCAACGCAGTCCCATCAATTGATCACACCACAAAGAACGAAAATATACTGATGTACGTATATGCCATTCGCATTCGCCACTGGGTCCCGTCATTACCCGTTAGGTTAGCTAACTAACGACAGAGCGGGGACTAGACTAGCGCGGATGCAAAACATATACAACATCTACTAATATATATACCAATATATTATATTCGCTCAAGGCGTGATAAAAAAGCAACAACACAGAAATGTACAACAACACAGAATAAAACAGATATCTGGGATCCCCGGGTTTCACAGAGCCACTACTGAAACCCGACGTTCCCCTGGTCGTGTGGATAGCCTGTGCAATGAAAACCCTAGAACCCTACGGGCGCGGCAAGTTACCCGCTAAAACCTGAAGCGAGGCAGCCCCCTTCAGCAACGTGAATGGATCACCCAGCACTTTACGGAATCCGGTAACTTGGGCACCCCTCCTGGGTCAACCTGTACCCCCTATGAGTGCGGCGAATAGCCCGCCAATTCTAGAGTAAAGCCCCCTCCGTCTCAATGCCATGAGATGCGGGCTTGTTGCCCTTCAGAACCCGGCTATCCGTGCACCCTTCCACGGGGCAATCCTAGTACAGAAAGTAAAATATACATACAACGGGTACATCGACCGCAACCTGGTCGTGCCCCAAAATAATAATACAAACAGGCAGTGACGGCAGTCCACATGTCGGACGCTCGCCCCGCAATATCAAATGTACACAATACAACCACAACTGTACTAGCATTGCATCCAGGCTACCCCCTACGACCAATCCGCAACATCACAGCATAACACAGAACATCAACGTGAAAGTCACGTTCGCAAATCCGTCTAACCGGGTTATAGCAGTTAGACAGGATTTACCGATCAAGTGACATTCACGGTCGCAGATATAATGTAAATACTGTGAACTAATGTGTTTTAAATCTCCGATCGATCAAATTTTATCAAGTGGGCCCCCAAGTACTACTGTAGCACATCAAGAAATTCTGGGCCCAAAAATAATATTCCAAAACCCCTATTTTCCACCCAGAAAGCGACTGCAGAAATTTGATACAGCAAGGACATCATTGTACGGCGGAACCGCGGCCCAAAGGGGGGTTTGGCCGCGGTTCCGCGCTTCAGTAGTCGAGTTACTGTGTCGAATTTCTACAGAGTGCTTAGAACTTCCAGTACATCACTATTTTACAACCTGAAAAATTTTTGGACTTCAAAAAATTTCAACAGAAACTGATGTGAAGAAAACGCGGGTTTTTGGAATTTTGTTCGATCGGAAATGTAAAACACATTAGACAAAGCTAGACTATGTTAATGGCGAGGCTCTGATACCACTGTAAGTGCACGGCGGCGCCCCGGCCTCCATCCCGAGGCCAAATGCGGAAGCGAAAAACTTTAATTTTACAAACTAGCAAACCGGCACCACCGCGCACTAAACACCCGGATCGAACCATTAACTAGTCCTAGCTAACTACAAGATGGGGAATAGAGATATACCGACTGATCCGAGTCCTCCAGTCTTCTCGTCGTCGTCCCGATCTCCCGCGGATTGTCCTGTCTCCACCTCGTCGCCGGAAGTGCACCACATCGCCTACATCTTTTACGGGCTCCCACCTCTATGCCGAGGCAACTCGGGCACGAAACTGGCTAGTCGACGTGCCCAAGGTTTGCTGTAGAATGTGTAGTGAGCTATTTGTGTCTCTAGGGGTTTTGGGAGTTGCCATTGGTGGAGGAAATGAACTAAGCTTTTTGGAGATGGTGTCGTGGGATTTTTCCAACATGAAATGAACCAAAATCCCACACTACAAATTTGGGCAGCCCCATGAGGAATGGCCGGCCATCACAAGTGAGGGGAGAGTGAGAATGAGAGTCTTCTCCCAAAAATGGGAGCCACTCACAAAAAATAATCCAAGAGAGAGAGAGAAAAAGCTATCATGCTCAAGCATGATAACAAGCTAAAACCAACACTCCACCACAACCATCATGATGTCCAAAGTCAAGCAATTATGAAAACCATCATGAAGCAAAAAGTCAAGTCAATGGATGGTGCACCATCATGATACAAGAATATGCAAAGACCCCCTCCACAATTGCTTATTTGCACAAATGCAAATAAGCCATCCTCCACCGATCTTCGGCCAACGAACGAAACAAAGAAAATGGCCGAAACGGAAAGCAAACTGGCAACTCCAGAAAACTGGTCCCGTAATAAATTACAGGAAAACCCCGATACTGTGTATACACACCCGCATTTGTATTCCGACCGAAATACAAATGCAATGAGACAAAGTCTACACTGTACTATACTAGGATCCGGCTTAAACCAAAACCGGCTAGTAATATCCGTCCGATCCTGATCCGTGCAATACCGCACGTATCTGATCGAACCATGCCATATATCCATACGGCCTCTAGTACGAACTGTCCGATCCTGATCTGTGCAATACCGCACGTATCTGATCAGACTTTGCCATATCTCCATACGGCCTCTACAGCTTTTCGCCCGAAAACTTGAGCAACTGAATGTGGGGGACTCTAAAGACTCGTCAACACCTTGGTTGTGGATTTAACCACTAGCACGTCAGAGGTATAAGCCAATACGTAACAGGCTACCAGGTATTGACCAAAAGGGACCTCGATGAGCGAACTCATCCTGACACCCTACTGAGCCTGTCAGTGACAATATCCGTACAGTCCGGTCCGTTCGTCTATGAGCATCGCATGGCGGGCCTAGGGGGTTGGTAAAAGTCAGACCCCCAAAAGCGGTACAAGTCGTGTCGGAGTGTAGCCCAGAACACCCTGAGATACTACTGGAATACCTACCAGTAAATCTCCTGCCTCGGCCGAGGGCTTCGTGTAATGGCTCTCCTAGACACAGCGCGACCTCACCCCCAATACCGAGAGAGACGAACCCCTGAAGATACGCTCACTGCCTCCATGTGGCTCGGGACTGTACCCAACTAAAACCTGTTTGTACGGCTCCTTTAAGCGTGGTAGGGTAGTAATCAAAGTACAGTGGGAACTCATACGAGACAAATGACGATCCTCAGGTCGATGAACTAACCTGTACACATGTCACCAGGGAACTGCTATCTGACATCAGGTATAAGACCAACTAGCATGTTCCCGGCGAGTCCTGTCCGGTGTACTCATAACCCAATGAGCACCTGTATACATCTTAGGTGATCCTACTGACACCAATGGCTTATGAGACCGGCCACCGCCCCTCGTCGGGGTCTCGACTGTATACACTAGTCTACTCTGGAGAATCGATGCCCTGTCTCGAAACTCCCACGACTAGGGACCTTTTAAGGATGTGCTTATAGACTACCAGTTCTCACGTATATGATCGCCCTCATACTGCTGGCAGTCAGGCAAGAATCCTAGGGGGTCTATCAACGTGCAATAGTGACCTTTCAGGTCACCTAAAGCAGTACACGATGATAAAGATAAACCAGATAACATACTATCATCTCGAGTAAGACTGTCCTACTGGGACAGGTCCTCCCTCAATCTTTGCAATCACGTGCCTGTGATCCAATAATTGACTCTGAGGGCACTATCTCCAACAGGTTCAAGGCCCGAGAAAAATTTTGAGAGGATGATGTCACGTGGTCACCGCGTTTCCGCGGTCAGAATGGGCTTAATGCGGCAGTTCCGCGGTGAATGCTACGGCTCTTTTCCCAAAAAAAAATCTGTTTTCTGTTCTGATTATCCTCTGCTTGTTCAGATCTGCCGTTTGTTGTTTTGATCTCTGGATTTTTCCAGATCCGAACTCGATTGTAGATCCTGCAAAATTCACACAAAAATAAAAGATGATATATTTTTATATTTTTTGATTTTTCAGTTTTTATGATTTTTTTTTAATTTTATATTAACCCAAAATTGCAAAAAAAAAAATAACACGCCATCCCCGGCAACGGCGCCATTTGATTGAAATGATTTTAACTGGCTTATGCGCTTTTAAAAGATGAATCAAAGAATTTATATAACCGCAATCAAGAACGGCGGCGCTTGGTAGCTAGCCGGTGAGTACGGATCGGTCTACAGGGATGTTGTAAATTTCCTAATCGCTCTTACGAGTTAATTCCGAACGGTGTGAACGGATTGATTTAATCTAAAAACTAAATTAATCTAGATCTAAATCTTTCTAGGGTTAGGCTTAGGTTAAGTTTGGAAAGTCAATAAATCTCACCGCTTTCTATACCCATATTAAGATCTATTAGGAGTTATGGTAATTATTAATAAAGTGGATTAGAACCATCGGGAAGATGTTTCTTCCTCTAGGTTCTTGTCATTCCTTTATCAATCCTTACCCTAACCTCTATGGAAAACACGTGCAACCGGGCCTTTATACTACGGTGTCACCGCTACCTCGTGGGATAGGGTGCCGTAGGGAGCGGTGTGTGCATGTATGCATGGAGTCCTATTAATTATATGTGATGGGCAAGAAAGGGGTGAGAGTGTTACTGGTCGGATTCGCAGGAGTGTGAGCGGACTAGCTCGTCGATCTTCTGATCGCTCAATGCCCGGGTGGCCGTTACGTTTAGCAGACCGCTTGCGGCTTGTGGGTGCTTGATATGATCATCATCTGCTACCGGCGTATTGACGAGTCTTTAGAGTCCTACACAGAGGTTTCCTGGCTCAAGCGAAACGAAATAGGAGCGCATATGAGATATGTGCAGGACCGAGAATAATGCGTGTATGTGATACTGCACTTCATTCTCGCGATATATGTTTCGATTGGTTATATTCGATATGACCTAGTTATCGAATCATTGATTCGATAAATCGATACATTACATACTAGTCGGTTGTATGCGATATAACCGGATCATTGAATCAAGTGTTGATTTAATGATTTAATGTATAATTATATATTTGATATATTACTTTGCATTAACTAGTATTGGTTCACTTTAAACGGATTTTTCTCACTTGGATAGCACATTGTATATGTGATATACTTTCGTGCACCTTTTTGTATCATGTTTGATGATACTTGATCATTTTGTTAAGTGTATAAAATTAATCCATGGTTAATATGATAATTAGGGTTTTGCATTTTCATTTATTTATTTATTTATTTATTTATTTATTTGAAATTAGTTATGATAAGAATGGTGGCTAAGTTTGTTTTATATTGAAGCTTCATGAAGCTTTGACTTTGCTAACCATCCTTATCTTCATGCTTAACCCTAACCCATCAAAGTGACCATGGTTAATTCTCTACACTTAACCCTAGTTCAAGTTATGATAAGTATTTGATTTATTTTTATTTTTATCATAAGACTTATCATAATCTTTTCTTGAGCTCATCTTCTTCTTCTTCTTCAAGCTTGCTACTCCAATGGCAACTTGAGCTTTAGTGAGTTAAATCCAAATCTAAAGTGAACCCACCTCCTATTTCTTCACCCTCTACCTCTTGCCAAGTTGTTTTGGGTGTTTACTTCACAATTTTCACAAGTTTGTGAAGTCGGAGCTTGAGTTTGTGCAACCTCGACGTAGATCGTCTTTGACACAAAGCCGACGAGCTATTCCGCTTGCTTTCCCGATGAAGCCGATGATCGAGTCAAGGATTCATGATGGACAGCGAGGACATGACGTTGCGGAGCCATGGAGGTGGATATCCGGATCTACAAAGGTTGTAATTTCCGTATCACAGTAGTTAACTGTTAACTAGCTTTCTATTTCGCCTAAACATCTAGTTAAAGATCCGTAGTCTAGGGTTTCTTGGCACTAAAAATTTTAAATTGGCATGTTCGATGCCTTGTGAGACCTTACTAGAGTGCCTAGGAACCTTTCACTGGTATCAGAGACTAGCTAGAGCCTTAGGCGAAGTCCCGACGACGTTTGAAACCCGATCGAACCGAAATCCAAAACCGTAAAATGCTCTCTGGACTTTTTCTAAATATTCGGATTTTTGTCAATTAAAAATATGTAGAAAATCAAGCAGGGTGTTATTAGAATTACTGTGAAATACGAGGGGCTAATTCGTCTTTTCCACCGCGCAAGCGCGGCACATGCTAGGCATGTGCGGCGCTTCCGCGGCAGTACTGTAGCCTTGTTTAATTATTTTTGCACAGTAACTCATATAATTCAATGCTGTGTTTTCTGGGATATTTTATTATGACTTCACAGAAGAGTATTTTGGGGTTGCTTTGGGGATTCGTTTATTCAATCGGGTTATCAAATAATTGTCTAAGTGTTTTTCCAGATAACTGTAGAATATGTTAAAGAGTTCGACCGGATATAAATACCCAGGTTTTCCCCTGCCAAAATATCCAAGTGTTGGATTATTGTGTGGTTAAAAGACGTTCTGAGTAGTGCAAGTAACGCGATGGTCCCTCTAGAAGACACAAACCTTAACTCGATTATGTGACCGTCTTGAACTGCCCTTTGAACCTTCGGGTTTGGGGCAGTACGGCGTGCCACATGTGAGGCGTTGGCTTGACCCTTCTACGGCTGGACCGTTGGTACTGAGGCATGAAGTGAATGTCTTTGAACCTATTTCATGTGTTGATCGGTGTCGGGAAAACTTGGGTGTTCGAATGTTCGATCGGAAAGTTTGATATATTCTATTTATCCGGAATTGGATACAATAATTGGAATTCACAAACAGTTATGTGATAACTGAATGAATGTTATAGATCTAGCAGTTTAGTTTCACAAGATATCGAAAAGAGTTTTCGATGATGGGACTAAAATGCGGGATTTATAACTGTTAGGCATGTGATGTCTAAAGTAGTTGCGAATTCCAATTGTTGTAGTTTTACACTTTCTTTTCTGTGACCGTAAGTGTAGTATGTTCATATCGCCGGTTTCGTTGCTATACATCAACGACAATTGGGGTATGCATACTTACTTACGTTGATGACATGTGATGTTATGTGTTGCTGGATATGTTATATTGGATCGTCGTGTTTGAATAGCCGGGGGTTTTTATGTGAGATGAGTGTTTTTCATTTTCATTCATGTAAAAACTTGTATGTAATATTCTTTTATTCGGGGCACTTCCAGGATGCGGGAGTTGTCACCCTTTTGTATATTATTTACTTTTCTGCACTAGGATAGACCCAAGGAGGGGAGCACAAGTAACCGGGTTCTGGGGTCCAGTGGGAGACCAACTCGAGGAGTCGAGTCCGGGTCTCCTAACCCTAGAATTGGCAGGGTTGCTTGCCGCTCTCGTAGGGGTCTAGGGGTGTGGGATTGGCTATTCATCACGACCGTGGAATCCGTGTTTTATACTGGCTCGTATTGAAAACACGGACGTCCTAGTATATGCAATATTTCATATGTTTATTCTGCTGCGATATCTTTGATGTGACTCTGTGATGGATATAGTATATAGTATATATGATATATTATATAGACGTTACTTATGTTTTACATCCGCGCTAGCCCTGCCCTGCTCTGTCGTTAGTTACCTAACCTAACGGTGCACGAGGGGACATCGAGGCGAATGCGGATGGCATAAGTGTACGTCATATCTATCTGTGATGTTTAGGTATTTAAATGATGGGACTTCATTAATGTGATTAATGAAAGGAAAGAAACCTAAGATGTTGTAGAATCAGATTTTAAATAAAACAGGTAGCTACAGTTCTTGCTTTGCATAGCGGTATATATGATATACCCCGCACCTCATTCGACGAGGAAAGGACCGAGATCCCTTCACCGGGAGTGACTCCTTTAGCAATAACTGGCAGATGCTACACACTCGGTTTGCTTTTGACTGCTTTTGCGTTTTTGCTTTGCACAGCGATATATATGATATATCCCGCACCTCATTCGACGAGGAAAGGACCGAGATCCCTTCACCGGGAGTGACTCCTTTAGAAAAACTAGAAAAGCCTCAAAATCACTCCATTTCAAAACTTTATTTGATTCTACAACGATATCAAGTTCATTACGCTCATGGTTTTTATGAAAAACCTGCGTAGCCCTCCGTCATTTCAGATAAGTATTAGTTAGTATTCGTGCTGCGGTAGTTTGGCCTCCGTCAAGGCGCAGTGCACGGTAGCTAACTAGTGCTTATCTGCTAGCATATGATGCGATTGGATTAGGGTATTCGTACGGCGTTGTTTGGCCTCCGTCAAGGGTCGTGCGGGTGGGTTTAATTCAATCAGGAAATGACGGGTTGAACTTGACTAGCGGACTATGGGTTGTTTGGCCTCCGTCAAGGTCATAGGACGCTAGGGGCAAAATATTATCGGGAATTTCAAGTGTTGAAATTTGCAATGAGATTGCATACCTTCTATGAGATAGTTGGATCCCGATACCCGCTGCGAGTAAGAGTTACTCCTGAGAGAGTTTTACACATTGCAATTAGCCGATCAAGTAGGTGTCTAGAAAGGTGTTAACGAGGTTACGCCTCTGGGAAAATGAGGTTTACATTAATTAGGTTCGTGCGAAAGCACGGGGGACCTCCCTCAAAGTACCGACACTGGCCTGGCTGAAAGATTGGCGAACTTGTAGTGTGTAATTAATCCCGGCTAGTCTTTCCTTTTAAGGTTTGGAGGAAGATTTGATAAAAAGCAGTGGGAGCCATCCTGATTAGATAAGATAATAACCAATCTGATCTTGCACGAGCATACGCTAAAGTGTTTTCTTCTCTCTCTCTCCAGGTAGCGACCATTTCATGCCTTAATAAAGATAATAATATGGATGTATTGACCGAACCCGCATGTTATACTGTGCTGGGGAACGTTGGTTCCGTTCTTTCTTATAAGAGTTATTGGAATGAACAGGATATAGGGGAATACCAGGATTCCCATGCCACCCGAATGAAGAAAGTACATGTTGATGCATTTTCTTCGGGTGTGTTCGTTACTGAGAACTGTTTCTCCATTTGCTCTACGTCCTGGGTATTAGATACCGGGTCGGGATCCCATATATGTAATCAGTTACATGGGCTAAGGAAAGGTAGAGAACTTGGAGAAGGTGATAAAGACATTAGAGTTGGAAATGGTGCAATTGTTGCAGCTAAGACTGTCGGGGAATATCACCTTGTATTACCAACGGGTAATACATTGGTTCTGAACGAATGCTATTACATGCCGAACCTGATATGCAACATTATATCGGTTTCTTTTCTAAGTAAAGAAGGATATAATTTTGTATTACAAGACAATGTTATGAACATTTTCCATAACCAAAAGTTGGTTGGATCAGGCACGTTGTGCAATGGCATTTATGTTCTAAATCAATCAACAGTTCTGAGCATAACAAACACACACAAGAGGAAGAGTTCTGAACTCAACGAATCCTTCTTGTGGCATTGTAGACTGGGTTACATCAATGCGACACGACTAGCTAAGTTGCATAAGGATGGATATTTAAATCCATTTGAATTTTCATCCTATGACACTTGCCAGTCATGTCTCAAAGGCAAGATGACCAAGACTCCGTTTACGGGACACGGAGAAAGAGTTACCGAACTCTTAGGACTAATACATAGTGATGTATGTGGTCCCATGTCTACACATGCCAGGGATGGTTCTTCATACTTCATTACATTCACTGACGATCTCTCTAGGTTCGGGTATGTGTTCCTGATGAAACACAAATCAGAAGCTTTTGAGAAATTTAGGGAATATAAACAAGAAGTTGAGAACCAAACCGGAAAAAGTATTAAAATCCTTCGATCTGATCGAGGAGGAGAATACTTAAGCAATGAATTCCTGGGCTTCCTAAAAGAGAATGGGATTCTCTCTCAGCTGACTCCTCCATATACACCACAGCACAACGGTGTATCAGAACGGAGGAACCGCACCCTATTAGATATGGTGCGCTCTATGATGAGTACAGCTGAGTTACCTATTTCCTTCTGGGGATATGCACTGGAGACTGCTGCATACCTACTGAATAGAGTTCCGACCAAATCAGTGCCTACCACTCCATATGAGATATGGAATGGCAAGAGACCATGTCTTAACTTTATTCAGATATGGGGTTGTCCGGCCTATGTTAAAACACAAAATCCGGACAAGCTCGAGGCAAGGTCTGTTCTATGTAAGTTTGTTGGATATCCCAAACATTCGCGAGGGTATATCTTCTACCACTCCGAGGAACAAAAAGTGTTTGTTTCTCGACATGCCACTTTCTTAGAAAAAAGTTTTCTTATGAAACAGATAAGTGGCATTGAGGTAGAACTGGAAGAGGTTCCAGCAATACAGACTACAACAGAAGATTTGGTTGAACCAAAGGATTCCGTAGTTCCCGATGAACCCCAGCCTCTCCGCCGATCTAGTAGGGTTCCTCGCCAACCTGAGAGATACTACGGTTTTCTCATTGATGGTGGCAGTGAGGATTGCATCATGGAGGATGATGACCCAACTAGCTTCGAGCAGGCCATCACTAGTGGGGACTCAGTGAAATGGCTGGATGCTATACGGTCCGAGATGGATTCCATGTACACCAACAAAGTATGGACTTTGGAAGTTGCTCCTTAAGGGGTAAAACCCATTGGGAGCAAGTGGATCTTTAAGAAGAAACTTGGTGTAGATGGGAAAGTGGAGACTTTCAAAGCTAGACTTGTAGCAAAGGGTTTTCGTCAAAGACCAGGTGTGGACTATGACGAAACCTTTTCTCCAGTGGCTATGCTTAAATCCATCCGAATCATGCTTGCCATTGCTGCCTTTCATGACTACGAAATCTGGCAAATGGATGTTAAGACCGCCTTTCTAAACGGTGATTTAGAAGAGTGCGTGTACATGACTCAGCCAGAGGGCTTCGTAGACAGTGGGAGCAGCGGGAAGGTGTGCAAGCTGCTTAAATCCATTTATGGATTAAAGCAAGCATCGCGGAGTTGGAACATCTGCTTTGACGTCGTTATCAAAGAGTTTGATTTCGTCAAAAATCCAGATGAACCTTGTATCTACAAGAAGGTGGCAGAGAGTAAGGTTGTCTTCCTCGTATTGTACGTGGACGACATACTCTTGATAGGAAATGACATTCCTATGCTGCAATCGGTCAAGCTCTTCTTATCACAAAGATTCTCAATGAAAGATCTTGGTGATGCCTCCTGCATATTGGGGATCAGGATCTATAGAGATAGATCCAAACGGATTTTGGGATTGTCCCAATCCAGGTACATTGACACCATACTAAAGAGGTTTAGTATGGAAGAGTCCAAGCGTGGGAACTTACCCACGATCTCTGGAGTCACTCTCTCCAAAGAGATGTCTCCCAAGACTGATTTGGAGAGAGCTCGCATGCAAGGGATACCCTATGCTTCGGCAGTAGGCTCTATCATGTATGCGATGCTATGTACCAGACCCGATGTAGCATACTCACTAAGTGTAGTGAGCAGGTATCAAGCTGATCCTGGAGAGAGTCACTGGACAGCTGTGAAGAGCATTCTCAAGTACTTGCGAAGGACTAGAGATATGTTCTTGGTGTATGGTAACGGAGAACTCCAAGTGGAGTCCTTTACCGATTCGAGCTTCCAGAGTGATAAGGACGACTCTAAGTCGCAGTCGGGCTTTGTCTTTACCCTTTACGGAGGGGCGGTTAGCTGGAAGAGTTCCAAGCAGGAAACCGTGGCAGACTCGACGATGGAGGCTGAATACATCGCTGCCAACGATGCTGCCAAAGAGGCTGTCTGGATCAAGAAGTTCATTTCTGAACTTGGTGTGGTTCCATCCATTGAGCATCCAATACCTTTGTATTGCGATAACAATGGAGCGGTGGCTTTGGCCAAGGAACCCAGGTCCCATCAGCGGTCCAGGCATATTCTGAGGCGGTATCACCTGATCCGGGAGATAGTTGATCGCCGGGAGATCGAGGTCAGGAGAGTTGACACGAAGAACAACACGGCGTATCCACTCACGAAGGCCATTCCCCAGATACAGTTTGAGAGACTCTTCGGGATGCTCGGTATGAGATACTACAGCAGCTGGCCCTAGTGCAAGTGGGAGATTGTTAGTTGTATGTATGCCCTAGAGGCCAGTATTGTACAGATTATGTATATTATATTGGATGCTTGGACATATATAGAGATGACTTTCTTGCTCGACATGATAGTATGCTATCTGGTTGCCATTTATCTTAACATATACACTAGTCTCTTTATACTGTCTTATAGTTACATGTTGGTAAAGCCCTTAGGATTTGTACTTGACTACCTGGACTATGATGCAGATCATACTAGTGGGGACATGGTAGTCCATAAGTACATCCTTCAAGGTCCCTAGTCGTGGGTGTATCGAGACGGGGCATCGATTTACCAGAGTAGACTAGCGTATACGCTTCTCGACCCATGTGATGGGCGATGGATGATCCCATATCCATTGGTGTTTGACATCAGAGATGGTATACGGGTGCTCAGTGGAAACTGGGTACACTGGACGGACTCGCCGAGAACTCCCAGATGGTATTATACCTCACGTCAGATGGCAGTTCTCAGGTGACACTTGTACAGGTTAGTCTGTAGACCCGAGATCGTCATAGAGTCTTGTGTGATTCCCACTGTGCTTTGATCTCCACCTTACCACGTCCATGAGGGCGTGCAAAACGGTGGTCTTTGGGTACAGTCCCGAGTCACATGGAGGCAATGAGCGATAGGAGGGGTTTCGTCTCTCCCGGTATTGGGAGTTGATGTTGCGCTGTGCTCGATTGGCCGTGACAGGTAAGTCCCTGGCCAGGGCTGATCAGAGATTTGCTGGTAAGTGTTACCAGTAGTTTCTCGACCCGTTACGAGCCTCACATCGGCACGACTTATCGGGTTATTGGGGTCTGACGTATACCACCCCTAGACTTGATATGCGACGTATCAGACGAAGAGACTTGACTGTATGGTAAGTGTTACTGGTCGGATTCGCAGGAGTGTGAGCGGACTAGCTCGTCGATCTTCTGATCGCTCAATGCCCGGGTGGCCGTTACGTTTAGCAGACCGCTTGCGGCTTGTGGGTGCTTGATATGATCATCATCTGCTACCGGCGTATTGACGAGTCTTTAGAGTCCTACACAGAGGTTTCCTGGCTCAAGCGAAACGAAATAGGAGCGCATATGAGATATGTGCAGGACCGAGAATAATGCGTGTATGTGATACTGCACTTCATTCTCGCGATATATGTTTCGATTGGTTATATTCGATATGACCTAGTTATCGAATCATTGATTCGATAAATCGATACATTACATACTAGTCGGTTGTATGCGATATAACCGGATCATTGAATCAAGTGTTGATTTAATGATTTAATGTATAATTATATATTTGATATATTACTTTGCATTAACTAGTATTGGTTCACTTTAAACGGATTTTTCTCACTTGGATAGAACATTGTATATGTGATATACTTTCGTGCACCTTTTTGTATCATGTTTGATGATACTTGATCATTTTGTTAAGTGTATAAAATTAATCCATGGTTAATATGATAATTAGGGTTTTGCATTTTCATTTATTTATTTATTTATTTATTTATTTATTTGAAATTAGTTATGATAAGAATGGTGGCTAAGTTTGTTTTATATTGAAGCTTCATGAAGCTTTGACTTTGCTAACAATCCTTATCTTCATGCTTAACCCTAACCCATCAAAGTGACCATGGTTAATTCTCTACACTTAACCCTAGTTCAAGTTATGATAAGTATTTGATTTATTTTTATTTTTATCATAAGACTTATCATAATCTTTTCTTGAGCTCATCTTCTTCTTCTTCTTCAAGCTTGCTACTCCAATGGCAACTTGAGCTTTAGTGAGTTAAATCCAAATCTAAAGTGAACCCACCTCCTATTTCTTCACCCTCTACCTCTTGCCAAGTTGTTTTGGGTGTTTACTTCACAAGTTTCACAAGTTTGTGAAGTCGGAGCTTGAGTTTGTGCAACCTCGACGTAGATCGTCTTTGACACAAAGCCGACGAGCTATTCCGCTTGCTTTCCCGATGAAGCCGATGATCGAGTCAAGGATTCATGATGGACAGCGAGGACATGACGTTGCGGAGCCATGGAGGTGGATATCCGGATCTACAAAGGTTGTAATTTCCGTATCACAGTAGTTAACTGTTAACTAGCTTTCTATTTCGCCTAAACATCTAGTTAAAGATCTGTAGTCTAGGGTTTCTCGGCACTAAAAATTTTAAATTGGCATGTTCGATGCCTTGTGAGACCTTACTAGAGTGCCTAGGAACCTTTCAGAGAGATCTTCATCTCTCAAACCTTCCCCAAAGCTAACCCTAACAAGCGAGGAGACTGCTCGCTCATTAGGGAATTGAAAAACATTTATCTAGGGCAGAGAATAAAAGATCTAACTATTTAACTAGGGTAAGGAATTAAATTTAACTAGGGCAAGAATAGAAATTACCTAGGGCAAGAATTGAAAACTTTACTCCTAAATTGATGCTATCCAAAAAGAATTCTGAATTTTATTAATGAAGGGAGTCATGACCTAATACAAGAATTTGGGCTTCTATTTATAGGACATAGAAAACCCTAGATTTACAATCGCCGCATGTCTGCATTTACAAAAATACCCCTAGGAAGACTAGTCAGCGCCGCCACAGGTTTTGGTAAAATTTTTACCAACTACGTGCTCCGCACGGCCGCGGAACCGCGGCCCCAGCCATAGTTTGGCTGCGGTTCCGCGGCTAAAAGGTGGTGTTGAAGGCTGCAACTTTCTGTGTTAGATCCTGGTGTCTTTGGCTTCCTATTTCTTTAGTTCTTTTCTCAAATTGGTTTCTAGGTTTCTTCCAGATCTCCCAGTGAATAATTGTTGTGGACTTTCACCGTTGCTTCGTGACGAAGTCTTGAACCTTGACTGCCTTGTACTTTATGAACTGATTTTCGTGTAAGCTTGATCAAGATTCCACCATTTATTGGTCGTAGTTTCACTTTGTATCATCTTTTTCATCAATTTCACTGTTTTAGCTCCGAGAACATGTAACCTATAACTAAGTTGCAGACATGTGTCAAAAGCACCTGTTTATTTGTAAAATGCATAAGAATGGAGAATATAATAATGCAATATTACGGTATGAACATGCAGCGCGACAAAGGTATAGCGTATGCTTCTCGACAACTGAAGACACATGAACAAAACTATCCTACGCACGATTTAGAGATGGCTGCAGTGGTGTTTGCACTCAAGATCTGGAGACATTACCTATATGGAGAGTCGTGCCAGATATTTACGGACCACAAGAGCTTGAAGTACATATTTCAGCAGCGAGACTTGAATCTGAGACAGCGCCGTTGGATGGAGCTGGTGAAAGACTATGATTGCGAGATTCATTACCATCTGGGCAAGGCGAACGTGGTGGCAGATGCTTTGAGTAGGAGGCCCGGGGGTAGTCTATCTTATTTGAGCGCCGTACAGAGGCAGTCGTCAGCAGATTGGCAGATTGTATGCGACAGCCGAGTTGAGTTCGAGTTCACTCCGACCGGGGGACAGCTTGCGCATATTCATGCACGTCCGCAGTTGGTTGACCATATTTGCGAGGCACAGCCCAGTGATGACCGTCTTTCAGAGATCATGGAGCAGATTAGACAAGGCAGAGATTCCGAGTTCGTGATCGATGATCAGGGAGTACTGTGTTTTGGAACTCGATTGTGCGTACTAGATTCTGAGGGACTACGGCGTGAGATTCTTGAGGAGGCACATAGATTGATATATAGCGTTCATCCAGGTTCTACCAAGATGTATCGTGATCTGAGAGATGTTTATTGGTGGGACGGAACAAAGAGGGACATCACAGACTTCATGTCGAGATGCCTGACTTGTCAGCAAGTCAAGGCCGAGCACCAGAGGCCCGCGGGAGAGTTGCGGCCTTTGCCCATTCCGGAGTGGAAATGGGAGCAGATTTCTATGGACTTCGTTGTGGGTCTACCCAGGACCAGTCGAGGGTACGACTCCATTTGGGTGATCGTGAATCGATTGACGAAAGTGGCTCACTTCCTGCCAGTGAAGACCACTTTCGATTTTGCTCAGTATGCCCAAATTTACATCGACGAGATTGTACGGTTGCATGGAGTCCCGACTTATATCGGGTCAGACCGAGGCATCCAATTTACCAGCCGACTATGGCAGAGACTTCAGGATGCGTTGGGCACTTGTTTGAGTTTCAGCACGGCATTTCATCCGCAGGCCGACGGCTAGTCAGAGCGGACTATTCAGACTCTCGAGGACATGCTCCGATCATGCGTTATAGACTTTGGTGGTAGCTAGGATCATCATTTACCCTTAGTGGAGTTCTCCTACAACAACAGCTTCCAGGATACTATTCAGATGGCACCTTTCGAGGCCTTGTATTGGAGGAGATGTAGATCGCCCGTCTGTTGGACTGAGCTTAGCGAGTGCAGTATTTTTGGGCCGCAGATCGTGCAGGAGACGACCAAGAAAGTACAGTTGATTCGAGATCGGATGAGAGCGGCTCAGAGCAGGCAGAAATCGTATGCAGACAAACGCCGGCGCAGACTAGAGTTCGCAGTTGGCGATCATGTTTTTCTGAGGGTCTCTCCGATGAAGGGCGTGATGAGATTTGGGCGAAAAGGAAAGCTTAGTCCCAGATTTATGGGTCCTTTCAAGATCCTCGAGCGTGTCAGTGCAGTTGCGTATCGTTTGGCTCTTCCACCCAGCTTTCTGGATGTTCACCCCGTATTCCACGTGTCGATGCTTCGCAGATATCTTCACGACCCTTCTCACATGATTCAGCATCAGACCGTTCAGCTTGAGCGCGATCTTTCGTTCACCGAGCAGCCAGTAGTGATATTGGATCGGCAGGTGAAGAAACTTCGATCAAAGGTCTTACCATCTGTGAAGGTTCTTTGGCGCAGCCCGAATGGTGAAGAGATCACTTGGGAGGCCGAAGGAGAGATGCGGAAGAAATTCCCTCATCTTTTTGAAGGTACGCATAGCTATATTTTTAAATTCGGGGACGAATTTTCTTTAAGGGAGGAAGATTGTAGCACCCTAGAATGTGATTAGTGGTTATTTATGCTTTAATGTGGGGGTTTTAGTAAAAAGTTTACCAAAACGGTTTACAAATATTTTATCTGGATTTATGAATATATTATTAGAATTTAATTTGGACTGCACACACATGTGCATGTTAACTAGGGTTAAGTTTGGGGTTAAACCATGTTTAGATAACCATGGTGGATTAACCCATTTAATTAGGTTAATAAGATTTAATTTAGTGTATTAGTTTTTCTAAATATAATTAGTTTTGTTTGGGAGTTGACTTAGGTTGGAGAGAGAGAGAGAGCGTGATGGCTTGAGCATGCTTGATAATTAATGAGGAGAGAGAGAGGGTTGACTCTCACTCCCTCACACTTCCACTCATTTCCTCACTCTCATTTCTTTTACTCACATCTCTCTCCCTCTCACTTACACACCCACACACTTAGCAGCAGCTGCAGCAGAAACAGCAGCAGCAGCAAGCAACAACAACAGCAGCAAAGCAGCAGCAGCAGCAAAAACAACAGCAACAACAGCAGCCCAGCAGCAGCAGCATCACCAGCAGCAACAGCACACAGCCTCTTCTTATTCCCTTCTTCTTCTTCTTCTTCTTCTCTTGCATCCCAGGGCCAACTTTGGAGGTATAAAACTCACCTCAACTTCCATTTTGCTAGAATGTGGTTATTTAAGCTTAAATTAGTGCATAATGTGATTTTAGTGCTAGTTATGGTGATTTAAGTGGGGATTTGGCCAAGTGATGATTTTATTGTTAGTGTAGCTTAACTAAGTGTTTTTAAGGCTATTTAAACCAAGTTTTGCCCTATATTTCACTAAAATACCATAGGGTTTCAAATTAGTGTAATTTAACGTTTTAATGTAAATTGTTAGCCATTTTGAGATCTGCTGTTGACCCGAGTGCTTCAGGTATAATCTGAGTTAACTGGGGCATGCTCTCTAGACCTAGATTACACACACAGAACACGAGACCCCCAACCCATCTTTTGGCCGCCATTTTATTCATTCTGGCCGCAATTTGTAGCTAGATGGGGGTGTCTGATGTTGGGGTTGGGTCTGTGGGAGTCTGCTGTATAATTAGGGTTTTTGGTTTATGCAACTTTTTATATTTTCACTCGAGTTAAAATCTGGGACTTAAAACCCTTTTTCAATACCTTTTTAACTCGTGCGACATGTGTGTTTTGTGTGATTGGTCTGTGGTGCACTGCACGACACAGCGAGTCGGGATGGTTTCTGGTGAGGTCACACACGTTTTGACGTATCGAGTGCACGCGCGTTTAGTTTCCAACACGAGTTTTTCCTTGATCGTGATATCGCATTTTTTGCAGGTTTTTGCCTTATGTGTGTTACTTTGTGAAAATTCTAGGTTCGCAGGCGGGGACTTCGAGCGCCGCGGAGAAAGGAAAGCAGGTGGTCGGATACACCTAGCGTGAGATCACGGGTGAGCGATCTAACATCTACGGGGGAAAATCGTTTGGATGGTGCAAGACGCCCGATAGTTCAGATAATTATAGACTTCTAGTGGTACTAGTAATTATGAGTATAATACTTACTTGAACATCTTGCTGCATTCATGATCATATACATTTACATACATGTGCGAACTTATTTCATAGGACACTTGCACTATTGCTAGGGTTTTTATTCAGCACGAGCACTATTCATGCGGACACATACGCCTTGGTAATTGCTATGCCACAACACTAAATACCTTGTATAACCTGAAATCTAGAACAATTTCACCATATATGATGCTTAAACCTGTGCTAATGCATTTAAACTCCTCAGGATGAACATGTAGGATTGCTATTCATATGCATGTACCTCATTACATCATTCATTCATGCCTAGCCTATTAGTCATACATTGCGGTTCGACTTATTGATACTATAGCGATTCATTATCATTGACATGTGCACTTATGATGATTTTTTTGAGGATTTCAGCACTTGAGATTTATGAGATTTTTGGAGAAAGGCCGCAAGGATTTAATAAACCTGATATTATTTTAAACAATGAAAGTTGCGGTTTTTCTCGTGATATGATACATGTGTCGTCCACCATTAGTTTTCTGTTGGTTTTTGAGACCCGTTTCGAGAAGTTGGATGAACCGTCTCGGGTACATGGTGGGCCCGGTATGGTACCCCGGGGCAAGAAGATCGAGCTGTAGACGATGAGCCTGGCAGGGGCAGACTACCTACCAGTGATTGTTGGCGCGGCGGATATCTAGAGGATACCGACCGTGGCCGTGAGATGTTGAGATATTGATACTTTGCGATGGGTCAGCCGGACGGCTGGGGCCAGAGATACTGTGATATGGATACATAAGATTTGAGATGGTTGTTGAGGTGTCGATGCTGGACACGGATTTCTGTTGATTCTATTGATATTATGCTGATATTTCAAAAGAGTTTTCTAAGAAGAAAATAATGATTTTCTATATCAACATATTCAGATCACGAGTTGATTTATGTTGCATACATACCTGCTAGTACATCATGCCAGATAGTATCGTATATTGATTCATGTTGCATATATATCTGCTAGTATATCATGCCATGTCAGTATTGTTGATGTTATGACACTTGCGTGCATGCTTACGATAGCCTCTATAGATGTTATTTATTACTCACGAGTTGGCAACTCACCCCCGTTGTACCACAGCCTTTTTGCAGG
Organism: Agapanthus africanus; assembly: GCA_030015575.1. NCBI lineage: Eukaryota > Viridiplantae > Streptophyta > Magnoliopsida > Asparagales > Amaryllidaceae > Agapanthus > Agapanthus africanus. The sequence goes on along the minus strand of CM057341.1, from coordinate 363,389,425 downwards.
TCCGCTCCGTCAGCACTGTAGCGGCGGACGTACTTGCTCCTTTTGCTCCTTTTGCTTGGACTTGAGGCTTTTGTTCGTAGGTGGGTTATGATATTTTTTTGTTTCCACCTTGTATATTCATTATATCTAGAGTACTCCATCTACTGTGTCTACTATACCTGCTATTTGTATTGATGTATATTGACCTAGAAACGAGGCAGTGAGATTTGTGGACTTTTATGTTGTATTTTGGGGTCGAGCTCACTTGAGCCGACATGATATTTTTTTACTTGTGCCTTTTATGCTTATTTTGCACATTGATGATTTACATTACGTGGGATTTGAGTCCGCTTCGGCGAAGAGCTAGCTCCCGCTTGGGGATGCCTTATTTCATATATATTCCTGTTTTGTACCCGTTTGGGGGCCAGTATTTACAAAGGAGACTCTGCCGAAATTTTTGGAAAATATGATGTTGCTTTTATAATGCTTGATATGACTTATTGGATTAAAATCGCTTTCAATAAAGTGGGTTTTCTTTCACTCTACTGCGTAAATGGGTTTTGATTTCCGGGCTTTGGCTTACTTAGGTTGCGTACGCCTTGAGACATTTCGTAATTTAAGTGCCAGTCGCGTTCCATACCTTTCAGGTCGTGACATAGTCGTTGATGAAAACCTTTTGCAACAAGTCTAGCGTTGAAAGTCTCAAGTTTTCCATCTACACAAAGTTTCTTCTTAAAGATCCATTTGCTCCCAATGGGTTTTATCCCTTCGGGAGCAACTTCCAAAGTCCATACTTTGTTGGTGTACATGGATTACATCTCAGATTGCATTGCATCCAGCCATTTCACAGAGACCCCACTCATGATGGCCTGCTCGAAGCTAGTTGGGTCATCATCTTCCATGATGCAATCCTCGCTCCCACCATCAATGAGAAAACCGTAGTATCTCTCAGGTGGATGATGAACTTTACTAGATCGGCGGAGAGGCTGAGGTTCATTGGGAACTATCGAATCCTCTGGTTCTACCAAATCTTCTGTTGTAGTTTGTGTAGCTGGAACTTCTTCCAGTTCTACCTCTTTGCCACTAATTTCTTTTTTAAGAAATTCTTTTTCTAAAAAGGTGGCATGTAGAGAAACAAACAATTTTTGTTCCTCGGTGTGGTAGAAGATATACCCTCGCGAATGTTTGGGATATCCAATAAACTTACACAGAAAAGACCTTGCCTCGAGCTTGTTCGGATTTTGTGTTTTCACATATGCCGGACAACCCCATATCTTAACATAATTAAGACATGGTCTCTTTCCTTTCTATATCTCATATGGAGTGGTTGGCATAGATTTGGTGGGAACCATATTCAATAAGTCTGCAGCTATATCCAGTGCATATCCCCAAAAGGAAATAGGCAACTCAATATTACTCATCATAGAGCGCACCATATCCAATAGGGTGCGATTCCTCCGCTCCGATACACCGTTGTGCTGTGGTGTATACGGAGGAGTAAGCTGAGAGAGAATCCCATTCTCTTTTAGATAGTCACGGAATTCCGTGCTCAAGTATTCTTCTCCCCAATCAGATCGAAGGATTTTAATACTTTTACCCGTCTGGTTCTCAACTTCATGCTTATATTCTTTGAATTTCTCAAAAGTTTCAGACTTGTGTTTCAACAGGAACACATGACCGAATCTTGAGAGATCGTCAGTGAATGTAATGAAATACGTGGAACCATTCCTGGCATATGTAGACATGGGACCGCATACATCGCTATGTATCAATCCCAAGAGTTCCGTAACTCTTTCTCCTTGTCCTATAAACGGAGTTTTGGTCATCTTTCCTTTTGAGACATGACTGGCAAGTTTCATAAGATAGAAATTCGAACGGATTCAAATATCCATCTTTATGTAACTTAGCTAGTCATGTCGCATTGATATGACCTAGTCTACAATGACACAAGAAGAATTCGTTCATTTCTGAACTTTTCCTCTTGTGTGTGTTCTGTACGTTAAAAACTGTATTTTGATTCAGAACGTATAATCCGTTACATGACCCACCAAACCCAATCAACAATCGATTTAGGTAAATCTTCATAACATTATTCTCTACTACAAAGTTATATCTTTCTTTATCTAATAAAGAAATTGATATTAAATTGCATATCATAGAGGGTACGTAATAACAGTCGTTCAGGATCAATGTATTCCCAGTTGGCAATACAAAGTGATATTCACCAACTGCTTTGGCTACAACACTTACACCATTCCTTACTTTTAGAGAATGATCACCTTTTCCCAGTTCTCTACCTTTCCTTAGCCCATGCAACAAATTGCATATGTGGGATCTCGATCCGGTATCTAATACCCAGGACGTAAAGTGTATTGAGAAACAGTTCTCTATAACTAACATACCCAAAGAAGATGCATCAACATGCTTATTCTTCGTTTGGGTGGCATGGTAATTCGGATATTCTCCTATTTCCTGCTCGGACTTATAACACTTATAAGTTGCAGCGGAACCAACTTTCCCCTGCTCAATATAACAAGCGGGTTCGGTCAATACATCCATATTAGTATCTTGATTAAGGTATGACATTGGTTGGTGCCTGGAGAGAGAGAAGGTAACGCGTTAGCGTGCGCTCTTTGCAAGATTAGATTGGTTATTATCTTATCTAATCAGGACGGCTCCTACTGTTTTTATCAAATCTTCCTTCAAACCCTAAAAGGCAAGACTAGCCGGGATTAATTACTCCTTACAAGTTCGCCAATCTTTCAGCCAGGCCAGTGCTGGTACTTTGAGGGAGGTTCCCCGTGCTATCGCACGGACCTAATTAAAATAAACCTCGTTTTCCCAGGGGCGTGACCCCGTTAACACCTTTCTAGACACCTACTTGATTGGCTAATTGTGATGTGTAAAATTCTCCCAGGAGTAACTCTTACTCGCAGTGGGTATCGGGATCCAACTATCTCATAGAAGGTATGCAATCTCATTGCAAATTTCAACACTTGAAATTCCCGATATAATATTTTGCCCCTAGAGTCCTATGACCTTGACGCAGGCCAACAAACCATAGTCTGCTAGTCAAGTTCAACCCGTACATTTCTTGATTGAATTAAACCCACCTGCACGACCCTTGACGCAGGCCAACAAAGTCGTACGAATACCCTAATCCAATCACATCATATGCAGCAGATAAGCACTAAATAGCTACCGCACACTACGCCTTGACACAGGCCAACAAACGTAGCACGAATACTAAACAGTACTTATCTGAAATGACGGAGAGCTACGTGAGGTTTTTACGAAAACCTTTTGCGTAATGAACTTAATATCGTTGCAGAATCGAGTGATTTTGAAAAGGAGTGTTTTTGAGGCTTTTACTAGTTCCACTAAAGAGGTCACTCCTGGTGAAGGGATCTCGGCTCTTTCCTCATCGAATGAGGTGCTGGATATTCTACAAGGAATACCGCTATGCAAAGCAAGAACTAAAAAATGCAATCAAAAACAAAATCGAGTGGGTTGTAGCATCTGCTAGTTTCGCTAAAGAGGTCACTCCGGATGAAGGGATCTCGGCTCTTTCCTTATCGAATAAGGTGCTGGATATTCTACAAGGAAAACCGCTATGCAAAGCAAAAACTAGAGCTACCCTTTTTGAAAATTTGATTCTACAACATCATTTTGGTTTCTTTTCTTTCATTAATCTCATTAATGAAGTCCCATCAATTAAGCTTCCTAAGATCACAGAAGAAACGAAAATACAACGTACGCTTATGCCATCCGTATTCGCCGCAGTGTCCCGTTATACACCATTAGGTTACTTAACTAACGGCATAGCGGGCCGGGACTAGCGCGGGTGCAAAACATAAGCAACGTTTATTAAATATCATATATACAATAATAAAGCATTCGTCTCATGCATATAAAGTGATCACATCACAGAATATCAGCAGCAGAAGATAACATATGAAATATTGGATATACTAGGAATTCCGTGTTTTATATTAAGCCAGTATAAAACACAGATTCCATGGTCGCGATGAATAACCAAACCCACATCCCTAAACCCCTACGAGAGTGGCAAGCAACCCTACCAATTCTAGAGTTAGGAGACCCGGACTCGACTCGTCGAGATGGTATCCCACTGGACTCTAGAACCCGGTTACTTGTGCTCCCCGCCTTGGGCCTATCCTAATGCGGAAAAGTAAATAATATACAACAATGGTGACATCATCCTCAACCCGGAAGTGCCCCAATAAAAGAATATTACATACAATGAATTTTACAAGAATGAAAATAAAAACTCTCATCTCACATAAAAACCACGGCTATTCGAAACACGACGATCCAATATAACATATCCAAGCAACACATAACATTACATGTCATCAAAAAGCTAGATGATGTTAAACATTCCGATCGAATCAACAAACACCCAAAATTTCCCAAAAAGCTCAACACTTGAGCGCAGTTCAAAAATACTCAGAACATACCACAGTACCTATGGACCAACCGTAGAAGGGCCAACCCTTGCCTCACCTATGGCGCCGCGGAACTACTGCAAACCCGAGAGTTTGGCGGCGGTTCTTACGGTCATAGACGAGTTAGGATTTCGTTCTTCTAGAGGGTCCATCGAATCACTTGCATGATATTTGAGTATTCTTTTACTATGAAAAAATCCAACTCTTGGAAAATTTTCCAGCGAGATTTAAAGTGGGTATTTGATATCCGTTTGAACTTTTTAACACCATCTAAATAACCCGAAATATAGTTAGAATTACGACTATGAAACACACCGAGTTGCCTTTATAGAAAATTAACATCTCATGAAATTTTAGCTAAAACAAACAACACCTAAAACACCAAAACCTAGAGACCAGAACACTAAAAAAATACGAAGTCCAGAAGATGAAATGGGGCCGGCCTGCTCGGTTTTTGGGTGTATGTGCTCGGCCAAAAACCGGCCAAATGAGTTCGTATTTCTTCAGTGTTCATGTTACATATCATATAACATTCTGCAGTTGTTTAAAAAAAATTTCGACGACTTTAAAAATCGACAGAAACTGTGTTTTAGTGTTTCAAGTTTCGGAGCAGTTTTGGTTTCGTAATCTAACAAACATTGTCTAAATCTTTAGCTTGGCTCTGATACCACTATAAGCTTCCCTAGCATGACAGCAAGGTTTCGGGAGGTATCGTCCATACCATTTTCAAAACATTGTCATGCTAAAAAAACCTAATCCTAGAATCTTAAACTAGAGATTTAGACAATACCAAATGTAAACTACTTTACATCTAAAGAACAAGAATACAATCTTTGTAGACGGTCCTTCTCTTCACTTGCTCCGTGTAGTAGTCCCGCGACTCCACTAGGCTTCTCTTGAGACTTTGAACGAGCTTCCTCCGATGACCTTCGTGCCGAAGATGATCCACGCGAAGTCCCTCCAACTCAAGCTACCTTTACACTAAACTCTTTAGTGTATGAAACATGCTACACTTGATCTCTAGTCAAGTGTAGGATGATGAAGTAGGGGATGTTAAGAGCTCACCAGTTTGTGTTCAAGCTTCATGATTCATATCATATGTGAGGGTTGAAACTTGAGCCATGACAAGATGAGGAGGAAGAAGGTAGAGAGAAATCATGGGAGCAACTCAAGAAAATTGGCTAAGTGTTGAGAATGAGCTAGAATGAATGCCAAGTATTAACCCCTTACTCATTCAAGCATGGAATTATGCAATATAAAATTGCAACCATGCTTGAATAGTGAGTCAAGATGAATAAACAAAAGTAAATCCCATGCTTTCATTTTCCACCTCATTTCTAATTTCACAAAATAGAAATTTAAATGCTATGCTTCATTATATATATATATATATATATATATATATATATCATATATATTAATATATACATAATGAAGAATAATTAGTGAGCTAATGATATTAGTTAAGATATAATTATATCACATATAATATATATCACATTATTAAATCAACACTTGATCTAATAATTCGGTTATATCACATATGACCGACTAATATCATTTATATGTGTATCACATTATTGAATCAACACTTGATTCGACAATCTGGTTATATCACATATAAACGAACCGATAACAGATTACTGCCAGATTACAATACTGTATCACATACTCATATTTAATCAGGCCCGCACACATATCACATATGTGTCCTACTTCATTTCGCTTGAACCAGGGAACTTCTGTGTAGGACTCTAAAGACTCGTCAATACGCCAGTAGTAGGTGATGATCACATCAGTCACCTACAAGCTGTCAGCAGTACTAGCTGGACGTAACGGATGTTGGCTATAGTGCCCTCAAGGCAATTATCATAGTCGCGGACTTGTGATTATGATGATTGAGGAAGGACCTATACCGATAAAACAGTCTTACTCAAGATGATAGTATGCTATCTAGTCTGTCTTTATCATCATGTACGTGTTGATAGAGCCCATAGGATTCTTTCTTGACTGCCAGCATTATGATGGCGATCATATATGTGGGAACTGGGGTCTATAAGCACATCCTTAAATATTCCTAGTCGTAGGAGTATCGAGACCGGGTATCGATACTCCAATGTATACTAGTGTATACTGACCGAGACCCCGACGAGGGGCGGTGGCCAGGTCTCACAAGCCATTGGTGTTAGTTTGTTCACCGAAGATAGTATGCAGGTGCTCATTGGATTATGAGTACACTGGACGGACTCGCCGAGAACCTACTAGTTGGTATTATACCTATTGTCAGATAGCAGTTCCCAGGTGACATGTGTACAGGTTAGTCAGTCGACCTGAGATCGTCATTTGTCTTGTGTGAGTTCCCACTGTGCTTTGATTACTACCCTACCACGGCTCAAAGGAGGCGTGCAAACATGTTTTAGTTGGGTACAGTCCCGAGCCACATGGAGGCAGTGATCGGATCGTCGGCGATTCATCTCTCCTGGTATTGGGGGTTGATGTCGCGTTGTGTACTGGTGGCCATCACCATAAATCCATGGCCATGGTAGACGAGAATTACCGATCCAGGATCGATAATTTCTCAGAAGGTGATGGGTTATATGCCAACACTAAATGTCACGTTGTTAGGTGTCTGACATTATCCACCCCCTTAGACTCGATATGCCATACTCTTATACGAACAGACCGGACTGTACGGATATTGTCACTGCCAGGCTCAGTAGGGGTTCAGGATGAGTTTGCTCGTCAGCCTCCCTTTCGCTCATTACCTGGGTAGCCGTTAGTACAGCTAGTGCCGCTGACGTGCTTGTGGTTAAACCCACTGCCAACGTATTGACGAGTCTTTAGAGTCCCACACCGAGGGTTTTCACGGTTCAGGCGATATGGTGTAGATCACGTATGTTGATACATACAGGTGTCCGATTAAATATGTGCATCTGCTGCGCAGACTTTAATCGGACGGTTGATAATACTAGTGGCTTAGGATTAAGCCAGATTATTAAATCAGGTTTTTGATTTAATAATTTACATATGTATTTATATATATGTATTCTAGTATTATTGTTCGCTATTTATTTTCTCTCTTGGCTATTCGTATTTTTGTACGAATACGCGTAATGTATTTCGATACATGTACCGGGAAGTATTCCGTATTTTGTATGGAATAGCTTCTAGAAGATGCCACCTCATTTATATGATTTTCCATTTATGGAAATTCATTTGTTTTATAAATGAGGTGGAATGTGTGAGGTGGCATGAACATAGTTCATGGTATGGGCATGATTCAAAGCATGGAGTATAGTATGGTTTGGATTTGTTTATTGCAATTGGATAAGATTTCTTTTTCAGTGGGAATGAGAGAAGATGGAGGCCGACCACTTTATTGATGGGGGCTTCATTTTCATTTGGATTTTTATCACATTATTAAACTAGGCTCCCCACTCTCTCATTCTCATACTTCAAAAAGACTTAGCCAAATTTCCTTTGTTCATGCCAAAGCCTCCTCACTCCATTCATCTTCTATGGATGCTCTCTTGAGCTCAAGGGTAGAGAGAAAAACATAGTGACACACTAATACACCTCGACTCTCCATCGCTAGCGATTTTGGAGCGTCGGTTACCTCGTTCGACGAGGTTGGAGCATGCGTCGTTTCTCTCGGGTGGATCATCGGAGATGAAGGAAGACCGGCAACCAAACTTCGTCAAGGAATCACTAGGAGCTTGGAATGAAGACCGAAGGACTCGGATCAACTCGGTATAACCTTTCTAACTCTTAGTTAGCTTGCTAGATTAGGATTTAAGGTCGATCCGGGATTCGGGTAACGGTACCGCCGGTTTAGAAATTTTTTTTCCGCATTTTGGCCGCGTTTTGACGGCCGGGGCGCTGCCGCAACCCTTCATGGTATCAGGGCCACCCTTTAAACCCTTATCTAGCTTGTTTAGACAATGCAAAAGTATCGAAATCGAAACAACACGATAACAGTGCACTGCAGTTTTTTGTTCTCTGTCGATTTTCAAAGTCTTCAAAAAAAATTTAAAACAAGTGCAGAAGACTACTGATATGACCAGAAGACCACCCCCTAAACACAAACCCACCTCGGCGGAATTGGGCCGAGCACATTGGGGAATAATCCGGTGAGGCCGACCCTATCAGGGGATTTGGAGCTTGTCTTTTGGGTGTGGTTTGGCCTCTGGAAACTCGGTGCAGTGGTATTGTTTATTTTGCCCATTTTTGATATTTTGTTATCAGTTGTTCGGGGGCTATTCAGGGTGTTTCGGAGTCGATGTTTTAACACTGTTTAAATGTTTATATCAGTACATACATTTATATCTGCGAATGTGAATGTCATTTGATCGGTAAACTCGTCTAATTGCTATATGTCTTTTAGACGGGTTTGCGAACGTGACATTCACGTTGATGTTTTGTGATGTACTGTGATGTTGGTTGGATCGTCGTGGTGGATAGCTATGGTGCAATGTTAGTACTGTTTAATTTCATTTGTATATTTGATATTGCAGGGCGAGCGTCCGACATGTGGACTGCCGTCACTGCCAGTTTGTATATTATTCTTTTGGGGCACGACCGGGTTGAGGTCGATGTTACCTTTGTATTTTATTTTCTTTTCTGTATTAGGATTACCCCGCTGTGGAGTGCACGAATAGACGGATTCTAGAGGGCAACTGCTACGCATCTCATGGCGTTGGGACGGAGGGGACCATACTCTAGAATTGGTGGGCTATTCGCCGCACTCGTAGGGGGTATAGGTATGACCTACGGAGGGGCGCTCAAGTTACCGGATTTCGAGAAGTGCCGGGTGGCCCATTCACGTTGTTGAAGGGGGCTGCCTCACTTCTGGTTTTAGCGGGTAACTTTCTGTGCTCGTAGGGGTCTAGGTTTCATTGCACATGCTATCCACACGACAGGGAACGTCGGGTCTCACTTGCGGCTCAAGTGAGACCCGGGGCTCCAGATTATCCACCATTCTGTGTTGCTTCTGTGATGTTTCTGTGATGTTGCTTTATATTATGCCTGAGATGAATGTTATATATATATATATATATATTTATATATACTAGTAGATGTTGTATATGTTTTGCACCCACGCTAGCCCATTCCCCGCTCTGTCGTTAGTTAAGTAACCTAACGGGTGATGACGGGACCCAGTGGCGAATGCGGATGGCATATACGTATATTTTATTTTTGTTCTTTTCTGGTGTGATTAATTGATGGGAATGCATTGATTCTTATCAATGCAAGGATAAAACAAACCTATATATGATGTTTTTGGAACCAAGTTTTTAAAAAACTGACATTACAGACGTACATTTTTGCTTTGCATCGTGGTATTCATTTTGGAATATCCTGCACCTCATTCGACGAGGCAAGGGCCGAGATCCCTTCATCGGGAGTGACCCCTTGGGTAAAAGTTTGCGTCAATGTAATAACTTTACTATAGTCGATTATTTTTGCTTTGCATCGTGGTATTCAGTTTGGGATATCCTGCACCCCATTCGACGGGGAAAGAGCCGAGATCCCTTCACCGGGAGTGACCTCTTTAGCAAAAGTTTTCGCCACTATATATTTATAAAATCCACTTGGATTCCTTCAACGATATCAAGTTCATTACGTTAAAGGTTTTTTGCCAAAAACCAGCCGTAGCCTTTTGTCATTTCGGATAAGAAGTGCATAGTATTCGTGCGGTGTTTGTTGGCCAAAGTCAAGGCATCGTGTGCGGTAGCTGTGTGTTGCTTGTCCGTTGCATGGATATGCATTGGTTTAGGACAGTCGTACCACTTTGTTGGCCAAAGTCAAGGGTGTGTGCGGGTGGGTCTAAATCAATCAGGACAATGACGGGTAGAACTTGACTTTCGGGTTATGATTTGTTGGCCAAAGTCAAGGTCATAAACCGCTTGGCGTAAAAATCATATCGGGAGTTTCAAACATACAGGAAACTTGCCAGGCTTGCGCATACCTTCTGGAGTGTGGTGACTTGAGTGGCTTCCATCAAGTTATCATGCAATGATAGTTGGATCCCGATTCCCACTGATGAGTAGGATTACTCTTCGGGAGATTCCGACTAATTCTCCTTTTGGGTTTGGAGGAGAATTCGAGGAAACAGTGGGAGCCATCCAGATTAGATAAAATGATTAACCATTCTGATCTAGGTTAGAGTGCACGCTGAGTGTTTCTTCTCTCTCTCTGGCTGCGACTATGACCCGACCTTTGACTAAAACTCATGAAACCAAGTTGACCGAACCTTTTTAGAACACTTTGGCTTTTGGAATGTCACGGTGTCGCATACATCATTGCCACTTCTATATCACCTTTGCTTTTCTCCAGAAAACTTCATATCACTACGAACATCCACTTCCATTGGATAAATCCATCGTATAGTTACATACGAACTCGAAGGAACTTTTTCGAGGATGGATTCTGGTTCTGGAGAGATTGAATAGGATTATTCGGTTGTCTTTTCTCTTTACCTTCTCTCTGGTTGTGAGGGCTCCTAGGATTAGGAGAGGGTACAACATTGAGCTTATTGGATAGTCTTCCTCCAGACCATAGGAAGGTGTCGAACGGTAAGGAAGGAAGAAAACCAACAAGCTTAACTGTGGTGTACAGAAGGTAATAAGTAAAGATATATAAAGGGATTAGAATAATGGCAAAGCAAATTGCGATCACCATAATTCACGACAAAGACCGTGTGTACCCCTGCCACTCCTACATCCACTTTGATTTTCTCTAGAACACTCCGTATCACTACGGATATCCACTTCCATTGGATATGCCATCGTATAGTTACATACGAACTCGAAGGAATTTGTTCCAGATTCGAGGATGGTTTCCTGTTCAAGAGAAATTGGATAGGATTATTCAGATGTCTTTTCTCTTTATCTTCTCTCAGGTTGCGACTGCTCGTAGGATTAGGAGAGTACACCTATTACGCTTATTAGATAGTCTTTTTCCAAACCTTAGGCTGGTGCCGAAGGGTAGGGAATGAAGAAAACCAATTAGCATAAAGGAGGTGTACAGAAGGTAATAAGTAAAGACATAATAAAGGGATTGCAGTGAGGGCAGGTAAGTATATGGTTACTGTCATGATTCAAGATAATGGAAGAGGCGTTATTAGGAATACCAGTTAACCCTTTTGAAACATTTTCATGTTTCAGTTTTACTGTGTGATATTAATTAAAAACTGTTTCCCAATAAGAATCTAACTCCAGGGTATGTATTTACCAGATCAGTTTCTCACATCTGTACGTTATTACAGATGGTGAGTGGGAGTAAGATATTAGGAATTGGGTGATTAGATCCTCATTATATCGGAATTCGTTGTAATTGATGATATTTGAGGAAATCGCCTGAGTTTTTGCCGGATGGCGAATATCCGTTGTTATGCACCAATTTCAAACCGATATATCTGTACATTTATTTTATAAAGTGAGATATAACTTTTTGATATTATGTCTATGACATTTACCTATATCAACTGGTGATTAGGTAAGGTGCATTCAACAGCGGTGTAATTCTTCTTAACCATAGTACAGTTTTTCAACCTACGACGCACAGAGTTTGAGTTATTGAACTCAGGGAACTTATACAAAGTATTGTATGTTGTCCAGTGTCCATTAGGACAATAGGGTTGGTACTCACACTGTATTCTGTTTACTCATAACTTCTCTGATTCTAGACATGCATTTCATTAAAATGCAAGGTTAGGATTTTGAGAAGTTATAGGTATAAGAATAAAGTACAAAACCATTTGTTGGAAGTATCAGGATTCTTCGATGAAGTCGAAGATATAGATACTTGTGTTTGGTATTCCGCTGATAGTAATGGTTTTGAGAACTTGCTTCTCTTTCGGGTTACTCATATGTGGATGCACTCCTAGATGAGTAATGCTGATTGTCCTCTTTCCATTTGGTTGATATGCACTGGAGACAGCTGCATGATTTTGAATCTGGTTCTAATTAAAGTAGTGCTTTTGTTTCTATATCAGATATATATAGAATCAATTTATATCTTGACGATGTTAAGGTATAGGGAGTTGTCCGGCTGATGCTTAAAACCAGAATCCGGATAAACTCGAGGCACGTTTCAGTAATGGTTGTTTGTGTGTTATCCCGGGCTTTGACGCTGGTTAACTTTCTACCATCAGGAAGATCAATATTTATATTGTTCTTGACTCACCACAATTTTAGTAAAATGGATTTTTTCAGAAAACAGAAGTGGGAGTATGGTAGAACTGGAAGTTATTCCAGAACCACAAACGATTACTGGAAATTTAATAAAACCTAAGGATTCAATTGGATTTGATGTTCCATTAGCCACTCCGCAGATTTGGTGGGTAACCTCAGGCACCCGAGAGATACTTCGGTCTTCTCAGAAACGGTGACAGGGAGGTTCTTGTTTACCCAGACGTGTCATTGCTGCTGTTCTAGACTATAAGACCCGGCAGGAGGATGAGTATAGCGTCATTCTAAACTAGCTTTAGAAGTGCACGTGTATATGATTCTGCCATATGGTTGTTGTAGTCAGTGGGAGCAGCGGAAGCATAGTAGGCAAGTAGCTTATTTCTATTTATAGACTAAAACAGGTATATCGGAAATAGATCATCTATTTTTTATGTGACAGTCATAGGTCTTGACCTCATCAGAATAGGAGATGGATTTGGTAAGAAGGTAGTAGAGAATGATGTCCAGGTATTGGGATGACATGCTCTTGGTAGGAAGAGATATTCCTGTACTACGATCAGTTATACTGTGGTTGTCACAAAGTTGTTTCTCCACATAGGATATGGATATAATATTAGGTTTTCTGGTTACTAGTTCTATAGTTTTAGATCTAGATTTGGGAAGTATCCTAATCTGGGTACTTTGACATTAAATGGACAACTCCTGACATGGTGATGTACCTGCAGGTGATGGAGTCACCCTCTCTGAAGGTGTCTTATAGACTAAAGGAGAGAGGGGTTAGCATGATTAGCACATCACTTGCTTATGCAATTGAGTTAATCATGAAATGTCGAGTACCATACCAGATATTGCTTTTGCACTAGATGCAATAAGCAGATATATTAATCCAATCCTGGAGAAACATTGGGAAGCAGTTTATGAACATAAGTGAATGTTCTTAGGATATGGTAACGGCAGCCTCCTTCAGGAGACGGTTATCATTTCAGGCTTCCAAGGTGACCTGGATGACAGAGTGACTGTCAGAGTTACAGTTTTTCCTCTTTTGAGGGACAGTATGTTGGACAGGTGGTCCAAGCGAATACAGAGGAAAGGCATGGCGCAGGATACTGATTAAATTCAGTGGACGATACAGTCTAAGTAGTTTGCTGGATTTGGAGTTCATTTGACAACTGGGTCCCATCAGATATCTAGACAAATTCTAAGACAGGTATTGCTCATTTCGGGAGATAGTTTTCTCCGTGAAGTTGAGATATAGAAAGATACAGACAGAAACATTGGAGCGGATCCACTCACTGAGGCCATTTCTCGAACGCTATCATTTTCGCAAACGGGCTTTGCGAAATTGATTAGTAGAGAAGTTGGGTGTTCGGTATCACACGGGCTGTGAGTATGCGACATCGCAATAATTGGCCTTAAGCATGTGGGAGATTGTTGGCTATAGTGCCCTCAAGGCAAATATCATAGTCGCGGACTAGTGATTATGATGATTGTGGAAGTACCTATACCGATAAAACAGTCTTACTCAAGATGATAGTATGCTATCTGGTCTGTCTTTATCATCATGTACGTGTTGATAGAGCCCATAGGATTCTTGCTTGACTGCCAGCATTATGATGGCGATCATATATGTGGGAGCTGGGGTCTATAAGAACATCCTTAAATGTCCCTAGTCGTAGGAGTATCGAGACCGGGCATCGATACTCCAGTGTAGACTAGTGTATACTGATCGAGACCCCGACGAGAGGCGGTGGCCAGGTCTCACAAGCCATTGGTGTTAGTTTGTTCACCTAAGATTGTATGCAGGTGCTCATTGAGTTATGAGTACACTGGATGGACTCGCCGGGAACCTGCTTGTTGGTATTATATCTATTGTCAGATAGCAGTTCCCAGATGACATGTGTACAGGTTAGTCTGTCGACCTGAGATCGTCATTTGTCTCATGTGAGTTCCAACTGTGCTTTGATTACTACCCTACCACGGCTCAAAGGAGTCGTGCAAACAGGTTTTAGTTGGGTACAGTCCCGAGCCACATGGAGGCGGTGATCGGATCGTCGGGAATTCGTCTCTCCCGGTATTGAGGGTTGATGTCGCGTTGTGTACGGGTGGCCATCACTACAAATCCATGGCCATGGTAGACGAGAATTACCGATTCAGGATCGATAGTTTCTCAGAAGGTGATGGGTTACATGCCGACACTAAATGTCGCGTTGTTAGGGGTCTGACTTTATCCACCCCCTTAGACTCGATATGCAATACTCTTAGACGAACAGACCGGACTGTACGGATATTGTCACTGTCAGGCTCAGTAGGGGTTCAGGATGAGTTTGCTCGTCAGCCTCCCTTTCGCTCAATACCTGGGTAGCCGTTACGTACAGCTAGTGCCGCTGACGTGCTTGTGGTTAAACCCACTGCCAGCGTATTGACGAGTCTTTAGAGTCCCACACAGAGGGTTTTCAAGGTTCAGGCGATATGGTGTAAATCACGTATGTTGATACATACAGATGTCCGATTAAATATGTGCATCTGCTGCGCAGACTTTAATCGGACGGTTGATAATACTAGCGGCTTAGGATTAAGCCAGATTATTAAATCAGGTTTTTGATTTAATAATTTATATATGTATTTATATATATGTATTCTAGTATTATTTTTTGCTATTTATTTTCTCTCTTGGCTATTCGTATTTTTGTACGAATACGCGTATATGTATTTCGATACATGTACCGGGAAGTATTCCGTATTTTGTACGGAATAGCTTCTAGAAGATGCCACCTCATTAATATGATTTTCCATTTATGGAAATTCATTTTTTTTATAAATGAGGTAGAATGTGTGAGGTGGCATGAACATAGTTCATGGTATGTGCATGATTCAAAGCATGGAGTATAGTATGGTTTGGATTTGTTTATTGCAATTGGATATGATTTCTTTTTGAGTGGGAATGAGAGAAGATAGGGGCCGACCACTTTATTGATGGGGGCTTCATTTTCATTTGGTTTTTTTATCACATTATTACACTAGGCTCCTCACACTCTCATTCTCATACTTCAAAAAGACTTAGCCAAATTTCCTTTGTTCATGCCAAAGTATCCTCATTCTATTCATCTTCTATGGATGCTCTCTTGAGCTCAAGGGTAGAGAGAAAAAAATAGTGACACACTACTACACATCGACTCTCCATCGCTAGCGACTTTGGAGCGTCGGTTACCTCGTTCAACGAGGTTGGAGCATGTGCCGTTTCCCTCGGGTGGATCATCGGAGATGAAGGAAGACCGGCAACCAAATTTTGTCAAGGAATCATTAGGAGCTTGGAATGAAGACCGAAGGACTCGGATCAACTCGGTATAACCTTTCTAACTCTTAGTTAGCTTGCTAGATTAGGGTTTAAGATCGATCCGGGATTCGGGTAACGGTACCGCCGGTTTAGAAATTTTTTTTCCGCATTTTTGCCGCGTTTTGACGGCCGGGGCGCTGTCGCAACCCTTCATGGTATTAAGGCCACCCTTTAAACCCTCAGCTAGCTTGTTTAGACAATGTAAAAGTATCGAAATTGAAACAACACGATAACAGTGCACTGCAGTTTTTTGTTCTCTGTCGATTTTCAAAGTCTTCAAAAAAAATTTCAAACAAGTGCAGAAGACTACTGACATGACCAGAAGAACACACCCCAAACACAAACCCACCTCGCCGGAATTGGGCCGAGCACTTTGGGGAAAAATCCGGTGAGGCTGGCCCTATCAGGGGATTTGGAGCTTTTCTTTTGGGTGTGGTTTGGCCTCTGGAAACTCGGTGCAGTGGTATTGTTTATTTTGCCCATTTTTGATAATTTGTTATCAGTTGTTCGGGGGCTATTCGAGGTATTTCGGAGTCGATGTTTTAACACTGTTTAAATGTTTATATCGGTACATATATTTATATATGCGACCGTGAATGTCATTTGATCGGTAAACTCATCTAATTGCTATATGTCTTTTAGACTGGTTTGCGAACGTGACATTCACGTTGATGTTCTGTGATGTGCTGTGATGTTGATTGGATCGTCATGGTGGATAGCTATGGTGCAATGTTAGTACTGTTTAAAGCTCACTCGATTTTCAGTCGTCATGAACTATGGAGTAATAGACTTTGATCTACGCAAAAAATTACTTCTTCATCATTCTTCCAATCTTTCTTACCTATCTTGCTTCCAAACATGATCATATACCCTTACGTGTATATAAAATCATCTCTACACCCGAAGAATTTAATTCAAGCTCCCATACTCTTTGCCTTTAGCTCCATTTTACTTTTTAATTGGCGAATCAAATTGATGAATTTGTTCCCATATTTTTCATGTGACCGTTAATACTTCGTGATGCACTAACTAACCGATTATCGAATGTGATCACTAATTGGACGTAAATAGCAGCATCCTAATCTTGTAACACCTAAAGTACTGCAAATGATTCCAAACCAGTTGGTCTAAGTCACTTGGTGATGAAACACCCCCGCTAAATTTTTTATGTTGCCTTGATATATAGTTGCAAGAGAGCTTTCATTTTTTTCTTATTCTTATTTTTTGGTGATATTGATTTTTTTTCTTCGTATTAGGGCATTACAGACAAGTGCATGACATGTTTCTTCTACTATCCTAAACTTCAAGATATGTGCATGTGCGTATAGTAGGGTATCCACGTTCAAATGTTTGGATTCAAAAATAAGTTCTACTTACATCTTCTCAAACCCAGTAACCCCTTCAAGATACTAGCCTTTTGGAAACAGGCTCATGACAACTTATTACTAGATCCATTTAACCATCCATTTTTCTTATTTTTCTTAAAATATCTCTCTCTTTTATATACATTTTTTACTTTTTCATTTCTATTTTCCAAATTTTCTAAATTTTTTATGTACAAAACCACCACCACACTTAAACATGACAGTGTCCACACTATTTTTTACTTCGTATTCATGAAATTATTAACCACTCAAAAAATAATTTACCCAATACTTTTGTTAACCAATAGGTTAATATTAACCACTAATTTTTTTATTCTTAATCATGCAAGAGTCGTAAAATAAGTTGTAGCAGTAAGTATCAATAAATACCCTAAAATGGATATGCAAAATATTGGTATGATGTTTATAAGTGGGTGAAGAAAATTATGATCCTTGTTTTGCCGAAAAACTAGTACATAAATAAATGATGAAAATCTCAAAGAATTATGTAACTGTATCATCTTGTCGAAGTATTGGCTAATTGGATCAAATTCTAAAACACGAGCATGCGGAGTATAAATAAGTGATCCAATTATAGGAGGTAAAGGCACAACTTCATCTTGCTTTTTAATAGAATTGGTTTTAATAATAACTGAAAGTGGTGGAGGGTTTAGTTTGATTGTGAAACGCTCAAAAATATATTCACAATTTATTAGATTGTTTGGGAAATCTAAATCATATATAAGATTAAGTTCATCCTTAAAAATTTTCTCAAAACTTTGATCAAAATATCTTTCTTCAAAATTAACCACCTCCTCATCATTCACTTCTTTTATTCTGATAGGTGAATCTTCTTCAACAAATCTCTCATCCAACAATACTTTCACCTCCTCCTTAAATTGACTTATGGGTTAACTTTTATCTTCTAAAAATGTAGGATCTCACTCTAAATTTTCTTCAAAAATTTCATTATTCGTTCCTAATGAAGGTGTAGGTTCCCTATCAATAGTTTCCACAAATATTATATCTAAGCCAACGCCATCAAAATTACAAGTTTTCTTTACAGAAGCGGTTTCTATATCTAAAATTTATATCCGCAACTATACCTCTTTTCTCTCTCTCTCTCTTACACACACACACACACATCCATACCACCATTGTAAGTCGATGTACAACACCCCACGACTTGCGGGGAGGCGGAAATATGAAAAACGATCTTGTTCTTTGCTTAAACATCGACTAACCGCAAGAATCGAAGCTAAACGATAACTAACATCAAACATAGAAGTTAACAACTACTATGTAAAGGGATTATACCTAAAGAACCGTGTCCTTCGTCTTTACGAACTCCACCTCCTCCTCGGCCTTCTCGAAGTAGTAGACGATCCACCCGAGAGCTTTACTCCAAGCTAAGCCTCTAAACTTGAGGCAACTAACTTTCTTTAAGTGCTAATCAAAGAAGCTAGGTGATATAGAGTGAGGGTTATGGTTTAATTAGTCTAACTAATCCTTGTACTCAACACATGAGAGGGGAGGATTAGGGTTTGAAGAGGGAGAGCTTGAGGAGAGAGAAGGTGAAGATAATAATGAAGTGAGAATAATGAGTTATCATAATATATATCAAGCATTTCTTTTTATCAAGAAAAGAAAAGAAATGAATTTAACAACCATGCTTGATAATATCTAGTGATGATTCACATCCATGAGTCATTAAGCATTTATGATGCATTAATGACATGGATGAATCATCCATATGACTCACTAATCACATTCATTGTATATGCCACCTAAACCTCCTTAGTCACCACCTTCTAGAAGCTTCTCGCGCAATTACGAGAACGCCCCTCCTTTCCGCAAAAATACGGAAAACCTTTAGACTGTATAAATCCAATAACCGGATACCAGTAACTGGCTTAAACCAAAGCCGACTGGTAAAAACTGTCCGAAAGTCGTACGTGTGTAAACACACGTATGCGTCCGAACCCTTGTCGTAAAACCATACGACCTCTATATCGTTTCGCCTGGAGTAGGGAAACTCTCTGTGTGGGACTCTAGAGACTCGACTACTACGCTGGCAGTGGGTTTAACCACAGACCGCAAGCAGTACTAGCTGTACGTAACGGTCCCCAGGTAGATGTCGATAAGAAGGCCGATGAGGAAACCCATCCGAACTCCTACTGAGTCTGATGTGACAATCTCCGTACAGCCCGGTCCGTTCGTCTAAGACTATCGCATATCTGGCCTAGGGGGCGGCAAGCGTCAGTCCCCTAATAGCGGTATAAGTCGTGTCGGAGCGAAGCCCATTACACCCTGAGAAACTACTGGAACCAACCAGCAAATCTCGCTTGCCCTGGCCAGGGACTTTGCGTAATGGCTCTCTGACACAGCGCGATATCAACCCCTAATACCGGGAGAGACGAATCCTGTCTAACCGCCACTGCCTCCAAGTGCTCGGGACTGCACCCAACTGCTACCTGTTTGTAAGTGCACGGCGGCGCCCCGGCCGTCAATCCGACGGCCAAATGCAGAAGCGGTGATAAACTTTAAATTTTACTTTAACTGGCAAACCGCCGCGCACTAACACCCGGATCGAACCATTAATTAGTCCTAGCTAACTACAATATGGGGAAGAAAGATATACCGACTGATCCAAGTCCTCCGGTCTTCTCGTCGTCGTCCCGATCTCCTGCGGAAGCTCCGGTCTCCACCTCGTCGCCGGAAGTGCACCACATCGCCTACTTCTTTTACGGGCTCCCACCTCAATGCCGAGGCAACTCGGGCACGAAGCTGGCTAGTCGACGTGCCCAAGATTTGCTGTAGAATATAGTGTGGAACTTGTGTCTCATTTTGGGGTTATAGAATTGCCTTTGGTGGAGGGATTGAACTTGGAGCTTTTGAGATTGATCTTGTGGGATTTTTGCAACATGAAATGAAGCAAAATCCCACACCAAAAAGTTTGGACAGCCCCCCTAATGCTTGGGCCGGCCATGAGAGGTGAGGGAGAGGAGAGAATAAGAGTGTAGTGTGTTAGATAATGAGAGAGCCATCCAATAATACAAAAGGGAGAAAGAGAGAAGGCTATCATGCAAAAGGAAATGATCACCAAATCAAAACCCACACTCAACCACCTACCACCAACCTCATCATCAACAACCATGATGATCCAAAAGTCAAGCCATGATCAACTAAAGAAAGTCAAGGTATGGTGCTATAATCATGATGCAACAAAAATGCAAAGACCCCCTCCACAGCCACTTATTTGCAACAATGCAAATAAGCCCTCCTCCACCAATCTTCGGCCAATGAACGATACAAAGAAATATGGCCGAAACGGAAAGCAAACTGGCAACTCCAGAAAACTGGTCCCGTAATAAATTACAGGAAAACCCCGATACTGTGCATACACACCCGCATTTGTATTCCGACTGAAATACAAATGCAATGAGACAAAATCTACACTGTACTATACTAGGATCCGGCTTAAACCAAAGCCGGCTAGTAATATTCGTTCGATCCTGATAGGTGCAATACCGCACGTATCTGATCGAACCCTGCCATATATCCATACGGCCTGTAGTACAAACTGTCCGATCCTGATCCGTGCAATACCGCACGTATCTGATCGGACCTTGCCATATCTCCATACGGCCTCTACAACTTTTGCCCGAAAGCTGAGTAACAGAATGTGGGGGACTCTAAAGACTCGTCAACACCTTGGTTGTGGATTTAACCACTAGCACGTCAGAGGTATAAGCCAATACGTAACGGGCTACCAGGTATTGACTAAAAGGGACGTCTGTGAGCGAACTCAGCCTGACAACCCTACTGAGCCTGTCAGTGACAATATCCGTACAGTCCGGTCCGTTCGTCTATGAGAATCGCATGGCGGGCCTAGGGGGTTGGTAAAAGTCAGACCCCCAAAAGCGGTACAAGTCGTGTCGGAGTGTAGCCCAGAACACCCTGAGATACTACTGGAATACCTACCAGTAAATCTCCTTGCCTCGGCCGAGGGCTTCGTGTAATGGCTCTCTTAGACACAGCACGACCTCACCCCCAATACCGAGAGAGACGAACCCCTGAAGATACGCTCACTGCCTCCATGTGGCTCGGGACTGTACCCAACTAAAACCTGTTTGCACGACTCCTTTGAGCCGTGGTAGGGTAGTAATCAAAGTACAGTGGGAACTCACACAAGACAAATGACGATCCCCAGGTCGATGAACTAAACTGTACACATGTCACCAGGGAACTGCCATCTGACATCTGGTATATGACCAACTGGCATGTTCCCGGCGAGTCCTGTCCGGTGTACTCATAACCCAATGAGCACCTGTATACATCTTAGGTGATCCAACTAACACCAGTGGCTTGTGAGACCGGCCACCGCCCCTCGTCAGGGTCTCGACTGTATACACTAGTCTACTCTGGAGAATCGATGCCCTGTCTCGAAACTCTCACGACTAGGGACCATTTAAGGATGTGCTTATAGACCCCCAGCTCCCACTTATATGATCGCCCTCATACTGCTGGTGGTCAAGCAAGAATCCTAGGGGCTCTATCAACGTGTAATAGCGACCTGTCAGGTCACCTAAAACAGTACACGATGATAAAGGTAAACCAGATAGCATACTATCATCTCGAGTAAGATTGTCCTATCGGGATAGGTCCTCCCTCAATCATTACAACCACGTGCCTGTGATCCAATAATTGACTGTGAGGGCACTATCTCCAACAATCTCCCACTTGCACTCAAGGCTATTTATTGCGATGTCGCATACTCACAGCCCGTGTGATACCGAACACCCAACTCCTCTACTAATCAGCCTCACAAATCTCGTTTGCGAAACTATTGCGTTCGAGGAATAGCCTCCGTGAGTGGATCCGCTTTGATGTTTCTTTCTATGTCTCTCTATATCTCAAGTTCGCGGAGAAACCCATCTCCCGAAATGAGCAATACCTGTCTTAGAATGTGTCTGGATGTCTGATGGGACCTAGCTCATAAATGAACTCCAAATCCAAACTTCTTAGACTGTATCGTCAACTGAACTTAATCAGTGTCCTGCGCCATGCCTCCCTCAGTATTGCCTTGGACCACCTGTCCAAAATACTGCCCCTCGTCAGAAGGAAAAACTATAACTCTGACAACCTCCTTGTCGTCCATGTCACCTTGGAAGCCTGGAATGACAACTGTCTCCTGCATGAGGCTGTCGTTATCATATCCCCAGAACATTTACTTATGTTCTAAAACTGCTTCCGACTGTTTCTCCAGGATTGGATCAATGTCAACTTATTGCATCTAGTGCAAGAACAACATCTGGTGTGGTACTTGACATCTCATGATTGACTCAATTGCCTAAGCAAGTGATCTGCCAATCATTCACATCCCTCTCCCTTTTAGTCTGTAAGACAGTTTTAGAGAGGGTGACTCCATCACCTGCAGGTACACTACCGTGCCAGGAGTCGTCCATTCTAAATACTCTTAGAATGCTGTCAAAGTACCCTTAATTGGGAAACCACCCAAATCTAGATCTAAAACCATAGATCTAGTAACCAGTATGTCTGATATAAAATCCATTTCCTTTGTGGAGAAACCACTGTGTGACGACCAAAGTATAACCGATCGTAGTATAGGAATATCACTTCCTACTCTGTGTATGTCATCCAAATACCAGGACATCACACCCTACTACCTTCTCAACAGATCCATCCCTTATTCTGATGAAGTCAAACCTATGACTGTCACGTCAGAAATAGATGATCTATTTCCGCTATAACTGCTTTAGTCTATAAATAGACATAAGCCACCTGTCCACCAATGCTTCCGCTACTCCCACTGACTACGACAACCCTCTGGCAGAGTCATATACACGTACACTTCTGAAGCGAGTTCAGAACGACGCTATACTCATCCTCCTGCCGGGACTCACAGTCTGGAACAACAGCAATGGCAAGTGTGGGTAAACAAGAACTTCCCTGTCACCGTCCTTGAGGCTACCAGAGTACCTCTCGGGTGCCTAAAGTTACCCACCTTATCTGCGGAGTGGCCAATGGAATGTAAAACCGGATTGAATCTTTAGGTTCCTTATCAAATCTTCAGTAATCGTTTGTGGTTCTGGAATCACTTCCAGTTCTACCATACTCCCACTACTGTTTTCTGAAAAAATCCATTTTTAATAAAACTGTGGCGAGTCTAGAACAATATTGTTATTGTTCATCCAGATGGTAGAAAGTCAACCCTCGTCATAGCCTGGGTCAACCCACAAACAGCCATTACAGAAACGTGCCTTGAGTTTTCCAGTGTCTGGTTTTAAGCATAAACCGGACAACTCCCCGTACCTTAACATTGTTAAGATATGAACTGTTCTATATCCAATATAGAAACAGAGGCACTGATTTAATTGAACCAGATCCAAATCATGCAACTGTCTTCAGTGCATGTCAACTAAATGGAAGGAGGCCGATCAGCGTTACTCAACTTAGAAATGCTTCCAATTATGAGTAACCTGAAAGAGAAGCAAGATCTCTTTATCATTACTATCAACTGAATACCATACACAAGTATCTACATCTTCGATCGCTTTGAAGAACCCCGATACTTGCTACACCTAGTTCTCTACTCTATTCAAATACCTATAACTTCTCAAAATTCGGACCCTGTGTTTCCGCGAAACACCTGTCTAAAAACTAGAGAAGTCATAAGTAAACCGAATATAGTACGAGGACCAACCCCTCTGTCCTTATGAACCCTGGACAACATACAATACTCTGTATAAGTCCCTTGAGTCTGATAACTCATTCACTGTGTGTCGTAGGTTGAAAACTGTACTTATGGTTAAGAAGAATTACACCGCTGTTTAATGCTCCTTACCTAACCATCCACTGATATAGGTAAACGTCGTAGACATAATTTCAGAAAGGTATATCTCACTCTATGAAAATAGACGTACAGATATATCAATTTGAAATTGGTGCATAACAGAGGATATTCAAAACCAAATATTTGCCGACCGGCAAACAACCCAGGTGACTTCCTCAAATATCACCGATTACAACGAATCCCGATATAATGAGGATGATCACCCAATTCCCAATAACTTACTCCCACTCATCATCTGTAAAACCATACAGATGTGAGGATCATACCTGGTAAATACATACCCTGGAGCAAGTGTCTAATCGGGAAATCAGTTTTCTTTTAACAGTACACAGTGAAATTGAAACATTGAAATGTTTCGATGGGGTATCCCGGTATTCCTAGTAATGCCTCTTCCAGATTTACGTCTGTAACCTTGTAATTCTTTGCCACCTCTCCAAATCCCTTTATATGTCTTTAGTCATTACCTTCTGCACACCCCTTAGGCCAAATGGTTTTCTTCCTTCCCTACCGTTCGGCACCAGCCTATGGTTTGGAAGAAGACTATCCAATAAGCATAATGGGTGTACTGTCCTAATCCTAGGAGCACTCGTAATGCGAGAGAAGGTGAGGATAAAAGACAACCGAATAAACCTTATTCCTATTTCTCCTGAACCAGAATCCATCCCCGAACTGGAACAAGTTCCTTTCGAGTTCGTATATAACCATACGATGGAATATCCAAAAAACTGTGGATCTTCGTAGTGATACGGAGTGTCCTGGAGAAAAACAAAGGTGATTTAGGATTGGCGAAGGAATATTTGGTTTGGTCGTGAATATCTGTTGCAATTTACTTTGCCCTCTTACTAATCCCTTGCTTTGTCTTAACTTAATACCTTCTGCACACCATCGTTATGCTAATTGGTTTTCTTCATTCCCTACCGGTCGGCACCAGCCTAAGGTTTGGAAGAAGACTATCCAATTTGCATAATAGGCGTACTACCCCTAAACCAAGGAGTACTCATAACCTGAGAGAAGGTAAAAGGAAAGACAACTGAATAATCCTATCCGTTTTCTCCAGAACCTGAAACCATCCTCGAATAAATTCCTTCGAGTTCGTATCTAACCATACGATGGTTTTGTCCAATGGAAGTGGACGTTCGTAGTAATACGGGGTGTCCTGGAGAAAAGGGTAAAAGTAGGAGTGGCAATGAGGTTTGCAACTCTGACAATCCAAAAGCCAGTGTTAAGAAGGTTCGGTTAATTTGGTCACTGAGTCATAGTCTTAGGGTCGGGTCAATGGTCGCTGCCAAAGAGAGAGAGAAAAGAAACACTCAGCGTGCACTCTATCCTAGATCAGAATGGTTACCAATTTATCTAATCTGGAAACCTCCCACTGTACCTCAAATTCTCCTCCAAACCTGAAAGAAGAATTAGTCGGGGTCACCCGAGGAGTAAACTAACTCATCAGTGGGAATCGGGATCCAACTATCATCGCATGATAACGTGACGGAATCCGCTCACGGTATCACACTCCAGAAGGTATGCGCATATCTGGCAAGTTTCAGTTCTTTTGAAACTCCCGATGTGATTTCTGCCCCATGCTCTTATGACCTTGACTTTGGCCAACATATCATAAGTCACATGTTAAGTTCTACCCGTCATTCTCCAGGTTAATTTGAATCCACCCGTACCTACCCTTGACTTTGGCCAAAATGGCAGTACGACTGTCCCAAACCAACGCATCTATCTATGCTGCATATGAATACCCCAATAGCTACCAATCACTGTGCCTTGACTTTGGCCAACATACACAGCTTGAATACTATTGACCACCCATATGAAACGACGGAGGGCTATGAATGGTTTCTGGCGAAAACCTTTAACGTAATGAACTTGATATCGTTGAAGGAACAGATAGCTTTTAAAAATATAGTGACGAAAACCGTTGCTAAAGAGGTCACTCCCGGTGAAGGGATCTCGGCTCTTTCCCCGTAGAATGAGGTGCAGGATATTCCAACTGAATACCACGGTGCAAAGCAAAAGTAATCGGCTATAGTGAAGTTATTGCCCTGACGCAAACTTTTGTCCAAGGGGTCACTCCCGGTGAAGGGATCTCGGCCCTTGCCTCGTCGACTGAGGTGCTGGATATTCCAACTGAATACCACGATGCAAAACAAAAGAGAACGTCCTTGCAATAACAGCTTTTTGAAAAGTGTTCCAACAACATCAGATTAGGTTTGTTTTTAACTTGCATTGATCCGAATCAACGCAGTCCCATCAATTGATCACACCACAAAGAACGAAAATATACTGATGTACGTATATGCCATCCGCATTCGCCACTGGGTCCCGTCATTACCCGTTAGGTTAGCTAACTAACGACAGAGCGGGGACTGGACTAGCGCGGATGCAAAACATATACAACATCTACTAATATATATACCAATATATTATATTTCGCTCAAGGCGTGATAAAATGCAACATCACAGAAATGTACAGCATCACAGAAACAATACAGATATCTCGGATCCCCGGGTTTCACAGAGCCACTACTGAAACCCGACGTTCCCCTGGTCGTGTGGATAGCCTGTGCAATGAAATCCTAGACCCCTACGGGCGCGGCAAGTTACCCGCCAAAACCTGAAGCGAGGCAGCCCCCTTCAGCAACGTGAATGGACCACCCAGCACTTCACGGAATCCGGTAACTTGGGCACCCTTCCTGGGTCAACCTGTACCCCCTACGAGTGCGGCGAATAGCCCGTCAATTCTAGAGTAAAGCCCCCTCCGTCTCAATGCCATGAGATGCGGGCTTGTTGCCCTCCAGAACCCGGCTGTCCGTGCACCCCTCCGCGGGGCAATCCTAGTACAGAAAGTAAAATATACATACAACGGGTACATCGACCGCAACCTGGCCGTGCCCCAAAATAATAATACAATCAGGCAGTGACGGCAGTCCACATGTCGGACGCTCGCCCCGCAAGATCAAATGTACATAATACAACCACAACTGTACTAGCATTGCATCCAGGCTATCCCCCACGACCGATCCGCAACATCACAGCAAAAACAGAACATCAACGTGAAAGTCACGTTCGCAAATCCGTCTAACCGGGCTATAGCAGTCAGACAGGATTTACCGATCGAGTGACATTCACGGTCGCAGATATAATGTAAATACTGTGAAATAATGTGTTTAAAATATCCGATCGATCAAATTTTAACAAGTGGGCCCCAAAGCATTACTGTAGCAGATCAAGAAATTCTGGGCCCAATGTTATTATTCCAAAAACCCAATTTTCACCCCAGAAAGACACTGTAGAAATTTGGTGCAGGGAACCCAAAATAGTGCGGTGGAACCACGGCCCAAAGGGGTGTTTGGCCGCGGTTCCGCGCTCCTACAGTGGAATTGCTGCATCGAATTTTCACAGAATTCTTATTTTTTCTAGTAGATCACTTTTCTGTAACCTGAAAAAATTTTCGACACCAAAAAATTTCAACAGAAAACTGATGCAAGCAAAAATGCGGATTTTGGAATTTTGGTCGATCGGAAATGGAAACACATTAAAGCAAGCTAGACTATGTTAATGGCGTGGCTCTGATACCACTGTAAGTGCACGGCGGCGCCCCGGCCGTCAATCCGACGGCCAAATGCGGAAGCGGTGATAAACTTTAAATTTTACTTTAACTGGCAAACCGCCGCGCACTAACACCCGGATCGAACCATTAATTAGTCCTAGCTAACTACAAGATGGGGAAGAGAGATATACCGACTGATCCAAGTCCTCCGGTCTTCTCGTCGTCGTCCCGATCTCCTGCGGAAGCTCCGGTCTCCACCTCGTCGCCGGAAGTGCACCACATCGCCTACTTCTTTTACGGGCTCCCACCTCAATGCCGAGGCAACTCGGGCACGAAGCTGGCTAGTCGACGTGCCCAAGATTTGCTGTAGAATATAGTGTGGAACTTGTGTCTCATTTTGGGGTTATAGAATTGCCTTTGGTGGAGGGATTGAACTTGGAGCTTTTGAGATTGATCTTGTGGGATTTTTGCAACATGAAATGAAGCAAAATCCCACACCAAAAAGTTTGGACAGCCCCCCTAATGCTTGGGCCGGCCATGAGAGGTGAGGGAGAGGAGAGAATAAGAGTGTAGTGTGTTAGATAATGAGAGAGCCATCCAATAATACAAAAGGGAGAAAGAGAGAAGGCTATCATGCAAAAGGAAATGATCACCAAATCAAAACCCACACTCAACCACCTACCACCAACCTCATCATCAACAACCATGATGATCCAAAAGTCAAGCCATGATCAACTAAAGAAAGTCAAGGTATGGTGCTATAATCATGATGCAACAAAAATGCAAAGACCCCCTCCACAGCCACTTATTTGCAACAATGCAAATAAGCCCTCCTCCACCAATCTTCGGCCAATGAACGATACAAAGAAATATGGCCGAAACGGAAAGCAAACTGGCAACTCCAGAAAACTGGTCCCGTAATAAATTACAGGAAAACCCCGATACTGTGCATACACACCCGCATTTGTATTCCGACTGAAATACAAATGCAATGAGACAAAATCTACACTGTACTATACTAGGATCCGGCTTAAACCAAAGCCGGCTAGTAATATCCGTTCGATCCTGATGCGTACAATACCGCACGTATCTGATCGAACCCTGCCATATATCCATACGGCCTGTAGTACAAACTGTCCGATCCTGATCCGTGCAATACCGCACGTATCTGATCGGACCTTGCCATATCTCCATACGGCCTCTACAACTTTCGTCCGAAAGCTGAGTAACAGAATGTGGGGGACTCTAAAGACTCGTCAACACCTTGGTTGTGGATTTAACCACTAGCACGTCAGAGGTATAAGCCAATACGTAACGGGCTACCAGGTATTGACTAAAAGGGACGTCTGTGAGCGAACTCAGCCTGACAACCCTACTGAGCCTGTCAGTGACAATATCCGTACAGTCCGGTCCGTTCGTCTATGAGAACCGCATGGCGGGCCTAGGGGGTTGGTAAAAGTTAGACCCCCAAAAGCGGTACAAGTCGTGTCGGAGTGTAGCCCAGAACACCCTGAGATACTACTGGAATACCTACCAGTAAATCTCCTTGCCTCGGCCGAGGGCTTCGTGTAATGGCTCTCCTAGACACAGCACGACCTCACCCCCAATACCGGGAGAGACGAACCCCTGAAGATACGCTCACTGCTTCCATGTGGCTCGGGACTGTACCCAACTAAAACCTGTTTGCACGACTCCTTTGAGCCGTGGTAGGGTAGTAATCAAAGTACAGTAGGAACTCACACAAGACAAATGACGATCCCCAGGTCGATGAACTAACCTGTACACATGTCACCAGGGAACTGCCATCTGACGTCTGGTATATGACCAACTGGCATGTTCCCGGCGAGTCCTGTCCGGTATACTCATAACCCAATGAGCACCTGTATACATCTTAGGTGATCCAACTAACACCAGTGGCTTGTGAGACCGGCCACCGCCCCTCGTCGGGGTCTCGACTGTATACACTAGTCTACTGTGGAGAATCGATGCCCTGTCTCGAAACTCTCACGAATAGGGACCATTTAAGGATGTGCTTATAGACCCCCAGCTCCCACTTATATGATCGCCCTCATACTGCTGGTGGTCAAGCAAGAATCCTAGGGGCTCTATCAACGTGTAATAGCGACCTGTCAGGTCACCTAAAACAGTACACGATGATAAAGGTAAACCAGATAGCATACTATCATCTCGAGTAAGATTGTCCTATCGGGATAGGTCCTCCCTCAATCATTACAACCACGTGCCTGTGATCCAATAATTGACTCTGAGGGCACTATCTCCAACACTGTTTGCACGACTCCTTTGAGCCGTGATAGGGTAGCAATCTAAGAACAGTGAGACACACTCGAGGCGAAGTAGTAGTGTCAAGTCTGCGGACTATGCTGTACTCATGTCACCTGGGAACTGTTCACTGACGACTGGTATAAAACCAACCAACAGTTCCCTATGAGTCCTGTCCGGTGTACCCGTAACCTAACGAGCACCTGCATACTATCTCCAGTACGACGTACTGACGGCTGTGGGACAGACTATCTCCCCAACTGGGATGAGAAGCGTACACACTAGTCTACTCCGGAGTATCGATACTCTGTCTCGATAATCCAACGACCAGGGACCTGAATAAGGATGTGCTTGTAGACTACCCAGCCCCCACTAGTGTGACTGCCATCACAACGCTGGTGGTCAAGCAAGATCCTAAGAGCTCTATCAATACGTATACTCACATATTAAGATAGAAAAACCAAGTAGCATACTACCATGTTTAGCAAGACTGTTATATACATATGAATATCCCAAGCTTCCATTAAGTAATATACAAACTAGTATGATACAATAATGGCCCCTAGGGCATATACACTAACAATCTCCCACTTGCATTAGGGCCATGTACTGGCATATCGAAGACCGATGATCTCGAGTTGCCTCTCGAACTGAATCTGAGGTAGGGCCTTCGTGAATGGATCAGCAATGTTTTCTTCAGAAGCAACTCTCCGAACCTCGATCTCCTGACGATCAATGATCTCCCTGATCAGGTGATACCGCCTTAAGATGTGTCTGGACTTCTGATGGGACCTTGGTTCCTTCGCTAAAACTATAGCTCCGTTGTTGTCGCAATACAGAGGTATTGGATCAACTATGGTAGGAACCACCTGAAGTTCTGTTAGGAACTTCTTCATCCAGACTGCTTCTTTTGCGGCATCGCAAGCAGCTATATACTCCGCTTCCATCGTTGAGTCAGCAACGGTGTCCTGCTTGGAGCTCTTCCAGCACACCGCCCCTCCATTGAGGGTAAAGACATAACCCGACATGGACTTGGAATCGTCCTTATCACTCTAGAAGCCGGAATCAGCAAAGGCCTCTAACCTGAGGTCTTTTCCGCCGTAAACTAAGAACATTTCCTTAGTCCTTCTCAGATACTTGAGAATGTTCTTTACTGCTATCCAGTGCTTCTCCCCTGGGTCTAACTGATACCGGCTTACCACGCTCAGTGCGTAAGCTACATCTGGTCTGGTGCACAACATCGCATATATTATAGAGCCTACCGCAGAAGCGTAGGGTATAATAGAAATCGTTCCCTTTCCAAATCAGTCTTGGGAGACATCTCTTTGGAGAGGGTGATTCCGTGACAAGCCGGTAGATTGCCGCGCTTAGAATCTTCCATACTGAATCTTTTCAGTACAGTGTCGATATACCTGGACTGCGAAAGTCCCAACATCCTCTTGGATCTATCACGATAGATCCGGATCCCCAGAATGTAAGAGGCATTACCCAGGTCTTTCATGGAGAACCTGTGTGACAAGAATCCTTTGACAGATTGTAGCATAGGAATGTCATTTCCTATTAATAGAATGTCATCCACGTACAAGACGAGGAATACGACACTTCTGGCTACAACTTTATTATATATGCACGGTTCATCTGGATTTTTGATAAAGTCATATTCTTTGACTGTCTCATCAAAACAGATGTTCCAACTCCGCGATGCCTGCTTTAGTCCATAAATGGACTTAAGCAGCTTGCATACTTTCCCGCTGCTCCCACTCTGATTGAAACCCTCTGGCTGATCCATATAGACGCACTCTTCTAAATTTCCATTCAGAAAAGCCGTCTTTACGTCCATCTGCCAGATTTCATAATCATGGAAGGCAGCAATAGCAAGGACCCGAATGGATTTGAGCATAGACACTGGAGAAAAAGTTTCGTCATAGTCCAAACCAGGTCTTTGACGAAAACCCTTTGCAACAAGTCTAGCCTTATAGGTTTCCACCTGTCCATCTACACCAATCTTTTTCTTGAAGATCCATTTGCTTCCTATGGGTTTTACCCCATCTGGAGCAAAGTCCAAAGTCCATACTTTGTTGGTGTACATGGACTCCATTTCGGTCCGCATTGCATCTAGCCATCGTACCGAGTCGCCGCTCTGGATGGCCTGCTGGAAGTCAGTAGGTTCATCATCATCTATGATGCAATCCTCTCTATCCCCATCTATGAGAAAACCGTAGTATCTCTCAGGCGGATGAGACGGCCTACTACTCCTGTGGAGGGGTGCGGGAATGTCCTGTTCTTCTTGAACTACCGGTTCTACCAAACTTTCAGTAGCAGTTTGTGGTTCTGGAATTTCTTCCAGTTCTATTTCGCTCCCACTTATTTCCTTTTCTAAAAACTGATATTCTAGAAAATGGGCATTACGAGAAACAAACACCTTTTGTTCCTCTGCGTAATAGAATAGATACCCCTTAGAGTTCTTTGGATATCCCACAAACTGACACTTTACTGATCGTGTCTCGAGCTTGTCCACATGCTGCTTTTTAACAAAAGCTGGACATCCCCATATTTTCAGATACTGAAGATAGGGTTTCTTCCCACTCCACATCTGATATGGCGTGGTAGGCACAGTCTTGGTAGGAACCATGTTCAAAAGATATGCCGCTGATTCTAGCGCATAACCCCAGAAAGATCGCGGTAACTCAGCATTACTCATCATAGATCGTACCATATCCAATAGGGTTCGATTCCGTCTCTCCGATACACCATTATGCTGTGGAGTGTATGGAGGAGTAAGCTGAGAGAGAATTCCTTTCTTTTTTAGGTAACCTAGGAACTCGGCACTCAAGTATTCACCCCCTCGATCAGATCTAAGTGTCTTGATACTTTTGCCGGTTTGGTTTTCTACTTCATTCTTATACTCTTGGAATTTCTCAAAAGCCTCGGATTTATGTTTCATCAGATAAATGAATCTGTACCTTGAGTAATCATCCGTGAAAGTAATGAAATAGGAAAAACCACCTCTTGCATGTGTAGACATTGGACCGCATACATCGCTGTGTATGAGTCCTAAGAGCTCGCTCGCTCTTACTCCATGTCCAGTAAATGGAGTCTTTGTCATCTTTCCTTTGAGACAAGATTGACAAGTGTCATAAGTTTGATATTCGAACGAGTCCAAATATCCTTCTCTATGCAACTTAGTCAACCTTCTCTCATTGATGTGACCCAGTCTACAATGCCATAAGAAAGATTTATTTAAATCTGGAGACTTTCTTTTTAGTGTGTTCTGGACGTTGAAAATTTGGAGTTGGTTTAAAACATATATACCGTTATTTAGTGTACCGGACCCAATCAAACCATGATTAAGGTGGATGTTAACAACATCTCTTACAAACGTGAAATCATAACCTTTATTTGATAACAAGGAAACTGATATAATATTACACGTTAAGCTTGGTACAAAAAAACAGTTATGTAAAACCAAAATGTGTCCACTCGTCAATCCTAGGTGATAATCCCCGACGGACGCAGCTCCCACGCTAGCTCCGTTAGCAACCTTTAGGGTCATATCACCTTCCTTCAGCACTCTACGGTTACTCAGTGCCTGCAATGAATTGCAAATATGAGATCCTGATCCGGTATCCAATACCCAGGAAGTAGAGTTGATCGACAGACAATTCTCAATTACAAACACACCTGAAGTCGAAGCCACAGCTTGCTTCGATTCCTGGTTCTTGGCGTTCCACGCCTTGCAATCCTACTTCCAGTGCCCTTTCCTGTGACAATGGAAGCACTCATCCTGGCCAACTACCGGTACCGCAAACTTTTTCTTTCCCTTCCCTCCCACCTTACTAACACCTCCTCTAGGTTTGGTGGTGGCCTTCTTCTTCCTTCCATTGGCCCTAGCCTTGGACCCGGAAGAAGATGCACCGCTAACAAACATAGCGGGTGTTTCCCTTGCTTTTTGCAAGGTGCCCTCTGCACTCCTTAACATGTTCAGGAGTTCCGGAAGTTCAACTTCTTTTCTTTGAAGGTTGAAGTTCAGGATAAACTGGGCGTAGGTGGGAGGAAGGGACTGGAGAATAAGGTCTGTATAGAGCTCATTATCCAAAGTCGTCCCAAGGTCTGCGAGCTCTTCAATATAGCCGATCATCTTTAGGACATGTTCTCCTACCGATGACCCGACAGCCAACCTCGCTCGAAACAAGTTCTTAGAGGTCTCGTATCTTGCTATACGAGATTGCTCTCCATAAAGTTCCTTTGTATGGAGAAATATGCCATCAAGGTTCATATCATCGTGCCTCCTCTGATGTTCATTGTTCATTGAGGCAAGCACGATGCACTTGGCTTTCGCGCAATCTAAATCCCAGGTTTTGCGGATTTGCTTATCCGCATTGCTGGATTTAGGACCAGGGACAGCAGGTGCCGTAGCGGTAAGGACGTACCCCAATTTGTCATAGGTCAAAGCCATTTTGACATTCCGCAGCCAATCTTTATAGTTTGGCCCTGTCAGTATATTTTTCTCTAAAAGTAACTTAAGTCCAGTCATTTTCAGGGTCGCTGCAATTAGGAGAGAGAGAAGAAAACTCTTTAGCATGATGCTCTTGCAAGTTTAGAGTGGTTTTTAGTTTATCTAAACTGGATGGCTCCCACTGTTTCTCGAATCCTTCCTCAAACCATAAAAGAAGAATTAGCCAGGACTATTCTCACCGTACAATACTTGCTTAACCGTTCAGCCAGGCCAGTGTCGATACTTCGAAGGAGGTTTTCCAACGCTTTCGCGAAGTTCCTTAATTAAATAACCTCTTTTCTCTGGGGGCGTAACCCCGCTGACATCTTTCTTGACACCTACTTGGTTTATAGCATTGATCGTTAAGTGACGAATCTCCTGATAAGTAGCATATACTCACAGTAGGATCGGGATCCAAATATCATCGTATGATAATGGTGAAGGAATCCTACCAACATTCATCAAACTCCAAATGGTATGCATCTCTTTGCAAATTTCAGTTTCTTTAGAAATTCCCGATATATATTTTTGCCCCATGCTCTTATGACCTTGGCGTTGGTCAAAATATCATAAGTCACATGTCAAGTTCTACCCATCATTATCTTGTTAATTTGAACCCATCCGTACATATCCTTGACGTTGGCCAAAATGATCATACGACTGTCCCAAACTAACTCATCTATCTATGCAACAAATGAATACCCAGCAGCTACCAAACACTATGCCTTGGCGTTGGTCAAAATACATAGCTTGAATACTACTGAATACCCAGATGAAATGACGGAGGGCTACGAATGGTTTTGGCGAAACCGTGAACGTAGTGAACTTGATATAACCAAAGGAACCTGATAGCTTTTAAAAGGAGTGGTTAAAGCTCCGCATTTAAAAATATCTGTTTTTTAAAATTAACCGAGTGGTTTCTTTTAAATTGTTCCAACGATTAAACTTTTGGTTTATTTTCTTTGCATTATAAATAATGCGTCCCATCATTAACCTATCATTGCAGAAAACAACGAAAATACAACGTCCTCTTATGCCATCCGCATTCGCCACGGGGTCCCGTCATCACCCGTTAGGTTACTTAACTAACGACAGAGCGGGGGCTGGGCTAGCGCGGGTGTAAAACATAAGTGACGTCTAAATAGCTATCATATATAGATATTGTACATTCGTCAGATGCAATAATAGGCATTCCAGATCACAGATGAACTTTATTGGATTTGCAAGTAATCCGTGTTTGTTTTGAGCCTGCAACAAAAGACGGATTACACAGTTGTGATGAATAGCCATTACCCCACCCAAGACCCCAACGGGTACGGCAAACTACCCGTCCGGCAGTTTGTGCACCCCACCTTGGGTCTGTCCTAGGAGCAAAAACAGTAAAATGAAATAATACAACGGTGGCTACAACCGCAACCTGGATGTGCCCTGCAAAATAATATTACAACAAATTACATTTACATCAAATGAATTAAATAATAACCCATCACATAACCCCGGCTATACATCACAACAGTCCAACACAGTTCATATCCACAAACAGTAAAAACCATTACAGAAATGTGCAACCCCCTGCCAACCGACATACTAGCAGTTAGGGGAGGTTTACGAACACATTATACAAACACAGATATAATCCAACAAGCAAATACTGTATAATTTCGATCGATTAAACACTTTTATTTTTGCTCCAATACTTCTCTATAAATCTGAAACCTGAGCAAAAATAAAAACTTCCAGAAAATACCAAATATCACAGAGAAGCAACACAGGAAATTTGGGTTCCTGAATCGCCAACTCGGCGGCGGAAGCGCGGCGGATCGGTGCGATCCGCCGCGGTTCCGCGGCTCTTTAGGCGATTCAGGGGCCCAAATTTCTTGGGTGTTCTTATACTGTCTTTTTAAGCTTTCTGAACCTCCCTGAAAAATTTTAGGACATCATTTAAAATTCGACAGAAACTTGTGATTTCGGGGTTTTCCGGTTTCGTTTTTTCCGTTCGAAATTCATACAAATTTGCAAGTAAGTTATTTATTGTTTAGCGAGGCTCTGATACCACTGTAAGTCGATGTACAACACCCCACGACTTGCGGGGAGGCGGAAATATGAAAAACGATCTTGTTCTTTGCTTAAACATCGACTAACCGCAAGAATCGAAGCTAAACGATAACTAACATCAAACATAGAAGTTAACAACTACTATATAAAGGGATTATACCTAAAGAACCGTGTCCCTCGTCTTTACGAACTCCACCTCCTCCTCGGCCTTATCGAAGTAGTAGACGATCCACCCGAGAGCTTTACTCCAAGCTAAGCCTCTAAACTTGAGGCAACTAACTTTCTTTAAGTGCTAATCAAAGAAGCTAGGTGATATAGAGTGAGGGTTATGGTTTAATTAGTCTAACTAATCCTTGTACTCAACACATGAGAGGGGAGGATTAGGGTTTGAAGAGGGAGAGCTTGAGGAGAGAGAAGGTGAAGATAATAATGAAGTGAGAATAATGAGTTATCATAATATATATCAAGCATTTCTTTTTATCAAGAAAAGAAAAGAAATGAATTTAACAACCATACTTGATAATATCTAGTGATGATTCACATCCATGAGTCATTAAGCATTTATGATGCATTAATGACATGGATGAATCATCCATATGACTCACTAATCACATTCATTGTATATGCCACCTAAACCTCCTTAGTCACCACCTTCTAGAAGCTTCTCGCGCAATTACGAGAATGCCCCTCCTTTCCGCAAAAATACGGAAAAACTTTAGTCTGTATAAATCCAATAACCGGATACCAGTAACTGGCTTAAACCAAAGCCGACTGGTAAAAACTGTCCGAAAGTCGTACGTGCGTAAACACACGTATGCGTCCGAACCCTTCTCGTAAAACCATACGACCTTTATATCGTTTCGCCTGGAGTAGGGAAACTCTCTGTGTGGGACTCTAGAGACTCGACTACTACGCTGGTAGTGGGTTTAACCACAGACCGCAAGCGGCATTAGCTGTACGTAACGGTCCCCAGGTAGATGTCGATAAGAAGGCCGATGAGGAAACCCATCCGAACTCCTACTGAGTCTGATGTGACAATCTCCGTACAGTCCGGTCCGTTCGTCTAAGACTATCGCATATCGGG
Source organism: Agapanthus africanus (assembly GCA_030015575.1). Taxonomy (NCBI): domain Eukaryota; kingdom Viridiplantae; phylum Streptophyta; class Magnoliopsida; order Asparagales; family Amaryllidaceae; genus Agapanthus; species Agapanthus africanus. Next base: position 363,351,740 of record CM057341.1, on the reverse strand, counting down.
CCTAGGGGGCGGCAAGCGTTAGTCCCCTAATAGCGGTATAAGTCGTGTCGGAGCGAAGCCCATTACACCCTGAGAAACTACTGGAACCTACCAGCAAATCTCGCTTGCCCTGGCCAGGGACTTTGCGTAATGGCTCTCTGACACAGCGCGATATCAACCCCTAATACCGGGAGAGACGAATCCTGTCTAACCGCCACTGCCTCCAAGTGCTCGGGACTGCACCCAACTGCTACCTGTTTGCACGACTCCTTTGAGCCGTGGTAGGGTAGCAATCTAAGAACAGTGGGACACACTCGAGGCGAAGTAGCAGTGTCAAGTCTGCGGACTATGCTGTACTCATGTCACCTGGGAACTGTTCACTGACGACTTGTATAAAACCAACCAACAGTTCCCTATGAGTCCTGTCCGGTGTACCCGTAACCTAACGAGCACCTGCATACTATCTCCAGTACGACGTACTGACGGCTGTGGGACAGACCATCTCCCCAACTGGGATGAGAAGCGTACACACTAGTCTACTCCGGAGTATCGATGCTCTGTCTCGATAATCCAACGACCAGGGACCTGAATAAGGATGTGCTTGTAGACTACCCAGCCCCCACTAGTGTGACTGCCATCACAACGCTGGTAGTCAAGTAAGATCCTAAGAGCTCTATCAATACGTATACTCACATATTAAGATAGAAAAACCAAGTAGCATACTACCATGTTTAGCAAGACTGTTATATACATGTGAATATCCCAAGCTTCCATTAAGTAATATACAAACTAGTATGATACAATAATGGCCCCTAGGGCATATACACTAACAACCATGTTCCCTTGTCCACCCTCATTTTCTTGTTCTTTTCTTTTCTTTTCTCATTTTCTTTTAAAATTTTAAAACCACATTCAAAAACACAAATGAAAATATTTAAACCTCTTTAAGCATGGTTAACAAAATAAAGCTAGGTTTAATGCAAAAATAGTAAAACACTAATTAAGTTTTATATCAACTAATATGGGTATAATCATATACTAGTTTATAAAAAGCCCAAATCAAATAAATACTTTCATAATAATAATTCATTTTTAAATTCCAATTTTTCCAAAAATATAGGTATATAACAATCTACGAAAACTCAGATCTATATTCATATAATATCCATAAAATTTATTATTTTACTATTTAAATTCCAAAATAATATTTTCTATTTTATAAAATGTTACATGGTGCTTGGCACTTTTTGAGGGGTTGCTATAAAAAGGTGGTTTCGAAGTTCCGGACCCTTGTGCTTTGGCTGACACCTTGGGAGGGAAAAGAATGTCCATATCAGCTTGATCTAAAAAAGAGAAAATGAACAGCATAAGATAAAAGCTCAGAATCATCTGTATACATGTTTGGCTAGAAAAAAAAGACAAGAGATACCTCCTAAGATCGCTAAGGAACTCGGGGGGTCACTTCTGGCTTATCACGTCCCGATTCCCAAATAACGGTAATGATCACGTGACAAGCCCGCAACATATTTATTTTAAGAAGTTCATTTCTCAAAATAAATATGTCAAGCGTAAATAAGCAATTATACACAAAGTAAGAATAATAAGTGCATGAAATTTTAAACAACCTACTTTATTTACATTTATTCCACAAACTAAAATTATATTGATAAATGTTCTGAAAAGAAAATACAAATAATATAAAATGCTTAAACAAGTGGCATACTGGTACTGAAACTGAAAGGAAAATATAAGGAACGGCTTCAGGAGAAAGATGGTCGCAATCCTCGGTAGTCAGGTCCACTTCGTCGGTCTCTAGATCATCCGGCGAGCATTAAAAAAACAAATATGGGTAGAATGCCCGTCAACAAACTTGCGCTCGGTAACTCCCCAAAAGGAAAAAAATGATGCTTAACAGATACAAAAGTAATGTAATATGGCATTTATAGCATGACAGGTAATAAGTAAGTATAAGTGAGCATGAATATGTATCTTAACATGTCTCTATAAGGTAAATCTAACTTAACGTAGGTCTAAATATGAATGTCAACCAATCTTAAGAATATTCTCGAACTCAAGGATAGGGCCCCAGGAGTAAGGAATCATGAGCCTGAATCAAGTGTTAGTAACAGAATCTCAACCTAATATTGAAGTATTCCAAACCTAAGAGTAGAGCCCCAGAGGATTGGAAACATGGGCCCTCATGATAAATTACTTATGTTAGTAGATATGGATTCATGAACTACGGAGACTCTTGAGATTCCGTTGGATTCACACTTGAACTACCTCCAACACCCCGTGTATATAAGTCTATGATTAAAATTACAAGTCTTGATCGAATTCATGAATACAAAAGGAGGTGTAATATCAAGATTGGGTTCTTGTCAAGATCATATAGTCATGTCAAGTGCAAGTCATGTCATTTATATTCATGGTTCAAATCAAGTTGGTTCAAGCATGAAGGTTTAGTACGAGGCATGTCAAGTGTTCATGTATTCATGTCAAGTATCATATGTTTGGTTATATTTGAGTCTATATACATGTAACTCGATTTTTTGAAAATGATTGAATTATATATATATATATATATATATTTATATATTTATATAAGGAGTAAGCAATTGATAATGCTAATTGTCTCCGACTTCCCAAGACTCGAGAGAGAATAGGTCACTTAAACTCATCTACTACCTACATACTTGCTAGCTTGATATATCTAGGTATTTATATGAAAAAATGTCATTTATAACTTAGTGGTATTATATAAAATAAAATTTTAAATTCTCAAGGGGTTTTAGGTAAAATATTCTATTTTGAAGAATAACATCGAGGGTGTTTATGGTAAAAATATATTAATTTGAATGTTAAGGGTTTTTAAAAAAAATATTTTTTTTTGATTTTTTGGTATTTTAACGATAAAACCTAGTTTTTGATGTTTATGGCATTTTAATGAAAATTTTATCTTTTGAAAAATTAAGGTAAAAAATTAATCTTTTCATTTTAGAGTATTTTATTTAAAATCTAATTCACAAATTTGTTTCTCATTGAAATTTACGAATATATTTTAAATTATTTTCAATTTTTTTTAACTTTGTTTTAAAAACATATTTTCTTTTCCTTCAAGATTGACGTTCCGTGAAGAGTTCGGATTTCGCTCACTAGACCTAAGATGTGCGATAATCCGCATCATCTTCAAGAGAGATCCCCTAATAAGGGTTGCGAGGGCGTATTGCCAATGGAAAAAGTTATCGATAAAAATTTCGTATTTTGAATATGATGATTTTCACGAAAATTGGTTCTTTTAGAAAAATGCGACGACATATGAGCGTGCTATAATTTCTATGTGTGCATGTGGGGTAGGTCGTTACCCCATGCTCTATCATTTATAAACTACCATCAAGTATCAAGTAAGCACGTGGTATTTATTTGTTAATACGCATATAACATCTACAACTTGTTTTGTTAACATGTCAAGCAATTTATTTACATACATCTAGCAATTATATGAAATATAGAAGGCATGGTTTTGAAAGTTTTATGGAATGGTAGTTTTATTTATTTATTTTAAAGTATTCATCTCATATGTGAATTTATCAAAGAAAAAAAGATTAATCCCTAATATGTTAATCCTTGATTCAAGAGGCGATGAGAGAAAGGAAAAGAGAGATATCGAATTGGGACTTACGGGTTGCGTGTACTAAAGAGGATGAAAACAAGCGCCTCGATTGGAAGAACCAAGACCAACAACGCGGAGGAACGAGCTTGAATCGGCTTGGACTTGGCTTGAAAGGAACCTGCAATGCTTGATTTCTTGGCTAGAGTATGACTTGAGTGTTGGATTTTTTTTGAGTGAAAATTTTTAGAATAACTTAATTTGGAGGACTGGGAAATTGGCTTAGTATTTATAGGGAGTGATACATAAGTGTATGGTGAATTAAAATGGATTAAAAGAGAGAGAGTAATAGAGTAGATAAAGGGACTTTAGAGTCTCTGGTTAATTGCATGGGTTTAAAATATTAAAATGAGCTTCAGGGAAGCCAGGCGACACACGTGCACGAGACAGACCCAAATGGGCATATCCAGGCCGCCCAAGCTCACCACCGGTCGGCTCATTGTCTTGGGGTTTGTGCCACAAGCTCGGGTTGGGTTTAATTACCTCATTATATACCTCTTTTCTGTTAAGACTTTTAGAAACCCAGTGCGATGATCATGCGAATCTTGGGCTTCCAAAACGTCAAAAGAAAAATAATAAAATAATTGTGGTAGCAAGGATTCGAATACGCGAGCTATAGGACAGCAGCAAAAAGTATTAACCAATGGGCTATAAGGAGTTTCTTGTTTTATTTAGCAAAAATTGTTTATAACTCATACTCATAACTGAAATACACCTTTTATAAACATTGAACTGTTACAAATGTACAGGGATTTCAGGTCAGTTACACCGCTTTTTCTTCATAAGAGGAGGGGTCAACGGCGACCTCCTCAATAATCACTGAGGTAGCGAGGGCCTTTTTAATACGGGCTTTACTGGTTCGGGGATAAAAGAAAATTTCTTTGATCTCTTTAGCATGCTAGCCAGCTTTTTAATTACTCTTATGAGGAAGCCGAGCTCTAGGAGATCAACAACTTTAATGGAAGATGATTGAAGAGGAGTGGTGGACTCAAGACTGGAAGACTTAGGAAAGTAGGGAATAGATGGAGCTGATACATTCACTGGAGCTACCTTTATGGGATGATTAGAAGGAGGAGATGAGGTCCCAGAAGAAGAAGAAGGAATGACTGGTTGCCATAGGTAGAGAACCATCCTTTCCTTCTTTATTGGGGGCTCGACATTTTCAACTCTCATCACTCATGCTATGTTATGCTGCAAATTCTAACTCCCCTCTGTAAGATCAACTCGGGGGTCGTAGTGGACGAGCCCGAATAGAATGAAATTAGCCTCTTTATGGAACTCGTCCATATTCAACCTACCCCCGGAAATCCGTAAGAGATAGAGGTCCTTATCTCCCTTGGATGTTGTCCTCCATCGGTCCGGCTGAAACCGGTTTTGAGCGATTGAGATTTTGTGTGAGGATTGAATGTGTGGATCTCAATGAGTTGTTGGATATTGTTGACGCCGAGCTACCTGCAAGGAAAGTCCCGGGGTGGGAAACCACCGTAGGACTCTCCGACGATCAAGTTAGTACCGTAGAATGAGAGCAGGGTATCGGCATATTAGAATGAGTTCGAGTTACCTGAGTCATCTCTAAGAGGGGTTTATATAGCGGTCGCATAGATCTAGCTGGTGCGAGATCCTCGCCGTTAGTTACACTCCTGCGTTATGCCCGCGTTGATGGTGGGATCTGCTCATTAATGGTAGGATGTGCCAGCGTGGGACGCGGAACGTAGGACAGCGGATATCTCGCTTTGGTGGGATACACGGAGACGTTGCGGGGGTGCTTGGGCTCCGTGCTCTCGGCTGAATAGGGGAGCTGAGGAAGCTCAGATTGGAAGATAACTCAGAGGCCAAGAAAGCTCATCTCTGTAACAGCTCGGAGACGAGCAAGGAGGCTGAGAATGCTCAGCTCTGTTACATCTCGGAGATGAGCAAGGAGGTTGTGGAAGCTCGGTTGTAGGATTTCTCGGAAATGAGCTGTTGGCTAGTTGCTAGACGAATATGGAAGGTCCTCCGGGGAGGTCTCCAAAAGGTTGGATGCAATCTCGAAGTCGACCTGCCGAGGAATGTCCCCAATGAATCATACTCATTCCATCTCCGTAGCCTCCAGGAATCTAGCGGGATTACGTAGATGACATGTCATCTATTACTGTAACGACTCTAATTTCATTATACAAAAATTTTCAAGTTAATGTACAAAATAGAGTTTCAAGCCTGAGCACAAGTTATAAATTTAATTTTTTTAAGAACAGTAAGAAAGCACTTGTAGCTAATTGATAAAGTCTTGCACTGCTATGACATAGCCCCTGTTTTCGAATCCCATCAACCACATATATTTTTACTGATTTTTCTTTTAAACATTTTGGAAGCCCAAAAGTTTACATGTGCAATACACGTAAAATGAAAAGTCTGATAAAAACAAACATGTGCTGAATGTTATATGAACCGACCGAGACATGTGGCATTCATCCAAGCCCCCACCTCCAACAGTGGATCGGCGAGATGGAAGAAAAGGCCGGCGGCGCCGGGCTCCCACATCGGTAATGCCCCAATTCTCTGCACCCCAGTCTTTCGGCCTACCCCTACTACTCCAGTGCTGTTTGATTTCTCTGTAAATTAATAGAGAAATTAAATTCACTCATAAATCCTATTTTTAATACATTTTTAATTCTTTGTTCACTCACAAAACCCTAATTCTACACTATAAATACAACATCACACCCTAGCTCTCCTCATTCTGAAATCTATTGTTAAAATTCTTAAAAATTTCCAAGCCAAAGTAGAATGCAAGTGGAGTTAGCACTAGATCAAATTCCGGCGAAGATTCGAGACGTTCCCGGCGATACCACGACAATCTCAATACCTTTCTCTCTCTATTCTTAACCTAAACAAATAGTAAGTCCTCTCTCTTCTCCTCTCTTCATAAATTAAAAAGTTCTCTTTTCAAAAATCGTCGGAAGTGGAGTTGTTCTGACATCCGTTTCTAAACTCGTTAAAAAACACAACTTTTCATAATAACCATTCATCCATGTTATTACAACTTTCTTATTAATCATGAAACAACCTTTAAGAACAAGTTTCATCTCAAAATACTATGTTATGTACCTTTTATTTGAAATTTTCTTTTAAATACCACAAACTTTACATATGCCATATTTTAATACTTTTGCTTGTATTACCTTTAGAAAATCTCATGAGGTAATGACCTAGCTATCACAAACACGCACCTTGACATAACACGATTCCCTTAAACAACAATTTTCTAGCAAATACGACTTTTACATCAAAATACCATAAACTATTATTAAAAACCATATTCTTTAAATTGTTTTATTTACATTCGTTGCGATTATGCCTCTACAACCCATTTTGGGGAACCCGATCGGGATGGTGCGGGTTATCGCACATCCTCAGGACTAGTAGAGCGAGATACAGACCTCTTCATGGAGCATCCGATCTCGATGGAATTTTTAATGCAATTTTTAAGAAAAACGTGATTTTCTATTTAATAAATAAATTTTACTTTTAATAATTATCTATAAATATTATCAAACCATCTATTTTAAATATATAATAATTTCCATGTTTTTTTCCAAACAAAATAAAAGAATTACAAGTTTCATGAAAATACTTTCAAGAATCCATACAAGTCAAATTTATACAAAAATACCATGTACTATTAAACTAGGTATTTATTCACTAGAATACCTCACTTTTAAAATTTTACATCCATGAAAACCACAAATACGATAAATAAATACTTGAGGATTATTTTTAAATTATACTAAAAATATTTTCTCATAAAACCCCCCTCAAGTTATATTAAATTACAATAAGGACCCTAGTAAATGTAGATTTAAGCGGGACCAATTCTCTTGAGCCTCAGGGAGCCGAAGAAAGTGGGTACTTTCCTATTTAAGGTAAAAAACTAAAACGGGGTTATCAATGGTAATTGGCTCGGAAAAAATCACAAATCCCGCCGTCCATGTGCGGCAGTTACCGATAACTCCTAAAGCTAATTCAGGACTCAAATCTATTTAAAGTGTCTGACTCAATCTGAGTCTCAGTCTAATCTGAATACAATCCAAAAATGAATCCAACCATATATCCAATTCAATATGAATCCAATGTATCAAACATGAACACTTGAACATGAACATGCAACATAACTCGACTGGACCGAACCATGGATATATTTTGAACTTGACTACCTGACTATCTGTTTACATCCGATTCATTTACATGAACAACTTATACCATGGTTTCGGCAAGTCTTATACAACAAATCATTACAATCAATACAATATACATTACAGAGTTTTAACGGGGTAGATTGGAACAGAATGTATTAGAAGTAGCACGAGACGGTCACATTAATACACCTAACCTGAATATCTTTACCGTTCTCCCGTGGCTTGACAGGTCGTTGTGCTCCGTATACCTTAGTCCACAGAATAGTTGGACGCCTCTTGATTAGTCGAAAATATTGCATCTTTAAACCGGCAATTTCCCTATCATTTGCATTCATATAGAAGTGTTCGGCATTCATATTTCACATATTAGCAAATCTGTCACAAAATATCAGATTACAGGTGTTAGACCTTTAAACCGGCATTTCTAGGGAAATTGACCGCATTTCATAATATGGCATCATTCCTATATATCGCAACCCGTGTTTCGAAGTCTGTGCAGGAAAATCAGAAGCTTGCTCAAATCTACACCGCTAAAACATTACGCCAACTCAATGATTTCAGTTCTGGTATCAATCCAAAGGGACAAACACAAATCAACATATCAGATACATACCCCAAAAGAGGTCCAGAGCAACACAGCAAAGATGAAGCCATGAAGCTACAACTTGGCCGCGGAACCGCGGCGCAAGCCGGCTTAGGCCGCGGTTCCGCGGCCGTCTTGCCACTTCACCTCTTCAATTTTAGTGCACAATGTTTCACTCAGGGCCCACACTTCAGAAAGACATTGCAATTTCCAGAAGACTCCAGAGACTTCTGCCAGATCAACAAACTAGGGTTTCTAAGCTTAAACAATCCTAGCTTAAAGCCTAAGCTATCTCCTAACAAACTACCTTCTAGAAGCCTCAACAAACTTTTGGAGGGAATTGTAATTTCAAACCTAGACCTAGGGTTTGGGAGATCTATAAATAAGACCCTAGGCTCACTTGTAAAAAAGCCCCCGAGGATTCATTCATTGAAATTGATTGATCCATTCACTCTCTTTCTTCATCTTCTTCCACAAGTCTAGAAAGAAGGCTTGTGTGAAACCCTAACCCTAATTCCAATCAAAAGCCAAGATCCTGAGTACCAAATCAAGAAAGAAGCCCGTCAACCTTTTATGAGCGGAACCAATCTTCAACAGAGCAAGTGGTCCAAGCCGATCCACGACTCACGGAGAAAAGCGATGCCAGATCGACAATTTAGTTCTTCCTCTTGTAGTTCTTGAGCGACTGTAATCAAATTGTTGATATAAATAAAAGGTGAAATTCTTTTATCTTGTTTTCTTTAAATTCTTGCATCATGATATCTTTTCAATTCTTGAATGCTTTCTGTGTGATGATGTGTGAATAAACTCCGCTCGTCGAGGAGTCGAGACGATCAATAGAATGATGATGTAATATATCTGAAAACGATTCTTGATTCCTACGAGTTTTGTAAACCCTAGCAAGTTCAAGAATCGACGACCCAATTTTGGTGTGATGCTTTCTTGATTGATATCGCTCGAAATTGGGGAGTTACGATCGTTTCTTGAAATTGCTAGAGGCTAGAATGTGAATGATATCAACGAAAGAACAAGGGTTAAAAGATGAAACCCTAGTTTCACGAGAAAGCCCTAACTCTCGTCGATCATCATCGATCTAGTATCAATTCTTCAAAAGACAAGAACACGATATCTTGAGATTACATCACGTCTATAGATCCGATCGATTCCTACGAGCCTCATTTAGATTCTTGACATTTGGTTGGAAATATCATCGAAACCCGATTCTCGATTTTTTATCATTTTCTTGATTCTTGAATAGAATAGTGACACTTGAAACAATTGATAAATCTTGAATCATGCTTTCTTTTCTTTTCGAATAACTTTTCAATTTAAACAAATCGAACATTGAAACGAATCGCACAATCCCTGTGGACGATCCGCACTCGCTTACGATCTACAACTGACACCGTAGTTGATTGCGGTCAAATATAATTCTTTGGTTGTGATTTCTTTATACAATTTTCTAAATACTGATACAAGATACTGTTATCGATCAAATGAAACCGTTATCGGGAAACAATTGATTCGATACTTGCTTTTACTACACAACGAGAATTTCTTAACAATCAAATGGCGCCGTTGCCGGGGATTACGCACTAATTCATTTCATATTAAAGTTGAATTGAAAGATTTATTCCATTGTGATTTTTGAGATCAAAATTCGTGCAAACCCTAAACGATTTGTTGTGGTTCATTGCAAGAAGTCTGGAGATTGTTGGAAATTGAAAAAAAAAATTTGGGATATACCAGAGAGCAGAGGGAGTCTACAGAGCCTCTTGAAGAATTTTGGTGTAGTGATCTGCACAGACGACCGCGATTCCGCGGTGGGAGCCAGCATATGCGGCGGAACCGCGGCATTCTTGGGGGATCTCTGCAAAATGTTTGCTTCAGGTAACTTCTTACCTTCTCCTCTCTCCTCTTTTTAGCTCCAACTAATAATTTTCTGCAGGATTCTTTGCAAATAATCGCTGCTCGCAAATTGCAAAAGTAAATTTGTGCGTGATTTTGTTTCTTGGTTGTTTGCATTCTAAATACGGATATTAAGGGGCACGGCCCAATCCAAATTAGGTGGGGATTTCATTACCCTTCCTAGGCCCCGAAAATCGCAAAACTTGCACCCGCATTGACCCACATTAACTAAAAAATATCTAGAGATGACTCTAAGGACCGTCGCGCTCACTTAGGACAGAAGAAGGCCGTAGGTAATTCATTACTTATCCGTGTTTTCTTGTGGTGCCTAGGCAAGTGTGTCGAAGGCTATTGGTTATTAATTAGGCCCACTACTTACGTAGTGGAGTACCTCCCCACTTACCTGGCACTTACCTGGCCACAGGGGGACAAGGAGGCAGTGGAGGATTCTATCCTGCGACTTGTCTTTTGGCAGTTAGGAGCGGTCTAGAGCTGGACCTAGGTGACCACTAGATTCTAGGGTTTTTGCTTGCTGCATTTGTTGTGTCGCATCGTTTTTTCAAAAATCCGTCCCTTTTTCAAAGCAAACACCGCATTCATTCATACCCCTAATTATAAGTCAACGCTGCCACTTGTACTAACCCATTTTAGTGCAAGATAGGCTGGACATGGGATTCTAGTGCCCGTTTAGTCCGCATACCTCTTATCGACTCCGAAGTCGGTATTTCTCCATTTACTTCTTCTTTACCCACTACCACACCCACTTCGATGGATCCACCTCCATCAAACTTCTTTAACCCTAATCTGCCGCCGTCCGTTGGTGCGCAGAATCCACCCCGCATCTCTCTCCAAGAGAGGTGCTACCCTATTCGAGGTCCTCTTTCGACATGCTTATCCACACCCCCAGCCAAGGGGGATAACTTTGAGATTAAGCCCCAGTATATCAATCTTTTACCCAAATTCCACGGACTCGAGACTGAGGACGCCTACGTTTTCATTACCAAATTTGAAAACGTATGCGCAATGATGGGTACGTCACAACTTTCAGTGGATGCTATGCGTCTACGACTTCTTCCATTTACTTTGTGCGATTTATCCGAGAAGTGGCTATATAACACTACCGCACACTCTATTACGAATTGGGAAGAATTCGTCGCTGCATTCCTTAAGAAATTTTACCCAATATAAAAGACAGCTCGAATCCGTAGCGAACTGAATCAATTTGCCCAGCTCCCTACTGAACCATTTTCAAAATGCTTTGAATGTTTTAAGGATCTATTGGTTCAGTGTCCTCATCACGGCATCCCGAGATGGGAATTGTGCCGAATCATTTATGAGGGCATTAACCCAAACACTAAACAGAGCCTTGAAAACATGTGTCAAGGTACTTTTATGACCAAAGATGATGGGGAAGCTTGGAAGTATTTAGAAGAGTTCGCTGAAAAATCACTACAGTGGGAGAGTGGAACCCAACCATTGAATATGGGTGGCGTACACCAAATAGATGTGTTCATAGGTATTCGAGCTGAGATGGCAGCAATGCAAAAGAAGCTCGACGCTATGGAACACAAATTTGCCGCAGCCTCCCTAAACCCAATGTCGCTCCCCAAAACTGTTTGTGGGTGCTGTTCTGATCCGTTTCATTTAACGGAAGAATGTCCATTAAACTCTGCATTTTAAGGTCACGAGCATTCAAATGCCGCATTTCAAAGACCGAGAAACGATCCATATTCTTCTACGTACAATCAGGGTTGGAGGAATCACCCGAATTTCGCTTGGAACCAAAACTAATCTCAAAACACGGTTCCAAACACGAATCAATTTCAAAGGGCTCTTCCTCCACCACAGCAATCCCTTCAACTCACTCAGCACCTCTACCAGTCACAAAACTTCCAAAATCAGGTCAACACTCCTGCACAGTCTAATCCTATGACCTGTTCTGACGAGTTCTCTCAATTCACTCAACTATGAAATCACTTTTGTCAAATTTCATAGAGGTTTCGGCTGAGGTTAGATCTTCCGTCAGTGAGATAAAGAAAAACTCAGCGTCCCAAGCTGAGAATATCAGAATGATGGAAGCTGAAATAGCTCGACTTAAAGCCGAAATAAGTGCGAGAGAAAAAGGGAAACTTCCCTCTCAACCCCTACAGAATCCTGGGCATTACAATGTAAATGCCATCACAACGTTGAGATCGGGAAGAGTGCTGAACAATCATGTCGGGGAAGGAATTGATGATATTGGAAATCAAATCAACACCCCGACTGAGACCTTTCCATACACACACACTTCTCTTTCTGATCCTTGTTCTTCTACCCCACCGCCTTCTCGCGAGCCTATTCTCCATTTCCAACTAGGCTCGACACCTCAGTATAGCCCTTCTAGTTCTCCACAGATGGTCCCCACACCTCTTTTGGGATCCCGTCTACCCCCTCTTCCTTCTCCTATGATGGACCCGGCACTTATTGCGAAAGCTCCTTACCCGAATCGGTTAAGGGCTAACAAAACGAGTCCTCATATGGAGAAAATAATAGAAATGTTCAAATAGGTTAACATCAATATCCCTCTCCTAGATGCGATTCAACAAGTTCCCGCTTATGCGAAAATTCTTAAGGACTTGTGCACTAGAAAGAGGAAGACTCAAGTGCCGAAGAAGGTCTTTATGTCTAATAATATTAGCACTGCTTTTATTCCCCAGCTACCAAAGAAACGTAAGGACCCAGGATGTCCTACAATATCGATTTCTATTGGGGGTAAAAACATAAATCGTGCTCTTTTAGACCTTGGCGCAAGTGTTAACCTACTTCCATATTCTGTATATGAACAATTAGGGATTGGAGAGTTGAAACCTGCTCACTGCACTCTCCAAATGGCAGACCGTTCAATCACCAAACCAAGGGGTGAACTAGAGGATGTGTTGATAAGGGTCGGGGAATTTGTTTTCCCTGTAGACTTCATTGTACTCGATACACAGCCTGTAGCAAACCCCCGGGGCCAAATTCCGGTGATTCTGGGTCGCCCTTTCCTTGCCACTTCCAATGCTGTTATAAACTGTAGAAATGGTTCAATGAACTTATCATTTGGAAATATGACCATTGAACTAAACATCTACAAAGTTGGAAGTCAGCTATCAGAACCCTCTGCTCATATTCTAAATGTGTGCTCTGTCCACGAGATCGCTCCCGATAGTTGTGGAGCTGAGGATCTTTGCTTTCTAGATCTTGACGACATTACCACATCTCTGCTTGATCTTACACATGATCTTAGTGAGGACACTTTTCCTACACTTGAGTCCGACACTCCTAACTTTTCTCCACCCGAGTCTGTATCTTTCACATGCTCTGAGCTTCTTTGTAACTCCAAAATTCATTCGATGATCCCACCTTCTATTATTTCTCTGCCCACATTAGATCTCAAAATTTTACCTTCTCACCTTAAATATGCATATTTAGGTGAGAATGAGTCCTTACCGGTTATCATTTCCGCTTCTCTTGCAACAGAGCAAGAGAATGCACTTTTATCGGTATTGAGATCTAACAAAGAGGCATTCGGTTGGAGTATGGCGGACATCAAAGGGATTAGTCCCTTGATAGTTGAACATCATATACATGTGATGGATGATGCCAGACCAACCCGAGAACCACAGAGACGGTTGAATCCCGTCATGAAGGAAGCGGTGATGAAAGAGATCGTCAAATGCCTAGATAATGGTATTATATACCCCATCTCCGATAGCCAATGGGTGAGTCCTATACATGTCGTTCTTAAGAAATCCGGCATCACTGTTATAACCAATGAGGCAAATGAGTTGATTCAGACACGCACCCAAACTGGGTGGCGTGTATGTATTGATTATAGAAAACTCAATGCTGCCACGAGGAAAGACCACTTTCCTCTACCATTCATTGATCAAATGCTGCAACGCTTAGCGGGACGAGAGTATTATTGCTTTATGGACGGATACTCAGGCTATAATCAGGTCCCCATCGCCAAAAAGGATCAAGATAAAACCACTTTTACTTGTCCTTTTGGTACGTTTGCTTACAGTCGGATGCCCTTTGGGTTATGCAATGCTCCCGCTACCTTTCAGCGGTGTATGATGGGGATATTCTCTGATATGGTAGAGAATTTTCTGGAGATCTTTATGGACGATTTCTCGATTTTTGGAGACTCTTTTTCTGATTGCCTATCGAATCTTGACGCAGTTCTTACTCGTTGCAAAGAGAAGAACTTAACTTTGAACTGGGAAAAATGCCATTTCATGGTCCAAGAAGGAATTGTACTTGGACATGTTATTTCACAGAAAGGCATTGAGGTTGACAGAGCTAAGATAGATGTCATTCAAAACCTACCTCATCCCAAAAGCGTCAAAGATATTCGATCTTTCCTTGGCCACGCGGGCTTTTATAGGAGATTCATTAAGGACTTTAGCAAAATTGCTAGACCTTTAACTCTTCTCCTGGCCAAGAATACGAACTTCCACTTTGACTCGGACTGTGAGACAGCTTTCGACTCACTTAAATACTCACTCACTTCAGCCCCCGTTCTATCGTCTCCAAATTGGGACTACCCTTTTGAGCTGATGTGTGACGCATCCGACTTTGCAGTAGGAGCAGTCTTAGGACAACACATTGAAAAGATACCACACGTGATCTACTATGCAAGTAAGACCCTGAACGATGCACAAATCAACTATACAACCACCGAGAAAGAACTTTTAGCGGTTGTATTTGCATTAGAAAAATTCAGGCCTTACTTAATTGGCTCACCTATAGTTGTGTACACTGACCATTCCGCCTTAAAACATCTTCTGGCGAAGAAAGATGCAAAAGGTCGACTAATACGTTGGATCCTTCTTTTACAAGAATTTGATCTTGTTATCAAAGATAAGAAAGGATGTGAAAACGTTGTAGCCGACCATCTTTCACGCATCATTTCTTCCCCTGTGACCCTGCCGATCAATGATTCGTTCCCTGATGAACAACTCTTGAATGTATCCGCTGAACCATGGTTCAGGGATATTGTGAACTATCTTGTCACGGGACTTATACCGAGCGATTGGTCAAAACAGGACAAATACCGTTTTCTATCCCAAGTAAAAAACTTTTACTGGGATGATCCATATTTGTTTAAATATTGTCCCGATCAGATCATTCGCCGGTGTGTCCCGAAAGAAGAGTTCAAGAGTGTTATTTCTTTTTGTCATGATCAGGCCTGTGGGGGTCACTTCGGTCCTAAAAAGACGGCGGAAAAGGTTTTGCAATGTGGATTTTATTGGCCGACCTTATTCAAGGACGCATTTGAGCATTGCAAAACCTGTACACAGTGTCAGTACACGAGTAGAATCTCCCGGAAAAATGAAATGCCTCAGCAACCCATTCTGGTTGTTGAAATATTCGATGTTTGGGGCATTGATTTTATGGGTCATTTTCCCAACTCCTTTGGGAATTTGTACGTACTGCTGGCGGTTGATTACGTCTCCAAGTGGGTAGAAGCCATTCCATGTCGCACTAATGACAAGAAAGTTGTCATTAAGTTCTTAAAAGAAAATATCTTTTCGCGATTTGGACACCCACGCGCTATCATTAGCGATAATGGGACACATTTCTGCAACAAATCTTTCGAGACTCTGATGCGGAAATACGCAATCAACCACCGACTTTCTACACCCTATCATCCCCAAACGAGCGGGCAGGCTGAAATCTCAAACAGACAGATCAAACTTATCCTGGAGAAGACCGTTGTTAAGAATAGAAAAGACTGGTCGACCAAATTGACGGATGCTCTTTGGGCATTCAGGACTGCATATAAAACCGACCTAGGGATGTCTCCATATAGGATAGTGTTTGGGAAGGCATGTCACTTACCCGTCGAGATAGAGCATAAAGCATTGTGGGCTATACAGGAAATAAACTTTGATCTAAAAGAAGCCTGCAACTTTCGGAAGATGCAACTTAATGAGCTAAGCGAACTCCGCGATGAAGCTTATGATAACGCTGTAATTGTAAAGAATAGGACTAAGGTTTTTCACGATAAAAACATTTTGAGGAAAACATTTTCACCTGGTCAACAAGTCCTTCTTTATGATTCACGATTACACCTTCACGCGGGTAAGCTTCGATCTCGGTGGAAGGGACCTTTTATTGTGCGGTCTGTATACCCGCACGGGGCAGTAGAAATAGAAAATGTTAAAAACGGCACCTTTTTCAAAGTAAATGGACATAGACTAAAGCCGTATTTTTCCACTGACCCCACGGAGGAGCTCTTGTTCTTACAAGAGCCAGTTTATTTGGATTAAAATTCCTCCGTCTCACCTTCATATCCTATATATCATTGCATCATCTTTTGAATGAAGGTGAATGAAAAGAATAAGTTTGGGGGAAGTTCTTCGCTTATATATTTTTCCCCCACTAATAATTCCCCCCAGGCTTACAGTTTTTGTAGGTATAGCAATTGGCAACAGTGAGGACACTGTTGAAATCAAGTTTGGGGGAGGTTTGTGCTTATTTTTGCATCATTTGCATATCATTTGCATAAGCACAAAACATTTGTAAAAACCTATAAAAATTTAAAAATTTTCAAAAGATAAAAAAACATTTTTTGTACATAAATAAGATAATAAAAGTTTAGATAGTGAAAAATTACATCCACGAGATTAGAAAAATTTAAGAAAACTAAGAAAATTAGAAGTTTTCTTATACGAACTAGTAATAAGTAGTTATGAGCCGTTGTCCCAAGGGTTAGTAAGATGAAGGACGTTGCTAATCTGAGGATAAAACTAAGTCTGAAAAATAGTTTCTATTCTGGAAGCCAAACATTTTGAATGTTGCTACCCTGCTAATCGCACTTACACACGTCTTGAAGCCTGGGATAGTAGAGGATACCTTGAAATGCTCGTCTTAAAGCCGATGTATGAAGGAAATAAAAAAAAAGTGAATAAAAAAATATATAAAGTGTTGAGAAAAATGGACACTGGTTTTGTTATCACCGAGGGCAATAAAAATGTATAGCGAGGGTGCCTCTTCACCTAGTGCCCTAAGGCCAACTGGTCTGGGAGTCACTGCTATGCCTGAGGTGGTGCAAGACGATGAAAATACACCAAATAAGCATGCACATGAGTAATCGGTCGGTTAGTACCTCAAGAAGTATTAACGGTCGCATGAAAGTGTGTGAGCAATCTCATCTAAATATTCATTAATCAAAAAGTACCGAGGCTGATGGGCAAGAGTATGATAGCTTGAATTGAATTCTCCGGGTGTAGGGATGTCCTTTACACACACGCAGGGTGATATGATCGATGTTTGGAATAAAGATAGGAATGAAGAATAAGACGATGTTTTATTGAAGGAGGACGTGATTTCTAACATCTTTTCATGACTATTAAGATAAGGCTCATGACAACCGAAAAGCTAGCTTAGTTGGAAACCCTAATTTTCAAGGCTTTTCTTTTACAATTCTTTTCTTTAAATGTAATATTCATGATCTTTCTTTTATTATTGGATTTTGTGGGTGCAATCTGCTGAAAACCCTCAGGAGACAACACTCCTCCTACTAGGGACACCTAGAGGTTTAAAGGCTTGTTGCACGTACTCAGTGCAATCGTGTTGCCTACGAAAGTGTGCTAGTTAGTTTTTCTCTTTCTTTATTTTCTCCTTCTCTTTTTAATAAAACAGTTCGCTCGAGACGATCGAAATTAAGTTTGGGAGAATTTGATTAGTCGAAAATATTGCATCTTTAAACCAGCAATTTCCCTATCATTTGGATTCATATAGAAGTGTTCGGCATTCATATTTCACATATTAGCAAATCTGTCACAAAATATCAGATTACAGGTGTTAGACCTTTAAACCGGCATTTCTAGGGAAATTGACTGCATTTCATAACATGGCATCATTCCTATATATCGCAACCCGTGTTTCGAAATCTGTGCAGGAAAATCAGAAGCTTGCTCAAATCTACACCGGTAAAACATTACGCCAACTCAATGATTTCAGTTCTGGTATCAATCCAAAGGGACAAACACAAATCAACATATCAGATACATACCCCAAAAGAGGTCCAGAGCAACACAGCAAAGATGAAGCCATGAAGCCACAACTTGGCCGCGGAACCGCGGCGCAAGCCGGCTTAGGCCGCGGTTCCGCGGCCGTCTGCCACTTCACCTCTTCAATTTTAGTGCACAATGTTTCACTCAGGGCCCACACTTCAGAAAGACATTGCAATTTCCAGAAGACTCCAGAGACTTCTGCCAGATCAGCAAACTAGGGTTTCTAAGCTTAAACAATCCTAGCTTAAAGCCTAAGCTAGCTCCTAACAAACTACCTTCTAGAAGCCTCAACAAACTTTTGGAGGGAATTGTAATTTCAAACCTAGACCCAGGGTTTGGGAGATCTATAAATAAGACCCTAGGCTCACTTGTAAAAAAGCCCCCGAGGATTCATTCATTGAAATTGATTGATCCATTCACTCTCTTTCTTCATCTTCTTCCACAAGTCTAGTGAGAAGGCTTGTATGAAACCCTAACCCTAATTCCAATCAAAAGCCAAGATCCTGAGTACCAAATCAAGCAAGAAGCCCGTCAACCTTTTATGAGCGGAACCGATTTTCAACAGAGCAAGTGGTCCAAGCCGATCCACGACTCACGGAGAAAAGCGACGCCAGATCGACAATTTAGTTCTTCCTCTTGTAGTTCTTGAGCGACTGTAATCAAATTGTTGATATAAATAAAAGGTGAAATTCTTTTATCTTGTTTTCTTTAAATTCTTGCATCATGATATCTTTTCAATTCTTGAATGCTTTCTGTGTGATGATGTGTGAATAAACTCCACTCGTCGAGGAGTCGAGACGATGAATAGAATGATGATGTAATATATCTGAAAACGATTCTTGATTCCTACGAGTTTTGTAAACCCTAGCAAGTTCAAGAATCGATGACCCAATTTTGTTGCGATACTTTCTTGATTGATATCGCTCGAAATTGGGGAGTTACGATCGTTTCTTGAAATTGCTTGAGGCTAGAATGTGAATGATATCAACGAAAGAACAAGGGTTAAAAGATGAAACCCTAGTTTCACGAGAAAGCCCTAACTCTTGTCGATCATCATCGATCTAGTATCAATTCTTCAAAGGACAAGAACACGATATCTTGAGATTACATCACGTCTATAGATCCGATCGATTCCTACGAGCCTCATTTAGATTCTTGACATTTGGTTGGAAATATCATCGAAACCCGATTCTCGATTTTTTATCATTTTCTTGATTCTTGAATAGAATAGTGACACTTGAAACAATTGATAAATCTTGAATCATGCTTTCTTTTCTTTTCGATTAACTTTTCAATTCAAACAAATCGAACATTGAAACGAATCGCACAATCCCTGTGGACGATCCGCACTCGCTTACGATCTACAACTGACACCGTAGTTGATTGCGGTCAAATATAATTCTTTGGTTGTGATTTCTTTATACAATTTTCTAAATACTGATACAAGATACTGTTATCGATCAAATGAAACCGTTATCGGGAGACAATTGATTCGATACTTGCTTTTACTACACAACGAGAATTTCTTAACAATCACCTCTCGTATACACTGATGCATTCTGTTCCAAGCTACAAACAACTGCGTAAGTATAACTAAAATAGATAAATTACCAGATATATTTCATTACTTGATCTATTCTTATCTCTCACTTGGGACTTACCGAGCGATTGTTCGCTGACGACATTCCTATTTTTTCTTTCTTTGGAATGTTGTCAAGAGGACCCGACTCTTAGGAGATCGAGCCAAGCCAGGAAGATTTGGAGCAGTTCACTGAGGATCCAGAGTTCTAGATTTACTTGTACTTATCTTACTTTCAGTTCATATGCCATTGTTTAGGCATCGCTTTCCATTATTGTATTTTACATTCCAGTGTAAGTAAAGAATGAATATAAATAAAAAGTTGTTATTTCATTATATCACTTGTCATTCTTGTGATTTACTTTTATATTTCTTATTTACGCTTAACGTGTTTACTTCTGAGTAAATACATCGCGTGCCTGCTACGTCTACTTACCCGTATATTGGGAAGCGGGGCGTGACAGCTACGTGTCATGATATGAGGAATTCCCACTTATGAGCATCATCATTAGCCCCCCACTCTCGTTTCGACCAATTTATGGGTCGGGTCGAGAGTGATCTGCTTGGTTTTCTCTGCTCATCTTTGTGCCGAGAATTCTTTGAGGTGGATTGTCTGGGAACGACATGGCGTTTGGCAGTTGCATCTTTTTGATCTTCGAGTCCACATGGCGTCTCACCGTGCGCTTTAATTTTCGCGCGTATCCCCGATGACGTCAGTGGATCACCGAAAGAGCGGCGCCATAATGGAGATGTCGCTTCGTATGTTCAGGCCGGCTATCAACCGAACTCAAGCTTTATTTATTTGGGCCATGTTAGGAGTTTTCCACTTCGGGTTCGTGCGCCGGGTAGAGGCCTACCTGCTGGTTTAATGCGAGGCTTAAGGATCCACCATTGAGGCCGAGCAAGAAGATATCCGGTGGCCTCGTTACGAGGTCTTTTGGATCCACAGCGCTGTTGGGTAGGAAGCTACCATCGTGGACGGGCTAAGAAAGAAGCTGTTCGGCTGTCTCGTGATAAGGGCTTTGGATCCATGTCTTCATTGGGCAGGAAGCTACCCACTGTGGATGGGCCAAGTAGAAAAATACCCGGCCGCCTCATGATGAGGGCTTTTAATCCACGTCTTCTTTAGACAGGAAGCTACCCACGATGGATGGGCCGGGCAGGAAGCTACCCGGTTGCCTTGTAATTAGGGCTTTGGATCCACGTCTTCATTGGGCAGGAAGCTACCCACTGTGGATGGGCCGAGCAGGAAGCTGCCCGGCGGCCTCATGATGAGGGCTTTGGATTCACAGTATTGTTGGGCAGGAAGATACCCGCGGTGAATGGGCCGAGCAGGAAGCTTACTGGCGGCCTCATGATGAGGGCTCTGGATCCACATTTTCGTTGGGTAGGAAGCTACCCATTGTGGATGGGCCGAACAGGAAACTGCCCGGTGGTCTCGTGATGAGGGCTTTTGGATCCACATTTTCATTAGGTAAGAAGTTACCTATTATGGATGGGCCATGCAGGAAGTTGCCTAGCGGACTCATGATGAGGGCTTTTGGATCCACATCTTCTTTGGGTAGGAAGCTACCCACTGTGGATGGGTCGAGCAAGAAGCCACCCAGCCGCCTCGTGATGAGGGCTTTGGATCCACATCTTCGTTGGGCAGGAAGCTACCCACTGTGGATGGGCCGAGTAGGAAGCTACCCGGCAGCCTCATGATGAGGGCTTTTGGATCCACATTTTCGTTAAGCAGGAAGCTACCCATTGTGGATGAGACGAGCAAGAAGCTATCCAGCCTCCTCGTGATGAGGGCTTTTGGATCCACATTTTCATTAGGTAGGAAGCTACCCATTATGGATGGGCCGAGCAGGAAGCTGCCTGGCTGCCTCGTGATGAGGGATTTTTGATCCACGTCTTCGTTGGACAGGAAGCTACCCACTATGGATGGACTGAGATGGAAGACACCCAGCCGCCTCGTGATGAGAGCTTTGGATCCACGTCTTCATTGGGCAGGAAGCTACCCACTGTGGATGGGTCGAGCAGGAAGCTACCCGGCAGCCTCATGATGAAGGATTTTAGATCCACATTTTTGTTGGGTAGAAAGCTACCCACTGTGGATGAGCCGAGCAGGAAGTTGCCCAGCCGCCTCGTGATGAGGGCTTCTGGATCCACATTTTCGTTGGGTAGGAAGCTAGCCATTATGGATGGGCAGAGCAGGAAGCTTCCCGGTGGCCTCGTGATGAGGGCTTTTGGATCCACGTCTTCGTTAGGTAGGAAGCTACCCACTGTGGATGGGTCGAACAGGAAGCTACCTGGCGGCCCCATGATGAGGGTTTTTGCAACGTTTGGAGGTGGAGTGAAACCACCTCATCCTCCATTGCGAAGTGAGGGATAGCTTGTGCTTAGAACTCCGTTGTGATGATCGCTGGTCATTATATCGAAGGAGGAAGATAAACTTTTATGGTGGAAAAGTCTTTCGTTTCCTACAGATAGCACCAACTGATGGAGGTCCTTATCTCCCCCCTCAGATGTTGTTCTCTTCAGTCCGGCTGAAAGAGGTTTTGAATGGTTGAGATTTTGTGTGAGGGTTGAATGTGTAGATCTCAATTGGTTGTTAGATGCTGTTGACGTCGAGCTACCTGCAAGGGAAGTCCCGGGGTGGGAAACCACCATAGGACCCTCCGACGATCAAGTTAGTACCGTAGAATGAGAGCAGGGTAGCAGCGTATTAGAATGAGTTCGAGTTAACTGAGTCGTCTCTAAGAGGGGTTTATATAGCGGTCGCATTGAGGGAGCCGGCACGAGATCCTCGTTGTTAGTTATGCCCCTGGGTTATGCCTGCGTTGATGGCGGGATCCGCTCATTAATGGTGGGACGTGCCAGCGTGGGACGCGGAACGTGGGGCGGTGGATATCTCGCTTTGGCAGGATACACGGAGCCGTTGCGGGGGAACTTGGGCTCCGTGATCTCGGCTGAACAGGGGATGAGAAAGCTTAGATTGGTGGATAGCTCGGAGGCGAGCGAGGAGGCCGAGAAAGCTCAGCTCTGTAACAGCTCGGAGACGAGCTAGTTGGCTGAGAAAGCTCAACTCTATAACAGCTCGGAGATGAGCAAGGAGGCAGTGGAAGCTCGGTTGTTGGATTACTCGGAAGTGAGCTATTGGCTGGTTGCTGGGTGAATATAGAAGGTACTCCGGGGAGGTCTCCAAAAGGTCGGATGCAATCTCGAAGAAGAGGTGCCGAGGAATGTCCCCAATGCATCATACTTATTCTAGCTCCATAGCCTCCAGGAATCTAGCGGGCTTATGTGGATGACATATTATCCGCTACGTGTCGTGATCTGAGGAATTCCCACTTATGAGCATCATCAGTAAGGTAGTCATCTATGGCTCGAAGCTCGGAAGGGAGGATGCACATGGTCACCAAAAGCGTTGGATTGGCAGTAGGCCCCCTCCAAGAAGATAGAAACTCAATGGAGTTATCATTATTACGATGGAAGAAAAAATTGTTCTTTCCATCTGAGACATTACTCTTCAAACCCCGAACCAATTTGACATTTACTTGAATTTGAACTCAAGGACATGTCTCGGATCGAGGGCGGATGATTCTTAGAAAGGAATAAAGAAGATCACGAGAATAAGCCCCATTAACCATAGAATAGACAAGGACAAAAGAAGTAATCAAGAATCACCCATTGGTGGCAATTTGAAAAAGGATGAGATTCAGATCTCGCAGGATGCGCTGAATGATGAAAAGGAGTAGAAAACGAAGGCCGGCAATTACTGACTCGAGATACAGACTGACGTGACCCTTTGAGGGGTATACGATTGAAACATCATCACTAACCCTAACAGAGATCGAACCACAATGGCTTTATTTTTTTGCCAAACAAGACCGACGATCTAGATAAGGAAGACCTAAAGCTCTTCACCCACTCGAGATCCTCGCCGCTCAAATCACCAGGAACCATAGATCTAGAATTGAGAAGGAAGAATAAGAAAATGATTACGAGAATGCCACCGGTAAAGATCAAATTCTCCTAAAAGCTGCATAATCAGCAGCGATGAAGACAAATGGAAAAACCCTAAGCACAATAATGAGAGTGACGTTTCCTCTACAAGCCTTTCCCCATTTTTATGAAAAGGCGGGATTGATTAATGACCGCTTGATGAGTCTCGTACGTCAGGAGTTGGATGGACGACACATATATGAGAAATGACTAGCCACATACATCGGATCCCATAAGCTGCGGCAGTAGTGTGTCCCGAGCTCCTAATTTATGAGCTTGGAATATGGGTGCTGATATCATGAATTATCCTTATAGGCCCCTCTCACATGGCTCCGAATATGAAAGCCCACGAAGCAAACAGAGACCCACGAACTGGGAGGAGCCCCAACCCGATTGCTTGGTATCCATATGGGCCTAAACACAAAACCCAAAATAACCAATTGATCCTCCTCGATTACACCACAACCATAGACAAAACCTATATAAACCTGATGGATCTCTGGATCTCCTTCAGATGTTATCTTCCGTTGATCTGCTGCAAGTGCTGATGGATGGCTGAGATTGAGTTGGAGGGTTGACCCCTGAAGCGTGTGGATCTCAATGGGTCTTGTGTGGTTGAGGCCGAGCTATCTGCAAAGAAGTCCCGGGATGGTTGTGCCACCGAGGACCCTCCAACGATCAAGTTAGACGGGGTATTTTGGCAAAGTAACGGCCTATTGGAGTGAAAATGGCTTACCTGAGTCGTCTGAGAGAGGGGTTTATATAGCGCCAGCCATAGGCAGGTGGGCGCGAGATTCACGCCGGCTGTTACGCCCCTGGCGTTACGCCCGCATGATAGGCGGGATCCCCCATTAATGACGAGATATGCTCGTTAATGGGGGATCGTGATGGTGTGGAACGCGGGATCATGGGCGGCGGATATCTCGCGCATGGCGAGATTCACGGAGCCATGGCGGAGGTGCCTGTGATCGGGGCTGTGGGTCAGTTGGTTAGACCGAGGAAGATAAGCTCGGTGGGAGGCTCGAGAACGAGCGGGAGGCCCAGGCATCTTGGTTCTGTGATAGCTCGGAGGCGAACTGGGGGGTGGTCTGGAAGGCCACCGAAGGTCGGGATAATCCTCGGGTCGGAAACCCGGGGTGTGCTTCAAACGTAAAGTTCTCGATCCTTTCTTGTAAGCCCTGGGACACGTTATCCGCCACATGTCATGATCTAGGGAGTCACCGATATCGAGCATCATCATTAGCCCCCACTCTCGTCTTGACCCGTTCCTGGGTCGGGTCGAGAGTGGTCTGACCGGTCACCCGGGGTGAGCTCTTACTTGAAGATATCGTCGATGCGTATTCCTGGCCAATTAGTCGTATATATTTTTTTTATGACGTCAGCGGATCAGGGGAGAGATCTCGCATTAAAGAGGAGGCACCGGTTTGTGCGTACATTCGTCGAAACGACAGCCCACGTGTCTGGTGCTGGTTGGTTGACGAGACGGGTCGTAGGTGGTCCCGCACCCGATGGGACGTGCCCAATATGAGTGCGACAGGTGGAATGTTGTCGGCCGTTGGTTGCGAAGCGCCGTTTTGGCGGGAGGCGATCGGAGCCGTAGGATGTGTACGCCGGCTGCTATAAATAGAGTTGGGATCCCCATCAGGGCCCATACCTCTCCATAATTTCCTCTTCCCTAGTCGTGTTAGCTCGGCGCTCTTCTCTTCAGGTCGGATTCCTTGCGTTTTCTCTTCCGAGGACTCGTCCCTTTGATCAGGTTAGATGTCTTCTATCGAGAAGTCTGTAGAAGTAGTCCTGGTAGAGTCTAGGGAGTCTTATGCAGCTTCCTCTTCTACTTCTTCCTCATCCTCTTCCGAGTCGGAGTCCCCCCGGGGAGTTAGGGTTAGTCATGCTCCCCGGGGTCGCGCGACGGGGGCGGTCCCCAGAGCACAGGTCATGGATGCTCTTAGCATGTGATTGGAGTAGAAATGCGATACATTTTTATGATACGCGTTCTACTCAGTTCTCTACTTACCGCAATCAAGACGGTGTCACTTTGTAGCTAGACGGTTGAGCACGGGTCGATACACAGGGAGATAGTAGTATGTACGTTCGTGTTTTAGACGAGTCAATGAAGAATGTATATGTGTGTTCAATTCTATCTTAAGTGTTTGTATATATTTTCAAGTAAGCTTGTTAGGGTTAAGGTTGGTTAGTAGAGTTATGATTAGCCTTGTACTTTTCCGTTGCCATTCTTAAAATGATGTTGGGATAATCGAAAGTAGCGGGGATTAGGAGGACATAGGAATGGGATTGGCGAGTTTAAGCAAGGTTTCCAACGCTAAATCCATTCCTAGTGCCCATTGTCCTTCCGCTACGTGTGCTTATTTCCAACCCTAGGCCTGTTGGATATAGTGCCCTCAAAGTCAATTATTGGATCGCAGGCACGTGATTGCAATGATTGAGGGAGGACCTATGCCGGTAGGACAGCCTTACGCAAGATGATAGTATGCTATCTGGTTTATCTTTATCATCGTGTACTGCTTTAGGTGACCTTACAGGTCGCTATTACACGTTGATAGAGCCATTAAGATTCTTGCTTGACTGCCAGCAGTATGATGGCGATCATATACATGGGAGTTGGGGTCTATAAGCACATCCTTAAAAGGTCCCTAGTCGTGGGAGTTTTCGAGACAGGGCATCGATACTCCAGAGTAGACTAGTGTATACAGTCGAGACCCCGACGAGGGGCGGTGGCCGGTCTCATAAGCCATTGGTGTCAGTTGGATCACCTAAGATGTATACAGGTGCTCATTAGGTTATGAGTACACCGGACAGAACTCGTCGGGAACATGCTAGTTGGTATTATACCTGACGTCAGATAGCAGTTCCCTGGTGACATGTGTACAGGTTAGTTCATCGACCTGAGATCGTCATTTTTCTCGTGTGAGTTCCCACTGTGCTTTGATTACTACCCTACCACGGCTCAAAGGAGTCATGCAAACAGGTTTTAGTTGGGTACAGTCCCAAGCTACATGGAGGCAGTGAGCGGATCGGCAGGGGTTTCGTCTCTCCTAATATTGGGGGTGAGATCGCGCTGTGTCTAGGAGAGCCATTACATGAAGTCCTTGGCCAAGGCAGGAGATTTACTGGTAAGTATTCCAGTAGTATCTCAGGGTGTTCTGGGCTATACTCCGACACGACTTGTACCGCTTTGGGGGTCTGACTTTTACCAAACCCCTAGGCCCGACATGCGATGCTCATAGACGAACGGACCGGACTGTACAGATATTGTCACTGACAGGCTCAGTAGGGTGTCAGGATGAGTTCGCTCATCGATCTCCCTTTGGGTCAATACCTGGTGGCCCGTTACGTACAGCTAGTACCACTGACGTGCCAGTGGTTAAATCCACAGCCAGTGTATTGATGAGTCTTTAAAGTCCCCCACAGACAGTTTCTCAAATTTCGGGCAAAACGTTGTAGAGGCTGTATGGATTTATGGCAGGGTTCGAACATACGCGTGCACTTGTGCACGTGTCATGGTTCGGACGGATAATAATAGCGGGCTTTGGTTTAAGCCGGATCCTAGTATTATACTGTGAAGATTTTGTCTCATTGCATTTGTATTCGGTCGGAATACAAATGCGGGTATGTATATACAGTCGTGGGGTTATCCCGTAATTTGTTGTGGGATTGCTTTTTGAAGTTGCCTGTTTGCATTCCGTTTCGGCCATTTTTCCTTCTTTCATTCATGGCTGATTTTTCCTTCGAAAGGGGGCTTATTTGCAAAGGGGAAATTAGTGATGGCAGGGGCTTTTTTGCGGTGACGTGGGCTGCAGGAGTTTCCAGCAAGCTTCTTGATGTTTCTTGCATCATTGGCTCACTTGGTGCATTAATTGTGAAAGGATTGGAAAAGATATTGGTGTGACTACTTTTTCTTGTGATCACCCATTCTTTTTGCTTGTGCTCACCCCCTTTTCTCCTCCTCAATTATCCTTTACTGGCCGAGCACTAAAAAATGGGGAAAACATTTTTGGTGTGAGGAGATTGGTTCATTTTGGTTGCAAAAGAAAGAGATTCATTCTTGCAAAAATCATTAGCTCATTTCCTCAAGCTCTTTTCCATTCACACTTCCTAAAGGCAACTTCGATTAACCCTTGAGGCAAAATGTTCTACGTATATTCTACAGCAATCTTGGACACGTCGGCTAGCAAACTTCGTGTCCGAGTTGCCTCGGTTCAGAGGAGGAAGCCCGTAAAAAGACTCATTGATGTGGTGCCCTTCCGACGAGGAGACCGGAGATCGGAAATGCCGTAAGGAGCTAAAGATGGTGGCTAAAGACCGAAGGACACGGATCGATCGGTATAGCTTTTCTAACCCTCTTTAGATTTCTAGTTATAGGTTAATGGTTCGATCCGGGTTTATAGTATATGTTAGCGCCAGTTTCAAGTTTATGAAAAAGTTTTGTTTCCGCATTTTGGCCTCGTATCGACGGCCGGGGCGCTACCGCAGACTTACATGGTATCAGAGCCACGCCATTAACCCTTACTAGCTTGTTCTTACATGTTTAAAATATCGATCGATCAAAATTTCCGAAACCGCATTTTCATTTTCTGAGTTTCTGTCGAAATTTTTTTGTGGTTGAAAAATTATTTTCAGTGTATCAGAAAATCAGGCAGGCTTTTTTAAGACCACTGTAGAAATTTTGTAGAATGATCTCACAGTAACGCCGCGAGACCGCGGCCTTACCCACATTTTGGCCGCGATTCCGCCGCAGGTCTGGGGCTTCATCGCACAATTTTTCTTGTGGTGGTCTTCTTTGTGGAAATGTGGTTTCTGGAATTTTTTGTTTTGGCCCAGATTATTTTGAGTACTGGATTTGTGCTTGGGGCCCACTTCGAGAAATTTTGTCGATCGAAAATTTTAAATAAGTTAGTTCACAGTACTTACATTACTATCTGTGACCTTGAATGTCATTTGATCGGTAAATCTTGTCTAATCGCTATAGCCCTTTTAGACGGATTTGCGAACGTGACATTCGCGTTGATGTTCTGTGTTGTGTTGTGATGTTGCGGATTTGTCGTGGTGGATAGCTTGGTGCAATATTAGTACAGTTTGGTATTATTTATACATTTGATATTGCGGGGCGAGCGTCCGACATGTGGACTGCCGTCACTGCCTGTTTGTATATTATTCTTTTGGGGCACGACCGAGCTGAGGTCGATGTAACCGCTGTATATATTTTTCTTTTCTGTACTAGGATTACCCCGCGGTGGGGTGCACGGATAGCCGGGTTCTAGAGGGCAACGAGCCCGCATCTCATGGCTTTGAGACGAAGGGGGCTTCACTCTAGAATTGGTAGGCTATTCGCCGCACTCGTAGGGGGTATAGGTTGACCCAAGGAGGAGTGCCAAAGTTACCGGATTCCGTGAAGTGCTGGGTGGTCCATTCACTTTGTTGAAGGGGGCTGCCTCGATTCAGGATGTGCGGGTAACTTTCCGCGCCCGTAGGGGTCTAGGATTTCATTGCACAGGCTATCCACACGACCAGGGGAACGTCGGGTTTCAGTTGTGGCTCTATGAAACCCGGGGCTTCCAGATTATCTGTATTGTTCTGTGATACTTATTACATTTCTGTGATACTGCATTTTATCACGCCTTGAGCAATTATTATATATCGATATATATACTAGTAGATGTTGTATATGTTTTACATCTGCGCTAGTCCAGTCCCCGCTTTGTCGTTAGTTAAGTAACCTAACGGGTGATGACGGGACCCGGTGGCGAATGCAGATGGCATATACGTACATCATATTTTCGTTCTTTATTGGTGTGATCAATTGATGGGACTGCATTGATTTGGATCAATGCAAGCTAAACAAACATGTTTGATGTTGTTGGAACAATTTTTCAAAAAGCTGTTATTGCAAGGACGTTTTCTTTTGTTTTGCACAGTGGTATTCGGTTATGAATATCCAGCACCTCAGTCGACGAGGCAAGGGCCGAGATCCCTTCACCGGGAGTGACCCCTTGGACAGAAGTTTGCATCAGGGTAATAACTTCACTATAGCCGATTACTTTTTGCTTTGCCTCGCGGTATTCAGTTGGAATATCCTGCACCTCATTCTACGGGGAAAGAGCCGAGATCCCTTCACCGGGAGTGACCTCTTTAGCAATGGTTTTCGCTACTATATTTTTATAAAAAGCTATCCGGTTCCTTCAACGATATCAAGTTCATTACGTTAAAGGTTTTTCGCCAAAAACCATTCGTAGCCCTCCGTCATTTCAGACGGGTAACACTTAGTATTCATGCTATGTTTGTTGGCCTTAGTCAAGGCATAGTGTATGGTAGCTATTTGTTACTTTTCTGTTGCATAGATAGATGCGTTGGTTTTGGACAGACGTACAGCCTTGTCGGCCCTAGTCAAGGGCTTGTACGGGTGGGTTCAAATTAACCTGGACAATGACGGATAGAACTTGTAACACTTTGGATTTCCGTTTGATTGTCTTTCGTGATAATTAGTGATCGTACGTGTGATTATAGATATGTGTTTCTAGGATTATTAGTTATTTTTAGTAGTGTTAGCATATTGGGAATTTTCTTGTGTTTGTGCACACTTGCATACTTAGACTTTTTCTTGTGACTTGTTAACCATTCTTTGTGCATGGTTGCAAAGTTATTTTCCCCACCATTTAATCCTTTCACAAAACTCTTTTTATAATTTCAAATTCTATTAAACAAATGAGGCATGGGGGGGTAGGTAAAAAGCTTGACTTTTGACCCATTTTTCCCTCTCTTCTCTCTCTCTTTCCCTACTCCAGAATTCTGGAGAATTCCAGCAGCAAACCCTCCCATTTTCTTCATCTTTGCTTCTCCTCTTCATGTCTCTTTGATCTCTACACATTTCCTTCACAAAAACAACACATTTCCTTCACAAAACCTTAGGAAAAGTGAGCTTTTTGAGGTGTTTAAGGCAAATCTGCACACTTGAGGGGAAAGCTGAAACTTTTGGTGTTCTACAAGGTTCTTAGAAGGTTCGCAGGAGAGTACGGCGGACGCCGCGCAGAAGGGGAAACAAGTTGTTGGCTACACCCAGCGAGGGACTACGGTGAGTAGATTTCACATCTACGGGGATATCGCCCGCATGGCATTCTACGTCAGGGCTGATAGGACCTTATAGTTTCCTTTGTATACATTGACTATTTAGTGCATGCTGCATTCCCTGCTATTTGGATATAAACTAGAATTGATAGAACACCGCACCATTACTAACGGTCCATGTTGCACGAGCACTATCCTGCATGTTACACACACACCGTTAGTAATTGCCATGGCACTCACACTGTAGAATATCACATCGGATCATCATATTGTAGCTTATCTATATATGACATGACATGCTATTCATACTTGATGCCTACATTACATCGGATCATCATATTGTAGCTTATCTATATGTGACTTGACATGCTATTCATACTTGATGCCTACATTATATCGGATCATCATATTGTAGCTTATCTATATGTGACTTGACATGCTATTCATACTTGATGCCTACATTACATCGGATCATCATATTGTAGCTTATCTATATGTGACTTGACATGCTATTCATACTTGATGCCTACATTACATCGGATCATCATATTGTAGCTTATCTATATGTGACTTGACATGCTATTCATACTTGATGCCTACATTACATCGGATCATCATATTGTAGCTTATCTATATGTGACTTGACATGCTATTCATACTTGATGCCTACATTACATCGGATCATCATATTGTAGCTTATCTATATGTGACTTGACATGCTATTCATACTTGATGCCTACATTACATCGGATCATCATATTGTAGCTTATCTATATGTGACTTGACATGCTATTCATACTTGATGCCTATATCACATCGGATCATTATATTGTAGCTCATCTATATGTAACTTGACATGCTATTTATATTTGACGCACATATCATATCGGATCATTGACTTGTATTTTGGTTTGGATTACATGTGATTTCTGGATTTGGGAACCGTGGCTATTGCAAATATATAATCATTTAAAAACCCGGTTCCCTTGATATGATATTTCGGTGCGTCCACCATGTGTTTTCTCGGTGCTAGAGTTATATATGTGAACCCGAATCGAGGAGCTGGTTGAGGCCGATTACGGGTACATGGTGGACCCGGTATGGTATCCCGGGGCGAGAACGGTTTCGCTGTGCAGTAGACGGTGAGCCTGGCAGAGGGACTACTACCTACCGGTGATTGGTTGGACCTGACAGTTATCCGGAGGGTACTGATCAGAATCTATAGATGGATGCGGGGTGATCCGTACTGCCGGGGCCGGGGGCCGATACCGCAGACGGAGCCCGTGGGCTGACCCGGACTGACGGGGCCGGATGGATGAGGATTTGCGTGTCGTTGCTGGACACGAGTATTTATGATATTTGGATGCCGATGTTGGGCACTCGGGATTCTCAGAGATGTACAGGATTCGAGGGCCGATGAGAGTGCCGGCGCCTGAGCTATTTGGGGGATCTTGGTGCATTGAGGGACACCGATTATATATTCCACGTTGACATTCCGTGTAGACATTATATTGCCCCTGCTCAGCATTTACTATTGTACCTCATCCTGTAGTTACATTACCTGATAGAGCATTGTACCTCATCCTGTAGTTACATTACCTGATAGAGCATTTGCATGATTATTGCACATACTGCTTATCACACATTGATATCATCTGTTGGCATATGATAGAGTAGCGTAGTACGTGCATGCTCGCGATTACCTTTATATGTTATCTCTATTCACAAGTTGGCAACTCACCCCCGTTGTGCTACAGTGTTTGCAGGTTGCCCTTCGGAGTAGTCGCGGCAGGCTGCGGTTGCATCTTTTGACACAGATACCCCCATAGTTGGTGTACTAGCTCTTTGCTGATAGGTGGGTTTGTGCGGTATCTGTTTATCTTTCAGTTATGTATATTGTTGTATCTAGTATTCTCCATCTACCATGTATGTATTGACTTAGAGACAGTGTGAGGACGATGATGTATTCTATTTGTATTCTGGTGTCGAGCTCGTTGTGAGCCGACTGTACTTGCAGTTTATCCTATCTGTGTTGTTCCCACTTGTGGATCTTGATCTTCGCTACGGCGTCGTATATTACTATCTTGGTGATTGTTTACTTAGATTTCTTATCATGTTAGTAAGTGCTTCCATTTAAAACTTATAACACTCTATACTTTCACTGGTTTGATTTCTGGGTTTTCGGTTCACTTAGTCGCGTTACGCCTGTAGACGTTACGTGGTTAAGTGCCGGTCACGGGCCAAACTTCGGATCGTGACAAAGTTGGTATCAGAGCTTAGGTTTTACCTTTCGGAGTGTAGGATGACCCTGGTATGATGGAGTAGGTAGCTGCAGCAGGGTAGCGTAGCGTGTGTATGTTCCGCGGCATACTCACGACACGGTACTCCGCCTACGCGACCTTAGGACTTGTTGACGTAAATTCCTTCTTGAGTCTATGCATTCTTGCGATTCGATTTCCGTATCCTTATCGAATCCTATTGTTCCTTCCAGCCAATATGCCGCCAAACACTACGAGGGCGTAGAGAGCGGCCGCGAGGGCTGAGATTCGAGTTGACTCGTCCGAGACGAGGACTGATCCGGGTAGTACACCGGTTGTGCCCGAGCAGGCTGTTCCTGCCGTGACAGATCAGATTGCTATGTTAGGGGCTGGTGTGCAGGAGATACACCAGACGATGGGATCCAGTATGCAGGAGATGCGCCAGATGATGGGATCTCTAGTTGAGACACTTCGAGTGCAGCGACCAGTGGTAGTTCCACCCGTTGCGGAGACCGCGGTGGTACCCACAGTTCAGGCAGTTGCACCTGCGACCACAGAGGTTATTACAGTATCGCTGTCAGAGTTTATGAGGCTGAAGCCTCCGGTCTTCACAGGTACCGATGTGGCCGAGGATCCACAGTCTTTCATTGATAGGATGGTGCAGATATGTCGTTCACTTAGATGCGCAGATGCGAGATGGGTTAAGTTCGCGAGCTTTCCCCTGGAAGGTCTTGCGCAGAAATGGTGTGAATCGGTCGAGAAGGGTAGAGCAGCAGGTCTTCCTCCTATGACCTGGACAGAGTTCGTGGCACTATTCCTTGCCCGCTTTCTTCCCCTGAGTGTCAGAGATGCTAGAGCACGCAGGTTCGAGTCCTTACGCCAGACGCCAGAGATGTCAGTGGCAGAGTACGATGTGCTGTTCACCGAGCTATCCGTTTATGCTCCGTATCTAGTGGCTACTGAGGAGTTGCGAGTCAAGAGATTTGTCCGAGGCTTGCTTACACCACTATTCCTTGCTATCAGCGCGCAGCATTACGAGACATACGCAGCAGCAGTAGATGCATCATTATTAGTTGAGGAGCGCCTTGCTGAGACTTCGGCAGTTCCAGGACCGAAGAGAGTTCGTGCAGATACGTCAGTGCAGAGACGGCCGTTCCGGCGTCGTGACAGACACCATGCAGGTGGCAGAGATTCGAGACGAGGCCGATTGTTTAGCTCCTATTCCCAGGAGGGTCAGCGACCGTCATCGGGATGTTACCGTTGCGGGAGTTCTTATCATCGTGTGCGAGATTGTCCTGAGGTACCCCGGAGTGGGGCGGCAGCACCGCATGTTACATTACCACCTTCACCTCCCCAGACGGCATTGCCGATAGTACTTACTGTTACTCCGCGTCAGACGCATACACAGAGAGGTCGTGGTCGCGGAGGATTTGTTCATAGAGGACGAGGTAGCCGAGGTAGAGGGCAGCCAGCGGCCGGCAGGGGGAAGTTAGTTGCAGGTGGAGGACAGGCGCTAGTCTTTGCTTTAACGCATCAGGACGCGCAGGCATCCAATGCGGTGGTCTCAGGTATCCTTTCTGTATGTTCGGTTGATGCACACGTGTTATTCAATCCCGGATCCACGCACTCGTATGTATCCATACACTTTGTGCCGAGTTTGGGTAGAGAGTCCGGTTTGCTTGACCAGCCGGGCTACTCCTGTGGGAGAGTAGTTTGTTGCTAGGCACGTGTTACGATCCTGTACCGTCCGTATTGGCGAGAGAGAGTTGCCGGTCGATTTGATCCTTCTTGAGATGCTGGACTTCGACGTTCTTTTGCGCATGGATTGGTTAGCCACGTGCTATGCTTCTGTTGACTGCCACGAGAAGACAGTTCGATTTTGTTTTCCCGGCGAGTCAATTGTTGTTGTGTTGGGGGACCGTGGTGCCACCCCTCACAGTGTGATTTCTTCTTTTCGCGCTGGACAGCTTTTGAGGAAGAGATGTCAGGGATTTCTCGCCTATGTTCGCGATACTAGAGCTACAGAGGTTCCTCTGGATCAGGTTCCGGTTGTTAGCGAGTTCCCTAATGTGTTCCCTGACGAGCTTCCTGGGCTACCGCCCGAGCGCGATATTTCTTTCTGCATTGACTTGGTTCCTAGAACGGGGCCTATTTCTGTACCGCCTTATCGGATGGCCCCAGCGGAACTTAGAGAATTGAAGGGTCAGTTGCAGGATCTGCTGGATAAGGGACATATTCGACCCAGTGTTTCTCCTTTGGGTGCTCCAATCCTGTTTGTCAAGAAGAAGGACGGCAGTTTGCGTTTGTGTATCGACTACCGCCAGCTGAACAGGGTGACAGTGCGGAACAGATATCCTTTGCCACGCATCGACGATTTGTTCGACCAGCTTCAGGGGGCAGGATACTTTTCGAGGATCGATTTACGATCAGGCTACCATCAGCTGCGGGTTCGACAGGAGGACATTACTAGGACGGCCTTCCGCACACGTTACGGCCATTACGAGTTTTTGGTGATGTCGTTCGGGCTCACCAACGCGCCAGCAGCATTTATGGATTTGATGAACCGTATTTTCCGGCCGTATCTTGATCTGTTCATTATAGTGTTTATTGACGATATCTTGGTGTATTCTCGGAGTAGAGAGGAGCACGAGCAGTACCTGCGGATTACACTGCAGACCTTGAGGGAGCATCAGCTTTTCGCCAAATTCTCCAAGTGTGCCTTCTGGCTAGACAGCGTAGACTTCTTGGGGCACGTGATTACACGAGATGGTATATGTGTCGACCCGAGGAAGATAGAGGCAGTTCGGAGTTGGCCTAGACCCATGTCAGTGACGGAGGTTCACAGCTTTCTAGGGCTGGCAGGTTATTACAGGCGATTCGTGCAGGACTTCTCTCGCATTGCTACACCTTTGACATGGTTGACCCGGAAGGGAGTTCGCTTCGATTGGACGGAGGAGTGTGAGCACAGTTTCCAGCGGCTACGGGCTCTACTGACTACGACACCAGTGCTATCATTGCCTTCAGGATCAGGCGGATTTGTGGTCTACTGCGATGCTTCACGAGTGGGACTAGGGTGCGTTTTGATGCAGCATGACAGGGTGATTGCGTATGCTTCGCGGCAATTAAAGAAACATGAACAGAATTACCCCACTCATGATCCGGAGATGGCTGCAGTGGTCTTTGCACTCAAGATCTGGCGACATTATCTGTATGGAAAGTCGTGCCAGATATTCACTGACCACAAGAGCTTAAAGTACATATTTCGGCAGCGAGACCTGAACCTTAGACAGCGCCGATGGATGGAGTTAGTGAAGGACTATGATTGTGAGATCTTGTATCACCCGGGCAGGGCGAATGTAGTAGCGGACTCTTTGAGCAGGAGGCCCGGGGGTAGTCTATCCTGTTTGAGCGCAGTGCAGAGGCAGTCGTCGGCGGATTGGCAGATCTTATGCGACAGTCGAATACAGTTCGAGTTTACGCCGATCGGAGGACAGATGGCGCATGTTCGTGCACGCCCACAGTTGCTTGACCGTATATACGAGGCACAGCACGGTGATGACCGCTGTTCAGAGATCAGGACACAGATGGGACAGGGCAGATTTTCCGAGTTCGTGATCGATGATCAGGGGATACTACGATTTGGAGCTAGACTGTGCGTACCAGATGCTGAGGGATTGCGGTGCGAGATTCTTGGGGAGGCACATCCGTCGGTATATAGTGTTCATCCCGGTTCCACCAAGATGTACCATGATCTGAGAGATGTTTACTGGTGGGACGGCATGAAGAGGAACATTGCAGATTTTGTGTCGAGATGCCTGACTTGTCAGCAAGTCAAGGCTGAGCACCAGAGGCCCGCGGGAGAGCTACAGCCGTTACCCATTCCGGAGTGGAAATGGGAACAGATATCTATGGATTTCATTGTGGGTCTACCCAGGACTAGTCGAGGGTATGACTCCATCTGGGTGATCGTGGATCGTTTGACGAAAGCGGCTCACTTTCTACTGGTGAAGACGACTTTCGGATTTACTCAGTATGCCCAGATTTATATTGATGAGATTGTACGACTGCACGGAGTTCCGACATGCATCGTGTCCGATAGAGGCACCCAGTTTACCAGCCGGCTATGGCAGAGGCTTCAGGAGGCTTTGGGCACTCGCTTGAGTTTCGGCACAGCATTCCATCCGCAGACCGACGGGCAGTCAGAGCAGACTATTCAGACTCTCGAGGACATGCTCAGAGCATGCGTTTTGGACTTCGGAGGTAGCTGGGATCATCATTTGCCCTTAGTAGAGTTCTCCTACAACAACAGCTACCAGGAGACCATTCAGATGGTACCGTTTGAGGCTCTTTATGGGAGGAGATTCAGATCGCCCACCTGTTGGACGGAGCTCAGTGAGAGCATTATCTTAGGGCCGCAGATTGTGGAGGAGACGACCGCGAAGATCCAGTTAATTCGCGATAGGATGAGAGCAGCCCGAAGTAGGCAGAGATCTTATGCGGACCGTCGTCGGCGCAGACTTGAGTTTTCTGTTGGTGATCATGTTTTCTTGAGGGTCTCCCCAAAGAAAGGCGTGATGAGGTTTGTGAAGAAGGGGAAGCTTAGTCCCAGATACGTGGGCCCCTTCGAGATCCTTGAGCGTGTTGGTGCGGTTGCGTATCGATTAGCCCTTCCGCCCAGTTTTCCAGATGTGCACCCCGTATTTCATGTTTCGATACTCCGCGGATATCTTCATGATCATTCGCATGCGATTCAGCACCCGACGATCCAGCTTGAGCGCGACCTTTCCTATGCAGAGCAGCCGGTGATGATCTTGGATCGACAAGTGAAGAAATAGAGGTCGAAAGAGATACCGTCCGTCAAGGTACTTTGGCG
Organism: Agapanthus africanus; assembly: GCA_030015575.1. NCBI lineage: Eukaryota > Viridiplantae > Streptophyta > Magnoliopsida > Asparagales > Amaryllidaceae > Agapanthus > Agapanthus africanus. The sequence continues at coordinate 363,313,597 of CM057341.1, read as the reverse complement.
TGGCCATCGCGGCGAGGAGGTTACTTGGGAGACCGAGAGCGAGATGAGGAAGAGGTATCCCCATCTTTTTGAAGGTGAGTATGGTTAGATTTTTAAATTTGGGAACAGAATTTCTTTAAGGGGGGTAGATTGTAACACTTTGGATTTCCGTTTGATTGTCTTTCGTGATAATTAGTGATCGTACGCGTGATTATAGATATGTGTTTCTAGGATTATTAGTTATTTTTAGTAGTGTTAGCATATTGGGAATTTTCTTGTGTTTGTGCACACTTTCATACTTAGACTTTTTCTTGTGACTTGTTAACCATTCTTTGTGCATGGTTGCAAAGTTATTTTCCCCACCATTTAATCCTTTCACAAAACTCTTTTTATAATTTCAAATTCTATTAAACAAATGAGGCATGGGGGGTAGGTAAAAAGCTTGACTTTTGACCCATTTTTCCCTCTCTTCTCTCTCTCTTTCCCCACTCTAGAATTCTGGAGAATTCCAGCAGCAAACCCTCCCATTTTCTTCATCTTTTCTTCTCCTCTTCATGTCTCTTTGATCTCTACACATTTCCTTCACAAAAACAACACATTTCCTTCACAAAACCTTAGGAAAAGTGAGCTTTTTGAGGTGTTTAAGGCAAATCTGCACACTTGAGGGGAAAGCTGAAACTTTTGGTGTTCTACAAGGTTCTTAGAAGGTTCGCAGGCGAGTACGGTGGACGCCGCGCAGAAGGGGAAACAAGTAATTGGCTACACCTAGCGAGGGACTACAGTGAGTAGATTTCACATCTACGGGGATATCGCCCGCATGGCGTTCTACGTCAGGGCTGATAGGACCTTATAGTTTCCTTTGTATACATTGACTATTCATGGCTACTATTTAGTGCATGCTGCATTCCCTGCTATTTGGATATAAACTAGAATTGATAGAACACCGCACCATTACTAACGGTCCATGTTGCACGAGCACTATCCTGCATGTTACACACACACCGTTAGTAATTGCCATGACACTCACACTGTAGAATATCACATCGGATCATCATATTGTAGCTTATCCATATGTGACTTGACATGCTATTCATACTTGATGCCTACATTACATCGGATCATCATATTGTAGTTTATCTATATGTGACTTGACATGCTATTCATACTTGATGCCTACATTACATCGGATCATCATATTATAGCTTATCTATATGTGACTTGACATGCTATTCATACTTGAGGCCCACATTACATCGGATCATCATATTGTAGCTTATCTATATGTGACTTGACATGCTATTCATACTTGATGCCTACATTACATCGGATCATCATATTGTAGCTTATCTATATGTGACTTGACATGCTATTCATACTTGATGCCTACATTACATCGGATCATCATATTGTAGCTTATCTATATGTGACTTGACATGCTATTCATACTTGATGCCTACATTACATCGGATCATCATATTGTAGCTTATCTATATGTGACTTGACATGTTATACATACTTGATGCCTACATTACATCGGATCATCATATTGTAGCTTATCTATATGTGACTTGACATGCTATTCATACTTGATGCCTATATCACATCGGATCATTATATTGTAGCTCATTTATATGTGACTTGACATGCTATTTATATTTGACGCACATATCATATCGGATCATTAACTTGTATTTTGGTTTGGATTACATGTGATTTATGGATTTGGGAACCGTGGCTATTGCAAATATATAATCATTTAAAAACCCGGTTCCCTTGATATGATATTTCGGTGCGTCCACCATGTGTTTTCTCGGTGCTAGAGTGATATATGTGAACCCGAATCGAGGAGCTGGTTGAGGCCGATTACGGGTACATGGTAGACCCGGTATGGTACCCCGGGACGAGAACGGTTTCGCTGTGCAGTAGACGGTGAGCCTGGCAGAGGGACTACTACCTACCGGTGATTGGTTGAACCTGACAGTTATCCGGAGGGTACTGATCAGAGTCTATAGATGGATGCGGGGTGATCCGTACTGCCGGGGCCGAGGGCCGATACCGCAGACGGAGCCCGTGGGCTGACCCGGACTGACGGGGCCCGATGGATGAGGATTTCCGTGTCGATGCTGGACATGAGTATTTATGATATTTGGGTGCCGATGTTGGGCACTTGGGATTCTCAGAGATGTACAGGATTCGAGGGCCGATGAGAGTGCCGGCGCCTGAGCTATTTAGGGGATCTGGGTGCATTAAGGGACACCGATTATATATTCCACGTTGACATTCCGTGTAGACATTATATTGCCCCTGCTCAGCATTTACTATTGCACCTCATCCTGTAGTTACATTACCCGATAGAGCATTGTACCTCATCCTGTAGTTACATTACCTGATAGAGCATTTGCATGATTATTGCACATACTGCTTATCAGATATTGATATCATCTGTTGGCATATGATAGAGTAGCGTAGTACGTGCATGCTCGCGATTACCTTTATATGTTATCTCTATTCACGAGTTGGCAACTCACCCCCGTTGTGCCACAGTATTTGCAGGTTGCCCTTCGGAGTAGTCGCGGCAGGCTGCGGTTGCATCTTTTGACACAGATACCCCCATTGTTGGTGTACTAGCTCTTTGCTGATAGGTGGGTTTGTGCGGTATCTGTTTATCTTTCAGTTATATATATTGTTGTATCTAGTATTCTCCATCTACCATGTATGTATTGACTTAGAGACAGTGTGAGGACGATGATGTATTCTACTTGTATTCTGGTGTCGAGCTCGTTGTGAGCCGACTGTAATTGCAGTTTATCCTATCTGTGTTATTCCCACTTGTGGATCTTGATCTTCGCTACGGCGTCGTATATTACTATCTTGGTGATTGTTTACTTAGATTTCTTATCATGTTAGTAAGTGCTTCCATTTAAAACTTATAACACTCTATACTTTCACTGGTTTGATTTCTGGGTTTTCGGTTCACTTAGTCGCGTTACGCCTGTAGACGTTACGTGGTTAAGTGCCGGTCACGGGCCAAACTTCGGGTCGTGACAGAACTTGACATGTGACTTATGATTTGTTGTCCTTAGTCAAAGTCATAAGAGCATGGGGTAAAATCACATCGGGAGTTTCTAAAGAAACTGAAACTTGCTAGATATACGCATACCTTCTGGAGTGTGATAACGTGAGTGGATTCCATCACGTTATCATGCGATGATAGTTGGATCCCGATTCCCATTGATGAGTTGGTTTACTCCTCGGATGATCCCGACTAATTCTTCTGTTAGGTTTGGAGGAGAATTTGAGGTTACAGTGGGAGGTTTCCTGATTAGATAAATTGATAACCATTCTGATCTAGGTTAGAGTGCACGCAGAGTGTTTCTTTTCTCTCTCTTTGGCAGCGGCCATGGCCCGACCCTAGACTATTACTCAGTGACCAAGTTGACCGAACCTTGTTAAAAACACTGGCTTTTGGATTGTCAGAGTTGCATACCTCATTGTCACTCCTACTTTTACCCTTTTTCTCCGGAACATTTCGTGTCACTACGAACGTCCACTTCCATTGGATAAAACCATCGTATGGTTATATACGAACTCGAAGGAACTTGTTCCAGATTCGAGCATGGTTTTCGGTTCTGGAGAAAATGCATAGGACTGTTCAGTTGTCTTTTCCTTTTACCTTCTTTTAGGTTGCGATTCCTTGGATTAGGACGGTACACCGATTATGCTTATTGGATAGTCTTCTTCCAAACCATAGGCAGGTGCCGAACGGTGGGGAATGAAGAAAACCAATTAGCCTAACGATGGTGTACAGAAGGTAATAAGTAAAGACAAAATAAAGGGATTAGAAAGAGGGCAAAGTAAATTGCGACTGCTATTCACGACCAAACCAAGTATTTCATCGCCACTCTTACTTCACCTTTGTATTTCTCCGGAACACCCCATATCACTACGAAGATCCACAGTTTATTGGATACTCCATCGTATGGTTATATACGAACTCGAAAGGATTTGTTCCAGTTCGGGGATGGATTCTGGTTCAGGAGAAATAGGAATGGGGTTTATTCAGTTGTCTTTTATCTTTACCTTGTGAGTGCTCCTAGGATTAGGACAGTATACCTATTACGCTTATTGGATAGTCTTCTTCCAAACCATAGGCTGGTGCCGAATGGTAGGGAAGGAAGAAAACCATTTAGCCTAAGAAGGTGTACAGAAGGTAATGAGTAAAGACAAATAAAGGGATTTGGAGAGATGGCAAAGAAATGTACGATTACAGTCATGAATCTGGATAATGGAAGACGTATTACGAGGAATACCCGGATACCCCTTCGAGACATTTTCATGTTTCAGTTTCACTGTGCATTGTTAGTAGAAAATTGATTTCCCAATTAGTCCTTTCTCCAGGATATGTATTTACCAGGTTTTGATTCTCACATCTGTATGGTTTTTACAGATGATGAGTGGGAGTAAGTTATTGGGAATTATGTGATCATCCACATTATATCGGGATTCGTTGTAATTGGTGATATTTGAGGAAATCGCTTGGGTGTTTGCCGGACGGCAAATATTTAGTTTTGAATATCCGTTGTTATGCACCAATTTCAAATTGATATATCTATACGTTTATTTTTATAAAGTGAGATATAGCATTTTGAAATTATGTCCATGACATTTACCTATATCAGTTGATGTTTAGGTAAGGGGCATTCAACAACGGTGTAATTCTTCGTAACCATAGTACAGTTTTCAACCTACGATGCACAAGGTTTGAGTTATTCAACTCAGCGGACTTATACAAAGTATTGTATGTTGTCCAGTGTCCATTAGGACAGAGGGGTTGGTCCTCGTACTATATTCTGTTTACTTATGACTTCTCTAGTTTTTAGATAAGTGTTTCATAGAAATACAAGGTCTAAATTTTGAGAAGTTATAGGTATAAGAGTAAAGTAGAGAACCACGTGTTGCAAGTATCAGGATTCTTCAAGGTAATCGAAGATGTAGATACTTGTGTATGGTATTCAATTGATAGTAATGATTATGAGAACTTGCTTCTCTTTCAGGTTACTCATATCTGGATATACTCCTAAGTTGAGTAATGCTGATCGGCGTCTCTCCATTTAGTTAACATGCACTGGAGACAGCTGCATGATTTGAATCTGGTTCCAATTAAATCAGTGCCTCTGTTTCTATATTGGATATAGAATAGTTCATATCTTAACAATGTTAAGGTACGGGAAGTTGTCCGGATTTTGCTTAAAACCAGACTCTGGATAACCCAAGGGGCGTTTCTGTAATGGCAGTTTGCGGGTTGACCCGGGCTATGACGAGGGTTGATTTTCTACCATCTGGAAGATCAATAGTGACATTGTTCTTGACTCGCCACAGTTTTAATAAAAATGGAATTTTTCAGAAAACGGTAGTGGAAGTATGGTAGAACTGGAAGTGATTTCAGAACCACAAACGATTGCTGAAAATTTGATAAAAACCTAAAGATTCAATCTGGTTTGACATTCCGTTAGCCACTCAGCAGATAAGGTGGGTAACCTCAGGCACTCGAGAGGTACTTCGGTATGCTCAAAGATGGTGATAGGGAGGTTCTTCTTTACCCAGACATGACACTACTGTTGTTCCAGGCTATGAGACCCGGCAGGAGGATAAGTATAGCATCGTTCCAAACTGGCTTTAGAAGTGCACGTGTATATTATTCTGCCAGAGGGTTGTCGTAGTCAGTGGGAGAAGCAGAAGCAAAGTGGTCAAGTAGCTTACATCTATTTATAGACTAAAGCAGATTTAGCGAGATAGATCATCCATTTCTGATGTGACAGTCATAGGTTTGACTTTATCAGAATAGGGGATGGATCTGTTGAGAAGGTAGTAGGGTGTAATGTCCAGGTATTTGGATGACATACACAGAGTAGGAAGTGAAATTCCTATACTACGATCGGTTATACTTTGGTTGTCACACAGTGGTTTCTCTACATAAGATATAGATATAATATCAGACATTCTGGTTACTAGATCTATGGTTTTAGATCTAGATTTGGGTAGTTTCCCAATCTGGGTACTTAGACGGCATTCTACAGGTATTTTATAGTATACTTACAGGTGATGGAGTCATCCTCTCTAAAGGTGTCTTACAGACTAAAGGGGAGAGGAATGTGCATGATTGGCGGATCACTTGTTTAGGAAATTGAGTCAATCATGAGATATCAAGTACCACACCAGATGTTGTTTTTGCACTAGATGCAATAAGTTATGATATTGATCCAATCCTGGAGAAACATTCGGAAGCAGTTTTAGAACATAAGTGGATGTTCTAGGGATATGATAACGACAGCCTCTTTCGGGAGACGGTTATCATTCTAGGTTTCCAAGGTGACCTGGATGACAGAGTGACTGTTAGAGTTACAGTTTTCCCTCCGACGAGGGGCAGTTGCTTGGACAGGAGGTCCAAGCGGATACTGAGGGAGGCATGGCGCAGGATACTGATTAAGTTCAGTTGACGATACAGTCTAAGAAGTTTGGATTTGGAGTTCATTTATGAACTAGGTCCCATCAGATATTCTAAGACAGGCATTGCTCATTTCGGGAGATGGCTTTCACCGTGAACTTGAGATAAAGAGAGACATAGAAAGAAACATCAGGACGGATCCACTCACTGAGGCTATTCCTCAAACGCAACAGTTTCACGAACGGGATTTATGAGACTGATCAGTAGAGGAGTTGGATGTTCGGTATCACACGAGCTATGAGTATGCAATATCGCAATAATTAGTCTTGAGTGCAAGTGGGAGATTGTCGGATATTGTGCCCTCAAAGTCAATTATTGGATCACAGGCACGTGATTGCAATGATTGAGGGAGGACCTATGCCGGTAGGACAGTCTTATGCAAGATGATAGTATGCTATCTGGTTTATCTTTATCATCGTGTACTACTTTAGGTGACCTTACAGGTCACTATTACACGTTGATAGAGCCCTTTGGATTCTTGCTTGACTGCCAGCAGTATGATGGCGATCATATACGTGGGAGCTGGGGTCTATAAGCACATCCTTAAAAGGTCCCTAGTCGTGGGAGTTTTCGAGACAGGGCATCGATACTTCGGAGTAGACTAGTGTATACAGTCGATACCCCGACGAAGGGCAGTGGCCGGTCTCACATGCCATTGGTGTCAGTTGGATCACCTAAGATGTATACAGGTGCTCATTGGGTTATGAGTACACCGGACAGGACTCGCCGAGAACATGCTAGTTGGTATTATACCTAACGTCAGATATGTAAGTCTACGGTAGCGCCCCGGCGGTCATTCTGACGCCAAACGCGGAACAAAAACTTTTATAACTGGCGCTATCGCATACTATAACCCGGATCTTGCCATTAACGCTAAACTAACAAACTGTAAAGAGGTAGAAAGGCTATACCGATCGATCTGAGTCCTTCGGTCTTTAGCCATCATCCCACGCTCCTCGCGGCAACTCCGATCTCATGGCTCCTCGTCGAGGTGGCACCATGTCAACGGATCTTTATACGGCTCCCGCCTATATACCGAGGCAACTCGAACATGAAGTATATCAACCGACATGTCCAAGATGAAGTAGAGAATGAGTAGAATACTTTGTCTCAAACACCCTAGGGTTCTCATCACATAAGAGGGTTTGGGTGGAGGTGGAAGAAGATACTAAGGATTGGAAATTGTGAACTCAAGAAACTCTAGTGAGCAAAGAAAACTAAGCTCATAAACTTGTGTTATGTTCTTCTACTTTTGTGAATAGATATATGAGGTTATATATTTAAAAACCAAAAGAAAATATCTTATAAAAAATATCTCTTCAAATATCCATACCCAAAACAAAACTCATTAATTCTTTAATGACTCACTAGATGACTCATTACATGAGTCATTAGTGAACATTCTAGAAATAATGAGTCACAACCAAGAGTCACAATTTCCAAAATCAATAATCATTTAAACCAAAATGATTAATCCAAAAAGAAATGCATCTTCTAAAATATTCTCGTAACGGATTACGAGAATACCCCTCACCTGTATATACATACCTGTATCCGTATTCCGACCGAATACGAATACGAGAGACTAAAATATTCCAACTCAATATAATACTTGGATCCGGCTTAAACCAAAGCCCACCAGTATTATCTGTCCGAAATATGACACGTGCACAAGTGCACGTGCATTTTCGAATCCTGCCATAAAACCATACGGCCTCTACAACATTTCGTCCGAACTTGGGAAACTATCTGTGGGGTACTCTAAAGACTCGTCAGTACCCTGGTAGTGGGTTTAACCACAAGCATGTCAGCGGCACTAGCTGTGCGTAACGGCTGCCCATGTACTGACCGAAAGGGAAGCCGATGAGCGAACTCATCCTGGAACCCTACTGAGCCTATCAGTGATAATATACGTACAGTCCGGTCCGTTCGTCTATGAGCATCGCATATCGGGTCTAGGGGGCTGGTTACGTCAGACCCCCGAAGGAGATGCATCGTATGCACTTTCTTCGTTTGGGCGGTATGGGAATCCTGGTATTCCCCAATTCCTGCTCTGTCTTATAACAGTTATAAGTTGGAGCGGGACCAACGTTCCCCAGCTCAGTATAACAAGCGGGTTCGGTCAATACATCCGTATTATTATCTTGATTAAGGCGTGAAATGGTCGCTACCTGAAGAGAGAGAGAGAAGAAAACACTCTGCGTGCGCTCTTGCAAGAATAGATTGGTTATTATTTATCTAATCAGGATGGCTCCCACTGTTTTTATCAAATCTTCCTTCAAACCCTAAAAGGATAGACTAGCCGGGATTAATTACACGCTACAAGTTCGCCAATCTTTCAGCCAGGCCAATGTCGGTACTTTGAGGGAGGTCCCCCGTGCTTTCGCACGAACCTAATTAATGTAAACCTCGTTTTCCCAGAGACGTAACCTCGTTGACACCTTTCTAGACACCTACTTGATCGGCTAATTGTAATGTGTAAAATTCTCCCAGGAGTAACAATTACTCGCAGCGGGTATCGGGATCGAACTATCTCATAGAAGGTATGCAATCTCATTGCAAATTTCAACACTTGAAATTCCCGATAATATTTTGCCCCAAGCCTCCTATGACCTTGACAAAGGCCAACAAATCATAGGCTGCTAGTCAAGTTCAACCCGTCATTTCTTGATTGAAATAAACCCACCCGCACGGCCCTTGACAAAGGCCAATAAGGTCGCACGACTACCCTAATCCAATCTGCATCATATGCATAAGCAGATAAGTACTAGTCAGCTACCGCACACTACGCCTTGACAAAGGCCAACAAACGCAGCACGAATACTAACTACTACTTATCTGAAATTACGGAGGGCTACGACAGGTTTTTCTGAAAACCTATTGCGTAATGAACTTAATATCGTTGTAGAATTAAATGATTTTGAAATGGAGTGTTTTTGAGGTTTTTCTAGTTTTGCTAAAGGGGTCACTCCCAGTGAAGGGATCGTCGGCCCTTTCCTTGTCGAATGAGGTGCGGGATATATCATATATATCACTGTGCAAAGCAGAAACTATAGAAGAAATTAAAAGACAAACCGAGGGTTGTAGCATTTGCCAGTTATTGCTAAAGGAGTCACTCCCGGTGAAGGGATCTCGGTCCTTTCCTTATCGAATAAGGTGCAGGATGTTCTACAAGGAACACCGCGATGCAAAGCAAGAACTGTAGCTACCTGTTTTTGAAAATTCGATTCCACAACATCTTTAGGTTTCTTTTTCTTTCATTAATCATATTAATGAAGTCCCATCATTTAAATCACCTAAACATCACAGATAAATACGACGTACACTTATGTCATCCTCATTCGCCTCGATGTCCCCTCGTGCACCGTTAGGTTAGGTAACTAACGGCAGAGCGGGGCAGGGCTAGCGCGGGTGTAAAACATAAGTAACGTCTATATAATATATCATATATACTATATATAGTATCTATCACAGAACATATCATATGATCACATCACAGATAACGCAGCAGAAAAAATATCATATGAAATATTGGATATACTAGGACGTCCGTGTTTTCAATACGAGCCAGTATAAAACACGGATTCCACAGTCGCGATGAATAGCCAAACCCACACCCCTAGACCCCTACGAGAGCGGCAAGCAACCCTACCAATTCTAGAGTTAGGAGACCCGGACTCGATTCCTCAAGTTGGTCTCCCACTGGACTCCAGAACCCGGTTACTTGTGCCCTCCTCCTTGGGTCTATCCTAGTGCGGAAAAGTAAATAATATACAATGGTGACATCTTCCGCAACCTGGAAGTGCCCCAATAAAAGAATATTACATACAAGTTTTTACATGATTGAAAATGAAAAACACTCATCTCACATAAAAGCCCCCCGGCTATTCAAACACGACGATCCAATATAACATATCCAGCAACACATAACATCACATGTCATCAACGTAAGTAAACATGCGTATCCCAATTGTCGTTGACATATAGCAACGAAACCGGCGATGTCACATATTACACTTACGGTCACAGAAAAGAAAGTGTAAAACTACAACAGTTGGAATCCGCAACCTTTTTAGACATCGCATGCCTAACCAAATGAATTCCTTAGACATCGCATGCCTGATAATTATAAACTCCGCATTTTAGTCTCATTATCGAAAACTCTTTTCAATATCAAGTCGGGGAATTCAACAAGATTCCCGACATCCTGATCGAATGCTCGTCGCAAACTTTAGTAGGCGGCCGCACCCCCGGTACCGTCGACGAAGTGCACCAAGGCGGAACACCGCTACCGCGAGCACCCGAACGGATGCTTTCGGTGACGGGGTTCTCTTACAGTCACTTGGTCGGGGCTAAGGGGTGTAGCTGTCTATTAAGTTTATCCGGCGAGTAGCCGCGTACGCTACGTGATTGCGACGGACTTTTAATCACATCAAAATTCCGTGGCAACCGATCAAGTGAGACTAAACTGCTATGTTTATAACATCCATATTAGTTATCTCATAACTACTTTTGAATTCCAAATATTGTATCGAATTCCAGATAAATAGAAAATGTTAAACTTTTCGATCGAACAATCAAACACCCAAGTTTTCTCGAAACAGCTCAACACTTGGAATAAGTTTAAAAACATTCAGTTCATGCCACAGTACCAACAGTCCAGCCGTAGAAGGGTCAAGCCAACGCCTCACATGTGGCACGCCGTACTGCCCCAAACCCTAAGGTTCAAAGGGCAGTTAAAGACGGTCACATAATCGAGTTAAGGTTTGTTGTCTTCTAGAGGGTCCATCGCATTACTTGCACTACTTAGAATGTTCTTAAACCAAGGAAAAATCCAACACTTGGAAATTTTCTGGCAGGGGAAAAATTGGGTATTTATATCCGGTCGAACTTTTTAACATATTCTAAATTTACCCGGAAAAACACATAGACGCAGTTAAAGTTTCCGATCGAATCATCGAGCCCCCAATACAACCCAGAAAACTCAACTATTAAGTATAGATTAAAAATTCCTATAAAACACAGCACTTACAGAGAGAGATTACTGTGCAAAGCACGTGTCACAATTCACTAATATGGCCGCGGAACCGCCGCACAAGCCTGGGTGGGGCCGCGGTTCCGCGGCGCTTTAGTCGATTTATGGTCACGTGCTGCTCAGTAACTCTTATAAAACCCTGCTGAATTTTTTGACAATTTTTAATTCACAAAAAACCACATTTACAGAAAATGTACAGAGAGGGTTAATGATTAGGGTTTCGTGACTCGATCGGATTTCTAACAACGTCTACTCTTCGCCTAAGGCTCTAACTAGGCTCTGATACCACTGTAGGGTTCTTAGGCACACTCAAGAGGTTCCACAAGGCATCAACCATGCCAAATCAAAATTTTCCGGTGCCGAGAAACCCTAAACTAGATCGTTAACTAGAGATTAGGCGAAAAAGAGAAGCAAGCAAACAACTTTGCTACTAAGTGAATGGAAATACAACCTTTGTAGATCCGGTCCACCACTTCTTTAGCTCCGAGATGACATCCCTCCGCTGCAATCATCGGGATCCCGGACTCTAGCGATGGTTTCGTCGAAGAAATGATCGGGCTAGGTCGTCGACTTCGATGCCGAAGATGATCTACGTCGAGGCGATTCAAACTCAAGCTCCACCTTCACTAGGTCATGGAACTTGTGAAGATAACACACTCTACTACATGGCAAGTGGTAGAGGATGAAGAAATAGGAAGTGGGTTCACTTTGGATTTGGATTTCTCACTTGGAATCATCACTTGGAAAAATCTAGCAATGGTTTCTTCTCTTTCACGAAGAAGATGAAGAAGAAGAAAGAAAAAGAATTATCTTTAAAAAAGAAAATCAAGTGATGGTTATCATAATGCAACCATGGGTGGGTTTTAACTAGTGTAGAGAATAAACTAGGGTTTAGGTTTAATGGTTAGGTTAAGGCAAAAGACAAAATGGTCAAGACTTATCAAAGCTTCATGAAGCTTCAACAAAGAAACAAAATTAGCCACCAATTTATTTTTGCCAAAATGAATAAAGAAAATAAATAAAGATAACAAAACCCTAACCATTAACCTAAACATGGTTTAAATCAAACATACACCCAAGTTTGCATGTATCATCAAACATGATACAATCAAGTGCACAAAAATATATCACATATACTACTTGTGCACATCAAGTGAGAAAATCAATCTTAAGTGAACAAATACTAGTTAATGTAAGGTGGAAATCAAAGCACAGTGGGAATCATACAAGACTCTATGACGATCTCGGGTCTACAGACTAACATGTACCAGTGTCACCAGAGAACTGCCATCTGACGTAAGGTATAATACCATCTGGGAGTTCTCGGCGAGTACGTCCAGTGTACCCAGTCTCCACTGAGCACCCGTATATCATCTCTGATGTCAAACACCAATGGATATGGGATCATCCATCGCCCATCTATATGGGTCGAGAAGGTATACGCTAGTCTACACTGGTATATCGATGCCCTGTCTCAATACACCCACGACTAGGGACCTTGAAGGATGTACTTATGGACTACCATGTCCCCACTAGTATGATCCGCATCATAGTCCAGGTAGTCAAGTACACATCCTAAGGGCTTTACCAACATGTAACAGAGAGACAATCAGTATACACGTTAAGGTAAAGAGCAACCAGATAGCATACTATCATGTCGAGCAAGAAAGTCATCCCTATATATGTCCCAGCATCCACTACAATATACATCCTATGTACAGTAATGGCCTCTAGGGCATACATATAACTAACACCTCCCACAGTATCCTCTTGGACCACCTGTCCATAATATTACCCCCTTCGTCAGAGGGAAAACTATAACTCTGACAATCACTCTGTCATCCATGTCACCTTTGGAAGCCTGGAATGATAACCGTCTCTTAAAGGAGGCTGCCGTTATCAAATCCCTAGAACATCCACTTATGTTCTAAAACTGTTTCCGTATGTTTCTCCAGGATTGGATTAATATAAACTTATTGCAGCTAGTGCAAAAACAACATCTGGTATAGTACTTGACATCTCATGATTGGCTCAATTGCCTAAGCAAGTGATATACCAATCATGCACATCCCTCTCCCCTTTAGTCTGTAAGACACCGTTAGAGAAGGAGACTCCATCATCTGCATGTACACCACCATGCCAGGAGTCATTAATTCTAAGTACCTTTAAAATACAGTCTAAGTACCCAAATTGGGAAACTACCCAAATCTAGATCTAAAATCATAGATCTAGTAACCAGAATGTCTGATATTATATCCATATTCTGTGTGGAGAAACAACTGTGTGACAACCAAAGTATAACCGATCGTAGTATAGGAATTTTACTTCCTACTCTGTGTATGTCATCCAAATACCAGGACATCACACCCTACTACCTTCTTAACAGATCCATCCCCTATTCTGATGAAGTCAAACCCATGACTGTCACATCAAAAATAGATGATCTATCTCCGCTATATCTGCTCAAGTCTATAAATAAACATAATCTACTTGCCCACTATGCTTCCACTGCTCCCACTGACCACAACAACCCTCTGGCAGAATAATATATACATGCACTTCTAAAACTACTTTAGAACGACGCTATACTCATCCTCCTGCCAGGTCTTATAGTCTGGAACAACAGTAGTATCAAGTCTGGGTAAACAAGAACCTCCCTGCCACCGTCCTTGAGGCAACCAAAGTACCTCTCGGGTGCCTGAGGTTACTCATCATATATGCGGAGTGGCTACTGGAATGTCAAACCTGATTGAATCTTTAGGTCCTATTAAATTTTCCGTAATTGTTTGTGGTTCTGGAATCACTTCCAGTTCTACCATACTCCCACTACTGTTTTCTGAAAAAAATTCCATTTTACTAAAACTGTGGCGAGTCAAGAACAATATCACCATTGATCTTCCAGATAGTAGAAAGTCAACCCTTGTCATAGCCTGGGCCAACCCACAAACTGCCATTACAGAAACGTGCCTTGAGTTATCCAGAGTCTGGTTTGAAGCATAAGCCGGACAACTCCCCATACCTTAACATCGTTAAGATATGAACCATTCTATATCCCATATAGAAACTTTGGCACTTATTTAATTGGAACCAGATTCTAATCATGCAGCTGTCTCCAGTGCATATCAACTTAATGGAAAGAGGCTAATCAGCATTACTCAACTTAGGAATACATCCAATTATGAGTAACCTGAAAGAGAAACAAGTTTCTCAAAACCATTACTATCAACTGAATACCAATCACAAGTATCTACATCTTCGATCTCTTTGAAGAATCCCGATACTTGCGACATCTGGTTCTCTACTTTATTCCTATACCCACAACTTCTCAAAACTCAGACATTGTATTTCTACGAAACACTTGTCTAAAAACTAGAGAAGTCATAAGTAAACAGAACAAAGTACGAGGACCAACCCTTTTGTCCTGATGGACACTGGACAACATACAATACTCTGTATAAGTCCGCTGAGTTGAATAACTCAAAACCTGTGCATCGTAGGTTGAAAACTGTACTAATGGTTAAGAACTACTCCGCTATTCAATACTCCTTACCCAATCGTCAACTGATATAGGTAAATGTCACGGACATAATTTCTAAAAGTTATATTTCACATTGCACAAAGCTATCCACCACGACAAATCCGCAACATCACAGCACAATACAGAATATCAACGCGAATGTCACGTTCGCAAACCCATCTAAAAGAACTATAGCAATTAGACACGATTTACCACTCGAATGACATTGACGGTCGGAGATATAATGTAAGTACTGTAAACTAACAAGTTTAAAATTCCAATCGACAAAACTTCCCGAAGTGGGCCCCAAGTACAACTGCAGTACTCAAACAAAATCTGGGCCCAAACAAAATATTCCAGAAACCACAATTCCCTATGCAAGACACTACTGTAGAAAAATGGTTCACTGTTGCTCCAAAACGGCGGCAGAACCGCGGCCAAACCATGGCTTGTGCGGCGGTTCCGTGGCGCTCTGGAAGCTTCAGTCTACCAAATTTCTACAGTATTCTTAAAAAATCCTGCACGATTTTCTGAGATGCTCAAAATGATAAATATCGACAGAAACTTTGACATGAAAAATGCGGTTTTGGAAATTTCGTTCGATCGATCTTTTAAACACGTTAGAACAAGTTAGTAAATGTTAATGGCGTGGCTCTGATACCATGTAAGTCTACGGTAGCGCCCTGGCCGTCATTCTGACGCCAAACGCGGAACAAAAACTTTTATAACTGGCGCTATCGCATATTATAACCCGGACCTTGCCATTAACGCTAAACTAACAAACTGTAAAGAGGTAGAAAGGCTATACCGATCGATCCGATTCCTTCGGTCTTTAGCCATCATCCCACGCTCCTCACGGAAACTCCGATCTCCTGTCTCCTTGTCGAGGTCTCACCACGTCAACGGATCTTTATACGGGCTCCCGCCTCTTTACCGAGGCAACTCGAACATGAAGTATATCAATCGACATGTCCAAGATGAAGTAAAGAATGAGTAGAATACTTTGTCTCAAACACCCTAGGGTTCTCATCATATAAGAGGGTTAGGGTGGAGGTTGAAGAAGATGCTAAGGATTGGAAATTGTGAACTCAAGAAACTCTAGTGAGCAAAGAAAACTAAGCTCATAAACTTGTGTTATGTTCTTCTTCTCTTGTGAATAGATATATGAGGTTATATATTTAAAAACCAAAAGAAAATATCTTATAAAAAATATCTCCTCAAATATTCATTCCCAAAACAAAACTCATTAATTCTTTAATGACTCACTAGATGACTCATTACATGAGTCATTAGTGAATATTCTAGAATTAATGAGTTACAACCATGAGTCACAATTTCAAAAATCAATAATCATTTAAACCAAAATGATTAATCCAAAAAGAAATGCATCTTCTAAAATATTCTCGTAACGGATTACGAGAATACCCCTCACCTGTATATACATACCTGTATCCGTATTCCGACCGAATACGAATACGAGAGACTAAAATATTCCGACTCAATATAATACTTGGATCCAGCTTAAACCAAAGCCCACCAGTATTATCTGTCCAAAATATGACACGTGCTCAAGTGCACGTGCATTTTCGAACCTTGCCATAAAACCATACAGCCTCTACAACGTTTCGCCCGAACTTGGGAAACTATCTGTGGGGGACTCTAAAGACTCGTCAGTACCCTGGCAGTGGGTTTAACCACAAGCATGTCAGTGGCACTAGCTGTGCGTAACGGCTGCCCATGTACTGACCGAAAGGGAAGCCAATGAGCGAACTCATCCTGGAACCCTACTGAGCCTATCAGTGACAATATACGTACAGTCCGGTCAGTTCGTCTATGAGCATTGCATATCGGGCTTAGGGGGCTGGTTACGTCAGACCCCCAATAGAGCTATAAGTCGTGTCGGAGAGTAGCCCTGAACACCCTGAGAAACTACTGGAATGTCTACCAGTAATTCTCACCTGCCTTAGCCAAGGACTTGGTGTAATGGCTCTCCTAGACACAGCACGATCTCACCCCCAATACCGGGAGAGACGAATCCCCTACCGATCCGCTCACTTGCCTCCATGTGGCTCGGGACTGTACCCAACTAAAACCTGTTTGCACGACTCCTTTGAGCCGTGGTAGGGTAGTAATCAAAGCACAGTGGGAACTCATACGAGACAAATGACGATCTCAGGTTGATGAACTAACCTGTACACATGTCACCAGGGAACTGCTATCTGACGCTAGATATAAATACCAACTAGCAGGTTCCCGGCGAGTCCTGTCCGGTGTACTCATAACCCAATGAGCACCTGTATACATCTTAGGTGATCCAACCGACACCAATGGCTTGTGAGACCGGCCACCGCCCCTCATCGGTGTCTCGACTGTATACACTAGTCTACTCTGGTGTATCGATGCCCTGTCTCGAAACTCCTATGACTAGGGACCACTTTTAAGGATGTGCTTATAGACTACCTAACTCTCACGTATATGATCGCCATCATACTGTTGGTAGTCAAGCAGGATCCTAAGGTCTCTATCAACGTGTAATAGTGATCTTGTCACCTAAAGCTGTACACGACTGATAAAGGCAAACCAGATAGCATACTATCATCTTGAGTAAGACTGTCCTACCGGTATAGGACCTCCCTCAATCATTGCAATCACGTACCTGCGATCCAATAATTGACTTTGAGGGCACTACATCAAATAAGATAGCAGTTCCCTGGTGACATGTGTACATGTTAGTTCATCGACCTGAGATCGTCATTTGTCTCGTGTGAGTTCCCACTGTGCTTTGATTACTACCCTACCACGGCTCAAAGGAGTCGAGCAAACAGGTTTTAGTTGGGTACAGTCCCGAGCCACATGGAGGCAGTGAGCGGATCGGCAGGGGTTTCGTCTCTCCCAGTATTGGGGGTGAGATCCCGCTGTGTCTAGGAGAGCCATTACATGAAGTCCTTGGCTAAGGCAGGAGATTTACAGGTAGGTATTCCAGTAGTATCTCAGGGTGTTCTGGGCTACACTCCGACACGGCTTGTACCGCTTTTGGGGGTCTGACTTTTACCAAACCCCTAGGCCCGACATGCGATGCTCATAGACGAACGGACCGGACTGTACGGATATTGTCACTGACAGGCTTAGTAGGGTGTCAGGATGAGTTCGCTCATCGACCTTCCTTTCGGTCAATACCTGGTGGCCCGTTACGTACAGCTAGTACCACTGACGTGCCAGTGGTTAAATCCACAGCCGGTGTATTGACGAGTCTTTAGAGTCCCCCAAAGACAGTTTCTCAAGTTTCGGCCGAAACGTTGTAGAGGCCGTATGGATTTATAGCAAGGTTCGAACATACACGTGCACTTGTGCACGTGTCATGGTTCGAACGGATAATACTAGCGGGTTTTGGTTTAAGCCGGATCCTAGTATTATACTGTGTAGATTTTGTCTCATTGCATTTGTATTCGGTCGGAATACAAATGTGGGTATGTATATACAGTCGCGGGGTTATCCCGTAATTTGTTACGGGATTGCTCTTTGAAGTTGCCAGTTTGCATTCCGTTTCGTCTATTTTTCCTTCTTTCATTCATGGCTGATTTTTCCTTTGAAAGGGGGCTTATTTGCAAAGTGGAAATTAGCGATGGCAGGGGCTTTTTTGTGGTCACGCGGGCTGCAGGAGTTTCCATCAAGCTTCTTGATGTTTCTTGCATCATTGGCTCACTTGGTGCATTAATTGTTAAAGGATTGGAAAAGATATTGGTGTGACTACTTTTTCTTGTGATCACCCATTCTTTTTGCTTGTGTTCACCCCCTTTTCTCCTCCTCAATTATACTTCACTGGCCGAGCACTAAAAAATGGGGAGAACATTTTTGGTGTGAGGAGATTGGTTCATTTTGGTTGCAAAAGAAAGAGATTTATTCTTGCAAAAATCATTAGCTCATTTCCTCAAGCTCTTTTCCATTCACACTTCCTAAAGGCAACTTCGATTAACCCTTGAGGCAAAGTGTTCTACGTATATTCTATAGCAATCTTGGCCACGTTGGCTAGCAAACTTCGTGTCCGAGTTACCTCAGTTCAGAAGCGGAAGCCCGTAAAAAGACTCATTGATGTGGTGCCCTTCCGACGAGGAGACCGGAGATCGGAAATGCCGCAAGGAGCTAAAGATGGTGGCTAAAGACGGAAGGACACGGATCGATCGGTATAGCTTTTCTAACCCTCTTTAGATTGCTAGTTATAGCTTAATGGTTCGATCTGGGTTTATAGTATACGTTAGCGCCAGTTTCAAGTATATAAAAAAGTTTTGTTTCCGCATTTTGGCCTCGGATCGACGGCCGGGGCGCTACCGTATATTCACAAGGCCAAACACCCGCAACCATGTATCCAATTAAGTCACAACTACATGTCACATTGTAGTGTGTTTAAAGGACTTCTCGACTTAGGTCGTGGCTATATGTCACGTATAGCGCGCCTAAGTGTGGGGGTTGCGTTTGTTTGGTCTAGGTTCGTTTTAGGATGTTTGGCGAAGAGAAGCACAAGGGATTTTTCCGTCCCTCATACTAACCTTCCTTAGCCCCTAACAAGTATGGAAATTATTCATACATGAAAATGAAAAGAAAACAAAGCAAGAAAGAGGCAAAGAAAGAAAGGAAAAAAACGGTTTTACAAGCTAACTACTTGGGTCCTCACCTAAGCAAGGAACTCCGTCGAGTATCATGGCTTGAAAATAATACGGATAAGAAGGGAAGGAAAATAAAACAAGCAGAGAAATATCAACAACTACTTAAAAACAAGAAACAAAATTACACTTTAGGAATTAAAATTACAATACAAGAATTAAAAGATACAAGTTAAATAAACATCCTCATCTTCATTGATTTTCCACTCAAGAGCTCGCACTACACTTTAATGGAGAATAGATGAAGAGGAAGAAGAAGATACAAACTAACCTACACTAAAATCTAACTAAAAAGAAGCATCCTTTACTTGGCACAAAACTGAGCTATTTATAGGCAGAGACTGAAACCCTAGGGCTAAATTCTGAGCCCAAATACAATGACCAAAATAACCCCAAAGTTATGTCAGATGATGACACGAAACCGCGGCGGAACCGCCGCAAAAACCCACATTTAGCAGCGGTACCGCCGCGGTTTTGTGAAATTGGAGTCTCGTATTTTCTAGGATTCCTTGTGTTGCTATATTATGTTGTTCTACATGTCCCAAATTGCAAATTGCTTCCAAAATTTCTTCAGATCTACAATAGTCCAAAATAGCTTCACTTTTAATTCATTTGACCTAATCTCCCTCGAGCTCCGCGCACCCATTGAATCTTGTGCTGCCCCAATCGTACTCTGTGCTTGTCCGAGATATGAATGACCACTGTTCTTTGTCTTGTCTCTTGAACTGGTAAGCGGCACTGGACGGATACGGATGACCGGAACCCGGATTTTTTCTGTTGGCAACAGATGTTCTGGATTTTGGCGTAACTATGGAGATTTTGTATGATTCGCGTTATTTTGGACTAGGAACCTGTAACCTGTAAATATATAGTAAACACGGATCAAAAGCACCTGCCTATAAACAAACGAGCAGAAGATGGACGGTATTAAATGCAATATTCTGGTATGAACAATACCCCTAAACTTAACTTTTGCTCGTTCTGAGCAAAACCAATTATTCACAAAAAGTCCTAAGCTCACTTTCGCAGGGAACACGATTGCATTGAGCTCGTGCAATAAGCCATTAAACCTCTAAGTGTCCCTAGTAGGAGGAGTGTTGTCTCCTGAGGGTTTTCAACGGATACTACCCACAAAATCTTGTCAGGCTAGTTTCACAAGTTAACGTTGATTCTACTCCTACAGTTTAGCATCTAAGTTAGAAACTCTATCATCCTAAATTAAAAATATCCAACCCTTATGTTTCATACCTCTTATTTATTCAACCCCAGATCTTATACCTTTTACAGTTTAGAAAGATCTCGGTATCTCTTGAGTTTTCCTTCTAAAGTGTAGTCTCCAATCCGGAATTTTTATCAATTTTACGGAAAACATAAGTCTTATTCTTTATTCCTATCTTTCCTCCAAGCATCGATCATATACTCCTATGTGTGTGTAAAATTTCATCCCTACACTCAAGAATTCAATTCAAGCTACCCTTGCCTTAATACCTAATACTACTTCTTTACGTTTATGATGGACGGATTTGCTCACACACCTTTCAATCGACTGTTAATACTTCTTGAGGCACTAACCAGCCAATTACTGAATGTGTGAGCTTAAAGCGTAAATAGCAATTTCCAGGTCTTGTACTTTATTCTTTTTTTTTCTTTTTCTTTTTCTTTTTCTTTTTCTTTTCAAGACCGGATATATTTTTCAATTTTGGTGGTTAGCTTTAAATTCCGTTTTTTTTCTTTCATACTAGGTTTTTGGGTAAGAGTATTTCTAGATATTCTCTACTATCCTAAGTTTCAATTTGCGTGTATGTGGAGTTTGTAGGGTATATACTTTCTAAATTTGGACTTAAGAATAGAAACTATTTTTCGGACTTATCCTTCAATAAAGCTTTCAATACTTTCCCTTCATCTCGACTTAACTCAAGAACTGAACTCAAGATTGCCTATTTCAAAAAAAAATTGCAAGGACATATAATTACCAAGATTAAACAGAAGGAGGGTTATTTTTAGGGTTTTCAATTGCTAAGCCTAAGATTTAGTTATTTCTAACGTATCAACTAAATTTTCGGAATAAAAATCTAACTTACCCTATTAGCTAACTTGACAACAAAGTTTTTATATTTTTTGGGAAATTTTTTCGATTTTTGTGGGTTTTAAATAAGTATGCATATGCAAAATATACACATGAATGCAAAGGTAGAAAGTTTACCGAGTACAACCCCAAACTTAAACTTGACAGTGCCCTCACTGTCAGGCTACACCAAGAGGGTCAAAATTATCGGCGCTCCCTTTTTTTCTTTACAAAAAAAGCAAACTAAAAATATATACACAAAAAGGCCCCCCCAAACTAAAGTGAAACAGTGTTGCCACTGTTTAAGCGTTAAAGTTCAGAGTTAGGGGGAAAGAACGGTATCAATCTATACAAGGTCTTACATAGGCCAAAAGTGAGCACCAACCTTTCAAAAATTCTATCGTTAAAATGTGCAGGTTATTGAAAGAATGCGGAGAGAAAAGAAATGGAGAATACGTGAGACCGTATGCGGATAGAAGTGGGATACAGTCTCGGTATATGAGGAGAAGAATGGCGGAAGGGAGAAAGAAATGGAGTACGAATTTGAGGGTAAAAATGGAGTGAATAAATTAGTACAATCTGTAATGACCGATGTTTAAAAAGCGATTGTACTAATCTATTAACCCGTCGAAAAATGGGGTCAAATCCCTCAAGGTTCGTGAGAAAACATGGGTAGAGCGAACTTGGTGAACCAGACATAAGAAAAGAAGGTGATACGGTGGCTTGCGAAGTGGGAATGATGGAAAGGATGGAGGGAAGTGATTGAGGACTGGTATCGGTTAAAGGTTCAGGAGGGTGTACACAGTCAATGAAAGGGACATGATGAATAGGAAATCCGACTCATCTAATAAAACGGGTTCGTCCTCAATTCTATCCTCAAGTCTCTCCTCAAAATTTGGCTCATCCATGCATTTATCATCATCAAAATCTAGACGCATATGGAGTTCGGGAAAAACGGTTAATGACTCAGGATGATGTCCACACGGAAGTGAAAGGACATGATGAATTGGTGAGAAAAACTCATCCAAAACTGTGGGTTCATCATCCAAAATATTCCCAGCATCAATATCTTCAATCAAGTGAAAATCAAATTTCTCAGACACCTCTATTTCAATCAATTCAGGTTCTAGAGTGGAGGTGTAGAGATCAAAAGGATTGGAATTGGTTTCACTTGAAATGGACCCTTCACAATTTGGTAAATCAAACACTACAAAGTTGCACAACTCATCAAACATTCTATCATCAATTGGTGATTCATGTGGGACACTCGATAGACTTTCAAAACCGGAGTTATGGAATTCAATTTGTAACGGGTAGGTTTGATTTGGAAGGGTGTACTGCTCACCCTCATCACTCAAATTCGCAAACTGTCCAATCGCCTCATCATACATTGGAAAATGCGGAGCTAGTTGGAAACTAGTTGTCGGTTCGTTAGGTTGTATGAGGGCGGCTATGGACGTATTCAAATCCATCATCTGTAAGTCCGTGTTGCCCACCCCGGTGCTTACGGGGAGGCGGAAAACATAATAAAAATCGGATTTTTAATAACTTAGGCAACATGGACTATGCTTGTGAGGATCTTTGCTAAACTTAAACTAGCTAACCCTAACTACAAAGTAGCTAAGTGATGAAAGGTTATACCTTTGGTCTTTAGTCCTTCTCTCCTTGCTCCTAGGTATGGTAGAAAAGGATCACCTTGCTTGTCTTCTCCCGTCAAAGAAGGATCCACCCGAAAGCCACCACCTTTAGCTTCAACTCCAAGCTAGGAGTAACTAGAGTGCAAGAAATGCTAAGACTTGAACCCTAGAAGTGAGTAGAGAAGATCAAGAGAGGGTTTTTCTCAAGCTTTTTGTTTCTCAACACATGAGAGGGAGAGAGCTTGAGGGAGAGGATGAACAAGAGAGAGAAAAGAAATGAGAGGATGAGAAAATAGTGAGCCATTCTCACTAATATGTGTGAGTTATTTTAATTAATTAATTAGCAAGAAAATTGTCATGGTTTAATCAAGAGGTGACCATTATCATTTCATTATTAATGCAAATTGCAAGAATCAAAGAGCATCTTCCAAATGAAATGATCATGGTCAA
The DNA here is from genome assembly GCA_030015575.1 of Agapanthus africanus. Taxonomy (NCBI): domain Eukaryota; kingdom Viridiplantae; phylum Streptophyta; class Magnoliopsida; order Asparagales; family Amaryllidaceae; genus Agapanthus; species Agapanthus africanus. The sequence continues at coordinate 363,289,751 of CM057341.1, read as the reverse complement.
ATTGTCAACTTGGTCAACAAGTCAACAAAGTCAAAGTGTCAACAACAACAACCATGCACAATAATTAAGCTAATTATTAATTAACAATAATACACACAAAAACAATAGGGTTAATAAAATGACAATAGTCATTAACCCTAAACAAGGTCCTCTCCCTCAATCTCAAGCAACCGTGCATACGCACCCGCATTCGTGATCCGAGGAACACGAACACAATGAGAAAAACCAATCTCAAATCATATACTAGGATCTGGCTTAAACCAAAGCCCGCTAGTATAAACTGTCCGGACAGCAAACGTGCACAAGTGCGCGGATGCGAACGAACCCTGTCGCAAAACCATGCGACCTCTACTCATTTTGCCTAAAGGCGAATAGCTCTCTGTGTGGGACTCTAAAGACTCGACACTACGCTGGCAGTGGGTTTAACCACAGACCGCAAGCGGCACTAGCTGTACGTAACGGTCCCCAGGTAGATGTCGATAAGAAGACTGACGAGGTGAACCCCATCTGCACTCCTACTGAGCCTGTATGTGACAGTCTCCGTACAGTCCGGTCTGTTCGTCTGATACATCGCATGGCGGGCCTAGGGGGGCGGTGAACGTCAGTCCCCTAATAGCGGTACAAGTCGTGTCGGAGTGTAGCCCAGAACACCCTGAGATAACACTGGAAACCTACCAGTATATCTCGCTTGCCCTGGCCAGGGACTACTCGTGTAATGGCTCTCCTAGACACAGCGCGATGTCAACCCCCAATACCGGGAGAGACGAATCCTGTCTAACCGTCACTGCCTCCAAGTGCTTCGGGACTGCACCCAAAAACTACCTGTTTGCACAGCTCCTTTGAGCCGTGGTAGGGTAGTAATCAAAGTGCAGTGGGAACACACTCGAGGCGAAGTGACAGTGTCAAGTCAGCGGACTAAGCTGTACTCATGTCACCTGGGAACTGATAACTGACGATAGGTATATTACCAACCAACAGTTCCCGACGAGTCCTGTCCAGTGTACTCGTAACCTAACGAGCACCCGCATACTATCCCAAGTACGACGTACTAACGGCTGTGGGACAGACCGTCTCCCACACTGGGATGAGAAGCGCATACGCTAGTCTACTCCGGAGTATCGATGCCCTGTCTCGATAGTCCAACGACCAGGGACCTGTATAAGGATGTGCTTATAGATTACCCAGCTCCCACGAGTGCGAGCGCCATCACAACGCTGGTAATCAAGCAAAGATCCTAAGGGCTCTACTAATATGTATACCCGCAATATGCTAAAAGAAACACATGCACATATTAAAGCAGAGACAAACCAAGTAGCATACTACCATTTCGAGCAAGATTGTATATACAACTGTGAATATCCCAAGCTTCCATTAAGTAATATACAAACCAGTATGATACAGTAATGGCCTCTAGGGCATATACACTAACAATCTCCCACTTGCACTAAGGCCATGTACTGGCGTATCGAAGACCTATCATCTCGATCAGCCGCTCGAACTGAGTCTGGGGTAGGGCCTTGGTGAGTGGATCTGCAGTGTTGTTCTCCGTATTAACTCTCTTTACCTCGATGTCCTGGCGATCTATGATCTCCCTGATCAGGTGGTACCGCCTCAAAATGTGCCTGGACTTCTGATGGGACCTGGGTTCCTTCGCTAAAGCTATAGCTCCGTTGTTGTCGCAATACAGCGGTATTGGATCAACAATGGTAGGAACCACCTGAAGCTCCGTGAGGAACTTCTTCATCCAGACAGCTTCCTTTGCGGCATCGCAAGCAGCTATGTACTCCGCTTCCATTGTTGAGTCTGCAACGGTCTCCTGCTTGGAACTCTTCCAGCAAACCGCCCCTCCATTGAGGGTAAAGACATAACCCGACATGGACTTGGAGTCATCCTTGTCACTCTGGAAGCTGGAGTCAGCAAAGGCCTCGAGCTGGAGGTCTTTTCCGCCATACACCAAGAACATCTCCTTAGTCCTTCTCAGGTACTTGAGAATGTTCTTTACCGCTATCCAGTGTTTCTCCCCTGGGTTTGACTGATACCGGCTTACAACGCTCAATGCGTACGCTACATCTGGTCTGGTACACAACATCGCATACATTATAGAGCCTACCGCAGAAGCGTAGGGTATAATAGACATGCGATCCCTTTCCAAATCAGTCTTGGGAGACATCTCTTTGGAGAGGGTGATCCCGTGACAAGCCGGTAGATTACCGCGCTTGGAATCTTCCATACTGAACCTTTTCAGTATGGTGTCAATGTACCTTGACTGTGAAAGTCCCAACATCCTCTTAGATCTATCACGATAGATCTGGATCCCCAGAATGTAGTTGGCATCACCCAGGTCCTTCATGGAGAACCTCTGCGACAAGAATCCTTTGACTGACTGTAGCATAGGAATATCATTTCCTATTAGGAGAATGTCATCCACGTACAAGACGAGGAATACCACAGTTCTCCCTACAATCTTACTGTAAATGCATGGTTCATCTGGGTTTTTGATAAAGTCGAATTCTTTGACAGTATCATCAAAGCAGATGTTCCAACTCCGCGATGCCTGCTTAAGTCCATAGATGGACTTCAGCAACTTGCACACTCTACCGCTGCTCCCACTCTGATTGAATCCCTCCGGCTGATCCATATAGACGCACTCTTCCAAATTTCCATTTAGGAAAGCCGTCTTTACGTCCATCTGCCAGATTTCATAATCGTGGAAGGCAGCAATGGCAAGTAGGATCCGAATGGATTTCAGCATAGCCACTGGAGAAAAGGTCTCGTCATAGTCCAAACCAGGTCTTTGACGAAAACCCTTTGCTACAAGTCTAGCTTTATAGGTCTCAACCTGCCCATCTACACCAATCTTCTTTCTGAAGATCCATTTGCAGCCTACGGGTTTTACCCCTTCTGGTGCAAAGTCCAAAGTCCAAACTTTGTTGGTGTACATGGACTCCATCTCGGCCCGCATTGCATCTAGCCATTTTACCGAGTCGCCGCTCTGGATGGCTTGCTGGAAGCTAGTAGGCTCACCATAATCCATGGTGCAATCCTCTCTATCCCCGTCTATGAGAAAACCGTAGTATCTCTCGGGCGGATGAGACTGCCTACTACTTCTGCGGAGTGGCGCTGGGATATCCGGTTCTCTTGAAACTTCTGGTTCTTCCAAGCTTTCAGTAATAGCTTGTGGTTCTGGAATTTCTTCCAGTTCTATTGCGCTCCCACTTATCTGATTTTCTAAAAATTCAGTTTCCAAGAAGTGGGCATGCTGAGAAACAAAAACCTTTTGTTCCTCTGCGGAATAGAAAAGATACCCCCTGGAGTTCTTCGGGTATCCCACAAACTTACACAGTACTGAACGTGCCTCGAGCTTGTCCGCATGCTGCTTTTTTACAAAAGCTGGACATCCCCATGTCTTAAGGTACTTGAGACAGGGTTTCTTCCCACTCCACATCTGATATGGGGTGGTAGGCACAGTCTTGGTTGGAGCCTTGTTCAAGAGATATGCAGCTGTTTCTAGTGCATAACTCCAGAAGGATCGCGGCAACTCAGCCTTACTCATCATGGAACGAACCATATCCAATAGGGTTCGATTCCTCCTTTCCGATACACCATTGTGTTGTGGTGTGTATGGGGGAGTAAGTTGAGAGAGAATTCCATTCTCTTTTAAGAAGCCCAGAAACTCGGCACTTAAGTATTCTCCTCCTCGATCCGACCTTAGGATCTTGATACTTTTGCCTGTTTGTTTTTCAACTTCATTCTTGTATTCTTGAAATTTCTCAAAGGCCTCGGATTTGTGCTTCATCAAGAAGACATGCCCATACCTAGAGAAATCATCGGTGAAAGTAATGAAGTATGAATAACCACTTCGTGCATGTGTAGACATTGGACCACACACATCACTGTGTATGAGTCCCAAGAGCTCGCTTGCTCTTTCTCCGTGTCCAGTGAACGGAGTCTTTGTCATCTTTCCCATGAGACAAGATTCACAAGTGGCATAAGACTGATACTCAAACGGATTCAAGTATCCCTCTTTATGTAACTTTGTTAACCGTGTCTCATTAATGTGACCCAGTCTACAATGCCATAAGAAAGCCTGATTTGTTTCCGGAGACTTTCTTTTAAGTGTGTTCTGGACACTGAAGATCTGAGCTTGATTCAGTACGTATATACCGTTCTGTAATGCACCTGACCCAATCAGAACTTGATTTAGGTGGATGTTAACTACATCGCTTACAAAAGTAAAATCATATCCTTCCTTAGAAATTAAGGATACAGATATGATATTACATGTCGCACCTGGTACATAAAAACAGTTACGCAGAATCAATATCTGCCCAGTTGTCAGTCCTAGATGATATTCCCCTACGGATTCAGCATACATGCTCATTCCGTTAGCAACCCTGAGAGTCATATCACCTTTCCTGATAACCCTACGGTTTCTCAAAGCCTGTAATGAATTACAGATATGAGATCCTGATCCGGTATCCAATACCCAGGAAGTAGGGTTAACTGACATACAGTTCTCAATCACAAACACACCCGAAGCCGAAGCCACAACATGCTTCGAATTCTGGCTACTGGCTTTACAAGCCCTGCAATCCTTCTGTCCATGTTCATTCCCGTAACAATAGGAACATCCTTCTTTTACTACATCTGTTCCTGAAACTTCTGCCCTTCCCTTTCTTTCTACTTCCCTAGTTTCCTTTAGGGTAGTAGACAGAGACTGTTGAACTGAGTCAGCATCTGACCTGTTCTTCAACGTGGTCTTCAGGTCCGAGAGCTCAATAGAGCTGGTCTCTGTAAGGACGTTGCCCCCTACAGATGACCCGATAGCCAACCTCGCTGGAAGCAATTCGTTCGAGGTCTCATATCTTGCGATACGAGATTGCTCTCCATATAAAACTTTGTTATGGAGGAAGATAGAAGCTAAGTCCATCTTCTCGTGCTGCCTCTGGTATATACCATCAACTGAGGCTAACACGAGGCACTTGGCTTTCGCACAGACTTTTTCCGATGTCCTACGAATATCAATATTCGTGACAGGGGAAACTGGACCTGAGACGGCAGGGGTTGGATCAGTTAAGAGGTGTCCCAGCTTGTCCTGGGCAATGGACATCTGGACAGACCTTTGCCAGTCAAAACAGTTAGATTCAGTCATCTTATTATCTAGATGTAACCTAGGTGTGGTCACTGGGTCGCTGCAATTAAGAGAGAGAGAGAAGAAAACACTTAGCATGACGCTCTTGCAAGTTTAGAGTGGTTTTTAGTTTGTCTAAACTGGATGGCTCCCACTGTCTCTCGAATCCCTTCTCAAACCATAAAGAAAAGGATTAGCCGGGATCATTCTCACCGTACAATACTTGCTTAACCGTTCAGCCAGGCCAGTGTCGGTACTTCGAGGGAGGTTTTCCAACGCTTTCGCGAAGTTCCTTAATTAAGTAACCTCTTTTCCCTGTGGGCGTAGCCCCGCTAACACCTTTCTAGGCACCTACTAGGTTTATAGCATTGATCGTTAAGTGAGAGTTTTCCCGAGGAGTAGCATATACTCACAGTAGGATCGGGATCCAAATATCATCGCGTGATAAAACCGAAGGAATCCTACCAGAATCATCACACTCCAAATGGTATGCATCGCTAGCAAGTTTCAGTACTTATGAAACTCCCGATGTGGATTTTTGCCCCATGCTCTTATGACCTTGACGAAGGTCAACAAATCATAAGTCACATGTCAAGTTCTACCCGTCATTATCCAGGTTAATTTGAACCCACCCGTACATACCCTTGACGAAGGTCAACAAGGTAGTACGACTGTCCCAAACCAACGCATCTATCTATGCTACATATGAACACCCAATAGCTACCAATCACTATGCCTTGACGAAGGTCAACAAACATAGCTTGAATACTATTGAATATTCATACGAAACGACGGAGGGCTACGGATGGTTTTGGCGAAACCGTGAACGTAGTGAACTTGATCTAATCGATGGAACGAGATAGCTTTTAAAAGGAGTGGTTCAAGCTCCGCGTTTAAAAGTTTAGTTTTTGAAAAAGAACCGAGTGGTTTTCAAAGTGTTCCAATCGACTTTTACTTGGTTTATTTCTTGCATTAGTTCTTTTAATGCGTCCCATCATTTAAGCCTACCATTGCAGAAAACAACCAAAATATGACGTACGCTTATGCCATTCGCATTCGCCACGGGGCCCCGTCATCACCCGTTAGGTTACTTAACTAACGACAGAGCGGGGGCTGGGCTAGCGCGGCTGTAAAACATAAGCAACGCCTAAATAGTTATTATATATAAATATATAGCAATGATAGACATTACAGATCACAGATGAATACATTGGATATACTAGGAATCCGCAATGCGTTCGAGCCTGCAACGCAAAGCGGATTACACGGTCGCGGTGAATAGCCAATACCCCACCCAAGACCCCTACGGGTGCGGCAAACTACCCGCCAAGCACCCGAAGCGAAGCAACCTCCCTCACCACCGTGAGTAGGCCACTCGGCACTTCGAGATACCCGGTAGTTTGTGCACCCCCTCCATGGGTCTATCCTAGGAGCAAAAACAGTAAAAAGAATTATACAATGACGGCTACAACCCCGACCCGGTTGTGCGGCCATACAAAGAATATTATTACATCAATTTACATGTTACAAATGAATGAAAGAAAAACAACGCTCATCTCACATCCAACCCGGCTATTCACCCGCGACAATCCAATCCATTCATATCCACAAGCCAATAACAATCACAGATCATGTATAACCCCGACTAATCGTCTTATAGCGATTAGCCGACGTTCAATACATGCAAGCATTACAGATATAACCGATGTAGTTAAAGTGTAGTGAAGTTCCGAAAAATACGGATTTATAGGCCCCCAAAAGTAAATTTTAGTTCTGGAAAATCTGGGCATATATTATATATCCTAAAAATCCCAAAATCAACACATACAGACACTGCACGAAAAACGATGCAGAGAAGACATCAAACCGCGGCGGTTCCGCGGCACGAGCCTACCTCGTGCGGCGGAAGCGCGGTGGTTTGAACGAATCTCTGTGTCGTTTTTCATGAGTGTTCATAAAAAACCCTGAGATGAATTTACAAATATAAAGTTTTCTATTTTGAGCAGAAAAAATTTCAACAGAAACTAGGGTTTTTCAAAAGTTCGGTTTTTGGATTTTCGGTTTCGAAACTTCGTTACACTTCACTACTTAGCTAGTTTGAGTTTAGTTAGGCTCTGATACCACTGTAAGTCCGTGTTGCCCACCCCGGTGCTTACGGGGAGGCGGAAAACATAATAAAAATCGGATTTTTAATGACTTAGGCAACATGGACTATGCTTGTGAGGATCTTTGCTAAACTTAAACTAGCTAACCCTAACTACAAAGTAGCTAAGTGATGAAAGGTTATACCTTTGGTCTTTAGTCCTTCTCTCCTTGCTCCTAGGTATGGTAGAAAAGGATCACCTTGCTTGTCTTCTCCCGTCAAAGAAGGATCCACCCGAAAGCCACCACCTTTAGCTTCAACTCCAAGCTAGGAGTAACTAGAGTGCAAGAAATGCTAAGACTTGAACCCTAGAAGTGAGTAGAGAAGATCAAGAGAGGATTTTTCTCAAGCTTTTTGTTTCTCAACACATGAGAGGGAGAGAGCTTGAGGGAGAGGATGAACAAGAGAGAGAAAAGAAATGAGAGGATGAGAAAATAGTGAGCCATTCTCACTAATATGTGTGAGTTATTTTAATTAATTAATTAGCAAGAAAATTGTCATGGTTTAATCAAGAGGTGACCATTATCATTTCATTATTAATGCAAATTGCAAGAATCAAAGAGCATCTTCCAAATGAAATGATCATGGTCAAATTGTCAACTTGGTCAACAAGTCAACAAAGTCAAAGTGTCAACAACAACAACCATGCACAATAATTAAGCTAATTATTAATTAACAATAATACACACAAAAACAATAGGGTTAATAAAATGACAATAGTCATTAACCCTAAACAAGGTCCTCTCCCTCAATCTCAAGCAACCGTGCATACGCACCCGCATTCGTGATCCGAGGAACACGAACACAATGAGAAAAACCAATCTCAAATCATATACTAGGATCTGGCTTAAACCAAAGCCCGCTAGTATAAACTGTCCGGACAGCAAACGTGCACAAGTGCGCGGATGCGAACGAACCCTGTCGCAAAACCATGCGACCTCTACTCATTTTGCCTAAAGGCGAATAGCTCTCTGTGTGGGACTCTAAAGACTCGACACTACGCTGGCAGTGGGTTTAACCACAGACCGCAAGCGGCACTAGCTGTACGTAACGGTCCCCAGGTAGATGTCGATAAGAAGACTGACGAGGTGAACCCCATCTGCACTCCTACTGAGCCTGTATGTGACAGTCTCCGTACAGTCCGGTCTGTTCGTCTGATACATCGCATGGCGGGCCTAGGGGGGCGGTGAACGTCAGTCCCCTAATAGCGGTACAAGTCGTGTCGGAGTGTAGCCCAGAACACCCTGAGATAACACTGGAAACCTACCAGTATATCTCGCTTGCCCTGGCCAGGGACTACTCGTGTAATGGCTCTCCTAGACACAGCGCGATGTCAACCCCCAATACCGGGAGAGACGAATCCTGTCTAACCGTCACTGCCTCCAAGTGCTTCGGGACTGCACCCAAAAACTACCTGTTTGCACAGCTCCTTTGAGCCGTGGTAGGGTAGTAATCAAAGTGCAGTGGGAACACACTCGAGGCGAAGTGACAGTGTCAAGTCAGCGGACTAAGCTGTACTCATGTCACCTGGGAACTGATAACTGACGATAGGTATATTACCAACCAACAGTTCCCGACGAGTCCTGTCCAGTGTACTCGTAACCTAACGAGCACCCGCATACTATCCCAAGTACGACGTACTAACGGCTGTGGGACAGACCGTCTCCCACACTGGGATGAGAAGCGCATACGCTAGTCTACTCCGGAGTATCGATGCCCTGTCTCGATAGTCCAACGACCAGGGACCTGTATAAGGATGTGCTTATAGATTACCCAGCTCCCACGAGTGCGAGCGCCATCACAACGCTGGTAATCAAGCAAAGATCCTAAGGGCTCTACTAATATGTATACCCGCAATATGCTAAAAGAAACACATGCACATATTAAAGCAGAGACAAACCAAGTAGCATACTACCATTTCGAGCAAGATTGTATATACAACTGTGAATATCCCAAGCTTCCATTAAGTAATATACAAACCAGTATGATACAGTAATGGCCTCTAGGGCATATACACTAACATCATCTGTTAGCATAACGCTAACCGAAATTCTTCCAACGACTGTTCTAGACTATACATGGGTTGTGAGGGGGTTTCAGTGGAAGATTCAAAGTTGTTTGGATACGTGAAACTCCCAAATGGCTGTTCAGAAGCAATGTCTAAAGAAGGTGTAAAATTCGGGTAGGATTGACAGGAATCGAACGGTTAGACAGGAGTAGGATCAACATTCTGATAAGAAGGTGATTGGAATCATTGATCAAAAGAATTCAAAGTGGTGAAAGGAGTGAAAGATCGGCTACGAGATTGTTCAATTCGGTCGGCAATGGACATGGGTTTCGGAGTCGCAACAGGACTCTCAGATGGGGTATCAATATAAGAAGGTAGGGGAGGTTGAAATAGTTGATATGAAGTGGATTGCAGAGTCCAATTTTTGTCTTAGACGCGTCTATCCGATCTCTCAATGAAGTTTTAGGCATGGATGGATCGTTCAAAGTTCGGCCAAACCAAGAACCGTAAGAAGAAATGTCTGGTTGTGGATACCAAAGTTCAGCAAGAGTTGGTCGTTTTGGGATACCCATGTTATGAAAAGAGTGGAGGGTAGAAAGTGGTTGAATTTTTATAAATTTTTGAATTTTGAATTTTTTTGTGCAGTTTTTCGAAATTGTTTGTTGGTTTTTGAAAGAATACGGAATTATGGGACGAAACTTTACATAAGCACAATCACAATCACAATATCCGCAAACAATACTTAGAGCTAGGGTCGTTAAAGTCCAACTAGACCGCTCCTAGACTTCCAAGTGACATATTGCAAGATAACCCTCGAATCGCCTCTTCACTGCCAATTGTGGCCAGGTAAGCACAAGTGAAGGAAGGAGAGTTCCGCTCATGAATCACCGTGAGACAAGCCTTTTAAAATTACCCCCTCACTTGTCTAGCCGAGGCACCACAAAGTCAAGTTTAGATAAACGACCAATTCCCCACAACCTTCACTTGTCCTAAATGAGCGCCACAAGTCCTTATAGGTTTGGTCTAGATATTTTTTAACTCAAGGTAATGCGTATGCCTTTTGTGATTTGTGGGGTCTTACGAAGGGTGATGAAATCCTCACTTAATCTTAATTGGTGTTATAGCCCCTTAATGTCCATATTATTATATGCAAAGCGTTAAACAAACAAAATCTAAAATAACAAAAAAAATATTTGGCGGCGGAGCAATCTGTGCAAAGAAACCTGCAGAAAATACAATTCAGTGGAGTCACGAGGGGATTAGAGTAAAGACAAGGGGTGTAAAAAATTGGGCTCTGAAGCCACAATAGGACTGCGGAACCGCCCCGAAATCCACACTTTGACCGCGGTTCCGCGGTCAAATTGTTGAGTCGGGGCTTGATCTTTTGGTCATGCACTCCCCTTGTTTCGTACACTAGAATAAAAACCTCTATCTCTTGATTCCATTACTGTACTTGCTTTAGATAGCCTGCACACTTGCACAAAAAAAATATCAAAAATAACAAAATGGTTTTTTTATTATATTTATTTTATTATGTATGTACAAAAAAAATATTAACTCGAATAACAAGAAAGAAAATATGTTACCGTCTCCCCGGTAACGGCGCCATTTGATTGGAGTAGAAACGCGATACGCTTTTATGATATGCGTTCTACTCAGTTCTCTACTTACCGCAATCAAGACGGTGTCACTTTGCAGCTAGCCGGTTGAGCATGGGTCGATCCACAGGGAGATGGTAGTATGTCCGTTCATCTTTTAGACGAGTCAATGAAGAATGTATATGTGTGTTCAATTCTATCCTAAGTGTTTGTATGTATTTTCAAGTAAGCTTGTTAGGGTTAAGGTTGGTTAGTAGAGTTATGATTAGCCTTGTACTTTTCCTTTGCCATTCTTAAAATGATGTTGGGATAATCGAAAGTAGAGGGGATTAGGAGGATATAGGAATGGGATTTGCGAGTTTAAGCAAGCTTTCCAACGCTAAATCCATTCCCAGTGCCCTTTGTCCTTCCGCTACGTGCGCTTATTTCCAACCCTAGGCCAAACACCTGCAACCATGTATCCAATTAAGTCACAACTATATGTCACGTTGTAGTGCGTATAAAGGACTTCTCGACTTAGGTCGCGACTATATGTCACGTATAGCGCACCTAAGTGAGGGGGTTGCGTTTGTTTGGTCTAGGTTCGTTTTAGGATATTTGGCGAAGAGAAGCACAAGGGATTTTTCCGTCCCTCATACTAACCTTCTTTAGACCCTAACAAGTATGGAAATTATTCATACATGGAAATGAAAAGAAAACAAAGCAAGAAAGAAGCAAAGAAAGAAAAGAAAAAAACGGTTTTACAAGCTAACTACTTGGGTCCTCACCTAAGCAAGGAACTCCGTCGAGTATCATGGCTTGAAAATAATACGGATAAGAAGGGAAGGAAAATAAAACAAGCAAAAAAATATCAAAAACTACTTAACAACAAGAAACAAAATTACACTTAGGAATTAAAATTATAATACAAGAATTAAAAGATACAAGTTAAATAAAAACCCTCATCTTCATTGATTTTCCACTCAAGAGCTCTCACTACACTTTAATGGAGAATAGATGAAGAGGAAGAAGAAGATATAAACTAACCTACACTAAAATCTAACTAAAAATAAGCATCCTTTAATTGGCACAAAACTGGGCTATTTATAGGCAGAGACTGGAACCCTAGGGCTAAATTCTGAGCCCAAATACAATGACCAAAATAACCCCAAAGTTATGTCAGATGATGACACGAAACCGCGGCGGAACTGCCGCAAAAACCCACATTTGGCGCCGGTACCGCCGCGGTTTTGTGGAATTGGAGTCTCGTATTTTCTGGGATTCCTTTCGTTGCTATCTTATGTTGTTCTACATGTCCCAGATTGCAAATTGCTTCCAAAATTTCTTCATATCTGCAATGGTCCAAAATAGCTTCACTTTTAATTCATTTTACCTTATCTCCCTCGAGCTCCGCGCACCCATTGAATCTTGTGCTGCCCCTCTCATGCTCTGTGCTTGTCCGAGACACGAATGAACACTGTTCTTTGTTTTGTCTCTTGAACTGGTAAGCGCTACTGGACGGATACGGATGACCGGAACCCAGATTTTATCTGTTGGCAATAGATGTTTTGGATTTTGGCGTAACTGTGGAAATTTTGTATGATTTGCGTTATTTTGGACTAGAAACCTGTAACCTGTAAATATGTAGCAAACACGGATCAAAAGCACCTGCCTATAAACAAACGATCAGAAGAATGGGCGGTATTAAATGCAATACTCTGGTATGAACAGCGTGTCATCCACGCTAAGGCATGAGGATGAGCTCGCCACCATCCGGACTTGTTTCCACATTCCTCCTAGATACTCGCTTCGTCTGGCCGAGGAGGGGGAGAGGGAAGACCAGGTACGGGGCAAGGAGATTGCCTTGTACCTGGAAGCCTTTTAGGCCGGGATGTTCCTGCCCTTCTCCCCTGAGGTGAGTGCAGCGTTGAATTGTTTTGGGTTAGCCCCGGGCCAGTTAGTGCTGAATTCTTGGAGGATTCTCCCTGGGTTCCTGGTTCGGTCGAAATTGCGTCTAATCCCTTTCACCCGGAGCCTTCTCGTTTCTTCTCTTTGCTACAAAAATCACCCCGGTGCTCGCAGGGGCGAGCCGAGCTGGGTGTACATCTCTTCTAGAAAACAACGGAGGAATGCTGCCTGGTCGGGGGTTGTCGTAGTACCTTCTTCCATTTACGAATGGAAGAAGAAGTTTTTGTTTGTTGGGCCGTCCGAGGGTGAGGATTGGCCTGTACCCATCCAGTGGTACGGAGCCAGCTGCCCACGGGTGAGTCGGTTGAATCATCCTGATGCGATGGCGGTGTCAGAGTGGGAGTCCCTCCCCCGGGCTGACGTGCTGCTGTCTGAGCGGGGCCTCAGTTAGGTCAGGCTCAGCCCTGCCCAGTTCGCGGTTAAGTTAGGAGTTTTCAGGCGACCTGCTTAGACTTGTGCATTCTCTAAATTTTCTGGCATTGCTGACTCCTGTGTATTTTCGTCTTGTGCAGAACCCATGGACCTAGGCAAATTTCGATCAGCCCTAGTTGAACAGAAGAAGGGGAAGAAGGCCGGAGGCGCCGGCCCTTCTCGCCCGTCGTCGGCTCCAGCTCCACCGGCAACCGCTCCATCCTGGCATTCAAGCGCGCCCCGGGCCCGGGAGTCCAGCCAACCGCAGAGCCGGAAACGTGTTAGGGAGCGAGAGCCCCGGGCTCCGAAGGTGGGGTTGAGACTGGTTCCCCAGCGTCGCTCTTCAAGAGGTTTCATAGGACGGCGCCCCGTTCCCCGGCTTCCTCGATCCTCATGGACGATGGGGAGCTTCGCTTCGAGGTGCCCTCGGGGCTTTCCGTCGCTAACAGTCTGCTCTCGGAGATGGAAAGGTTGGCCGGGGGCAGAATCCCTCGGGGGACCTTCCAGGCCCAAATGGCGGCCATAGCTCAAGAGGCCGTGCAGGTTAGCGTTCGCACCCCACTTGGTTCTTCATGTAGGGTTCCTAGGCACTCTAATGGAGTCTCACAAGTGATCAAACATGCACAAATCAAAAATTCCTTGTGCCTACAAACCCTAATATGGATCGTTAACGAGATGTATAGGCGAAGCAAGCATGTAATCGAATTAAATGCTAAGGGAAAGTGACTACAACCTTTGTAGATCTGGTCCACCACTTCCTAAGCTCCACGATGATCTCCCTCCGCTGTCCAAATCGAACCCTTGACTCTAGCATTGGCATCATCGAAGAATGGGCGGGCTTGATCGTCGGTTCGATGCCGAAGATGATCTACGTCGAGGCATCACAAGAACAAGCTCCAACTTCACCAAGCCTTGAAAACTTATGAAGGAAACACCCTATACAACTTGGCAAGAGGTAGAGGATGAAGAAATAGGAAGTGGGTAGACTTTAGATTTGGATTTCTCACTCATTTTGGCTAGTTGCCATTGATGGTGCAAGCTTTCTTCAAGTTGAAGATGAAGAAGAAGATGATAAAGAATTATCATAAGTATATGTAAATGATAAATAAATCAATACTTATCATTTACTAACCCTTGGTTAGTTGTAGAGAATAGACCATGGTTAACTTGAATGGTTAGGGTTAAGGATGAGACAAGAATGGTGACTTAGTCAAAGTTTCAAGAAACTTCAACTACAAACAAATCAAGCCACCATTCTATTTTCTTTATCATTTCCTTTTTCCAAAATAAACAAAAAGAATAAATAAATGAATAAGTAAATAAAATGAAACCCTAATCATAAACTTAACCATGGTCTAATTCTTTACACTAACCCTAGCTTGCATGTATCATCAAACATGATACAATCATGTGCACAAAATATATCACATATACAATGTGCACAAACCAAGTGAGTAAATCCATTTAAAGTGAACTAATACTAGTTAATGCAAAGTAATATATCAAATATATAATTATACATTAAATCATTAAATCAACACTTGATTCAATGATCCGGTCATATCGCATACAACCGGCTAGTATCCAATGTATCGGCTTATCGAATCAATCCTTGATTCGATAACTAGGTTATATCGCATACAACCATTCGACACATTCATCGCGAGAATGAAATACGGTATCACATACACGCATTATTCTCGGTCCCGCACATATCTCATATGCGCTCCTATTTCGTTTCGCTTGAGCCAGGAAACCTCTGTGTAGGACTCTAAAGACTCGTCAATACGCCGGCAGCAGATGATGATCATATCAAACACCCACAAGCTGCAAGCGGTCTGCTAAACGTAACGGCCATCCGGGTATTGAGCGATCAGAAGATCGACGAGCAAGCCCGCTCACACTCCTATGAATCCAACCAGTAACACTTACCGTACAGTCCGGTCTGTTCGTCTGATATGTCGCATATCTTGCCTAGGGGTGGTAAACGTCAGACCCCAGTAGCTCGATAAGTCATGCCGACTTGAGGTCCATAACATTCGTGAAACTACTGATAACTCTTACCAGTATATCACTGCAACCCTGGCCAGGGATTTCCTGTTATGGCCAGTCGTGCATTGCGCAACATCAACCCCCAATACCGGGAGAGACGAATCCCTCCTATCGCTCATTGCCTCCATGTGAATCGGGACTGTACCCAAAAACCACCTGTTTGCACGACTCAGTAGAGCCGTGGTAGGATGGAAATCAAAGCACAGTGGGAGACACACAAGACTCTATGACGATCTCGGGTCAACAGACTAAGCTGTACCAGTGTCACCAGAGAACTGCCATCTGACGTGAGGTATAATACCATCTGGGAGTTCTCGGCGAGTCCGTTCAGTGTACCCAGTCTCCACTGAGCACCCGCATACCATCTCCGATGTCAAACACCAATGGATATGGGATCATCCATCGCCCATCACATAGGTCGAGAAGATATACGCTAGTCTACTCTGGAATATCGATGCCCCGTCTCGATATTCTCACGACTAGGAACAATGAAGGATGTACTCATTGACTACCCAGGCCCCACTAGTATGATCTGCATCATAGTCCTGGAAGTCGAGGACACATCCTAAGGGCTTTATCAACATGTAATCAGAGAGACAGAAAGTATACATGTTAAGATAAAGAGCAACCATATAGCGTACTATCATGTCGAGCAAGAAAGACCTACCTATATATGTCCCAGCATCCACTACAATATACATCCAATGTACAGTAATGGCCTCTAGGGCATACATATAACTAACACTTCATTCAGTATTTTATCTCACGAGATCGGGTGCCCCATTTTCTTTTTAACCATCCTTTGTTTTCTATAGGTCATCCAGCACGTCACCCTCATCGTCAATATGGAGGACGAGGAAATTGCCCCGGCGATGCGGGCCGCGGGTGAGTTCTCCTCACGGGAGGAGAGCTCAAAGCTAGAGCTGGAGGAAACGATAGAGAGGTCCCTGCTCTCGAAGACCGGGTGGTGGCCGGAGATCGGGAGATCGCCAAGTACCGGGAGGCCGCCCGAGCCGCCATGGCTAAGTTAGAAGACTCCACGGTGCTTGTCGCCGCCCTGAAGAAGATGGTGAGCACCCTCCGGAGGGAGAATGAGGCGGCGAAGGAGGAAACGAGGCGTGCCGAGCTCCGAGCTTTGAAGGCAGTGGAGAGCTACAAGAAGTCGGATCAGTTCTACATCGACCTCTCTGGAGCCGCCACCGTCGTTTGGCACGACGCCCTCGACGTCGTCAAGGCCGTGATGCCGGAGTTCCCTGACGGCGAGCTCCGGGGTGAGTACCCCCTCGGGGATGAAGCGCAAGGTGATGTCGCCGGGAGTGCTGCAAGGGAAGAAGCCCGTGGTGGGAGAGTTGGGGATAGGTCGGTCGTCCCAGCCACCGGTGTCGAGGCTTCCACGGTGGGCGCCGACCTCCAAGATGCCACCCTGGTTGTCGCAGTGGAAGCGCTGCTCATTGATGTCCTCCACGGCCCCGAGGCCTGAAATTTCTCTCCTCCTTATTTTCCTTGCAATAAAATTTTGTAAGCATCCGGGCGTTTTTGTAAGGCTGTGGAGCCCACAATACCACTGTAGAGACTCCCGAATTTTATGAATAAAAATCTTTTTGCAGTGTTCTTTGTGTTGGATATAGTGCCCTCAAAGTCAATTATTGGATCGCAGGTACGTGATTCCAATGATTGAGGAGGACCTATACCGATAGGACAGTCTTACTCGAGATGATAGTATGCTATCTGGTTTGCCTTTATCAGTCGTGTATAAGTTCAGGTGACTGATCACTGTTACACGTTGATAGAGCCCATAGGATCTTGCTTGACTACCAACAGTATGATGGCGATCATATACGTGAGAGTTGGGTAGTCTATAAGCACATCCTTAATTTTGGTCCCTAGTCGTGGGAGTTTCGAGACAGGGCATCGATACTCCAGAGTAGACTAGTGTATACAGTCGAGACCCCGACGAGGGGCGGTGGCCGGTCTCACAAGCCACTGGTGTCAGTTGGATCACTTAAGATGTATACAGGTGCTCATTGGGTTATAAGTACACCGGACAGGACTCGCCGAGAACCTGCTAGTTGGTATTTATACCTATCGTCAGATAGCAGTTCCCTGGTGACATGTGTACAGGTTAGTTCATCGACCTGAGGTCGTCATTCTCGTGTGGGTTCCCACTGTGCTTTGATTTCTACCCGACCACAGCTCAAAGGAGTCGTGCAAACAGGTATTTTTTGGGTACAGTCCCGAGCCACATGGAGGCAAGTGAGCGGATCGGCAGGGGATTTGTCTCTCCCGGTATTGGGGGTGAGATCACGCTGTGTCTAGGAGAGCCATTACACAAAGCCCTCGGCCGAGGCAGGAGATTTACTGGTAGGTACTCCAGTAGCATCTCAGGGTGTTCTGGGCTACACTCCGACACGACTTATACCGCTTTTGGGGGTCTGACGTTACCATCCCCCTAGGCCCGATATGCGAAATTCATAGACGAACGGACCGAACTGTATGTATATTGTCACTGTTAGGCTCAGTAGGATTTCAGGATGAGTTCGCTCATCGGCTACCCTTGAGGTCAGTACATGGGCAGTCGTTATGCACTGCTAGTGCCGCTGACGTGCTTATGGTTAAACCCACTGTCAGGGTACTGACGAGTCATTAGAGTCCCCCACAGATAGTTTACCAAGTTCGGGCGAAACGTTGTAGAGGCCGTATGGTTTTATGGCAGGGTTCGGAAAATGCACGTGCGTTTACGCACGTGTCATATTTCGGGCAGATAATACTGGTGGGCTTTTGTTTAAGCCGGATCCATGTATTATATTGTGTAGATATAATATTTTTGTCTCAGTTGCATTTGTATTCGGTCGTAATACAAATGCGGGTATGTTTATACAGTTACGGGGTTATCCTGAAATTCGTTTCAGGATCACTTTTGGAAGTTGCCAGTTTTCTATCACCCGTCTTAAACATTCGGTTTAATGCGAATTTATCTTTTCTTGATGAGGGTGAGTCATGAGGGTGAGTCATGAGTGTGGAAGCTTCTAGAAGAGGTGACTAGGTTAGTGAGGTGCTCTTGATTCATTGGTTGCATTAAATGGATGATGACTAGGTTAATGATTCCTTGTATGCATTTAATGGTTTTTGGTGATGTGTTAAGGTGACTCATTGTTGCATTAATTCTTCTTTGCTAATGGTCACCCTCTTCTACTCCTACACTCACCTCCCTCCTCCTATATTTATGGCTGGCCCCTTCTTTGAAATGATGATGGATTCATTTTGATTAAAAAGATTATGGTATTAGGTTCATGGAAATTTGATAGTTCATTTCTCATTTCATTCCATTCCAAAAGGCAACTTCATTAACCGTTCATCCATGGTTTTGGATGTAACGAGACAAAGTGTTCTACTCATTCTCTACATCAATCTTGGTCATCTCTTTTAGCAGACTTGATGACTGAGTTGCCTCGGTTCAGAGGCGGGAGCTAGTTTAAAGATCCGTTGATGTGGTGCCACCTGGACGAGGAGATCGGAGATCGAGCGAGATCGGAGCAGCCGCGACAAAGTGTGTGATGATAGTTAAAGACCGAAGGACTCGGATCGTTCGGTATAACCTTTCTACCCACTTTGTAGTTTGTTGGTTTAGCGTTAATGGCAGATCCGGGTTATAGTATGTGATTGCGCCAGTTATAAAAGTTTTTGTTCCGCATTTGGCGTCTGAAAGACGGCCGAGGCGCTACCGCAGAACTTACATGGTATCAGAGCCACGCCATTAAGCTTTACTAAGTTGTTCTAACGCGTTTAAAATATCGATCGAACGGAATTTCGAAAAACTTCAATTTTCTGTACAAAGTTTCTGTCGATTTTATATCTGGTCTAAAAATTATTTTGAGCATCATAGAAAAACGAGCAGGCTTTTTGAAGAACACAGCAGAAATCCGATCCTCTGACTCGACCGTACGGCCGCGGATCCGCGGCCGTCTTGGAGCTTCAGAGGGTCAAATTTCTTCTGGGGATTCTACACAGTGAATTATGGTTTCTGGAATATTTCTTTTGGGCCCAGATTTTTTACTATACAGCAGATGTACGTGGGGCCCACTTCGGGAAGTTTTGTCGATCGAAATTTTAAACTTGTTAGAATGCAGTACTTACATTATATCTCCGACCGTGAATGTCATTCGAGCGGTAAATTGCGTCTAATTACTATAGTCCTTTTAGACGGATTTGCGAACGTGACATTCGCGTTGATGTTCTGTGTTATGTTGTGATGTTGCAGATTTGTCGTGGTGGATAGCAGTGTGCAATGGTAGTGCAGTTTGGATTTATTTGTACATTTGATATTGCGGGGCGAGCGTCCAACATGTGGACTGCCGTCACTGCCTGTTTGTATAATATTCTTTTGGGGCACGACCGGGCTGAGGTCGATGTACCCGTTGTACATATTTTTCATTTCTGTACTGGGTTTTACCCCGCGACGGAGTGTACGGATAGCCGGGTTCTGGAGGGCAACGGGTCCGCATCTCATGGCTTTGAGAGACAGAGGGGCCTCACTCTAGTATTGGCAGACTATTCGCCGCACTCGTAGAGGGTACAGGTTGACCCAAGGAGGGCTGCTCAAGTTACCGGATTCCGTGAAGTGCAGGGTGGTCCATTCACTTTGCTGTAGGGGGCTGCCTCACTTCAGGTTTTAGCGGGTGACTTGCCGCACCCGTAGGGGTCTCGGTTTCATTGCACAGGCTATCCACACGACCAGGGGAACGTCGGGTTTCAACAGCGGTTCTGTGAAACCCGGGGATCCCAGATTATCTGTATTGTTCTGTGATGCTTATTACTTTTCTGTAATGTTGCATATTATCACGCCTGGAGCGATTATTGTATATTGGTATATATACTAGTAGATGTTGTATATGTTTTACACCCGCGCTAGTCCAGTCCCCGCTCTGTCGTTAGTTAAGTAACCTAACGGGTGATGACGGGACCCAGTGACGAATGTGGATGGCATATACGTACATTTTATTTTCGTTCTTTTCTGGTGTGATTAATTGATGGGACTGCATTGATTCTGATCAATGCAAAGGAAAACAAACATGTTTGGATGTTGTTGGAACAGTTTTAAAAAGTGTTATTACAAAGACGTTTCCTTTTGTTTTGCACAGTGGTATTCGGTTGGAATATCCTGCACCTCATTCGACGAGGCAAGGGCCGATATCCCTTCACCGGGAGTGACCCCT
Source organism: Agapanthus africanus (assembly GCA_030015575.1). Classification (NCBI taxonomy): domain Eukaryota; kingdom Viridiplantae; phylum Streptophyta; class Magnoliopsida; order Asparagales; family Amaryllidaceae; genus Agapanthus; species Agapanthus africanus. The sequence goes on along the minus strand of CM057341.1, from coordinate 363,269,248 downwards.
TAGGCAGAAGTTTGCGTCAGGGTAATAACTTCACTATAGTCGATTACAAGTTGCTTTGCATCGCGGTATTCAGTTGGAATATCCTGCACCTCATTCGACGAGGAAAGAGCCGAGATCCCTTCACCGGGAGTGACCTCTTTAGTAAAGGTTTTCGCCACTATATTTTTAAAAAAAGCTATCAGGTTCCTTCAACGAGATCAAGTTCATTACGTTAAAGGTTTTTCGCCAAAAACCAGCCGTATCCCTCCGTCATTTCATGTGAATGGTCAGCGGTATTCAAGCTATGTTGGTCTGGCCCTTAGCCAGGACATAGTGATTGGTAGCTGCTGGGGTGTTCACATGTTGCATAGATAGATGTGTTGGTTTGGGACAGTCGTACAGCCTTATTGGTCCTTAGTCAAGGGAGAGTACAGGTGGGTTCAAATTAACAAGATAATGATGGGAAGAACTTGACATGCGACTTATGATGGGTTGGCCCTTAGTCACGATCATAAGAGCTTGGGGCAGAAATCGCATCGGGAGTTTCTAAAGAAACTGAAACTTTCAGGCATGCGCATACCTTCTGGAGTGTGATAACGTAAGTGGATTCCGTCACGTTATCATGCGATGAGAGTTGGATCCCGATTCCCACTGATGAGTTGGTTTACTCTTCGGGTGATCCCGATTGATTCTTCTTTCAGGTTTGGAGGAGAATTTGAAAGTACAGTGGTAGGTTTCCTGATTAGATAAAGTGATAACCATTCTGATCTAGGTTAGAGTGCACGCAGAGTGTTTCTTTTCTCTCTCTCTTTGGCAGCGACCATTGACCGACCCTAGACTATGACTCAGTGACTAAGTTGACCGAACCTTCTTAAAATACTGGCTTTTGGATTGTCTAAGTTGCATAAGTCATTGTCGCTCCTTTTTTTACCCTTTGCATTTCTCTGAACACCCCGTATTACTACGGACATCCACTTCCATTGGATAGATCCATCGTATAGTTATATACGAACTCGAAGAGACTTCTTTAAGGATGGATCCAGGTTCAGGAGAAATAGAATTGGTTTATTCAGTTGTCTTTTATTATCACCTTTTCTCAGGTTGCGAGGGCTCCTTAGTTTACGAGAGTACACCTATTACGCTTATTGTATAGTCTTCATCCAAATCATAGGCAGGTGCCGAAAGGTAGGGAATGAAGAAAACCAATTAGCCTAAGTAGGGTGTACAGAAGATAATATGTAAAGACAAAATAAAGGGATTAGAAAGAGGGCAACGTAAATTGGGACAGCTATCATTCACGACCAAACCGCGTACTTCATCGCCACTCCTATTTCACCTTTGCTTTTTTCCCCAGTTCGAGAGAAATAGAATAAGGTATTATTCAGTTGTCTTTTATCATCACCTTCTCTCAAGTTGCGAGTACTCCTTGGTTTTGGAGGGTATACCTATTACGCTTATTGGATAGTCTTCTTCCAAACCATAGGATGGTGCCGAACGGTAGGGAAGGAAGAAAACCACTTAGCCTAAAGGGGGTGTACAAAAGGAAATGAATAAAGACAAATAAAGGGATTTGGAGAGATGACAAAGAAATATACGGTTACAGTCATGAATTGGATTATGGAAGAGGCATTACTAGGAATAGCAGGATACCCCTACGAAACATTTTCATGTTTCTGTTTCACTGTGCACTGTTAAAGGAAAACTGATTTCCCGATTAGATACTTACTCCAGGGTATGTATTTATCAGGTATGATTCTCACATCTGTAAGGTTTTACAGATGATGAGTGGGAGCAAGTTATTGGGAATTAGGTGATCATCCTTATTATATCGGAATTCGTTGTAATTGGTGATATTTGAGAAAGTCGCCTGGGTTTTTGCCAGACGGCATGTATTTGGTTTTGAGTATCCAATGTTGTGCACCAATTTCAAAATGATATATCTGTACGTTTATTTTTATAAAGTGAGATATAAATTTTTGATATTATGTCGATGACATTTACCTATATCAGTTGAAGATTGGGTAAGGAGTATTGAACAATGGAGTAGTTCTTAACCATAAGTACAGTTTTCAACCTACGATGCACATGTTTTAAGTTATTCAACTCAACGGACTTATACAGAGTATTGTATGTTGTCCAGTATCCATCAGGACAAAGGGGTTGGTCCTCGTACTATGTTCTGTTTACTTATGACTTCTCTAGTTTTTAGACAAGTGTTTCGCAGAAATACAAGGTCTAAGTTTTGAGAAGTTGTGGGTATAAGAATAAAGTAGAGAACCAGATGTCGCAGGTATCGGGATTCTTCAAAGAGATCGAAAATGTAAATACTTGTGATTGGTATTCAGATAATAGTAATGGTTTTGAGAAACTTGTTTCTCTTTCAGATTACTCATAATTGGATGGATTCCTAAGTTGAGTAATGTTGATTAGCCTCTCTCCATTAAGTTGATATGCACTGGAGATAGCTGCATGATTAGAATCTGGTTCCAATTAAATAAGTGCCAAAGTTTCTATATTGGATATAGAATAGTTCATCTCTTAACGATGTTAAGATACGGGGAGATGTCCGGCTTATGCTTAAAACCAGACTCTGGATAACTCAAGGCACGTTTCTGTAATCGCAGTTTGTGGGTTGACCCGGGCTATGTCGAGGGTTGACTTTCTACCATCTGGAAGATCAATGGTGATATTGTTCTTGACTCGCCACAGTTTTAGTAAAATGGATTTTTTCAGAAAACAGTAGTGGGAGTATGGTAGAACTGGAATTGATTCCAGAACCGCGAACGATTACGGAAAATTTAATAGGACCTAAAGATTCAATCAAGTTTGACATTCTAATAGCCACTCTGCAGATATGGTGGGTAACCTCAGGCACCTGAGAGGTACTCCGGAAGCCTCAAGGACGGTGACAGGAAGGTTCTTGTTTACCCAGACTTGACACTACTGTTGTTCCAGACTATGAGACCCGGCAGGAAGTTAAGTATAGCGTCGTTCTAAACTAGATTTAGAAGTGCATGTTAGTGTATATGCCCTAGAGGCCATTACTGTATCATACTAGATTGTATATTACTTAATGGAAGTTTCGGATATTCACAGTTGTATAGACAATCTTGCTCAAAATGGTAGTATGCTACTTGGTTTGTTTCTACTTCAATATGTGCATGTGTTTCTTTTAGCATATCGCTTATACATATTAGTAGAGCCCTTAGGATCTTTGCTTGATTACCAGCGTTGTGATGGCAGTCATACTTGTGGGGGCTGGGTAATCTATAAGCACATCCTTATACAGGTCTCTAGTTGTAGGACTATCGAGACAGGGCATCGATACTCCGGAGTAGACTAGCGTATGCGCTTCTCATCCCATCAGGGGAGGTGGTCTGTCCCACAGCCATCAGTACGTCGTACTGGAGATAGTATACGGGTGCTCGTTAGGTTACGAGTACACTGGATAGGACTCGTCGGGGACTGTTGGTTGGTATTATACCTATCGTCAGTTATCAGTTCCCAGGTGACATGAGTACAGCTTAGTCCGTCGACTTGACACTGTCACTTCACCTCGAGTGTGTTCCCACTGTACTTAGATTACTACCCTACCACGGCTCAAAGGAGTCGTGCAAACAGGTAGTAGTTGGGTGCAGTCCCGAAGCACTTAGAGACAGTGACGGTTAGATAGGATTCGTCTCTCCCGGTATTGGGGGTTGACATCGCGCTGTGTCTAGGAGATCCATTACACGAGTAGTCCCTGGCCAGGGCAAGCGAGATATTCTGGTAGGTTTCCAGTGTTATCTCAGGGTGTTTTGGGCTACACTCCGACACGACTTGTACCGCTATTAGGGGACTGACGTTCGCCACCCCCTAGGCCCGCCATGCGATGTATCAGACGAACAGACCGGACTGTACGGAGATTGTCACATGCAGGCTCAGTAGGAGTTCGGATGGGTTTATCTCATCGGCCTTCTTATCGACATATACCTGGGGACCGTTACGTACAGCTAGTGCCGCTTGCGGTCTGTGGTTAAACCCACTGCCAGCGTAGTGTCGAGTCTTTAGAGTCCCACACAGAGAGTTTCCCTGCACTGAGCAAAACGTGTAGAGGTCGTATGGTTTTACGGAAGGGCTACGATCACTTACGTGCACTTGTGTGCGTATGTTGTTCGGGCAGGCAATACTAGTGGGCTTTGGTTTAAGCCGGATCCTAGTATTGCACGGATGGATTTGTTTTGTCTTCTGTGCATTCGCATTCTACGGAATGCGGATGCGAGTGTGTATGCACAGTTTTGAGGAGCGATGAAGGAGGAGGTGCCTCATTAGGGTTTTGGCAGTTGGTTCGGCCAAAACCATTATGTGGCAGGCTCATTAGGGTTTTGGCAATTCGTTCGGTCAAAACCATTATGAGCCGGAGACATTATTTACTAATCCTTTTAGTGATAATTTTGTGATGGCTAATTGCATTGACCATTTGACCACCATGACCTCTCTTGACTTTGTTGACCCGTTGACCGGTGTTGACCATTGACCTTCATGAGAGGTCTACACTCTTCTTTGGATTTTCTTTTTTTTTATTATGAAAATGGTCAATTCAATGTAGCATCAACTTTATCATGATAGGATTTGTAATGATGATAGTTTTTGCATTATTGCAACCATGGTTCATTTCTTTAGCTCATAATTCTTTTCTCATTCTCTCTCTTGTTCTTATGAGAAGAAAAGAAAAGCTCTCATGGTTGCTAGCTCCTCCTTCTTCCTCCTCTTGATTTTTTCTTTTGATCTCATGTGTTGAGAGAAAAAGATCCCACATAGACAAACACCTCCATCTTTCTCTTCTACACAACCTAGGATATCAAGACTAGCAATCTTGTTGCCCTAGTTGCCTCGGCTCGAGGTGGGGCTCGGTGTACATCTCTCGGATGGATCGTTTTCGACTCAAGGAGGCCGCGGAGGTGACCAAGATCCGGATCGATCCTCGGAGCATGGATGGTCTAGCCGGACAGCGGAGAGAAGACCCGAAGGACCGTTTTCGTGAGGTATAATTTCTACGGCATAGTAGTTAAAGCCTCTAGTAGTTTGCTAGTTTCTAGTTTAGCAAAGATCCGGCTTTAAGTCCATGTTGCCTTGCGCTAAATAATTGTTTTTCGCCGTTTCCGCCTCCCCGTAAGAACCGGGGTGAGCAACGTGGACTTACAGTGGTATCAGAGCCTAGCTAAACATAAACTAGTAAGTTAGCAAAGTGTTTAGAATATCGATCGGAAAAAATCACAAAACAAGTCCGGGAAAAACCATGTTTCTGTCGAATTTTTATGCTGCTGTAAAAATAATTTAACATACATGAAAATTCGTCTCAGGTTTTTCTAAAACCACAGCAGAAAACCAGTCCACTGATCCGATCAAACCGCCGCGGTTCCGCGGCAAGAACATGCTTCTTGCCGCGGTCCCGCGGCCGATTTGACTCGGTCGTGGACCGGGTTTTTTGCAGTGTTTTTATTTGACTGTTTTGGGATTTTTAGTACATGTTTTTTCTACCCAGATTTTCCAGAGAGCAAATTGACTTTTGGGGTGGTTAAAAATCCGTATTTTGATCGATATTCCGTAGACTTTGGCTAATGGATATTATCTGTGATATGATATATGTATTGAACGTCCACTAATCGCTATACGTCGATTAGTGGGGGTTATACATATCTGTGATCTGTAATGTTGATGGTTTGTGTATATGAACTCGTTGGATTGTCGCGGATGAATAGCCGGGAATGGATGTTAGATGAGAGTTTCTTTTTCTTTCATTCATTGTAAAATTTGTAAATTGATGTAATATTATTTGTATAGCCGCACAACCGGGTCGGGGTTGTAGCCGCCATTGTATAATTTCTTTTTACTGTTTTTGCTCCTAGGATAGACCCAAGAAGGGGTGCACAAACTACCGGGTATCTCGAAGTGCCGAGTGGCCTACTCACGGGTTGAGGGAGTTTGCTTCGTTTCGGGTACTTGGCGGATAGTTTGCCGCACCAGTAGGGGTCTAGAGTGGGGTTTGGCTATTCATCGCGACCGTGTAATCCGCTTTTCGTTGCAGGCTCGAACGAATCGCGAATTCCTAGTATATCCAAAGTGTTCATCTGTGATCTGGAATGGCTATCATTGCTATATATCTATATATGATATCTATTTAGGTGTTGCTTATGTTTTGCATCCGCGCTAGTTCAGCCCCCGCTCTGTCGTTAGTTAAGTAACCTAACGGGTGATGACGGGACCCCGTGGCGAATCCGGATGGCATAAGCGTACGCCATATTTTGGTTATTTTCTGCAATGGTAGGATTAAATGATGGGACGCATTGGAATTAATGCAAGAAAAAATAAACGAAGAAACAGTCGTTGGAACACTTTCAAAACCACTCGGTTCTTTTCAAAAACCAGCTTTTTAAATGCGGAGCTTGAACCACTCCTTTTAAAAGCTATCTCGTTCCATCGATTATATCAAGTTCACTACGTTCACGGTTTCGCCAAAACCATTCATAGCCCTCCGTCGTTTCGTATGAATATTCAATAGTATTCAAGCTATGTTTGTTGACCTTCGTCAAGGCATAGTGATTGGTAGCTGTTGGGTGTTCATATGTAGCATAGATAGATGCGTTGGTTTGGGACAGTCGTGTTACCTTATTGACCTTCATCAAGGGTATATACGGGTGGGTTCAAATTAACCTGGACAGTGACGGGTAGAACTTGACATGTGACTTATGATTTGTTGACCTTCGTCAAGGTCATAAGAGCATGGGGCAAAAATCCACATCGGGAGTTTCAAAAGAACTGAAACTTTCTAGCGCTGCATACCATTTGGAGTGTGATGATTCTGGTAGGATTCCTTCAGTTTTGTCGCGCGATGATATTTGGATCCCAATCCTACTGTGAGTATATGCTACTCCTCGGGAACTTTCTCACTTAACGATCAATACTATAAACCAAGTAGGTGTCTAGAAAGGTGTTAGCGGGGCTACGCCCCCAGGGAAAAGAGGTTACTAAATTAAGGAACTTCGCGAAAGCGTTGGAAAACCTCCCTCGAAGTACCAACACTGGCCTGGCTGAACGGTTAAGCAAGTATTGTACGGTGAGAATGATCCCGACTAATTCTTCCTTTATGGTTTGAGGAGGGATTCGAGAGACAGTGGGAGCCATCCTGTTTAGATAAATTAAAAACCAATTAAAACTTGCAAGAGCATCATGCTGAGTGTTTTATTCTCTCTCTCTTAATTGCAGCGACCCAGTGACCGCACCTAGGTTACATCTAGATAATAAAATGACTGAATCTGACTGTTATGACTGGCAAAGGTCTGTCCAGATGTCCATTGCCCATGACAAGCTGGGACACCCCTTAACTAATCCAACCCCTGCCGTCTCAGGTCCAGCTTCCCCTATCACGGATATTCATATCCGTAGGACATCGGAAAAGGAATGTGCGAAAGCCAAGTGCCTCGTGTTAGCCTCAGTTGATGGTGCATATCAGGGGCAGCACGAGAAGATGGACTTAGTTTCTATCTTCCTCCATAACAAAGATTTATATGGAAAGCATACTCGTATCGCAAGATATGAGACCTCGAACGAATTGCTTCCAGCGAGGTTGGCTATCGGGTCATCTGTAGGGGGCAACGTCCTTGCAGAGACCAGCTCTTTTGAGCTCACGGACCTGAAGACTACGTTGAAGAACGGGTCAGATGCTGACTTAGTTCAACAGTCTCTACCTACTACCCTGAAGGAAACCAGGGAAGTAGAAAGAAAGGGAAGGGCAAAAGTTTCGGGAATGGATGTAGTAAAAGAGGAATGTCCCTATTGTTACGGGAATGAACATGGGCAGAAGGATTGCAGGGCTAGTATAGCCAGTAGCCAGAATTCGAAGCATGTTGTGGCTTCGGGTGTGTTTGTAATAGAGAACTGTATGTCAGTTAACCCTACTTCCTGGGTATTGGATACCGGATCAGGATCTCATATCTGTAATTCGTTATAGGCTCTGAGAAACTGTAGGGTTATCAAGAAAGGTGATATGACTCTCAAGGTTGCTAACGGAATGAGCATGTATGCTGAATCCGTAGGGGAATATCACCTAGGACTGACAACTGGGCAGATATTGATCCTGCGTGACTGTTTTTATATACCAGGTGCGACTTGTAATATCATATCTGTATCCTTACTTTCTAAGGAAGGATATGATTTTAATTTTGTAAGCGATGTAGTAAACATCCACCTAAATCAAGTTCTGATTGGGTCAGGTACATTGAAAAACGGTATATACGTACTGAATCAAGCTCAGGTTTTCAGTGTCCAGAACACACCTAAAAGAAAGTCTCCAGAATTAAATCAGGCTTTCTTATGGTATTGTAGACTGGGTCACATTAATGAGACACGGTTGACTAAGTTACATAAAGAAGGATACTTGGATCGTTCGAGTACCAGTCTTATGCCACTTGTGAATCTTGTCTCATGGGAAAGATGACAAAGACTCCGTTCACTGGACTCGGAGAAAGAGCAAGTGAGCTCTTGGGACTCATACACAGTGATGTGTGTGGTCCAATGTCTACACATGCGCGAAGTGGTTATTCATACTTCATTACTTTCACATATGATTTCTCTAGGTATGGGCATGTCTTCTTGATGAAGCACAAATCCGAGGCCTTTGAGAAATTTCAGGAATACAAGAATGAAGTTAAAAAACAAATTGGCAAAAGTATCAAGACACTGAGATCTGATCGAGGTAGTGAATACTTGAGTGCCGAGTTTCTGGGCTACTTAAAAGAGAATGGAATTCTCTCTCAGCTTACTCCTCCATACACACCACAACACAACGGTGTATCGGAAAGGCGGAATCGAACCCTATTGGATATGGTTCGTTCCATGATGAGTAAGGCTGAGTTGCCGCAATCTTTCTGGGGTTATGCACGAGAAACAGCTGCATATCTCTTGAACAAGGCTCCAACCAAGACTGTGCCTACCACCCCATATCAGATGTGGAGTGGGAAGAAACCCTGTCTTAAGTATCTTAAGACATGGGGGTGTCCAGCTTTTGTAAAAAAGCAGCATGCGGACAAGCTCGAGGCACGCTCGGTAATGTGTAAGTTTGTGGGATACCCAAAGAACTCCAGGGGGTATCTTTTCTATTCCGCAGAGGAACAAAAGGTTTTTGTAACTCAGCATGCCCACTTCTTGGAAACTGAATTTTTAGAAAATCAGATAAGTGGGAGCGCAATAGAACGGGAAGAAATTCTAGAACCGCAAGCTATTACTGAAACCTTGGTAGAACCAGAAGGTTCAAGAGAACCGGACATCCCAGCGCCACTCCACAGGAGTAGTAAGCAGTCTTATCCGCCCAAGAGATACTACGGTTTTCTCATAGACGGGGATAGAGAGGATTGCACTATGGATTATGGTGAGCCTACTAGCTTCCAGCAGGCCATTCAAAGCGGTGACTCGGTAAAATGGCTGGATGCAATGCGGACCGAGATGGAGTCCATGTACACCAACAAAGTTTGGACTTTGAACTTTGCTCCAGAAGGGGTAAAACCCGTAGGATGCAAATGGATCTTCAGAAAGAAGATTGGTGTAGATGGGCAGGTTGAAACCTATAAAGCTAGACTAGTTGCAAAGGGTTTTCGTCAAAGACCTGGTTTGGACTATGACGAGACTTTTTCTCCAGTGGCTATGCTGAAATCCATTCGGATCCTTCTTGCCATTGCTGCCTTCCACGATTATGAAATCTGGCAGATGGACGTAAAGACGGCTTTCCTAAATGGAAATTTGGAAGAGTGCGTCTATATGGATCAGCCGGAGGGATTCATTCAGAGTGGGAGCAGCGGTAAAGTGTGCAAGTTGCTCAAGTCCATCTATGGACTGAAGCAGGCATCGCGGAGTTAGAACATCTGCTTCGATGATACTGTCAAGGAATTCGACTTTATCAAAAACCCAGATGAACCATGCATTTACAGTAAGATTGTAGGGAGAACTGTGGTATTCCTCGTCTTGTACGTAGATGACATTCTCCTAATAGGAAATGATATTCCTATGTTACAGTCAGTCAAAGGATTCTTGTCGCAGAAGTTCTCCATGAAGGACCTGGGCGATGCCAACTACATTCTGGGGATCCAGATCTATCGTGATAGATCAAAGAGGATGTTGGGAATTTCACAGTCCAGGTACATTGACACCATACTGAAAAGATTCAGTATGGAAGATTCAAAGCGCGGTAATTTACCGGCTTGTCACGGGATCACCCTCTCCAAAGAGATGTCTCCCAAGACTGATTTGGAAAGGGATCGCATGTCTATTATACCCTATGCTTCTGCTGTAGGCTCTATAATGTATGCAATGTTATGTACCAGACCAGATGTAGCATACGCATTGAGCGTTGTAAACCGGTATCAGTCGGACCCAGGGGAGAAACACTGGATAGCGGTAAAGAACATTTTCAAGTACCTGAGAAGGACTAAGGAGATGTTCTTGGTGTATGGCGGAAAAGACCTCCAGATCGAGGCCTTTGCTGACTCCAGCTTCTAGAGTGACAAGGATGACTCCAAGTCCATGTCGGGTTATGTCTTTACCCTCAATGGAGGGACGGTTTGCTGGAAGAGTTCCAAGCAGGAGACCGTTGCTGACTTAACTATGGAAGCAGAGTACATAGCTGCTTGCGATGCCGCAAAGGAAGCTCTCTGGATGAAGAAGTTCCTCACGGAGCTTCAGGTGGTTCCTACCATTGTTGATCCAATACCGCCGTATTGCGACAACAACGGCGTTATAGCTTTAGCGAAGGAACCCAGGTCCCATCAGAAGTCCAGGCACATTTTGAGGCGGTACCACAAGATCAGGGAGATCATAGATCGCCGGGAGATCGAGGTGAAGAGAGTAAATACAGAGAATAACACTGCAGATCCACTCATGAAGGACCTACCCCAGACTCAGTTCGAGCGGCTGATCGAGATGATAGGTCTTCGATACGCCAGTACATGGCCGTAGTGCAAGTGGGAGATTGTTAGTGTATATGCCCTAGAGGCCATTATTGTATCATACTAAATTGTATATTACTTAATGGAAGCTTAGGATATTCACAGTTGTATAGACAATCTTGCTCAAAATGGTAGTATGCTACTTGGTTTGTTTCTACTTCAATATGTGCATGTGTTTTTTTTAGCATATCGCTTATACATATTAGTAGAGCCCTTAGGATCTTTGCTTGATTACCAGCGTTGTGATGGCAGTCATATTTGTGGGGGCTGGGTAATCTATAAGCACATCCTTATACAGGTCCCTAGTCGTAGGACTATCGAGATAAGGCATCCATACTCCGGAGTAGACTAGCGTATGCGCTTCTCATCCCAGCAGGGGAGATGGTCTGTCCCACAGCCATCAGTACGTCGTACTGGAGATAGTATGCGGGTGCTCGTTAGGTTACGAGTACACTGGACAGGGCTCGTCGGGGACTGTTGGTTGGTATTATACCTATCGTCAGTTATCAGTTCCCAGGTGACATGAGTACAGCTTAGTCCGTCGACTTGACACTGTCACTTCGCCTCGAGTATGTTCCCACTGTACTTAGATTACTACCCTACCACGGCTCAAAGGAATCATGCAAACAGGTAGTAGTTGGGTGCAGTCCCGAAGCACTTGGAGGCAGTGACGGTTAGACAGGATTCGTCTCTCCCGGTATTGGGGGTTGACATCGCGCTGTGTCTAGGAGAGCCATTACACGAGTAGTCCCTGGCCAGGGCAAGCGAGATATACTGGTAGGTTTCCAGTGTTATCTCAGGGTGTTTTGGGCTACACTCCGACATGACTTGTGCCGCTATTAGGGGACTGACGTTCACCACCCCCTAGGCCCGCCATGCGATGTATCAGACGAACAGACCGGACTGTACGGAGATTGTCACATACAGGCTTAGTAGGAGTTCGGATGGGTTTATCTCATCGGCCTTCTTATCGACATCTACCTGGGAACCGTTACATACAGCTAGTGTCGGTTGCGGTCTGTGGTTAAACCCACTGCCAGCGTAGTGTCGAGTCTTTAGAGTCCCACACAGAGAGTTTCCCTACACTGAGCGAAACGTGTAGAGGCCGTATGGTTTTACGGCAGGGCTACGATCACTTACGTGCACTTGTGTGCGTATGTTGTTCGGGTAGGCAATACTGGTGGGCTTTGGTTTAAGCCGGATCCTAGTATTGCACGGATGGATTTGTTTTGTCTTCTGTGCATTCGCATTCTACGGAATGCGTATGCAGGTGTGTATGCACAGTTTTGAGGAGCGATGAAGGAGGAGGTGCCTCATTAGGGTTTTGGCAGTTGGTTTGGCCAAAACCATTATGTGGCAGGCTCATTAGGGTTTTGGCAATTCGTTCAGTCAAAACCATTATGAGCCGGAGACATTATTTACTAATCCTTTTAGTGATAATTTTATGATGGCTAATTGCATTGACCATTTGACCACCGTGACCTCTCTTGACTTTGTTGACCCATTGACCGGTGTTGACCATTGACCTTCAAGAGAGGTCTACACTCTTCTTTGGATTTTCTTTTTCTTTTTGATTATGAAAATGGTCAATTCAATGTAGCATCAAATTTATCATGATAGGATTTGTAATGATGATAGTTTTTGCATTATTGCAACCATGGTTCATTTCTTTAGCTCATAATTCTTTTCTCATTCTCTCTCTTGTTCTTATGAGAAGAAAAGAAAAGCTCTCATGGTTGCTAGCTCCTCCTTCTTCCTCCTCTTGATTTTTTCTTTTGATCTCATGTGCTGAGAGAAAAAGATCCCACATAGACAAACACCTCCATCTTTCTCTTCTACACAACCTAGGACATCAAGACTAGCAATCTTGTTGCCCTAGTTGCCTGGCTCGAGGTGGAGCTCGGTGTACATCTCTCGGGTGGATCGTCTTCGACTCAAGGAGGCCGCAGAGGTGACCAAGATCCGGATCGATCCTCGGAGCGTGGATGGACGAGCCGGACAGCGGAGAGAAGACCCGAAGGACCGTTTTCGTGAGGTATAATTTCTACGGCATAGTAGTTAAAGCCTCTAGTAGTTTGCTAGTTTCTAGTTTATCAAAGATCCGGCTTTAAGTCCATGTTGCCTTGCGCTAAATAATTGTTTTTCGCCGTTTCCGCCTCCCCGTAAGAACTGGGGTGAGCAACGTGGACTTACAGTGCATGTATATATTATTCTGCCAGAGGGTTGTTGTGGTCAGTGGGAGTAGCGGAAGCATAGTGGGCAAGTAGCTTATGTCTATTATAGACTTGAGCAGGTATAGCGAAGATAGATCATCTAATTTTGATGTGACAGTCATGGGTTTGACTTCATCAGAATAGGGGATGGATATGTTAAGAAGGTAGTAAGGTGTGATGTCCTGGTATTTGGATAACATACACATAGTAGGAAGTAAAATTCCTATACTACGATAGGTTGTACTGTGGTCGTCACACAGTTGTTTCTCCAGACAGGATATGGATATAATATCAGACATTCTGGTTTCTAGATCTATGGTTTTAGATCTAGATTTGGGTAGTTTCCCAATGTGGGTACTTTGACAGTATTCTAATAGTTTTTAGAATAGATGACTCCTGGCATGGTGGTGTACCTGCAGGTGATGGGGTCACCCTCTCTAAAGGTGTCTTACAGACTAAAGAGGAGAGGGATGTGCATGATTGGCAGATCACATGCTTAGGCAATTGAGTCAATCGTGAGATGTCAAGTACCACACCAGATGTTGTTTTTGCACTAGATGCAATAAGTTTGTATTAATCCAATCCTGGAGAAACATAAGGAGGCAGTTTTAGAACATAAGTGGATGTTCTACGGATTTGATGACGGCAACCTCCTTCGGGAGACGGTTATCATTCCAGGCTTTAAAGGTGACATGGATGACAGAGTGATTGTCAGAGTTATAGTTTTCCCTCTGACGAAGGGGGACAGTATTATGGACAGGTGGTCCAAGAGGATACTGTGGGAGGCATGGTGCTGGACACCGATTAGTTTCAGTGATCGATACAGTCTAAGAAGTTTGGATTTAGAGTTCATTTATGAACTAGGTCCTATCAGATATCCAGACATATTCTAAGGCAGGTATTACTCAATTCGGGAGATGGCTTTCTCCGCGAACTTGAGATTAAGAGAGATATAGAAAGAAACATCAGGGCGGATCCACTCACTGAGGCTATTTCTCGAACACAAGAGTTTTACAAACGAGTTTTCTGAAACTAATTAGTAGAGGAGTAGGGTGTTCGGTATCACACGGGCTGTGAGTAAGCGACATCGTAATAATGAGCCTTAAGTGCAAGTAGGAGATTGTTGGATATAGTACCCTCAAAGTCAATTATTGGATCGCAGGTACGTGATTGCAATGATTGAGGAGGACCTATACCGATAGGACAGTCTTACTCGAGATGATAGTATGTGTAACGTTTTGAAAATCGTTTCGGTGAAATTTCGGAAAATCGGTAAAATAATGGGGGTTTTCGTAAAAAGTCAAAATACAAATATCTTTATTACAAAATTAAATATACATATTCTAGCTATGTAATTTCTATTAATTGGTGTTTATTGAGCCACTGGTGAAATTTCAAATTTTCTGAAAAATTTTCCGAAATTAATTATTTTAATATTATTTTAAGCCGTCACTAATACATTTAATTAAGGAAAATTACAAATTGGAATGAGTTGAAACAAATTTTGTGCATCATAACATATTAAACAAAATTTTATCATGTGGTTTTTGAAATGAAATGGTTTGCCAAAACGGTTTAGAAAATATCGAAGAAAAAGGCTTTTTTAGTGAATTTAGTGTAAATGGTTGTTTGGGGTATAGTATTTATCATTTTTCCTCACCCCACACACTCACACACCCCCATTTCTCTCCCTCTTTCCTGCTGAAATCAGCAGCCCTTCCCTCATTTCCCACTTAAAAGTCGAGCAAACAAAGAAAAGAAAAGGATAAAAATGTGGTATGAGTATGTTGACTTGAGGTATGGGGAGTTTGACCTTATATTACATCTCTCTCTCTCTCTCTCTCCACCTCCACTCATTTCAGCCCCCCATTTCAGCCGAGCCTCCTGCTGAAAATCCCCCCTATTTCTCCATCTATTTCCCTCCGAAGTCCACAAAATTCATTCCAAATCCATACAAAAATCCAAATCCAACTCTTACCCATTTTAGTTTAGCCTATCATGCATGGATTGTGGTGTAAAGAGATCAAATTGGGGGCCAAGATTTTCATGCTAGATCCCTAATCTTGTGAGGTATAAATCTTGATCTTTTGTTAAATTGTTGTTTGAATACCTTAAATCAAGCATAATTAGTTAATAGTTAGGGTTTAATTGAATGTTTGGAAAAAAATTAGTAAGGGTTTATGAAATTCAAGTTAGGTTTTTTTTTATTATGTATTGTGGTTGCAAAGTGTAATTTATCATCTTATGAAATGATAAAACTAATCTAGTTGCTAATTAAAAGTCGCTACTTGTAAAATGTCCAAATTAAGCTTTTTATGCAAAATAGGGTTTTCATGAAATACATATATATGTGAGATTAAAATATGGTTAGGGTTTTTATCACACTATTAACATTATAAATTGTGGTTTAATACTTTAGTATGTGCAAAACCAAGCTTAATTGTAAAATTATGAATTTTGCTTTAAAAGGTATTAAAAATTGATATTTTTGCAAACTAGGATTTTGGAATTTATGCAAATTGATAAGAATAAATTATGGAAATGGTTTATATAACTTAGTTACGATATTTAGTGGATATTATGGCTATTAGTTTTGTTAAAACGTCAAGTTTCGAATTAAAACGGTAATTAAGTGTTTTTTTGGTTTTGTGAAATAAACCGATTTGATCAATTTATTGGTTTTGATGATTTGCATCGTATTTCATATATTTTAAGTGATTTATGAAACCATGATTGGTATGTTTGGTTTTAACTCGATGATCTGACGTTTGTACGACGACATCGAGGGTTGGTGGTGGTTTTGAAAGCGTGGTCCATAGGTTCTAACCTATAGGCCTTTGGCATGTCGATTTGGTTTTCCGATGTGATTTTAATGCGCATTTGCGATTTTGTATATGTGTAGGTACCCCATGTGATGTCGAGACGTTGAAGATGAAGAGGGTGACATCGGCATCGGCACACAAGGAGCAGGTGATTAGATTTATATCTACGGGGAGAAGTCGGGTGGATGGCGTATAGCACCCCCGCAGTTCGTGGTGATGTATACGAATGCGTATACACACACACACACACATATATATATATATATATATATTGTTTATATTGTTTAAGTTATTGATGATAAATATGGATATTTGGTGTTCTTGGATGATTTAGTGTCGCGAAACCCTAGAGTAGTGGTCGCACCACACTTGCACACACCCACCCATACTTGCATACTTTCTTCTTTCATTTGTGCTTACGGGAATATATTGTTATGTGTTCACATGGGTATGGGACTATGTGTTCACATACGGATTTGAGGATGATACTTGGGATTGAGATGAATCGATGAGTTTTGTGTGGAGATTGTGATTTCGGTGATATGGCAGGATTCGTACTTGAGGTACGTCCTGGTGTTATAGCGGATCTTGAGACGACGATACGGGTGAATAGTGTTATTAATTAAATGGTCGACATGTGATCGTGATATGAGATATGGTATGCTAGGATATTGATCCTAGGCCGTATTGGGCGATGTATACCCCTTGATGATGATATGTGCTGATGATATCAGTTTGTACGAGACTGTCGATCAGTAACCAGATCATGACTATATTGATGATATTAGTATTGTACTAGACATAGGTCAGTACCCTAGACTATGATCTTTGATAAAGAGGATACCGGATGAATAGTGTGATGAATATGATATTGACCCGTACCCAGATTTGGGGATGCCGTACGACGGATTTACGTACGAGCTATATTTTGATGATTGATCCGCACTCTTGACTAGGGATGTCTGATTATAGATATGGTATCGGATATGATATTATTGAGGCGGGATCACTGACTAATATATATACAGGTATGTATATATATCGA
Organism: Agapanthus africanus; assembly: GCA_030015575.1. Taxonomy (NCBI): domain Eukaryota; kingdom Viridiplantae; phylum Streptophyta; class Magnoliopsida; order Asparagales; family Amaryllidaceae; genus Agapanthus; species Agapanthus africanus. The sequence continues at coordinate 363,252,213 of CM057341.1, read as the reverse complement.
CTCAGATGTTAGGCGGGTTTCTTACCTGTAGTCCAGCTTATTAGCTTAGCCCTTTAGTTTAGTTTAGTTGTTAGATTAGATTCGACTCCTACCTATTTCAAAAGGTTACGAATCATAGGTATTTTAAAAGACAGGTCAAGGGATTCTACGGATATTTCAAAAAAATGTATCTTTTCCTAAAAACACCGTAGCCCTTATTTTCAAAACACCGCAATTCGTGTTATTTCAAAAGGCACTATTGTAGGACTTATATTAGGATAATGCAGTTTAGTTATCGTTGTGTCTAGTATTCCGCTCATTATTACTGTTCGCTCCGCATCGCATACTTATATTATAATTTCTTATTGCATTGTTGATATCATACTGTTAGGACACCAGCACCATTACCGATGATACGTATGTACCACGTACACTTGCTTGCCGGCTCACACACATCTTCATCGGTAATTGCCATGTCACGCACACCTTAGAAAATATTATCGCCTAATGTAGCTTGTTAACTAGTAGTTTTGACATGATGATTAGTTGCTTGCATTATATGCTAGTTTAGACATTGTAGTTGTTACTTGTCACTTCATGCATACTGTTGTTCATTATATGCCGCATTCATGGATGCTCATGCTTATATTCATGGTTTTACATGCTGCTGATGATTCAGATTTCCATGATATTTTCTGGATTTGGAGGAAAACCGCAAAACTTATATAAACTGCTTTCTCTCTTTTTAAATAAAATTGCGGTTTTCCCATGATGTATGAGTCGTCCACCATGAGTTTGCTGATGGATTTCGAGACCCGATTCGAGAAGATGGATGAACCGTTTTGGGTACATGGTGAGCCCGGTAAGGTACCCCGGGGCAAGAAGGTCGTGTTGCTGACGTTGAGCCTGGCAGGGGAGCACTACCTACCGGTGATATTACCCGACGCGTCGGATATCCGGAGGATACCGTCGTGGTCTTGAGATGGATGGTAGGGGCCAGTCTGGACTGATGGCGCCCTAGATATTGAGATTTAGACATTGGGATTTCGAGATATTAAGGTACTGAGAGTTGATGATACAGGCCAGTCCGGATAGCCGGAGCCTGAGATTTTGAGATATTGAGATTTATGTTTTGTGTCGATGCTAGACACTGTTGATGCTGATTTCATTTATGATACCTCATTTTAAAATATACAAAAGAAATCTCTCTAAATTATGAAAACAGTTTCTTCATTTACATGTATTCTGTTTTCATGCATTCATACCTCATTCATTTGATATATTGCTACCTGAGGCATTGACTCGAGCACTTGGTATTACCGTTGCTTAGAGGTATACCCTAGCCATTGTTATAGGCTGCATGTTATATATATATTTGAGGATATATTATGATCATTGACCTAGGTTGCGTTATTTATGCGATTTCTGTGCGTAGATGTTTTTCTATTCACGAGTTGGCAACTCACCCCCGTTGTGCCACAGTTCTTGCAGGTTTCGCCGTACAGGTTTCTTTACGGCTTTGCTGGCACTATTTCTATTTCCGGGTGACTTGCTAGTAGGTGGGTTTATTTGTATCGCACCCATCATTATATCTTGTATATCATTATTCTGTTGTTTCTAGAAGTTCCATCAACCAAACATGTATTTATTTTTGAGATAGAGACCAGTAATGTTATTCTTTCGACCTTAGAGTCGCGCGTTGTATTTCTTTGGATTTCTTGTTGTTTTGAGTTTCTTTTTGAGTTTTAATCCTCGCCCTTGGCGTTGTATATTATATTGTTTGGGTGGTTGTGACCGTCGATTGACGAAGAGCTAGCTCCCGCTTGGGGATGCCTTTTATTGATTTCGTATACTATTCATGTTGTATCCCGTTTGGGAGCCAGTATTTATAAAGGAGACTCTGCTGAAATTTTCAGGAAATATTTGATATTTTTAAAACCGCATAATTCGGCTTATGCTATTAAAACTACTTGATTTTAAATTGGTTTTCCTTCACTCTACTACTTTTCTTGGTTTGGATTTCTGGGTTTTTGGCTTACTTAGATTACGTACGTCTCGAGACGTTTCGTAGTTTAAGTGTCGGTCATGTTTCGTACTTTCGGGACGTGACAATATGCTATCTGGTTTGCCTTTATCAGTCGTGTATAGGTTCAGGTGACTGATCACTGTTACACGTTGATAGAGCCCTTAGGATCTTGCTTGACTACCAACAGTATGATGGCGATCATATACGTGAGAGTTGGGTAGTCTATAAGCACATCCTTAATTTTGGTCCCTAGTCGTAGGAGTTTCGAGACAGGGCATCGATACTCCGGAGTAGACTAGTGTATACAGTCGAGACCCCGACGAGGGGCGGTGGCCGGTCTCATAAGCCACTGGTGTCAGTTGGATCACCTAAGATGTATACAGGTGCTCATTGGGTTATGAGTACACCGGACAGGACTCGCCGGGAACCTGCTAGTTAGTATTTATACCTATCGTCAGATAGCAGTTCCCTGGTGACATGTGTACAGGTTAGTTTATCGACCTGAGGTCGTCATTTGTCTCATGCGAGTTCCCACTGTGCTTTGATTTCTACCCTACCATGGCGCTCAAAGGAGTCGTGCAAACAGGTATTTTTTGGGTACAATCCTGAGCCACATGGAGGCAAGTGAGCGGATCGGCAGGGGATTCGTCTCTCCCGGTATTAGGGGTGAGATCATGCTGTGTCTAGGAGAGCCATTACACAAAGCCCTCGGCCGAGGCAGGAGATTTACTGGTAGGTACTCCAGTAGTATCTCAGAGTGTTCTAGGCTACACTCCGACACGACTTATACCGCTTTTGCGGGTCTGACGTTACCAGCCCCCTAGGCCTGATATGCGATAATCATAGACGAACGGACCGGACTGTATGTATATTGTCACTGTTAGGCTCAGTAGGGTTTCAGGATGAGTTCGCTCATCGGCTACCCTTGAGGTCAGTACATGGGCAGCCGTTATGCACTGCTAGTGCCGCTGACGTGCTTGTGGTTAAACCCACTGCCAGGGTACTGACGAGTCATTAGAGTCCCCCACAGATAGTTTCCCAAGTTCGGGCGAAACGTTGTAGAGGCCGTATGGTTTTATGGCAGGGTTCGGAAAATGCACGTGCGTTTACGCACGTGTCATATTTCGGGCAGATAATACTGGTGGGCTTTGGTTTAAGCCGGATCCATGTATTATATTGTGTAGATATAATATCTTTGTCTCAGTTGCATTTGTATCCGGTCGTAATATAAATACGGGTATGTTTATACAGTTACGGGGTTATCCTGAAATTCGTTTTTGGATCACTTTTGGAAGTTGCCAGTTTTCTATCACTCGTCTTAAACATTCGGTTTAATGCGGATTTATCTTTTCTTGATGAGGGTGAGTCATGAGGGTGAGTCATGAGTGTGGAAGCTTCTAGAAGAGGTGACTAGGTTAGTGAGGTGTTCTTGATTCATTGGTTGCATTAAATGGATGATGACTAGGTTAATGATTCATTGTATGCATTTAATGGTTTTTAGTGATGTGTTAAGGTGACTCATTGTTGCATTAATTCTTCTTTGCTAATGGTCACCCTCTTCTACTCCTACACTCACCTCCCTCCTCCTATATTTGTGGCCGGACCTTTCTTTGAAATGATGATGGATTCATTTTGATTAAAAAGATTATGGTTTTGGGTTCATGGAAATTTGATAGTTCATTTCTCATTTCATTCCATTCCAAAAGGCAACTTCATTAACCATTCATCCATGGTTTTGGATGTAACGAGACAAAGTGTTCTACTCATTCTCTACATCAATCTTGGTCAACTCTTTTAGCAGACTTGATGACCGAGTTGCCTCGGTTCAGAGGCGGGAGCCCGTTTAAAGATCTGTTGATGTGGTGCCACCTGGACGAGGAGATCGGAGATCGAGCGAGATCGGAGCAGCCGCGACAAAGCGTGGGATGATGGTTAAAGACCGAAGGACTCGGATCGTTCGGTATAACCTTTCTACCCACTTTGTAGTTTGTTCGTTTAGCGTTAATGGCAGATCCGGGTTATAGTATGCGATAGCGCTAGTTATAAAAGTTTTTATTCTGCATTTGGCGTCTGAAAGACGGCCGGGGAGCTACCGCAGAACTTACACTTTGCGTGCGCATTTTCCTTTTGTTTGTGGTAAACATTTTTATTTGCACAGTACTGCTTTCATGTTAGGTCGGTTTTTCATCTAGCGATCGCACGTCGTGTTGAATTCGACTATTTTCTAAGTGTGCAAAGACCGGTAAAAGCTCGGTATCTCCATGGCACTGAAGTCGAGGTGGAGATCGCTTAGTAAAGATGTGGGGGAAGTTTGAGCAGTGAAGCTGTTCGGTGGCCTCTTGATGAGGGCTTTGATTCTTGGCGTCATTGGGCAAGGAGTTTCCTGCTAAGGATGGGTCGAGCAGGGTAGCTGCTCAGTTGCCTCTTCATAAGGGCTTTTGATCCTTGGCGTCATGGTGCAAGGAGTTGCCCGCTAAGGATGGACTGAGCAAGGTAGCTGCTCGGTTGCCAATTGATGAGGTCTTGGATCCTTAGCGTGGGAGGGTATGGAGAGGCCTGCCAAGGATGGACCGAGCAGGGTTGCTGCCTGGTTGCCTCTTGGTGAGGGCTTTGATTCTTGGCGTCGTGGGGTGAACTACCAGCCATGGATAGACCGAGCAGGGTTGCTTCCCGGTTGCCTCTTGGTGAGGGCTTGGATCCTTAGCGCAGGAGGGCATTAGGAGGCCTGCTATGGATGGATCGAGTAGGGTTGCTTCCCAGTTGCCTCTTGGTGAAGACTTTGATCCTTAGCATGGGAGGGCATTGGGAGGCCTGCTAAGGATGGACCGAGCAGGGTAGCTGCTCGGTTGCCTCTTGGTGAAGGCTTTGATCCTTAGCGCGTTCGTCCAATTAGATCGATTTGACGAGCATGTCGTCGACGTAAACTTATATATTCTTGTCGATCTGCGGCTTGAACATGCGATTGACCAAGCGTTGGTACGTAGCTCCGGCGTTCTTGAGGCCGAAAGGCATCACCTTGTAGCAGTATACCCTCCGGTCCGTTGTGAATGCGGCGAGATCTTCGTCTGCTGGATTCATACGGATCTGGTTGTAGCCGGAGAAAGCATCCATGAAGCTCAGTAGCTCGTGGCCTACCGAGCTATCGACGAGCTGATCTATCTGAGAGAGGGGATAGGTGTCTTTCGGGAAGGCCTTGTTGAGGTCGGTGAAGTAGACGCACATGCGCCACTTCCCGGTTGATTTCTTGACCATGACTATGTTTGCCAATCATTCCGAGTAAGGCACATTCCGAATGAAGTTGGCGGCGAGGAGCATGTCTACCTCGTCCTCGATCGCCTTTTGCTTGATCGGGGCGAAGCTTCGTTTTTTCTTACTGACGGGTCGGACCGTAGGGTCTACCCCGATCTTGTGAGATATGATCTTGGGGTCGATCCCAGGCATGTCGGCGAGTGTCTAGGCGAACACATCAGAGTTGTTTCTGAGGAAGTGAACCAGGTTGTCTCGCTGAGACCCCATCAAAAGCAACCCGATCTAAACGGTTCGTTCGTTTTCCCCTTCTACGAGGGGGACCTCTGTTAGTGGCTCCACCGGGGTCCCTCGAACCTCTTTTTGCTCGTCTCGAGTGTACAGAGAACCACTGATGTCACCCTCGCCCTCAACATCGTTGTTTGTCCGCTCAGACGTAGATGTTGCGGTGAAGCAAACCTTTGCTGCGTTGGTCCCCGTAGGACCGACCTATTCCGTCTTGGTCGAGCGGGAATTTCATCGCCAGATGGTAGGTCGATATCTAGGCCCGGAGGGAGTTCAGTGTCGGGCGACCGAGGAGAATGTTGTAGGCTGATGGGATTCTCACGATGATAAACTCCACAAGCGCGGTGCGCGTACGGCCCGCCTCTCCGATGTTAAATTAGATAGTGATTACCCCTTCCGCCGAGATGGAGTGGTTAGTGAACCCTGACAGGACATGGGCGGTCGGCTTTAGGTCCGACGGGGTAAGCCCCATAGCAGGATGCAGTCATAAAAGAGAATGTCTGCTGAGCTTCCCGAGTCGATCAGTATCCTCTGCACCTCATAGCGGTGGACCCGAGCTGTGATCACCCAGCGGGTCGTTGTGAGGCAGGGAAATACCGTGGAGGTCCTCGTCAGTAAAAACGATCGGCTTGGCTGCTTTGGCCTTCTTCCTCGGATGGTAGCCAGTCCCCTCAAACGATGGACGACGCTGGGTCTCGTCGGTCTTCGTCGTACCCCCCGCTGATATGGTCATGATCTGGCCGATTGTAAATTCGCCGGGAGGGGGACGTTGCTCTTGCTCACGATCGTCCTGCCGTTTCTCTCGCAAGTACGTTGCTAGGTGCCCCGATCGGATTAGCTCCTCGATGTAGTCTCGGAGCTGCTTGCATTTCTCAGTGGAGTGGCCCTGCGACCTTTAGAAGCCGCAGTAGGGGCCCCGGGTGCGCTTTGCTGCCTTGTTCGAGACTGGGGGGAGTTTGAAGAACTTGTCGCCCTTAGACTCCTCCAGCAGTACCGTCTGGGAGACATTGAGCGGGGTGTACTCCTGAAACTTCGGGGAGTAGGGCTTTGCCCGCTCAATCTTCTTTTTCTCGTCCCGGGCCCTTTTCTTTTGATCGATTTGCTCTGTCCGGGGCAGGTTGGCGTTCACCTCGGATTCAAGATGGATCTCGCGTTTGGTCCAGGCCTTTACCTCGGCCATGGTCATAGGTTGCGCTAATGCAAAGGAGCGTATCCACTCCTTATGCCTAAGACCCGACCTGAGGGCCGTGATGACTGTCTCGTCTCGGTGTTCTGGGACCTCGAGGAGGGCGTTGTAGAAGCGGGTGACGTACCCTTTGAATGATTCTTTGTCTCCGCTCTTTATGGTGAAGAGATGGTCGACTGTCCACTTCTGTCGTCTGTTCTGAATGAAGTGGCCGAGGAATTGGGTGTAGGGTTCCTAGGCACACTTGTGAAGGTTCATAAAGCATCAAACATGCCCAAATAAAATTTTACATGTGCCGAACAACCCAAAGACGGGATCTTTGCTAGATTATTAGGGTTTAGCATGCAAGATAACATCTTTAAAGCTAAGTGTGAGGGATTACAACCTTTGTAGTCCGCTCCTTCACTTCACAAGCTCCGAGTAGAAGTCCCTTCACCGCGATCCACGATCTCCTGGACTCAAGAGAGGCTCCACGACTCGAACGATCCATGCTAGCTTGAAGTGTTCCGATTCTCCGATGATCTACGTCGAAGTTGCTATAACCCAAGCTTCCTCACTCTAAAGAGATGAACACCCTAATCTAATAGGCTAGATTAGATGTGGATGATGGAGTAGTATTTATGCTTTCTTTTTAATTCACATTCTCACAATAAATCATCACAAAAGGAATTTCTAATGAGCTTTTTCTCAAACTCAAGAGAGAAGAAGATGAAGAAAATGAAGAGAATGATCCTTTTGTGATGAATAGTAGATAAATGTATATGATTGATTATGGAACCATGGTCAAGGATGAGAGGCTAAAAGTTTGTAGAGAATAAACTAGAGTTAGGGTTTGGTTAGGTTAAGGATAAGTATCAACCATAATATCTTAACCAAGACAAAATAGAATCCTTCTAGAATGAACAAGAAGGAGCTAACCCTAATCAAACCCTAATCCCTTTTTATCATCCTTAAACATGTTTCATAATATATCATTACATGTCACAATAATATATATCACATATATATTATATATTTGCAACAAAAGAAAATAATACAATTAACATATATCGCATATATATCAATGTATTAATCCGGTGAGAAAATGAAATAAAGCGAGCCAATATTAGATAATGTAATACAATATATCATATATATCATTATACATTAAATTATCGAATCAACACTTGATCCGACGATCCGGCTATATCGAATATAACCGACTAATATATCATGTACCGATTCATCGAATCAACACTTGATCCGATGTCCCGATTCATATCTAAATATCGCGAGAATATAATACGGTATCTCATATCGCATTATCCTCGGTCCTGCACATATCACATATCTGCCTCTACTCCGTTTTGCCTGAGCCAAGAAACCTCTGTGTAGGACTCTAAAGAATCGTCAATACGCCGGTAGCAGGTGATGATCATATCAAACACCCATAAGCTGCAAGCGGTCAGCTAAACGTAACAGCCACCCAGGTATTGAGCGATCAGAAGATCAACAAGCTAGCATGTCCGTTCTCCTGTGAATCCAATCAGTAACACTCCCGTACAGTCCGGTCTGTTCATCCGATATGTCGCATATCAAGTCTAGGGGTGGTATACGTCAGACCCCAGTAACCGATAAGTCGTGTCGATGTGAGGCTCATAACAGGTCGTGAAACTACTCGTAATACTTACCAGTATATCTCTATATCAGCCCTGGCCAGAGACTTCCAGTTATAACCAATCGAACACAGCACAACATCAACTCCCTATACCGGGAGAGACGAATCCCTTCCTATCGCTCATTGCCTCCATGTGATTCGGGACTGTACCCAAAAGCCACCATTTTGCACGCCCACTTGGACGTGGTAAGGTGGAAATCAAAGCACAGTGGGAATCACACAAGACTCTATGACGATCTCGGGTCTACAGACTACCCTGTACCAGTGTCACCAGAGAACTGCCATCTGACGTGTGGTATATCACCATCTGGGAGTTCTCGGCGAGTCCGTCCAGTGTACCCAGTCTCCACTGAGCACCCGTACACCATCTCTGATGTCAGACATCGATGGATATGGGATCATCTATCACCCATCATATGGGTCAAGATGCGTATACGTTAGTCTACTCTGGTGTATCGATGCCCCATCTCGATATACCCTCGACTAGGAACATTTATAGGATGTACTCATCGACTACCGTGGCCCCACTAGTATGATCTCATCATAATCCCAGTAGTCGAGTACAGATCCTAAGGGCTTTATCAACATGTGAGAGAAAGACAGTAAACCAATACAAGTCAACATGTTAAGATAAAGTGAAACCAAATAGCATACTATCATGACGAGCAAGAAAGTCCTCTCTGTATATATCCAAGCATCTATCATAATATACATCATATGTACAACAATGGCCTCTAGGGCATATACATAACTAACAATCTCCCACTTGCACTAAGGCCAACTGCTGTAGTATCTCATGCCTAGCATCCCGAATAATCTCTCAAACTGTATCTGGGGAATGGCCTTCGTGAGTGGATCCGTAGTGTTGTCCTTCGTATCTACTCTCCTGACCTCGATCTCCCGGCGATCAACTATCTCCCTGATCAGGTGATACCGCCTCAGAATATGTCTGGACTTCTGATGTGATCTGGGTTCCTTGGCCAAAGCCACAGCTCCATTGTTATCGCAATACAGAGGTATTGGATGTTCAATGGATGGAACCACACCAAGTTCACTAATGAACTTCTTCATCCAGACAGTCTCTTTGGCAGCATCGTTGGCAGCGATGTATTCAGCCTCCATCGTCGAGTCTGCAACGGTATCCTGTTTGGAACTCTTCCAACATACCGCCCCTCCATTGAGGGTAAAGAGTGCAACTTAGAGTCGTCCTTATCGCTTTGGAAGCTGGAATCGGTAAAGGACTCCACCCGGAGTTCTCCGTTACCATACACCAAGAACATGTCTGTAGTCCTTCGTAAGTACTTGAGAATGTTCTTCACAGCCGTCCAGTGACTCTCTCCAGGATCTGCTTGATACCGACTCACTACACTTAGTGAGTATGCTACATCGGGTCTGGTACATAGCATCGCATACATGATAGAGCCTACTGCCGAAGCATAGGGTATCCCTTGCATGCGAGCTCTCTCCAAATCAGTCTTGGGAGACATCTCTTTGGAGAGAGTGAGTCCAGAGATCATGGGTTGGTTCCCACGCTTGGATTCTTCCATACTAAACCTCTTTAGTATGGTGTAAATGTACCTGGATTGGGACAATTCCAATATCCTTTGGGATCTATCTCTATAGATCCTAATCCCCAATATACAGGAGGCATCACCTAGATCTTTCATTGAGAATCTTTGTGATAAGAAGAGCTTAACTGATTGCAGCATAGAAATATCATTTCCTATCAAGAGTATGTCATCCACGTACAATACGAGGAAGACAACCTTACTCTCTGCTACCTTCTTATAGATACAAGGTTCATCTATGTTTTTGATGAAGTCAAACTCTTTGACTACTACATCAAAACAGATGTTCCAACTCCGCGATGCTTGCTTCAACCCATAAATGGATTTAAGCAGCTTGCACACTTTTCCGCTGCTCCCACTATCTACGAAGCCCTCTGGCTGAGTCATGTACACGCACTCTTCTAAATCACCATTTAGAAAGGCGGTCTTAACATCCATTTGCCAGATTTCGTAGTCATGGTATGCAGCAATGGCAAGTAAAATCCGGATGGACTTAAGCATAGCTACTGGAGAAAAGGTTTCGTCATAATCCATACTTGGTCGTTGACGAAAACCCTTTGCTACAAGTATAGCTTTGAAAGTCTCAACTTTTCCATCTACACCAAATTTCCTTTTAAAAATCCACTTGCTCCCAATGGGTTTTACCCCTTCAGGAGCATTTTCCAAAATCCATACTTTATTGGTGTACATGGATTCCATCTCAGATCGCATTGCATCCAGCCATTTCACAGAGTCACCACTCGTGATGGTCTGCTTGAAACTAGTCGGGACATCATCTTCCATGATGCAATCCTCGCTTCCACCATCAATGAGAAAACCGTAGTATCTCTCAGGCGGATGAGAAACCCTGCTAGATCGGCAGAGAGGCTGGGGTTCGTCGGGTACTACTGAATCCTCTGGTTCCACTAAATCTTCAGTTGTAGTTTGTGTTGCTGGAACCTCTTCCAGCTCTACCTCATCGCCACTAATTTCTTTTGTAAGAAATTCCTTTTCTAAAAAGTTGGCATGTTGAGCAACAAACACCTTTTGTTGTTCACTGTGGTAGAATAGATATCCATACGAATTGCTTGGATATCCTACAAACTTACAAAGAACTGATCGTGCCTCGAGTTTGTCCGGATTTTGCTTTTTAACATAAGCCGGACAACCCCATATCTTAACTCTTTTAAGAGATGGACTCTTCCCATTCCATATCTCATATGGAGTGGTAGGCACAGATTTAGTTGGAACTCTATTCAATAGGTATATGGCTGTCTCCAGCGCATACCCCCAGAAGGAAATAGGTAACTCAGCTGTACTCATCATAGAGCGCACCATATCTAATGGGGTGCGATTCCTCCGCTCCGACACACCGTTGTGCTGTGGTGTTTAAGGAGGAGTAAGCTGAGAGAGAATCCCATTCTCTTTTAGATAATCTAGGAACTCATTGCTTAAGTATTCACTTCCTCGATCAGATCGAAGAATCTTAATACTTTTGCCCGTTTGATTCTCTACTTCGTGCTTATATTCTCTGAATTTCTTAAAACCTTCAGACTTGTGTTTCATCAGGAACACATATCCGAATCTTGAGAGATCGTCAGTGAATGTAATGAAGTAGGAAGAACCGTTCCTGGCATGTGTAGACATGGGACTGCATACATCACTATGTACCAGTCCTAAGAGTTCGGTAACTCTTTCTCCGTGTCCACTAAATGGAGCTTTGGTCATGGCAAGTATCATAAGATGATAATTCGAACGGATTCAAATAACCATCCTTATGTAACTTAGCCAGTCGTGTTGCATTCATATGACCAAGTCTACAATGCCACAAGTAGGATTCGTTCATTTTTGAACTTTTCCTCTTGTGTGTGTTTTGTATATTGAGGACTGTATTCTGATTTAGAATGAATATGCCATTATGTAACGAGCCTGATGCAATCAACTTTTGATCTAGGAATATGTTCATAACATTATCCTTTACTACAAAATTATATCCTTCTTTACTTAATAAAGAACTGGTATAATGTTGCACATCATGTTCGGTATATAATAGCACTCATTTAGAATCAGTGTATTACGACTTGGCAATACTAGGTGATATTCGCCAACTGCTTTGGCTGCAATACTTGCACCGTTCCCTACTTGAACGGAATGATCACCTTTTCCCAGTTCTCTACCTTTTCGTAGCCAATGTAACAATTTACATATGTGGGATCCTGATCCGGTATCCAATACCCAGGACGTAGGGTGAACTGAGAAATAGTTCTCAATAACTAACACACCTGAAGAAGATGCATCAACATGCATGTTCTTTTGGGCGGCGTGAGAATCCAGATATTCTTCTATTCCCTGTTCAGTCTTATAACTCTTATAAGAAAGAACGGGTCCAACGTTCTCCTGCTCAGTATAATAAGCGGGTTCAGTCAATACATCCATATTATTATCTTGATTATGGCCTGACATGGTCGCTACCTGGAGAGAGAGAGAAGAAAACACTTTAGCGTATGCTCTTGCAAGATTTAGATTGGTTATTATCTTATCTAATCAGGATGTCTCCCACTGTTTTTATCAAATCTACCTTCAAACCCTAAAAGGTAAAATTAGCCAGGATTAATTACACCCTACAATTTCGTCAATCTTTCAGCCAGATCAGTATCGGTACTTGAGGGAGGTTCCCCGTGCTTTTGCACGGACCTAATTAAAGTAAACCTCATTTTCCCAGAAGCGTAACCCCGTTAACACTTTTCTAGACACCTAGTTGATCGGCTAATTGTCCTGTGTAAAACTCTCCTAGGAGTAACACTTACTCACAGTGGGTATCGGGATCCAACTATCTCATAGGAGGTATGCAATCTCATTGCAAATTTCAACACTTGAAATTCCCGATAATATTTTGCCCCTAGCAACTTATGACCTTGTCTAAGGTCAACAAATCATAAGTGCTAGTCAAGTTCAACCCGTCATTTCCTGATTGAATTAAACCCACCCGTACGATGCTTGGCTAAGGTCAACAAAGTCGCACGACTACTCTAACTCAATCACATCTCATGTTTTAGCAGATAAATACTAATTAGCTACCGTACACTACGCCTTGGCTAAGGTCAACAAACGCAGCACGAATACTAACTAGTCTCTATCTGAAATGACGGAGGGCTACGCAGGTTTTTCAGAAAACCATGAGCGTAATGAACTTGATATCGTTGTAGAATCATGTGAAAATTTGAAATGGAGTGTTTTTGAGGTTTTCATTAGTTTTGCTAAAGAGCTCACTCCCGGTGAAGGGATCTCGGCTCTTTCCTTATCGAATAAGGTGCAGGACATATCATATATATCACTGTGCAAAGCAAAACTCTAAAAGCAATCAAAAGACAAACCAAGTTTTGTAGCATCTGCCAGTTTCTCTAAAGAGGTCACTCCCGGTGAAGGGATCCCGGCTCTTTCCTCATCGAATAAGGTGCAGGGTATATCATATATACCACTATGCAAAGCAAAACTGTAGCTACCCTTTTTATAAAGTTTTGATTCTACAACATCTTTTAGGTTTCTTTTCTTTTTATTAATCTCATTAATAAAAAATCCCATCAGCTTATGCTTCCTAAGCATCACAGATAAATACGACGTACACTTATGCCATCCGCATTCGCCTCGATGTCCCCTCGTGCACCGTTAGGTTAGGTAACTAACGACAGAGCAGGGCAGGGCTAGTGCGGGTGTAAAACATAAGTAACGTCTATATAATATATCATATATACTATATACTGTATCCATCACAACATATCAAATGATCACATCACAGATATCGCAGCAGAAACATAGATATAATATGGGATATACTAGGACGTCCGTATTTAGTATTTAGCCAACAATAGAAAATACGGATTCCACAGTCGCGATGAATAGCCAAGCCCACACCCTGGACCCCTACGAGAGCGGCAAGCGACCCTACCAATTCTGGAGTTTAGGAGACCCGGTCTCGACTCCTCGAGATGGCCTCCCACTGAACCCCAGAACCCGGTCACCTGTGCTCCCCTCCTTGGGTCCATCCTAATGCGGAAAAGTAAATAATATACAACACTGGTGGTATCAATCTCAACCTGGAAGTGCCCCAAATAAAAGAATATTACATTACATTTGAATTTACATGAATGAAAATTTAAAACTCTCATCTCACATAAAACCCCCGGCTATTCAATCGCGACAATCCTGCACATCATATCTCAGCAACACATAATATCTCATATCATCAACGTAAGTAAGTATGCATACACCGATCGTCGTCGATTTATAGCAACGACAACCGGCAATACAACTACATACTACACTTACGGTCACAGAAAAGAAATTGTAAAACTACAATATTTGGAATCCACAATCACTTTAGACATCGTAAATCCGAAATATCACATACTTCGCATTTCATGCCTAACACAATGAATTCCACATATTGTATCACATTCCAGATAAATAGACAGTATTAAACTTTTCGAACAGATAATCAAATACCCAAAATTTCCTAAATTGCTCAACACTTGAGCGGAGTTCAAATAATCCGGAATGTGTCACAGTAGTAGCGGTCCAGCCGTAGAAGGGTCAAGCCAACACCTCACATGTGGCACGCCGTACTGCCCCAAACCCGAAGGTTCAAAAGGCAGTTCAAGACGGTCACATAATCGAGTTAAGGTTTATTGTCTTCTAGAGGGTCCACCATAAAACTTGCACGCATTTCCGAAAGATTCAACACTTGAAAATTTTTCGTGTCGGGAAAAAGTGAGTTAATGATATCCGTTCGAACTTTTTAACAGTTTCTAAATATCCGGAAAAACAATAACGAATTTAAAATTCCCGATCGAATTGACGATTACAAAATAAACCCCAGAATACTCAACACTTGAGTCAGATTAAAAATACCTATAAAATAGTAACCACAGAGACAAGAATTACTGTGCAAAATTCCGTACCTTATACCCTTACACTGCCGCGGAACCGCCGCCAAAGGTGGGTAATTGACGCGGTTCCGCGGCCAAGTTGAGGAATTGGGGGCACGTTTTTCACCATAATTCTTATATTTTCCTGCTGAATTTTTTAAGTATTTTTAATTCAGAAAAATCCCAGATTTTGAAAAAAATCCAGAGAGGGGGTTAACTTTGTCGGTGCGGGTTCGATCGGAGTTTTAACTTCGTAAACACGTCGCCTAATGCTCTAGCTAGGCACTGATACTACTGTAGGGTTCCTAGGCACACTTGTGAAGGTACATAAAGCATCAAACATGCCCGAATAAAATTTTACATGTGCCGAACAACCCAAAGACGGGATCTTTGCTAGATTATTAGGGTTTAGCATGCAAGATAACAACTTTAAAGCTAAGTGTGAGGGATTACAACCTTTGTAGTCCGCTCTTTCGCTTCGCAAGCTCCAAGTAGAAGTCCCTTCGCCGCGATCCATGATCTCCCGGACTCAAGAGAGGCTCCACGACTCGAACGATCCATGCTAGCTTGAAGTGTTCCGATTCTTCGATGATCTACGTCGAAGTTGCTATAACCCAAGCTTCCTCACTCTAAAGAGATGAACACCCTAATCTAATGGGCTAGATTAGATGAGGATGATGGAGTAGTATTTATGCTTTCTTTTTAATTCACTTTCTCACAATAAATCATCACAAAAGGAATTTCTAGTGAGCTTTTTCTCAAATTCAAGAGAGAAGAAGATGAAGAAAATGAAGAGAATGATCCTTTTGTGATGAATAGTAGATAAATGTATATGATTGATTATGGAACCATGGTCAAGGATGAGAGGCTAAAAGTTTATAGAGAATAAACTAGAGTTAGGGTTTGGTTAGGTTAAGGATAAGTATCAACCATAATATCTTAACCAAGACAAAATAGAATCCTTCTAGAATGAACAAGAAGGAGCTAACCCTAATCAAACCCTAATCCCTTTTTATCATCCTTAAACATGTTTCATAATATATCATTACATGTCACAATAATATATATCACATATATATTATATATTTGCAAAAAATGAAAATAATACAATTAACATATATCGCATATATATCAATGTATTAATCCGGTGAGAAAATGAAATAAAGCGAGCTAATATTAGATAATGTAATACAATATATCATATATATCATTATACATTAAATTATCGAATCAATACTTGATCCGACGATCCGGCTATATCGAATATAACCGACTAATATATCATGTACTGATTAATCGAATCAACACTTGATCCGATGTCCCGATTCATATCTAAATATCGCGAGAATATAATACGGTATCTCATATCGCATTATCCTCGGTCCTGCACATATCACATATGTGCCTCTACTCCGTTTTGCCTGAGCCAAGAAACCTCTGTGTAGGACTCTAAAGAATCATCAATACGCCGGTAGCAGGTGATGATCATATCAAACACCCACAAGCTGCAAGCGGTCAGCTAAACGTAACAGCCACCTAGGTATTAAGCGATCAGAAGATCAACAAGCTAGCATGTCCGTTCTCCTGTGAATCCAATCAGTAACACTCCCGTACAGTCCGGTCTGTTCGTCTGATATGTCGCATATCAAGTCTAGGGGTGGTATACGTCAGACCCCAGTAACCGATAAGTCGTGTCGATGTGAGGCTCATAACAGGTCGAGAAACTACTAGTAACACTTACCAGTATATCTCTATATCAGCCCTGGCCAGGGACTTCCAGTTATAGCCAATCGAACACAGCACAACATCAACTCCCTATACCGGGAGAGACGAATCCCCTCCTATCGTTCATTGCCTCCATGTGATTCGGGACTGTACACAAAAGCCACCGTTTTGCATGCCCTCTTGGACGTGGTAAGGTGGAAATCAAAGCACAGTGGGAATCACACAAGGCTCTATGACGATCTCGGGTCTACAGACTACCCTGTACCAGTGTCACCGGAGAACTGCCATCTGACGTGTGGTATATCACCATCTGGGAGTTCTCAGCGAGTCCGTCCAGTGTACCCAGTCTCCAATGAGCACCCATACACCATCTCTGATGTCAAACATCGATGGATATGGGATCATCCATCGCCCATCATATGGGTCAAGATGCGTATATGTTAGTCTACTCTGGTGTATCGATGCCCCGTCTCGATATACTCTCGACTAGGAACATTTATAGGATGTACTCATCGACTACCATGAACCCACTAGTATGATCTCATCATAATCCCAGTAGTCAAGTACAGATCCTAAGGGCTTTATCAACATGTGAGAGAAAGACAGTAAACCAATACAAGTCAACATGTTAAGATAAAGTGAAACCAAATAGCATACTATCATGACGAGCAAGAAAGTCCTCTCTGTATATATCCAAGCATCCATCATAATATACATCATATGTACAACAATGGCCTCTAGGCAATATACATAACTAACATTGGGTGTGTTGGAGATAGTGCCCTCAGAGTCAATTATTGGATCACAGGCACGTGATTGCAATGTTTGAGGGAGGACCTATGCCGATAGGACAGTCTTATTTAAGATGATAGTATGCTATCTGGTTTATCTTTATCATCGTGTGCTGCTTTAGGTGACCTTACAGGTCGCTATTACACGTTGATAAAGCCCCTAGGATTCTTGCTTGACTGCCAGCAGTATGATGGCGATCATATACGTGGGAGCTGGGGTCAATAAGCACATCCTTAAAAGGTCCCTAGTTGTGGGAGTTTCGAGACAGGGCATCGATACTCCAGAGTAGACTAGTGTATACAGTCGAGACCCCGACGAGGGGCGGTGGCCGGTCTCACAAGCCACTGGTGTCAGTTGGTTCACCTAAGATATATACAGGTGCTCATTGGGTTATGAGTACACCGGACAGGACTCGCCAGGAACATGCTAGTTGGTCTTATATCTAACGTCAGATAGCAGTTCCCTGGTGACATGTGTACAGGTTAGTTCATCGATCTGAGATCGTCATTTGTCTTGTGTGAGTTCCCACTGTACTTTGATTACTATCCTACCATGGCTCAAAGGAGTCGTGCAAACAGGTTTTAGTTGGGTACAGTCCCGAGCCACATGGAGGCAGTGAGCGGATCTGCAGGGGTTCGTCTCTCCCGGTATTGGGGGTGAGATCGCGCTATGTCTAGAAGAGCCATTACACAAAGCCCTCGGCCGAGGCAGGAGATTTACTGGTAGGTATTCCAGTAGTATCTCAGGGTGTTCTGGGCTACACTCCGACATGACTTGTACCGCTTTTGGGGGTCTGATTTTTACCAACCCCCTAGGCCCGCCATGTGATGCTCATAGACCAACGGACCGGACTGTACGGATATTGTCACTGACAGGCTCAGTAGGGTCTCAGGATGAGTTCGCTCATCGACGTCCCTTTTGGTCAATACCTGGTAGCCCGTTACGTATGGCTAATACCTCTGACGTGCTAGTGGTTAAATCCACAGCCAAAAGTATTGACGAGTCTTTAGAGTCCCCCACAAACAGTTACTCAAGTTTCGGGCGAAACGCTGTAGAGGCCGTATGGAGATATGGCAGGATTCGATCATATACGTGCGGTATTGCACAGATCATGATCGGACGGATAATACTAGCGGGCTTTGGTTTAAGCCGGATCCTAGTATTGTACAGTGTAGATTTTGTCTCATTGCATTTGTATTCGGTCTGAATACAAATGCGGGTATGTATATACAGTCGCGGTGTTTCCCTGTAATTTATTACGGGATCAGTTTATTGAAGTTGCCAGTTTGCATTCCGTTTCGTCCATTTTCCTTTATTTCTTTCCTTGGCTGAAAATTGGTGGAGGAGGGCTTATTTGCAAATGTGCAAATTGGCATTGTGGAGGGTAGTCTTTGTAAATTGTTGCTTCATGATGATTCTACCATACTTTGACTTCCCTTGTTCATCATGACTTGACTTTTGAGATAAGTGATGGTTAGTGGTGTGATGATTATTCCTCATGATGATCACTCATTTCTTTTTGCATTATTTTCTCCTTCGGCCCACACCACCTTGTGTATGCTCACTCCCTCCTCTTATTTGATGAATGGCCGGCCATAATGAATGGGGGCTGTTCAAAAATTTTTGAGGGTGTGAATTGGTCTCATTTGGCTTGCAAAAAATCATTTAGCTCCATCTCAAATGTTCATCTCATTCCTCCACTAAAAAGGGCAACTTCATACAACCCCAAGAGACATAGAGTTCCACACTATCCTACAGCATTCTTGGACACGTCGACTCGCCAACTTCGTGCCCGAGTTGCCTCGGTCCAGAGGTGGGAGCCCGTAAAAGAACCCGGCGATGTGGTGCCCTTCTGACGAGGAAATGAAGACCGGAGATTCCGCGGGGAGATCGAGACGATGATGAGAAGAGCGAAGGACACGGATCGCTCGGTATATCTCTCTATCCCTTCTCTAGTTAGCTAGGAGTAGGTTAATGGCCCGATCCGGGTTTATAGTCCGCGGTAGCGCCGGTTTCTTGTTTAAAGAAAAGTTTTGATTCCGCATTTTGGCCTCGTTCTGACGGCCGAGGCGCTGCCGTGGCCCAATATGGTATCAGAGCCACGCTATTAACCTAGTCTAGCTTGCTCTAACGTGTTTAGAACTTCGATCGGACGAATTTTCAAAAACCGTGTTTCCATTTGCATCAGTTTCTGTCGAATTTTTTTTGGCTCGAAAAATTATTTTAAATGTTGCAGAAATTCGTGCAGGGAAATTTAAGAATTCTGTGAAAAGATGGTAGCGTGATACTGTAGCAAGACCGCGGAACCGTGGCCAAACCCCTCTTCTGGCCGCGGTTCCGCCGCAGTACAGTGTCTTCACTGTACCATTTTTACACAAAGCTCTTTATACTTTGAAATGGGGTTTTTGGAATGTTCTGTTTGGGCCCAGATTTATTTTGAGTGCTACAGTAGTGCTTGGGGCCCATCTCGGTAAATTTAGTCGATCGAAAATTTTAAACATGTTAGTTCACAGTATTTACATTATATCTGCGGCCGTGAATGTCACTTGATCGGTAAATCCTGTCTAACTGCTATAGCCCTTTTAGACGGATTTGCGAACGCGACATTCACGTTGATGTTCTGTGTTGTGCTGTGATATTGCGGATTTGTCGTGGTGGATAGCCTGGATGCAATGTTAGTACAGTTTGATTTATTATGTACATTTGATATTGTGGGGCGAGTGTCCGACATGTGGACTGCAGTCACTGCCTGTTTGTATATTATTCTTTTGGGGCACGACCGGGCTGAGGTCGATGTACCCATTGTATATTTTACTTTCTGTACTAGGATTACCCCAAGGAGGGGTGCACGGATAGCCGAGTTCTAGAGGGCAACGGGCCCGCATCTCATGGCGTTGAGACGGAGGGGGCTTCACTCTAGAATTGGCGGGCTATTCGCCGTACTCATAGGGGGTACAGGTTGACCCAAGGAGGGGTGCCTAAGTTACCGGATTCTGTGAAGTGCTGGATGGTCCATTCACGTTGCTGAAGTGGGCTGCCTAGCTTCAGGTTTTGGCAGGTGACTTGCCGCGCCCGTAGGGGTCTAGGATTTTCATTGCACAGGCTATCCACACGAAGGGGAACGTCGGGTTTCAGTAGAGGCTCTATGAAACCCGGGGATCCCAGATATCTGTATTGTTCTGTGATGCTTATTACATTTCTGTGATGTTGCATTTTATCACGTCTTGAGAGAATATTATATATTGATATATATCCTAGTAGATGTTGTATATGTTTTGCATCCGCGCTAATCCAGTCCCCGCTCTGTCGTTAGTTAAGTAACCTAACGGGTGATGACGGGACCCAGTAGCGAATGCGGATGGCATATACGTACATCATTATTTTCGTTCTTTATTGGTGTGATCAATTGATGGGACTGCATTGATTCGGATCAATACAAGTTAAACAAACCTGTTTGATGTTGTTGGAACATTTTTCAAAAAGTTGTTATTGCAAGGACGTTCTCTTTTGTTTTGCACAGTGGTATTCGGTTATGAATATCCAGCACCTCAGTCGACGAGGCAAGGGCCGAGATCCCTTCACCGAGAGTGACCCCTTGGACAGAAGTTTGCGTCAGGGTAATAACTTCACTATAGCCGATTGCCTTTTTCTTTGCATCGTGGTATTCACTTGGAATATCCTGCACCTCATTCTACGGGGAAAGAGCCGAGATCCCCTCACCGGGAGTGACCTCTTTAGCAAAGGGTTTTCGCCACTATATTTTTATAAAAGGCTATGCAGTTCCTTCAACGATATCAAGTTCATTACGCTAAAGGTTTTTCGCCAAAAACCAGCCGTAGCCCTCCGTCATTTCCTACAGGTATTATTTAGTATTCGTGCTTTGTTTGTTGACCTAGTCAAGACATAGTGTTCGGTAGCTAAGTGGTACTTGTTTGTTGCATGAATGGGATTGGTTAGGACAGTCGTGCGGCCTTGTTGACCTAATCAAGGGCACGTACGGGTGGGTTTAATGCAATCCTGAATAATGACGGGTTGAACTTGACTGGCGGTTTATGGTTTGTTGACCTAGTCAAGGTCATAAACCGCTTGGGGTAAAAATCACATCGGGAGTTTCGAAAGAAGCTAAAACTTGCCAGGCATGTGCATACCTTCTGGAGTGTGATAACGTGAGTGGATTCCGTCACGTTATCATGCAATGATAGTTGGATCCCAATTCCTACTGATGAGTTGGTTTACTCCTCAGGTGATCCCGACTAATTCTTCTTTCAGGTTTGGAGGAGAATTTGAAGTTACAGTGGGAGGTTTCCTGATTAGTTAAATCGGTAACCATTCTGATCTAGGTTAGAGTGCACGCTGAGTGTTTCTTTTCTCTCTCTCTCTTTGGCAGCGACCATGACCCGACCCTTGACTATGACTCAGTGACCAAGTTGACCGAACCTTCTTAAAACACTGGCTTTTGGATTGTCAGAGTTTCATACCTCATTGCCACTCCTACTTTTACCCTTTTCTCCAGAACACCCCGTATTACTACGAACGTCCACTTCCATTAGATAAAACTATCGTATGGTTATATACGAACTCGAAGGAAATTGTTCCAGATTCAAGGATGGTTTCTGGTTCTGGAGAAAACGAATAGGACTATTCAGTTGACTTTTCCTTTTACCTTCTCTCAGGTTGCGAGTGCTCCTTAGATTAGGAGATAGTACACCCGTTACACCTATCGGATAGTCTTCTTCCAAATCTTAGGCTGGTGCCGAACGGTAGGGATTGAAGAAAGCCGATTAGCCTAAGTGTGGTGTACAGAAGGTATTAAGTTAAGACAAATAAAGGGATTAGAAGGAGGGCAAAGTAAATTGCGACTGCTATTCACGACCAAACCAAGTATTTCATTACCACTCTCACTTTACCATTGTATTTCTCCAGGACACTCCGTATCACTACGAAGATCCACAGTTTATTAGATACTCCATCGTATGGTTATATACGAACTCGAAAGGAACCTGTTCCAATTCGGGGATGGATTCTGGTTCAGGAGAAATAGGAATAAGGTTTTATTCAGTTATCTTTTATCTTTACCTTCTCTCGCGTTGCGAGTGTTCTTAGGATTAGGACAGTACACCCATTATGCTTATTGGATAGTCTTCTTCCCAACCATAGGCTGGTGCCGAACGGTAGGAAAGGAAGAAAACCATTTAAGCCTAAAAGGGGTGTACAGAAGGTAACAACTAAAGACATATGAAGGGATTTGGAGAGATGGCAAAGAAATATACGGTTACAGTTGTGAATCTGGATAATGGAAGAGGCATTACTAGGAATACCCGGATACCCCTACGAAACATTTCAATGTTTCAGTTTCCCTGTGTACCGTTAAAAGAAAACTGATTTCCCAATTAGTCCTTACTCCAAGGTATGTATTTACCAGGTTTGATTCTCACATCTGTATGGTTTTACAGATGATGAGTAGGAGTAAGCTATTGGGAATTAGGTGATTGTCCTCATTATATCGGAATTCGTTGTAATTGGTGATATTTGAGGAAACCACCTGGGTTGTTTGCCGGACGGCAAATATTTGGTTCTGAATATCCGTTGTAATGCACCAATTTCAAATTGATATATCTGTACGTCTATTCTTATAGAGTGAGATATAACTTTTTGAAATTATGTCGATGACATTTACCTATATCAGTTGATGGTTAGGTAAGGAGCATTAAAACATCGGTGTAATTCTTTTTAACCATAAGTACAGTTTTCAACCTACGACACACAGGGAATGAGTTATTAGACTCAGAGGACTTATACAGAGTATTGTATGTTGTCCAGTGTCCATTAGGACAGAGGGGATGGTCCTCGTACTATATTCAGTTCACTTATGACTTCTCTAGTTCTTAGACATGTGTTTCGTAGAAACGCAGGGTCTGAGTTTTGAGAAGTTATAGGTATAAGAATAAAATAGAGAACCAGGTATTGCAAGTATCAGGATTCTTCAAGGTGATCGAAGATGTAGATACTTGCATATGGTATTCAGTTGATAGTAATGGATATTAAGAGAACTTGCTTCTCTTTCGGGTTACTCATAATTGGAAGCATTCCTAAGTTGAGTAACGCTGATCGGCCTCTCACCATTTAATTGATATGCACTGGAGACAGTTGCATGATTTGAATCTGGTTCAATTAAATCAGTGCCTCTGTTTCTGTATTTGATATAGAACAATTCATATCTTGACATTGTTAAGGTACGGGGAGTTTTCCGGCTTATGCTTAAAACCAGACTCCGGATAACTCAAGGCACGTTTCTGTAATGGCTGTTTGTGGGTTGACCCGGGCTATGACGAGGGTTGATTTTCTACCATCTGGAAGATCAATAGTGATATTGTTCTAGACTCGCCACAGTTTTAAGTAAAATGGATTTTTTTCAGAAAACAGTAGTGGGAGTATGGTAGAACTGGAAGTGATTCGAGAACCGCAAACGATTACTGAAAATTTGATAAGAACCTAAAGATTCAATCTGGCTTGACATTCCATTAGCCACTCCGCAGATATGGTGGGTAACCTCAGGCACTCGAGAGATACTTCGGTATGCTAAAAAACGGTGACAGGGAGGTTCTTGTTTACCCAGACTTGCCAATACTGTTGTTCCAGACTGTGAGACCCGGCAGGAGGATGAGTATAGCGTCGTTCTAAACAAGCTTTAGAAGTGCACGTATATATGATTCTGCCAGAGGGTTGTCGTAGTCAGTGGGAGCAGCGGAAGCAATAGTGGACAGGTGGCTTATGTCTATTTATAGACTAAAGCAGATGTAGCGGAGATAGATCATCTATTTCTGATGTGACAGTCATAGGTTTGACTTCATCAGAATAGGGGATGGATCTGTTAAGAAGATAGTAGGGTGTGATATCCTGGTATTTGGATGACATACACAGAGTAGGAAGTGAAATTCCTATACAACGGTCGGTTATACTTTGGTTGTCACATAGTGGTTTCTCCACATAGGACTTGGACATTATATCAGACATTCTGGTTACTGGATCTATGGTTTTAGATCTAGATTTGGGTAGTTTCCCAATCTGGGTACTTAGACAGCATTCTAAAGGTATTTAGAATGGACGACTCTTGACACGGTAGTGTACCTGCAGGTGATGGAGTCACCCTCTCTAAAGGTGTCTTACAGACTAAAGGGGAGAGGGATGTGCATGATTGGCAGATCACTTGCTTAGGCAATTGAGTCAATCATGAGATGTCAAGTACCACACCAGATGTTGTTTTTGCAGTAGATGCAATAAGTTGATATTGATCCAATCCTGGAGAAACATTCGGAAGCAGTTTTAGAACATAAGTGGATGTTCTAGGGATATGATAACAACAGCCTCTTTGAGAAGACAGTTATCATTTCAGGCTTCCAAGGTGACATGGATGACAGAGTGACTGTCAGAGTTATAGTTTTCCCTCCAACGAGGGGCAGTATTTTGGACAGGTGGTCCAGGCGGATACTGAGGGAGGCATGGCGCAGGATACTGATTAAGTTCAGTTGACGATACAGTCTAAGAAGTTTGGATTTGGAGTTCATTTATAAGCTAGGTCCCATCAGATATCCAGACATATTCTGAGACAGATATTGCTCATTTCGGGAGATGGGTTTCTCCGCGAACTTGAGATTAAGAAAGACATAGAAAGAAACATCAGGGCGGATCCACTCACTGAGGCTATTCCTCGAACGCAATAGTTTCGCAAACGGGTTTTGTGAGACTGATTAGTAGAGGAGTTGGGTGTTCGGTATCACACGGGCTGTGAGTATGCGACATCGCAATAATTAGCCTTGAGTGCAAGTGGGAGATTGTTGGAGATAGTGCCCTCAGAGTCAATTATTGGATCACAGGCACGTGATTGCAATGATTGAGTGAGGACCTATGGCGATAAGACAGTCTTACTCAAGATGATAGTATGCTATCTGGTTTATCATTATCATCGTGTACTTCTTTAGGTGACCTTACAGGTCGCTATTACACGTTGATAGAGCCCTTAGGATTCTTGCTTGACTGCCAGCAGTATGATGGCGATCATATACATAGGAGCTGGGGTCTATAAGCACATCCTTAAAAGGTCCCTAATTGTGGGAGTTTCGAGACAGGGCATCGATACTCCAGAGTAGACTAGTGTATACAGTCGAGACCCCGACGAGGGGCAGTGGCCGGTCTCACAAGCCACTGGTGTCAGTTGGTTCACCTAAGATGTATACAGGTGCTCATTGGGTTATGAGTACACCGGACAGGACTCACCGGGAACATGCTAGTTGGTCTTATACCTGACATCAGATAGCAGTTCCCTGGTGACATGTGTACAGGTTAGTTCATCGACCTGAGATCGTCATTTGTCTCATGTGAGTTCCCGCTGTACTTTGATTACTACCCTACCATGGATCAAAGGAGTCGTGCAAACAGGTTTTAGTTGGGTACAGTCCCGAGCCATATGGAGGCAGTGAGCGGATCTGTAGGGGTTCATATCTCCCGGTATTGGGGGTGAGATCGCGCAGTGTCTAGGAGAGCCATTACACAAAGCCCTTGGCCGAGGCAGGAGATTTACTGGTAGGTATTCCAATAGTATCTCAGGGTGTTCAGGGCTACACTCCGACACGACTTGTACCGCTTTTGGGGGTCTGACTTTTACCAACCCCCTAGGCCCGCCATGCGATGCTCATAGACGAACGGACCGGACTGTACGGATATTGTCACTGACAGGCTCAGTAGGGTGTCAGGATGAGTTCGCTCATCGACGTCCCTTTTGGTCAATACCTGGTAGCCCGTTACGTATGGCTAATACCTCTGACGTGCTAGTGGTTAAATCCACAGCCAAAAGTATTGACGAGTCATTAGAGTCCCCCACAGACAGTTACTCAAGTTTTGGGCGAAACGCTGTAGAGGCCGTATAGAGATATGGCAGGGTTCGATCATATACGTGCGGTATTGCACGGATCATGATCGGACGGATAATACGAGCGGGCTTTGGTTTAAGCCGGATCCTAGTATTGTACAGTGTAGATTTTGTCTCATTGCATTTGTATTCGGTCTGAATACAAATGCGAGTATGTATATACAGTCGCGGGGTTTCCCTGTAATTTATTACGGGATCAGTTTATTGAAGTTGCCAGTTTGCATTCCGTTTCGGCCATTTTCCTTTGTTTCTTTCCTTGGCTGAAAATTGGTGGAGGAGGGCTTATTTGCAAATGCGCAAATTGGCATTGTGGAGGGTGGTCTTTGTAAATTGTTGCTTCATGATGATTCTACCATACTTTGACTACTTTTTTTCATCATGACTTGACTTTTGAGATGAGTGACGGTTGGTGGTGTGATGATTATTCCTCATGATGATCACTCATTTCTTTTTGCATTATTTTCTCCTTTGGTTCACACCACCTTGTGTATGCTCACTCCCTCTTCTTCTTTGATGAATGGATGGCCACAATGAATGGGGGTTGTTCAAAAATTTTTGAGGGTGTGAATTGGTCTCATTTGGCTTGCAAAAAATCATATAGCTCCATCTCAAATGTTCATCTCATTCCTCTACTAAAAAGGGCAACTTCATACAACCCCAAGAGACATAGAGTTCCACACTATCCTACAGCATTCTTGGACACGTCGACTTGCCAAATTCGTGCCCGAGTTGCCTCGGTCCAGAGGTGGGAGCCCGTAAAAGAACCCGGCGATGTGGTGCCCTTCCGACGAGGAGATGAAGACCGGAGATTCCGCGGGGAGATCGGGATGACGACGAGAAGACCGAAGGACACGGATCGCTCGATATATCTCTCTACCCCTTCTCTAGTTAGCTTGGAGTAAGTTAATGGCCCGATCCGGATTTATAGTCCGTGGTAGCGCCGGTTTCTTGTTTAAAGAAAAGTTTTGATTCCGCATTTTGGACTCGTTCTGACGGCCGGGGCGCTGCCGTAGCCCAACAGGGTGGCCAGCTCGTCAAAGGTAGAGATTGAGCATGGCGCGAGTCCTCGGAACCAGTCTCGTCTGGATCGGATGAGAGTGGTCGGGAAAGCGCGGCATTGTGCGGTGTCGGAGCAGTCCTGGAAACTCATCCCGGCTGTGAACGCGTCCAAGTGGTCCTTCGGGTCGGACTTCCCGTCGAAGAGTGAGACCTTTGGGGCTTGTTCCGGGAGGAGACGTGGACGACGAGTAGCACTTTGGTGAAGGGCTTCATGAGCGAGTCTGCAGCATATTTATCCCCGTCGCTCGAATGACGACTTTCCCGATGCATGCCTTCATCTTCTTTTCGAGGGCGTCGAGTCGGCCATGATATCCCGATGATTCGGCACAATCTGATTTTTGGCCTCTGCTGCCGGAGACCTCTGCCTGGCCATGACCCTGGTTCCGTTCGATGAGGTTCCTCAGGTCCCCTGGCGAGGTCGTCTTCGAGCTGCTGTGGCGAGCCCCGCACGCGCGACCCCTTCGAGGGAAGGGGTGCCGGTCATGCCTGGGCGCAGGCGAGCCGACCGACACCTCCTCGGGAGGGACAGGGGCGCGATGGGGCTCAAGGCGAGGCGCCCTGGCGTAAGACCTCGGTGTTAACCTGTGCGGCGCCCACCGGGTCATTGAATACGTTGGCCCGGGGGATCCGCGGCTACCGGAGACAGCGAGGCGTTGTTCAGTCGTGCCAACGCTGCCAGAGTCTTCTCTCCCTCTATAGGGGTTTCGGTCCCGAGGTGGGGGAGCGGTGACCTGGAGAGCATGCCCGGCCGTTTGGACACAGAGAAGTGCATCCACGACGGACGCGGGTCGGTCAATCCGAGCGGATAGGGCGTGAATGGCGTTCGGGGGAGGAAAGGATTCTCCCTCGTCTCCGCTGCGGGGAGGCCGACGGCTGGTGCTTGGATCGTCGCGGTGACCGCTTGCCATGAAGTCGAGATCAGAAGATGAACTTTTGTTGAGTGGAACTTAGATTCCCACAGACGGCGCCAACTGATGGATCTCTGGATCTCCTTCAGATGTTATCTTCCATTGATCTGCTGCGAGCGCTGATGGATGGCTAAGATTGAGTTGGAGGGTTGACCCCTAAAGCGTGTGGATCTCAATGGGTCTTGTGTGGTTGAGGCCGAGCTACCTGCAAAGAATTTCCGTGGTGGTTGTACCATCGAGGTGTAAGTGCACGGCGGCGCCCCGGCCGTCAATCCGACGCCGGAATGCGGAAACGGTGATAAACATAAATTTTGCGGACTTTGCAAACCGGCACCACCGCGCACTAAACTCCGGATCGTAACCATTAACAAGTCTAAGCTAACTAGAAGAAGGGTTAGAGATATATACCGACGATCCAAGTCCTCCGGTCTTCATCTCCACTCCGATCTCCTCACGGGATCTCCGTCCGTCTCCTCCTCGTCGCCTCCTCGCCGGAAAGGGCACCACATCGCCTTCGTCTTTTACGGGCTCCCGCCTCAATACCGAGGCAACTCGGGCACGAAGCCGGCTACTCGACGTGCCCAAGATATGCTGTAGGAAGTGTAGTGTAGAGGCTACTTGTCTCTTTGGGGTTTGTTGCCTTTGGATGGAGGAATGAGGATTGAACTTTGGAGGGAAATGAAGCTACCAATTTTGCAAGGAAATGAGATGAAGAATGAAGCACACAAAAAATGAATCTCTCATCTTTCTTCTCCTCCTAATGTGTGGCCGGCCAAGTCATCTTGGAAAATGGTGGAGGGAACAAAATACATATCATGAAGGGAGGTGAGGGTAGGAGAGGTCAAGAGGTGACCACATACAAACAACAACCATACTTCATTTAAAAACCAACCATACCCTTTCAAATCTCATCCTCATTCAATCAAATCACAAAAAGCAAAAGTATGGTGGAAAAGATATGAAAGTTATCATATCAAACAATATGCAATAAAACCCTCCACAAAGTGTTATTTGCGAACTTGCAAATAACCCCCTCCATCGGAAAAGTCCGGCCGGGAAAGAACAAAGGAAAACCGGCCGGAACGGAATGCAAACTGGCAACTCCAGAAAACTGGTCCCGTAATAAATTACAGGAAAAACCCCGATACTGTGCATACACACCCGCATCTGTATTCCGTCCGGATACAAATGCAATGAGACAAAATCTACACTGTACTAAACTAGGACCGGCTTAAACCAAAGCCGGCTAGTAATATCCGTTCGATCCTGATCCGTGCAATACCGCACGTATCTGATCGAACCCTGCCATATACCTATACGGCTACTAGTACAAACCGTCCGATCCTGATCCGTGCAATACCGCACGTATCTGATCGGACCCTGCCATATCTCCATACGGCCTCTACAGCGTTTCGCCCGAAAGCTGAGTAACTGAAAGTGTGGTGGACTCTAAAAACTCGTCAATACTATGGCTGTGGATTTAACCACTAGCCCGTCAGAGGTATAAGCCAATACGTAACGGGCAACCAGCTATTGACTAAAAGGGACGTCGATGAGCGAACTCATCCTGACACCCTACTGAGCCTGTCAGTGACAATATCCGTGCAGTCCGGTCCGTTCGTCTATGAGTATCGCATGGCGGGCCTAGGGGGTTGGTAAAAGTCAGACCCCCAAAAGCGGTACAAGTCGTGTCGGAGTGTAGCCCAGAACACCCTGAGATACTACTGGAATACCTACCAGTAAATCTCCTTGCCTTGGCCAAGGACTTTGTATAATGGCTCTCCTAGACACAGCACGACCTCACCCCCAATACCGGGAGAGACGAACCCCTGAAGATACGCTCACTGCCTCCATGTGGCTCGGGACTGTACCCAACTAAAACCTGTTTGCATGACTCCTTTGAGCCGTGGTAGGGTAGTAATCAAAGTACAGTGGGAACTCACACGAGACAAATGACGATCCCCAGGTCGATGAACTAACCTGCACACATGTCACCAGGGAACTGCCATCTGACGTCTGGTATATGACCAACTAGCATGTTCCCGGCGAGTCCTGTCCGGTGTACTCATAACCCAATGAGCACCTGTATACATCTTAGGTGATCCAACTGACACCAGTGGCTTGTGAGACCGGCCACCGCCCCTCGTCGGGGTCTCGACTGTATACACTAGTCTACTAATGGAGTATCGATGCCCGGTCTCGAAACTCCCACGACTAGGGACCTTCTAAGGATATGCTTGTGGACCCCCAGCTCCCACTTATATGATCGCCCTCATACTGCTGGTGGTCAAGCAAGAATCCTAGGGGCTCTATCAACGTGTAATAGCGACGTGTCATGTCACCTAAAGCAGTACACGATGATAAAGGTAAACCAGATAGCATACTATCATCTCGAGTAAGACTGTCCTACCGGGATAGGTCCTCCCTCAATCATTACAATCACGTACCTGTGACCTAATAATTGACTCTGAGGGCACTATCTCCAACAATCTCCCACTTGCACTCAAGGCTAATTATTGCGATGTCGCATACTCACAGCTCGTGTGATACCGAACATCCAACTCCTCTACTAGTCAGTCTCACAAAGCTCGTTTGCGGAACTATTGCGTTCGAGGAATAGCCTCAGTGAGTGGATCCGCTTAGTAGTTTCTTTCTATGTCTCTCTATATCTCAAGTTCGCGAAGAAAACCATCTCCCGAAAAGAGCAATACCTGTCTTAGAATGTGTCTGGATGTCTGATGGGACATAGCTCATAAATGAACTCCAAATCCAAACTTCTTAGACTGTATCGTCAACTGAACTTAATCAGTATCCTGCGCCATGCCTCCCTCAGTATTGCCTTGGACCACCTGTCCAAAATACTGCCCCTCATCAGAAGGAAAAACTATAACTCTGACAACCTCCTTGTCGTCCATGTCACCTTGGAAGCCTGGAATGATAACTGTCTCCTGAATGAGGCTGTCGTTATCATCTCTCTAGAACATCCACTTATGTTCTAAAACTGCTTCCGACTGTTTCTCCAGGATTGGATTAATGTCAACTTATTGCATCTAGTGCAAGAACAACATCTGGTGTGGTACTTGACATCTCACGATTGACTCAATTGCCTGAGCAAGTGATCTGCCAATCATGCCCGTCCCTCTCCCCTTTAGTCTGTAAGACACCTTTGGAGAGGGTGACTCCATTACCTGCAGGTACACTACCGTGCCAGGAGTCGACCATCCTAAATACTCTTAGAATGCTGTCAAGTACCCTGATTGGGAAACCATCCAAATCTAGATCTAAAACCATAGATCCAGTAACCAGTATGTCTGATATAAAATCCATTTCCTTTGTGGAGAAACAACTGTGTGACGACCAAAGTATAACCGATTGTAGTATAGGAGTTTCTTTTCCTATTCTGTGTATGTCATCCAGATACCATGACATCACACCCTACTACCTTCTTAACAGATCCATCCCTTATTCTGATGAAGTCAAACCCATGACTGTCACGTCAGAAATAGATGATCTATCTCCGCTACATCTGCTTTAGTCTATAAATAGACATAAGCTACCTGTCCACCAATGCTTCCGCTGCTCCCACTGACTACGACAACCCTCTGGCAGAGTCATATAGACGTACACTTCTAAAACTGGTTTAGAACGACGCTATACTCATCCTCCCGCCGGGTCTCGTAACCTGGAACAACAGCAATGGCAATTGTGGGAAAACAAGAACTTCCCTGTCACCGTCCTTGAGGCTACCGGAGTACATCTCGGGTGCCTGAAGTTACCCACCTTATCTGCGGAGTGGCCAATGGAATGTCAAACCGGATTGAATCTTTAGATTCCTTATCAAATCTTCAGTAATCGTTTGTGGTTCTGGAATCACTTCCAGTTCTACCATACTCCCACTACTGTTTTCTGAAAAAATCCATTTTTAATAAAACTGTGGCGAGTCTAGAACAATATCGCTATTGTTCATCCAGATGGTAGAAAGTCAACCCTCGTCATAGCCTGGGTCAACCCACAAACAGCCATTACAGAAACGTGCCTTGAGTTGTCTAGTGTCTGGTTTTAATCATAAACCGGACAACTCCCCGTACCTTAACATTGTTAAGATATCAACTGTTCTATATCCAATATAGAAACAGAGGCACTGATTTAATTGAACCAGATTCAAATCATGCAGCTGTCCCCAGCGCATGTCAACTAAATGGAAGGAGGCCGATCAGCGTTACTCAACTTAGGAATACTTCCAATTATGAGTAACCTGAAAGAGAAGCAAGATCTCTTTATCATTACTATCAACTGAATACCATACACAAGTATCTACATCTTCGATCTCTTTGAAGAATCCCGATACTTGCTATACCTGGTTCTCTACTCTATTCAAATACCTATAACTTCTCCAAATTCGGACCCTGTGTTTCCACGAAACACCTGTCTAAAAATTAGAGAAGTCATAAGTAAACTGAATGTAGTACGAGGACCAACCCCTCTGTCCTGATGGACCCTGGACAACATACAATACTCTGTATAAGTCCCTTGAGTCTGATAACTCATTCACTGTGTGTCGTAGGTTGAAAACTGTACTTATGGTTAAGAAGAATTACACCGCTGTTTAATGCTCCTTACCTAACCATCCACTGATATAGGTAAATGTCGTAGACATAATTTCAGAAAGGTATATCTCACTCTATGAAAATAGACGTACAGATATATCAATTTGAAATTTGTGCATAACAGCGGATATTCAAAACCAAATATTTGCCGACCGGCAAACAGCCCAGGTGATTTCCTCAAATATCACCGATTACAACGAATCCCGATATAATGAGGATGATCACCCAATTCCCAATAACCTACTCCCACTCATCATCTGTAAAACCATACAGATGTGAGAATCATACCTGGTAAATACATACCCTGGAGTAAGTATCTAATCGGGAAATCAGTTTTCTTTTAACAGTACACAGTGAAACTGAAACATTGAAATGTTTCGGTGGGGTATCCCGGTATTCTTAGTAATGCCTCTTCCATTATCCAAATTCACAACTATAACCGTATAATTCTTTGCCACCTCTCCAAATCCCTTCATATGTCTTTAGTCTTTACCTTCTGCACACCCCTTTAGGCCAAATGGTTTTCTTCCTTCCCTACCGTTCGGCACCAGCCTATGGTTTGGAAGAAGACTATCCAATAAGCATAAAGGGTGTACTGTCCTAATCCTAGGAACACTCGCAACACGAGAGAAGGTGAAGATAAAAGACACCTGAATGTACTTTATTCCTATTTCTCCTGAACCAGGATCCATCCCCGAACTGGAACAAGTTCCTTTCGAGTTCGTATATAACCATACGATGGAATATCCAAATAAACTGTGGATCTTCGTAGTGATACGGAGTGTCCTGGAGAAATACAAAGGTGATGTGGGAGTGGTAACGAAATATTTGGTTTGGTCGTGAATATCTGTTGCAATTTACTTTGCCCTCCTACTAATCCCTTGCTTTGTCTGAACTTAATACCTTCTGCACACCATCGTTATGCTAATTGGTTTTCTTCATTCCCTACCGGTCGGCACCAGCCTAAGGTTTGGAAGAAGACAATCCAATTTGCGTAATAGGTGTACTACCCCTAAACCAAGGAGTACTCGTAACCTGAGAGAGGGTAAAAGGAAAAGACAACTGAATAATCCTATCCGTTTTCTCCAGAACCGGAAACCATCCTCGAATAAATTCTTTCGAGTTCGTATCTAACCATACGATGGTTTTGTCCAATGGAAGTGGACGTTCGTAGTAATACGGGGTGTCCTGGAGAAAAGGGTAAAAGTAGGAGTGGCAATGAGGTCTGCAACTCTGACAATCCAAAAGCCAGTGTAAAGAAGGTTCGGTCAACTTGGTCACTGAGTCATAGTCTTAGGGTCGGGTCAATGGTCGCTGCCAGAGAGAGAGAGAGAAAAGAAACACTCAGCGTGCACTCTATCCTAGATCAGAATGGTTACCAATTTATCTAATCTGGAATCCTCCCACTGTACCTCAAATTCTCCTCCAAACCTGAAAGAAGAATTAGTCGGGGTCACCCGAGGAGTAAACCAACTCATCAGTGGGAATCGGGATCCAACTCTCATCGCATGACAACGTGACGGAATCCGCTCACGGTATCACACTCCAGAAGGTATGCGCATATCTGGCAAGTTTCAGTACTTTTGAAACTCCCGATGTGATTTCTGCCCCATGCTCTTATGACCTTGACGAAGGTCAACAAATCATAAGTCACATGTCAAGTTCCACCCGTCATTGTCCAGGTTAATTTGAACCCACCCGTACAAGCCCTTGACGAAGGTCAACAAGGCTGTACGACTGTCCCAAACCAACGCATCTATCTATGCAACAGAAAGGTAACAAGCAGCTACCATACACTATGCCTTGACGAAGGTCAACAAACATAGCATGAATACTACGTGCTACCCGTCTGAAATGACGGAGGGCTACGAATGGTTTCTGGCGAAAACCTTTAACGTAATGAACTTAATATCGTTGAAGGAACGGATAGCTTTTTAGAAAATATAGTAACGAAAACCTTTACTAAAGAGGTCACTCCCGGTGAAGGGATCTCGGCTCTTTCCCCGTAGAATGGGGTGCTGGATATTCATAACCGAATATCACTGTGCAAAGCAAAAGTAATCGGCTATAGTGAAGTTAATGCCCTGACGCAAACTTCTGTCCAAGGGGTCACTCCCGGTGAAGGGATCTCGGCCCTTGCCTCGTCGACTGAGGAGCAGGATATTCCAAATGAATACCACGATGCAAAACAGAAATGAACGTCCTTGCAATAACAGCTTTTTGAAAAGTGTTCCAACAACATCAGATTAGGTTTGTTTTTAAACTTGCATTGATCCGAATCAACGCAGTCCCATCAATTGATCACACCACAAAGAACGAAAATATACTGACGTACGTATATGCCATCCGCATTCGCCACTGGGTCCCGTCATCACCCGTTAGGTTAGCTAACTAACGGCAGAGCGGGGACTGGACTAGCGCGGATGAAAAACATATACAACATCTACTAATATATATACCAATATATAGTATTTCGCTCAAGGCGTGAATAAAATGCAACATCACAGAAATGTACAGCATCACAGAAACAATACAGATATCTGGGATCCCCGGGTTTCACAGAGCCACTACTGAAACCCGACGTTCCCCTGGTCGTGTGGATAGCCTGTGCAATGAGAATCCTAGACCCCTACGGGCGCGGCAAGTCACCCGCCAAAACCTGAAGCGAGGCAGCCCCCTTCAGCACCGTGAATGGACCACCCAGCACTTCACGGAATCCGGTAACTTGGGCACCCCTCCTGGGTCAACCTGTACCCCCTACGAGTGCGGCGAATAGCCCGCCAATCCTAGAGTGAAGCCCCCTCCGTCTCAATGCCATGAGATGCGGGCTTGTTGCCCTCCAGAACCCGGCTATCCGTGCACCCCTCCGCGGGGCATCCTAGTACAGAAAGTAAAATATACATACACCGGGTACATCGACCGCAACCAGGTCGTGCCCCAAAATAATAATACAGTCAGGCAGTGACGGCAGTCCACATGTCGGACGCTCGCCCCGCAATATCAAATGTACATAATACAAACAAAACTGTACTAGCATTGCATCCAGGCTATCCCCCACGACCGATCCGCAACATCACAGCAAATACATAGAACATCAACGTGAAAGTCACGTTCGCAAATCCGTCTAACCGGGCTATAGCAGTTAGACCGGATTTACCGATCGAGTGACATTCACGGTCGCAGATATAATGTAAATACTGTGAAAAATGTGTTTAAAAAAAATTTCCGATTGATCAAACAATTAACAAGTGGGCCCCAAAGAAAACTGTAGCACTCACAGAAACAATTGGCCCAACTTTAATATTCCAAAGCCCATATTTTAAGCCCAGAAGGCCTCTGTAAAAAAATGGTGAAGTGATGTGAATAGTGCGCGGCGGAAGGGCCGCATAAAGGGGGTTTTCGCGGCGGTTCCGCGCTCCAACTGTGGAGTTACTTCATCAAATTTTTACAGAACTCTTAGATTATCCAGTACATCAATATTTTACAACCTGAAAAAATTTTCGAGACCAAAAATTTTCAACAGAAACTGATGCGAACTAAAATGCAGTTTTGGAACTTTTTGATCGATCGGAAATGCAAACACATTACACAAAGCTAGACTAAGTTAATGGCGAGGCTCTGATACCACTGTAAGTGCACGGCGGCGCCCCGGCCGTCAATCCGACGCCGGAATGCGGAAACGGTGATAAACATAAATTTTGCGGACTTTGCAAACCGGCACCACCGCGCACTAAACTCCGGATCGTAACCATTAACAAGTCTAAGCTAACTAGAAGAAGGGTTAGAGATATATACCGACGATCCAAGTCCTCCGGTCTTCATCTCCACTCCGATCTCCTCACGGGATCTCCGTCCGTCTCCTCCTCGTCGCCTCCTCGCCGGAAAGGGCACCACATCGCCTTCGTCTTTTACGGGCTCCCGCCTCAATACCGAGGCAACTCGGACACGAAGCCGGCTACTCGACGTGCCCAAGATATGCTGTAGGAAGTGTAGTGTAGAGGCTACTTGTCTCTTTGGGGTTTGTTGCCTTTGGATGGAGGAATGAGGATTGAACTTTGGAGGGAAATGAAGCTACCAATTTTGCAAGGAAATGAGATGAAGAATGAAGCACACAAAAAATGAATCTCTCATCTTTCTTCTCCTCCTAATGTGTGGCCGGCCAAGTCATCTTGGAAAATGGTGGAGGGAACAAAATACATATCATGAAGGGAGGTGAGGGTAGGAGAGGTCAAGAGGTGACCACATACAAACAACAACCATACTTCATTTAAAAACCAACCATACCCTTTCAAATCTCATCCTCATTCAATCAAATCACAAAAAGCAAAAGTATGGTGGAAAAGATATGAAAGTTATCATATCAAACAATATGCAATAAAACCCTCCACAAAGTGTTATTTGCGAACTTGCAAATAACCCCCTCCATCGGAAAAGTCCGGCCGGGAAAGAACAAAGGAAAACCGGCCGGAACGGAATGCAAACTGGCAACTCCAGAAAACTGGTCCCGTAATAAATTACAGGAAAAACCCCGATACTGTGCATACACACCCGCATCTGTATTCCGTCCGGATACAAATGCAATGAGACAAAATCTACACTGTACTAAACTAGGACCGGCTTAAACCAAAGCCGGCTAGTAATATCCGTTCGATCCTGATCCGTGCAATACCGCACGTATCTGATCGAACCCTGCCATATACCTATACGGCTACTAGTACAAACCGTCCGATCCTGATCCGTGCAATACCGCACGTATCTGATCGGACCCTGCCATATCTCCATACGGCCTCTACAGCGTTTCGCCCGAAAGCTGAGTAACTGAAAGTGTGGTGGACTCTAAAGACTCGTCAATACTATGGCTGTGGATTTAACCACTAGCCCGTCAGAGGTATAAGCCAATACGTAACGGGCAACCAGCTATTGACTAAAAGGGACGTCGATGAGCGAACTCATCCTGACACCCTACTGAGCCTGTCAGTGACAATATCCGTGCAGTCCGGTCCGTTCGTCTATGAGTATCGCATGGCGGGCCTAGGGGGTTGGTAAAAGTCAGACCCCCAAAAGCGGTACAAGTCGTGTCGGAGTGTAGCCCAGAACACCCTGAGATACTACTGGAATACCTACCAGTAAATCTCCTTGCCTTGGCCAAGGACTTTGTATAATGGCTCTCCTAGACACAGCACGACCTCACCCCCAATACCGGGAGAGACGAACCCCTGAAGATACGCTCACTGCCTCCATGTGGCTCGGGACTGTACCCAACTAAAACCATGTCACGCCCCGCTTCCCAGAGTACGCGCGTTTGGGCACGTGACATAGCCAACCATGCTACCTGTGGGTAGGAAGTATCCATCCACAGTCACATTACGGTTGTAAGGTTATCAAGAACAGTACAAATAAACTAAACTAATACATGTCCAAATCCAATATAACAGGAATCAATAAACAATAAGTGCGGAAGCTAATGATCCAATACAATGAATAAACAGTATGTCCCATAATGCGGGCTCACATCTGGAAATGAAATGACATGAATAAACTAAACCTCAAGAACTCACAGTTCAGCCTGCTGGCTGAAGTACTCCTGCTCGGTCGACGGCAAAGGTACGGAATCTGGGCCATGCAAAACCCAGACGTCAGCGCGTCATGATATCAAGTGATGTAGCATAAACATGGTAATAAACAATGCAAGCATGAACATGAATAAAGCAGTAATAAGAAGTAATAAACAGGGTGGTGTGCAGTAGTGACTAAACTGTCCTATCAGGTTTTCTACTCTATTGTCTTTGAAACCAATTGATGAATCGTCGATGTAACTCAATAGTATCCCGTGCGTGCCCGGGACCACGGTCATGATTCTCGGGGCTGAATCCGAGACGTGCCGCTAAGCAGTAAAAGGTAGTAGGATAGATGAGTGATGTCAGCATCAACACTCCGGAGCTGGCCAAGCCCGTAAGACTGATCAGAACAATGTATCGAACTGTTGAGTTACAAGTCGGTTTCACCTTTGATTTCCCCATACCCCCAAACTATGTATGTCAGTCAGGTATTCAGTAGTCAAGGACTAATGCCAACACAAGTCAAGTAAAGGTAGGTCTGTCTGGATCGACAGCAGGAATGGTTAGGTCTGTCGGCATTAGGCACGAGATCAGGAACAAGCAATGTCATGGTACAACAGGATGAGTCGGTATACATGTATGTGTCAGGTATAGCAGGGTCAGGTCAATGTGTCGTGCAATCGGGTAAGTGCTCACAACAGGTACACAATCAATAATGAACAGTAGCAGGAAACAGTAAATAACAATATAAATCTAGGTAAACACAGTGATGTTTCGTACTCTCTTATTAATCCGGTTCACGCACCTTTGAGGTGCAAAAGCCACCAGACGAACAATATCGATAATATACGTAATGGAGTTACATGAATCTGAACTAAGCACAATAATTGTCTCACGAGTGATTTTAACAAATGAATTGGGGGTGATCTACTTGGTTTGATTAGCAAGTATAACTTAATAGCAGACCGGTTAAAGCGAGCAATGATTTCATTGATTTAAAGCTACGGATAATCGTGGCTAGCAATTCTAAGTTATAACAGGTATCGATGTTATATTAGTTGTGTGGTTATAATATGATGATTAAGTTGTAGCATGTTAAGCAAGTATTCAAATACTTGCCTCGGAACAAGGGTCGAGATGCAGGCGGCCTGATGCACAAGTCACGATACGGTGTGTGAAACGGCGCGACACGGTACTGTGTCCGGGTGCGATCTGCTGCGCGGTACGGACGCGATCTGCGGCGCGGTCTGGTGCGCGATACGGACGCGATCTGCGGCGCGGTCTGGTGCGCGATACGGACGCAATCTGCGGCGCGGTCTGGTGCGCGATACGGACGCGACGATCTGCAGCGCGATCTGGTGCACGGTACGGGCGCGATACGGTCACGGTCTGCAGCGCGATCTGGTGCACGGTACGGGCGCGATACGGTCACGGTCTGCAGCGCGATCTGGTGCACGGTACGGGCCGAGTCCAAACACGAACAGCGGGATCACACGGACCAGGGGACTTCGCTGGAGCGTCGGGTTCGCCAAGACAGCACGGTCGGATCCGGCAATAAACAGAAACAACAAAGTTAGTAAACACAAACTACACATTCACGATACGGACCAGCGGGGGTGTTGCACCAAAAATGAAGGAGAAGGAAACTTACAGGGAAGAAACAAGGTGCAAACACGATGGCTCGACGGCACTGGATCGCCGGCGAGGCAGCGACGGCGAAGACGGTGGCTGGAACAATCTTGAGTTCGCTGGGAAGGGGTGCTGCAGCGAGTGCGAGGGTGGTGGTCGCCTCTGGTGGTCGAGAGGGAAGGGAGGTGGTCGGAGGTGGCGTCGACGAGGTCGCGAGGAGGCCGGCGGTGAGACTGCGTGAGCTAGGGTTAGGGTTTCGCGTGGGTTTCGCGATGAGGAAGGAAATGGTGAGGGCGGCTGCGTGCATGGGATTAGAATAGGAGGAGAGAGAGAGGCTGATGACGAGGGGAGAGAGAAATTGTGAAGAGAGAGATAGAGAGAGAGTGGGAAAAGGTGGGGCCCACGAGAATTTCTTTTCTCGTGATTGGCTGAATGGTGAAGGGAAGATTTCACAGAAAATCTTAAAAGGAAATTTGGTGAGGATTTACTGTTAAAGGAATATATTCGTATATATATTATAGTTTAAGATATTCAATTAAATGGCCCTTTTTGGCGCGAAACGAAACATTTCCAAATCGCGACCGGGTTGCGTCCAAATGTTCCAAATTCAAATTATATGATTTTAAGCAGGTTCCAAATTTTGGAAATAGGTGTTTAATGATTAAAATGCATGCCCCCAAGTCGGACACTTGCACGCGCGCGTAGTCGCCCAAACTTGCCCGTTTAGCCAAACGGAACGGAATCTCGACACGCGGACGCTACCACGCGACTAGTGGCGACGAGTAGGTTAACATGGACATCTTAAATTTCATTTTCGGAGTTAAAATTTGTTATGTGCCAAAATGACTTAACCGGGTAAAATTTAGCAATAAACACCAGAAAATCAGGAAAATTGGAAA
Source organism: Agapanthus africanus (assembly GCA_030015575.1). Lineage (NCBI taxonomy): Eukaryota > Viridiplantae > Streptophyta > Magnoliopsida > Asparagales > Amaryllidaceae > Agapanthus > Agapanthus africanus. The sequence continues at coordinate 363,211,259 of CM057341.1, read as the reverse complement.
GAGCAATAAATAACCCTCAACTAGTAATATACATAGCATTAGTGGGCTCGGGTGTTACAAAACCTGTTTGCACGACTCCTTTGAGCCGTGGTAGGGTAGTAATCAAAGTACAGTGGGAACTCACACGAGACAAATGACGATCCCCAGGTCGATGAACTAACCTGCACACATGTCACCAGGGAACTGCCATCTGACGTCTGGTATATGACCAACTAGCATGTTCCCGGCGAGTCCTGTCCGGTGTACTCATAACCCAATGAGCACCTGTATACATCTTAGGTGATCCAACTGACACCAGTGGCTTGTGAGACCGGCCACCGCCCCTCGTCGGGGTCTCGACTGTATACACTAGTCTACTAATGGAGTATCGATGCCCGGTCTCGAAACTCCCACGACTAGGGACCTTCTAAGGATATGCTTGTGGACCCCCAGCTCCCACTTATATGATCGCCCTCATACTGCTGGTGGTCAAGCAAGAATCCTAGGGGCTCTATCAACGTGTAATAGCGACGTGTCATGTCACCTAAAGCAGTACACGATGATAAAGGTAAACCAGATAGCATACTATCATCTCGAGTAAGACTGTCCTACCGGGATAGGTCCTCCCTCAATCATTACAATCACGTACCTGTGACCTAATAATTGACTCTGAGGGCACTATCTCCAACACGAGGACCCTCCGACGATCAAGTTAGATTGGCTATTTTGGCAGAGTAACGGCCTATTGAAGTGAAAATGGCTTACCGGAGTCGTCTGGGAGAGGGGTTTATATAGCGGCAGCCATGGGCAGGCGGGCGCAAGATTCACGCCGGCCGTTAAGCCCCTACCGTCACGCCCGCGTGATAGGCGGGATCCCCCATTAATGAAGATACATGCTCATTAATGGGGGATCGTGATGGCGTGGAACGCGGGATCATGGGCGGCGGATATCTCACGCATGACGAGATTCGTGGAGCCGTGGCGGAGGTGTCTGTGATCGGGGCTGTGGGTCAGTTGGTTAGACCGAGGAAAATAAGCATGGCGAGAGACTCGGGAACGAGCGGGAGACCCAGGCATCTTGGTTCTGTGATAGCTCGGAGGCGAGCTGGGGGTGGTCTGGAAGGCCACCGAAGATCGGGATAATTCTCGGGTCGGAGACCCAGGGTGTACTTCAAACGTAACATTCTCGATCCTTTCTTGTAAGCTCTAGGACACGTCATCCCCCACGTGTCATGATTCGGGGAGTCACCGATATCGAGCATCAACAAAACCCCTCTTACTAGAGGGCAAAAGTATGCATGAATCTTCACCCTAAAACCCTAATCACACATCTTCAAGATGACTGACTTTATAATCTGAGGAGGACCTTAGAGCGGATTTTCGGGCATTTTTTGCCTTGCAGGTTGAAGATTCGGTGACGTGGCCTTACACAGCAACCCCAATAATAAATTCATTGGTGTGTCGAAGCTTTTCAACGCTTGCCGCATCAGGGGTCACCATATGTTTTTTTCTTTTTCTTTTACCACGGCTATAAGCTTGTTCGGGCCCATTAACCTCATGTAATAGAAACGTGACATGTTTGTCTTTTCGCTATATTGCTGCATCAGAGTTGAATATGATTTTGATATAAAAATGTCTTTAATTTTTTTGATTCTTCTTGTTGTGGGCTGATGGAGGTCCTTTTCAGATCTCCTTCAGATGTTGTCTTCCGTCGATCTCCCGGCGGATTCTGGAGGGGATCCCCTGTTGTGTGTGGGTATCAATGGGTTTTGAGGAGATTTGGTGATTGGAGGAGTTGGACACCAAGTACCTGCAAAGAAGTCCCAGGGTGGTTTGACGCCACCGAGGACCCTCCGACGATCAAGTTAGTACTAGATCTGAGCAGCGTAATGGTTAGGTGGATTCAAAAATGGCTTACTTGATCCCTCTGTGATGGGGGTTTATATAGCGGTGATGGCACGCAGCAGCAGGCGCGAGAATCTCGCCGGCAGATACGCCCCCGACGTCACGCCCGCGTAGAGAACGGATTGCCCATTAATAGGGATCGCGGAGGCGTGGAACGTGGGATGTTGCTGGCGGAGAATCCGTGCATGGCGAGATTCGCGGAGCGGCGGTTACACCTGTGAGCGGTGGAGCTGTCGGAGGACCGAGGAAGACGGCCTCGGCCGGGGGGCTCAGAGACGAGCGAGAAGGCCGAGGAGACTTAGTCTTGTGGTAGCTCAGGGCGAGTTGAGGGGCCGAGGAGGCCAATCTGCAGGGAGCCCCGAGGAGGGCTAGCTTGTGATTGCAGGTCGGGTACAGGGGAGGCCTGGTCGGCCTCTGTGGGCCCTTTCTTCCGAGTTATGGGACATGCCATCCGCCACGTGTCCTGATCCTAGGGGTCTCCAATATTGAGCATCATCATTAGCCCCCCACTCTTTTCCCGACCAGCCAACGGGTCGGGTCAGGAGTGAACCGCCGGGCCGCCTGGGGTGAGCTCTCTCCTAAGGTTTCGTCAGGACGTGTCCCCGGGCCGCGAGCTGTCTTTTCTGCCAGCGAATCAGGGCGAGATCTCCGCATTTAAGGAGGGTGCGCCGGTTCGTGTATCTTGCCTTTGAAGTGACGGCCCACGTGTCGAGCGTTGGTTGGCTGACGCGACGTGTGCAGACCTGCGACGCTTGAAAGGGTGCGGTCTAGTGTGGGGACGACAAGTGGAGCAATCGGGGCCGTCAGATGCGAGGAGGCGTCTTGGTGGGAGATGAAGGGCACCATTGGATGAGGTCGCTTGTGGCGATAAAATAGGGGTAGGGCCCGTTCCGGGGCCCCTACTCCTTTATATTTCCCGTTCTAAGTCTCGGTTGTTCAGCGCTCGTCTTCTTCCTTCGACTTTCGTTCCCCGGGGATCATTCATCCTAAGGTTAGATGTCTTCTCTTGTCGAGTCGGTAGATGTCGTTGGGGTAGGTTCTAGGAACCCTTTAGGTGAGCCTGAGTCCTCCCGAGGGGCAGGGGTTGGCCCCTCTTCCCGGGATCATGTGGCGGGGGCAGCCCCTAGGGAGGAGGCGGTAGATGCTGCCCTCAGTGCCTTGTGTTGGATAAGGCATGAAGACGAGCTTGCCAACGCGTGGGCTTGCTTCCACATCCCCTCACACTATATGCTCCGCTTGGCCAAGGAGGGAGAGAGGGCAGACCAAGTACGGGGCAGGGAGATCGCCCTGTATTTGGAAGCATTTTGGGGTGGAATGCATCTACCCTTCTCTCCTGTGGTCGTTGAAGCATTGAACTTTTCCGGGTTAGCCCCCGGTCAGTTGGTGCCAAACTCGTGGAGGATTCTCCCCGGGTTCCTAGTCCACCTGAAGTTACAGGCGATCCCCTTCAGTCTTTTCCTCCTATTCTTCCCTCGTCTTCAAAAATCATCCCGGAGGTCGAGCGGGCGACCCGAGGTGGGTTTATCTCCTTTTCAGATAGAGACCAGGGGGCGCCGCCGGGACGGGGGTTGTGGCCCTGCCTTCTTCCATTCACGACTGGAAGAAGAAGTTCTTCTTCGTTTCCCCTCCTAAGGGCGAGGACTGGCCCGTGCCTACAGAGTGGTCGAGGGAGAAGCACTTGCCGGGGAACCGGTCCAGTGACCCGGTTGTGGTGAAAGTGGCGTCGTGGGAGCCTGTCCCCCATTTCGACGTGCTGTTTTCTGAGAGGGTTCTGAGTTGGGCCGGGCTCAGCCCCGTTGAGTTCGTCGGTAAGTTTAGGTTTTCCTTTTTGGTTCGTATATTGCCCGTATCGCTGACTCCCTCTACAATTGGTTCTGTGCAGGACCCATAGACACAAACTCGCTCCGGGCTTCAATGTGCCAACCGAGGCCGGTTGCAAAGGTTGGAGGCGCCAGCTCTTCCCGTTCACAGACTGCCCCGGCTCCTTCTCCCCCGGCGGTAGAGCCCCGCGAGCGCTCGGAAGCGAATCTTGCCCTGGGGCCCAGCAGAACGTCGGGTCGGAGGCGGGCTCGGATTCTGGAGGACCCGACCTTGGAGGAGGAGACCGGCTCTCTTTCGAGGCCGCTCAAGAGGAGATATACCCGGGGACCGTCTTCGCCGATCACGGTGGAGGAAGGCAGTCTCCAGTTCACCGTGCCTTCGGGGCTATCCGTCGCAGATAGCCTGCTGCATGAGATAGAGGTATCGGCCGGGGGTAGAGTCCGCGGGGGGACCTTCAAGGCTCAGCTGGTGTCCATCGCCCAGGAGTCCGTGCAGGTAAGCGCTTTTCTTTCATTATTATTATTCTTTGAGGTTCGGTGCCTCTCTCATCTTCCTGATCTCTCTTTTTCCTTTCACATCCTTCAACACGTTGCCCTCGCCTTGCGCATGGAGACCGAGGTGGTAGCCCCGGAGATGAAAGCTACGGGCCAGCTCGCCTCGCTGGAAGAGAGCTCCAAGCGGGTGCTGGAAGCGATGAAGGCGAGGGTCGTCTCCCTGGAGGGTGAGGTGGAGGCCGAAAAGCGGGAGGTTGCCCCGCACCGTGAGGCCGCCACGGTCGCTGAGGCCAAGCTTGAGGACGCTCAGGTGCTGGCCGGCAATCTGAAGAAGACAGTGAAAACCCTCCGGAAGGAGCTGGAGGCGGCGGCCGAGTGGGCGAAGTCGGCCAACCTCTCGGCGGCGAAGGCGGTGGAGGGCTACAAGAAGTCGAAAGACTTCTATGATGACTTGGCCGTCGCCACGACCCTCATCTGGCATGAGGCTCTCGACGCTGTTAAGGCCCGAGTGCCGGGGTTCGCCGATGAAGAGCTCCGGGCCCAGTACCCCCTTGCAGACACCAACGGGCAGGGGAAGGAGATTAATGACGAGGAAGTCGCCGAGGACCCAGCTCGCCTCGTGCTGGATGTCGAGGGCCCCTCCTCTTTTTATTTTGCCGCGTCTAGAACTTTGTAATCCTTCGGGCATTTTGTTAGGCTGGGGAGCCAAAAATACCCTCTGTAAAGACCGCCTTTTAGTAATAAAACTTTTTATTTCCTTGGTTTCCTTGATTTGCGCTTTTGTCTTTTGTTCATGAAGAATGCTTGTAAAATTTTTCTTCTTGCACTGTTGGGCCTCCATCTTAGGTCGGCTATCTGCCTAGCGATCGTCCGTCGAGTTAATTCAAGCGCTGCTGAGGAGAACACGTCTCCATGCGTCTCCATGGCCCCGAATTCGAGGGGAGATCGCTCGAGACTTGGATAGACCTGATGCCCCAGGTTAGCAGCTCGGGCCGTCTGCGTGTGGTGGGCGGAGAGCTGTCCGCCTTATTTAGACCGAGCAGGGTAGCTGCCAGTTGCCTCTTGCGAGGGCTTTTGATCCTTCAGGACGGGGACCGAGCATGGTAGTGTTGGGGTAAAAATTTACTCCCCGGTTGACCAAGTCAAAATCCAAGTCAACCCCAAGCCAAGTGGGCCCAAGCCCAGACCCAGTGGGCCCATGCCCGGGTCGAGCCCGAACATGGAGCGGCCGGCCTCCCCCCATGCCAAGATAAAAATTTTGTAATAAATAATTTTGTTGTATTTCTTTTATTTTATTTTCGGATAAATGTAAGAAAAATAGGCATAAATCCAAATTTTTGTAAAGCCCATGGCTTATGTGCAAAAAGAAATGGCACATGAGCCATGGGATAGGCAAAATGCCATTTTGTGAAGCCCAAGGGGCTATGTGTAAAATGTATGGCCTATAAAGGCAAAAGATAATGAAAATATCTCATAACTTTTTCTCTCTCCAAAAAAAAGTCTCAGAGCTGAGCTCTTTCTTCCATCTTCAAGGTTCCAAAACCTTCTTCTTTCTCTTGAATTAAATCAAGAGTTTTACTCTTCCTTTTTCAAAACAAATTAGTTTTTCACCACAAAACCCACAAAGGGAAACTTGGATCTATCATTAAATCTGAAAAAGAAGAGATTTTGAGATTTCACATCTCTTGATCTTCAAGATCCAGCAAGCAACAGGAGGAAGAAGAACATCGTTCACTAAACCCAAAAAAAAAAAACACACACACACTCAGGAGTCCAACTCCTCTCTGATTTCTCTTCTGAGAAATTTGTTTTAGCAGCGCGCAGCGCACGTGCGCAAAGCGCCCGCGTGCCGATACGTGGCGCGCGCGCGCTTGCGCACCTGCGCGCTTGCGCAGGTGCGTAAAGCGCCCGCGTGCCGACACGTGGCGCGCGCGCGCACCTGCGCGCTTGCGCAGGTGCGCAAAGCGCCCGCGTGCCGACACGTGGCGCGCGCAGCGCGCGCTTGCGCACCTGCGCGCTTGCGCAGGTGCGCAAAGCGCCCGCGTGCCGACACGTGGCGCGCGCGCAGCGCGCGCTTGCGCACCTGCGCGCTTGCGCAGGTGCACAAAGCGCCCGTGTGCCGACACGTGGCGCGCGCGTTTGCGCACCTGCGCGCTTGCGCAGGCGCACAAAGCGCCCGTGTGCCTACACGTGGCGCGCTTGCACACATGCGCGCAGCGCTCATGCGCAAAGCGCCCACGTGCCGACACGTGGCGTGCTTGCGCCTGAGCGCACAGCACCTAAGCGCACAGCGCCCAAGGTGCTGCCCCACGCATCCTTTGGATGCCATTTTCCCCTTTATTTATATATACATGTATATATATACATATGTATACAAATGTACACATACACATACTCCGCCACACTCTCCCCCTCAAAAAAATTTTCGGGCCGGGGCGCTGCCCCGAACCCCGCAAGGGGGCTGCTAGCCCCCTTGACCCCCAGCCCGCTATCCGGGTAGCGAGACCCCCGTAAAAACTCTGCGTGGCTCCCGATATATGCAAAACCCCCCTTTCAGAACAGAACACACGTACACTGCACATTGAGTTCGCATGACCAGTTTAACCCGTTAATCGGAGGTTCCCTCGCCCCAAAGGCGAGGGGTAATTAACGGCAGCTTAATCCGCGGCTGCCGGAGATTCGGATCCCCACAATCATTAAACCCCGGCCTACCCTAGGCAGGGGGAATCTGTAGTACGCCTGACAAGTGTGCGCGTATTCCCATCTCAATGGGGTGACGAAAAAACACCCTACAGATTCTGGCACGCCCGGTGGGACCAATCTCTCCTCCCATATTTCGGGTTAAACGTTCATGAGAACTCAATTAATATACATATCTATTGTCTATACTGAAATGATATATTCTTTTCTATGCAGCAATCAACCTTCGACGACAATGTCTCTCCAGATGAATTCAGCTTCCAACGTGACCCCGATTCCATACGTGGTCAAGATCAACGCTCGTGTGGGTCTCCCTGCAAGCCTCAGTCGACAGTGGGAGGAACCGTCCCGCCAGTTTGGCTCCGTCATCATCTACCCTGCTGGAAGCGCTCATCTGGCGGAAATCCCGGCGGAACAGGTGGTCAAGCCGGTCCCAAGGGGCAAGAGGCCGAATGTTGTGATTGCTAAGGCACCACAACCGAAACTTAAGATGGTGTCTGAACGATTCCCTGACGCTCTAGCTGGGGGCAAGACTTCCGGTGCGAAGGGCAACAACAAATGTCGCGGATGAGCTCAAGCGATGACTCCAACTGTAGCGTTTTGAAAATCGTTTCGGTGAAATTTCGAAAAAAATCGGTAAAATAAGGGGGTTTTCTGTAAAAAGTCAAAATACAAATATCTTATTATAAAAATTAAATATACATATTCTAGGTATGTAATTGCTATTATTTGGTGTTTATTGAGCCACTGGTGAAATTTCAAATTTTCTGAAAAAAATATTATTTTATTATTATTTAAGCCGTCACTAATACATTTAATTAGGGAAAATTACAAATTGGAATGAGTTGAAACAAATTTTGTGCATCATAAAACATTAAATAAAGTTTTATCATGTGGTTTTTGGAACGAAATCATTTGCCAAAACGGTTTAGAAATTATTGAAGAAAAAAGGCTTTTTTTAGCGTAAATGGATGTTTGGGGTATTGTATTTATCATTTTTCATCATCCCACACCAGTACCCACACCCACACACCCCCACTTACTCCCCCCATGGCTGAATTCAGTAGCCCCCTCTCTTGTCCCCACTTGGTTTTCAAAGGAAAAGAAATAAAAGAAAAGAATAGAAAATGGATAAAGTAGTTAGACTTTTGACTTTGCTTGACCTTGACTTTGTCCCCCCCTTTTCTCTACCTCCCTCTCTCTCCTCACACCCATTTCTGGCCGAAATTCCCTGCATCCCACAGCAGCAGCAGCCCCCCCTCCAATTTCCCCTCTCTTTTCTCTTCAAAACTTCATGAAAAATTGCTTCTAAATCCATCAAAAAAATCCCAAAACCCAAATCCGACTCCTACCCATTTTAGCTTAGCCCGTATAGCATGGATCCTTGTGAAAAGAGAGCATTTTGGGAGGCCATGGATGCTTGTGGACCTTCATATATTTTTGGGTATAATTCTAAAACTTTTTGCTTAAATTGTTACTTGTTTCTTAAAGCTAATTTAAATTAAGTGTTAACTTGGATATGTGAGTTTAATTGCAAGTTTTGGATTTCAAGTTAGGGTTTGTTGTGGAAATGAGTTGTGTTTGATTGTGCATGGTTTAGTGAAGTGGTTTAACATAATTAGTTTTGTAGAAAACTAATCTAGTTGTTAATTACAAGTTGTTACTTGAAAAATTGTGTTAATTTGCTAATTGCTTACTAGGTTTTTGAAATTTGTTAAATTCTTAGAATTAAAAATGTGATTAGGGTTTTCTTGGCTTCATTAACTTTATTAAGTGTGGTTTAATGCTTTGGATCATGCAAATCTAAGCTAGATTGTAGTTTGTGCATTTTTGCTTTGAAATTGTTTTAAAAAGGTATTTTTGTAAACTAGAATATTAGGATTTTTGGAATTTAATGAGATTAAATTCCGGAAATTGTTTATACAACTTATTTAAGATATTTAATAAGTATATTGGCCGCTACTTTCATTTAAACATCATGTTTTGTACAAAAACGGCGAATTGTGCTTGCTAGATTTTCGGAAAAATGACTTTTTAAGTGAAAATGGGGTTTTTGTGAGTTTTAACCTAGTTTATATTAAAATTAGTGTTCGTGAATGTGCAAATGAGTGTGATTGGATTTTTCTCGATGGTTTGACGTTTGTACATCGACATCGAGGGTTGGTTTTACTATTCTTGCATGCGTAGGCGATAGGTTTGGACCTATGAGTGATACGCGTGCCGATTTGATTTTCGTATGCCGTTTCGATCTCGAATTTAGTTTTAATGCGATATGGTGCGTTATGATATGTAGGTACCCCCACGTGGACTTCGAGACGACAAGCAAGCGCGTGGCGACGTCGGCACCGGCGAGCGAGGACCAGGTGAGTAGATTTATATCTACGGGGAGAAGTCGGGTGGATGGCGTATAGCACCCCCGCAGTTCGTGGTGATGTATACGAATACGTATACACACATATATATATATATATATTTTGACTATAATTTGTTTGATATTATCGATGATATAGATTTTTGGTGTTCTTGGATGATTTAGTGTCGCGAAACCCTAGAGTAGTGGTCGCACCACACATGCACACACACACCCATACTTGCATACTTTCTTCTTTCATTTGCGCTTATACGGGATTATATAGTTATGTGTTCACATGGGTATGGGACTATGTGTTCACATACGGATTGAGGATGATAGTACTTGGGATTTATGATGAGTCGATGAGATTTGATTTGAGGCCGTGAGATCGATGATATAGCAGGGTTCGTATCTTAGATACGACATGACGTTGTAGCGGGTCCTTGACGTAGTGTTTCACACACGTCCATGCATACGTAGGCGGTATCAGTATGGTACTAGACGTAGATCAGTACCCCGATCATGATATTTGATAAAGAGGATACCAGGTGAATAGTATGATGAATGTGATATTGACCCGTACCCAGATTGGGATGCCGTACGACGGATTTACGTACGAGCTATATTGATGATTGATCCGCACTCTTGACTTGGGATGCCTGATTATAGATATGGTATCGGATATGATATTATTGAGGCGAGATCACCGACTATACATATACAGGTATGTATATGTATCGACTCAGATGATAGGCGGTTTCCTTACCTGTAGTTCAGCTTGTAGTTCAGCCGTATAGTTTAGTGTAGTTGTTAGATTAGATTAGACTTCTTACCTATTTCAAAAACTAACGAATCGTGGGCATTTTTAAAGACAGCTCAAGAGAATCTACGGATATTTCAAAAACGACGTATCTTTTCATAAAAAACACCGTAGCCCCTATTTTCAAAACCCCATGATTCGTGTTATTTCAAAAGGCACCATTTGTAGGACTTATATTAGATTATTGCAGATTAGTTATCGTTGTGTCTAGTATTCAGCTCCCGCACATTATTGCTGTTCGCTCTGCCTCGCATATTTATTTTGCTGCATATTCCATTATTGATATCATGCTGTTAGGACACCAGCACCATTACCGATGATGCGTATGTACCACGTACACCTACTTGCCGGCTCACACACATCTTCATCGGTAATTGCCATGTCACGTACACTTTAGAGAATATAATTGCTTGACTTAGATTGTTAGCTAGTAGTGTTGACATGATATTAGTGTACTTCCCTTATATGCCATATTAGACATTGTAGTTATTACCTACCACTTCATGCATACTGTTATTCAGTTGTTCATGCCTAGTTCATTATCATTGACATATGCACTTGTTATGATTTCTTAAGATTTATGATATTTCTGGATTTCGGCGAAAGCCGCAAAATTTACAACTTATGATCTTTTAAAATATAAAATGTTGCGGTTTTCTAGTGATGTAAAGTGTCGTCCACCATGAGTTTGCTGTGGTTTTGGAGATCCGTGTCGAGGAGTGGAGGAACCATCACGGGTACATGGTGGGCCCGGTATGGTACCCCGGGGCAAGAGGAATGTGGTGTTGACGTTGAGCCTGGCTGGGGAGCACTACCTACCGGTGATATTACCCGACGCGTCGGATATCCGGAGGATACCGTCGTGGTCTTGAGATGGATGGTAGGGGCCGGTCTGGACTGACGACGCCCTAGATATTGAGATTGAGACATTGATATTTCGAGACAGTGAGATTTATGTTTTGTGTCGATGCTAGACACTGTTGATACTGATTTTAATTATGATACCTCAGTTTAAAATATGAAGGAAATCTCACTAATTTATGAAAACAGTTTCTTCATTTACATGTATTTTGTTTTCATGCATTCATGCCTCATTCATATGATATATTGCTACCTGAGGCACTGACACGGGCACATGAGTTTACACTCGGGTTAGATATTTACCCTAGCCATTGTTATAGGCTGCATGTTATATATATTTGAGGATATATTATGATCATTGACCTAGGATTGCGTTATTTATGCGATTTCTGTGCGTAGATATTTTCCTATTCACGAGTTGGCAACTCACCCCCGTTGTGCCCCAGTTTCTTGCAGGTTGCCGTACGGGTTTCCTTACGGCTTTGCGGGCATAGTTTCATTCGGGTGATTTGCTAGTAGGTGTGTTTACTTATATCATACCCCCATTATTTATCTTGTATATCATTATTCCGTTGTATCTAGAATTCCATCAACCAAACATGTATTTATTGAGATAGAGACCAGTGTTGGTTATTCTTTCGACCTTAGAGTCGCTCGTTATATTTCTGGTGGTTTTGAGTTTCCTTTTGAGTTTTGATCCTCGCCGTTGGCGTTGTATATTATATTGTTTGTGTGGTTGTGACCGTCGATTGACGAAAAGCTAGCTCCCGCTTGGGGATGCCTTTTTCTTGATTTCGTATACTATTCATGTTGTATCCCGTTTGGGGGTCAGTATTTACAAAGGAGACTCTGCCGAAATTTTCAGTAAATTTTTGATGTTTTTAAAACCGCATAATTCGGCTTATGCTATTGAAATTACTTGCTTTAAATTGGTTTTTCCTGCACTCTACTATTTTCTTGGTTTGGATTTCTGGGTTTTCGGTTTACTTAGATTACGTACGCCTCGAGACGTTCGTTGTTTAAGTGCCGGTCGTGTTCCGTATTTTCGGGTCGTGACAAAGTTGGTATCAGAGCGTTAGGTTTTAACCTTCGGAGCGTAGGATGACCCTTGGTTGATGGAATAGGTGACTAAAGTAGAGTGACGTACCGTGGGTATGTTCCGCGGCATATTTACGATACGCTACTCCACTTAAGAAGCCTTAGGATGTACATTTCTTTGTTCAGTATTACGTTCTTTCCGATCTAGCCTCATCGGTACCAGTTTGGTTTTGCTGCTACGGTTACGGCAGGGAGAGCTACGGCTAGAGTTGCGGTCAGCACAAGCTCGACACGAACGAGGACTGACCAGGGCGAAATTCCGGCGACACGATTGCAGAGATGTGTCTTCTTACTGTGTTTCCGCGCCACGAGCGTTTGGCGGATCGCCCTTATGAGGTTACTTGGAGATGCTGGTCGACACTAGAGAATTGAGCCGATGATAGAGGCCAGCCAGATTTTGATGACCGTTGGTGTGTTGCTTACTCCTGATGATTGAGGCACCGTTCAGCATGCAGACGAGTGAGCCAGTTGTTGCTGCGAGCGACGAGATATCGCCCCATATATTGGAGCTATTGCAGTACAGATTGTACTAAGAGATGATAGAAGGTCACTAGTCACCCGAGGATGAATGATTAGGACATGTGGTTCGTTCGCCTACCCGATGAGAGGTCATCAGATAGATTGATTCCAGCTAGAGACGACTTCACGCAGAGACGTGAGGGTCGACAGAGACGATCGAATGTCGGAAACCTATTATTCCAAGTTTAAAGTAGTCGGAAAGACATGCAGGCAATTCTATGGTCCCTCTAGAAGAATGAAACCCTAACTCGACTTAATGACCGTGTGAAAGCCTTTGAACCTTCGGGTTTGCGGTAGTTCCACGGCGCCATTAGTGAGGCTTGGGTTTGCCCTTCTACGGCTGGACCACCGATGCTGTGATATATATATTCGATACTATTAAACTGTACCAAGATGTTGAGCTCTTGGGGGATTATGAGGTTTTGACGAATCGATCGAATGGTTCGACTTCAATCGGATGCTAGGTGGTGAGATGCATTCTTGGGAGACTCCAGATACGAGGATAGCCGTTGGAGCTTAGTCCATGCAGCCGCGACGAGACGAGTCCAAGGAAGACGACATTAGAGAAAAGTGGAGTAAGAGGTTCGCACCAGATCTAGATGATATGATGTTCCACTCCGCCGACATCAGAGAGACGATGCGCATGCCGAGGCATGGTACTTAGACTTACCTTCCAGAAGGAGTCGCGATGAGTATGCAGTCGTTCCAGAGCAAGATGCAGATATAGGAAAGGACAACGACTTCCGGACAGTTGGCAGAGACGAGACATGGAAGAGACCGTGAGCAGGATTCCTTCCAGGACACTGCTGCAATGATACATGCACCCAGGATCAGATGTGTCACGTACATTCAGAGAGCCAGAGGCCGACGCCAGTGATATGCTGTCTTACGAGTGGTCGCGATGATTGACCAAGAGATGACCAGAGAAGTGCCAGAACGGAATCGTCCCCGTTAGCACACCTGACAGGGCCGATGAGCCGATGGACCGAAAGATTGGTAATTCACAGTGAAGACCTTGACCCAGGAGTGGTCATGGTTACGCACACCAGCAGGACAGAGTTCATGATCATCGACGAGACGTCCCACTAGTGACCACGACAGTTGGCCGAGATTCTTAGAGGATGCACTTGAGCGGTACTATTCCGCCATTATTGATTACGATGTTTTGGGTGATTTATTCGTATGATTTGATTTTGATGATTGAGGATTTACGACCTTTGCACAGTGTTGCACTTGATATCGTTTTCGTGCTTTAGTTTCACATGTTTGTGATATTACGGTTTTAAACAGTTGAGTTGGTTTTGTGCGTATGCATGCACACGATTTCGTTCCTGCACTCGGTATAGTTTATATATGCTTGCAGTGCAGTGATACGCCTTATGTGCACTTAGATGCACTGGACTTCGATTTCGATTATGATACTCGATATTTGTTTTGTGCACCTTGTGCACCTGATTGATTTTGCGCACGTTCGGCGCTTGATATTGGATTTCATGATTTCGTGCGCGATGGATGCACCTGATTTTGCTGTCAGGCACACATGTTGCCTACGACAGATGTTTCGTGTACACCCGATGCACTTAGATGTTGTTTCTGTGCGCATGTATGGCACATTCATGGATTTTGATTTCCGTGCGCACCAGACGCACGTAGCATTCATGTGCATATTTTGGGGATTGATTTCGTATAGAGCAGTACGTTTTATAATATTGCTATGTGTTTTCGTACTGAGCAGGACTAGTCAGAGGACAGTACCTGAATTATTTTGCATGCATTGATAGTTATTGAAGGGATTTCCAAAAAAAAGCGAGCTATAGCCTCAGTATTTACCTACGTGTCTGATATGACACGAAATGTTTAAAACAAGGAGACCCTTCTAAATTGTTTCCAAAACGGCGGAACGTACATTTCAAACAAAGGTATATATGTATATAGTTATTTCCTTATGTTAGACGTCCGCCACTGTGCAGTGTTATACGCGTGCACAGCGACATAAAGAGATTTGGCATGCATTTCCTTCAGATACTTACATATATAGATTCGATATTTACATGTATAGTTTCGAGTTATGTCATATTGGTTTTGATTTGGATTTGGCATTGATGTCTTCTCCATGACTCCGATGATTGCGGGATGCTTGACGGAGTTTTGATTTGAGTTATATGCTCATTTTTCAAGCGCATGCGCTGCGCTACAATTTGTTTTATGTATTTACAATTTCGGAGCCCCGACGACTTGATGGGTTTTCTTAGATGTTTTAGTATTTGGGGGAGTTTGAATTTAAATTTGGGGACCGAATTTCTTTAAGGGGGGAAGATTGTAGCGTTTTGAAAATCGTTTCGGTGAAATTTCGAAAAAAATCGGTAAAATAAGGGGGTTTTTTGTAAAAAGTCAAAATACAAATATCTTATTATAAAAATTAAATATACATATTCTAGCTATGTAATTGCTATTATTTGGTGTTTATTGAGCCGCTGGTGAAATTTCAAATTTTCTGAAAAAAATATTATTTTATTATTATTTAAGCCGTCACTAATACATTTAATTAGGGAAAATTACAAATTGCAATGAGTTGAAACAAATTTTGTGCATCATAAAACATTAAATAAAGTTTTATCATGTGTTTTTTGGAACGAAATCATTTGCCAAAACGGTTTAGAAATTATTGAAGAAAAAAGGCTTTTTTTTAGCGTAAATGGATGTTTGGGGTTTGTATTTATCATTTTTCATCACCCCACACCAGTACCCACACCCACACACCCCCACTTACTCCCCCCATGGCTTAATTCAGCAGCCCCCTCTCTTGTCCCCACTTGGTTTTCAAAGGAAAAGAAATAAAAGAAAAGAATAGAAAATGGATAAAGTAGTTAGACTTTTGACTTTGCTTGACCTTGACTTTGTCCCTCCCCCCCCCCCATTTTCTCTACCTCCCTCTCTCTCCTCACACCCATTTCTGGCCGAAATTCCCTGCATCCCACAGCAGCAGCCCCCCCCCCTCCAATTTCCCCTCTCTTTTCTCTTCAAAACTTCATGAAAAATTGCTTCTAAATCCATCAAAAAAATCCCAAAACCCAAATCCGACTCCTACCCATTTTAGCTTAGCCCGTATAGCATGGATCCTTATGAAAAGAGAGCATTTTGGGAGGCCATGGATGCTTGTGGACCTTCATATATTTTTGGGTATAATTCTAAAACTTTTTGCTTAAATTGTTACTTGTTTCTTAAAGCTAATTTAAATTAAGTGTTAACTTGGATATGTGAGTTTAATTGCAAGTTTTGGATTTCAAGTTAGGGTTTGCTGTGGAAATGAGTTGTGTTTGATTGTGCATGGTTTAGTGAAGTAGTTTAACATAATTAGTTTTGTAGAAAACTAATCTAGTTGTTAATTACAAGTTGTTACTTGAAAAATTGTGTTAATTTGCTAATTGCTTACTAGGTTTTTGAAATTTGTTAAATTCTTGAGATTAAAAATGTGATTAGGGTTTTCTTGGCTTCATTAACTATATTAAGTGTGGTTTAATGCTTTGGATCATGCAAATCTAAGCTAGATTGTAGTTTGTGCATTTTTGCTTTGAAATTGTTTTTAAAAGGTATTTTTGTAAACTAGAATATTAGGATTTTTGGAATTTAATGAGATTAAATTCCGGAAATTGTTTATACGACTTATTTAAGATATTTAATAAGTATATTGGCCGCTACTTTCATTTAAACATCATGTTTTGTACAAAAACGGCGAATTGTGCTTGCTAGATTTTCGGAAAAATGACTTTTTAAATGAAAATGGGGTTTTTGTGAGTTTTAACCTAGTTTATATTAAAATTAGTGTTCGTGAATGTGCAATTGAGTGTGATTGGATTTTTCTCGATGGTTTGACGTTTGTACATCGACATCGAGGGTTGGTTTTACTATTCTTGCATGCGTAGGCGATAGGTTTGGACCTATGCGTGATACGCGTGCCGATTTGATTTTCGTATGCCGTTTCGATCTCGAATTTAGTTTTAATGCGATATGGTGCGTTATGATATGTAGGTACCCCCACGTGGACTTCGAGACGACAAGCAAGCGCGTGGCGACGTCGGCACCGGCGAGCGAGGACCAGGTGAGTAGATTTATATCTACGGGGAGAAGTCGGGTGGATGGCGTATAGCACCCCCGCAGTTCGTGGTGATGTATACGAATACGTATACACACATATATATATATTTTGACTATAATTTGTTTGATATTATCGATGATATAGATTTTTGGTGTTCTTGGATGATTTAGTGTCGCGAAACCCTAGAGTAGTGGTCGCACCACACATGCACACACACACCCATACTTGCATACTTTCTTCTTTCATTTGCGCTTATACGGGATTATATAGTTATGTGTTCACATGGGTATGGGACTATGTGTTCACATACGGATTGAGGATGATAGTACTTGGGATTTATGATGAGTCGATGAGATTTGATTTGAGGCCGTGAGATCGGTGATATAGCAGGGTTCGTATCTTAGATACGACATGACGTTGTAGCGGGTCCTTGACGTAGTGTTTTACACACGTCCATGCATACGTAGGCGGTATCAGTATGGTACTAGACGTAGATCAGTACCCCGATCATGATATTTGATAAAGAGGATACCAGGTGAATAGTATGATGAATGTGATATTGACCCGTACCCAGATTGGGATGCCGTACGACGGATTTACGTACGAGCTATATTGATGATTGATCCGCACTCTTGACTTGGGATGCCTGATTATAGATATGGTATCGGATATGATATTATTGAGGCGAGATCACCGACTATACATATACAGGTATGTATATGTATCGACTCAGATGATAGGCGGTTTCCTTACCTGTAGTTCAGCTTGTAGTTCAGCCGTATAGTTTAGTGTAGTTGTTAGATTAGATTAGACTTCTTACCTATTTCAAAAACTAACGAATCGTGGGCATTTTTAAAGACAGCTCAAGAGAATCTACGGATATTTCAAAAACGACGTATCTTTTCATAAAAAACACCGTAGCCCCTATTTTCAAAACCCCATGATTCGTGTTATTTCAAAAGGCACCATTTGTAGGACTTATATTAGATTATTGCAGATTAGTTATCGTTGTGTCTAGTATTCAGCTCCCGCACATTATTGCTGTTCGCTCTGCCTCGCATATTTATTTTGCTGCATATTCCATTATTGATATCATGCTGTTAGGACACCAGCACCATTACCGATGATGCGTATGTACCACGTACACCTACTTGCCGGCTCACACACATCTTCATCGGTAATTGCCATGTCACGTACACTTTAGAGAATATAATTGCTTGACTTAGATTGTTAGCTAGTAGTGTTGACATGATATTAGTGTACTTCCCTTATATGCCATATTAGACATTGTAGTTATTACCTACCACTTCATGCATACTGTTATTCAGTTGTTCATGCCTAGTTCATTATCATTGACATATGCACCTGTGATGATTTCTTGAGATTTATGATATTTCTGGATTTCGGCGAAAGCCGCAAAATTTACAACTTATGATCTTTTAAAATATAAAATGTTGCGGTTTTCTAGTGATGTAAAGTGTCGTCCACCATGAGTTTGCTGTGGTTTTGGAGATCCGTGTCGAGGAGTGGAGGAACCGTCACGGGTACATGGTGGGCCCGGTATGGTACCCCGGGGCAAGAGGAATGTGGTGTTGACGTTGAGCCTGGCTGGGGAGCACTACCTACCGGTGATATTACCCGACGCGTCGGATATCCGGAGGATACCGTCGTGGTCTTGAGATGGATGGTAGGGGCCGGTCTGGACTGACGGCGCCCTAGATATTGAGATTGAGACATTGATATTTCGAGACAGTGAGATTTATGTTTTGTGTCGATGCTAGACACTGTTGATACTGATTTTAATTATGATACCTCAGTTTAAAATATGAAGGAAATCTCACTAATTTATGAAAACAGTTTCTTCATTTACATGTATTCTGTTTTCATGCATTCATACCTCATTCATATGATATATTGCTACCTGAGGCACTGACACGGGCACATGAGTTTACACTCGGGTTAGATATTTACCCTAGCCATTGTTATAGGCTGCATGTTATATATATTTGAGGATATATTATGATCATTGACCTAGGATTGCGTTATTTATGCGATTTCTGTGCGTAGATATTTTCCTATTCACGAGTTGGCAACTCACCCCCGTTGTGCCCCAGTTTCTTGCAGGTTGCCGTACGGGTTTCCTTACGGCTTTGCGGGCATAGTTTCATTCGGGTGATTTGCTAGTAGGTGGGTTTACTTGTATCATACCCCCATTATTTATCTTGTATATCATTATTCCGTTGTATCTAGAATTCCATCAACCAAACATGTATTTATTGAGATAGAAACCAGTGTTGGTTATTCTTTCGACCTTAGAGTCGCTCGTTATATTTCTGGTGGTTTTGAGTTTCCTTTTGAGTTTTGATCCTCGCCGTTGGCGTTGTATATTATATTGTTTGT
The DNA here is from genome assembly GCA_030015575.1 of Agapanthus africanus. Lineage (NCBI taxonomy): Eukaryota > Viridiplantae > Streptophyta > Magnoliopsida > Asparagales > Amaryllidaceae > Agapanthus > Agapanthus africanus. The sequence goes on along the minus strand of CM057341.1, from coordinate 363,192,213 downwards.
GTGGTTGTGACCGTCGATTGACGAAGAGCTAGCTCCCGCTTGGGGATGCCTTTTTCTTGATTTCGTATACTATTCATGTTGTATCCCGTTTGGGGGTCAGTATTTACAAAGGAGACTCTGCCGAAATTTTCAGTAAATTTTTGATGTTTTTAAAACCGCATAATTCGGCTTATGCTATTGAAATTACTTGCTTTAAGTTGGTTTTTCCTGCACTCTACTATTTTCTTGGTTTGGATTTCTGGGTTTTCGGTTTACTTAGATTACGTATGCCTCGAGACGTTCGTTGTTTAAGTGCCGGTCATGTTCCGTATTTTCGGGTCGTGACAAAGTTGGTATCAGAGCGTTAGGTTTTAACCTTCGGAGCGTAGGATGACCCTTGGTTGATGGAATAGGTGACTAAAGTAGAGTGACGTACCGTGGGTATGTTCCGCGGCATATTTACGATACGCTACTCCACTTAAGAAGCCTTAGGATGTACATTTCTTTGTTCAGTATTACGTTCTTTCCGATCTAGCCTCATCGGTACCAGTTTGGTTTTGCTGCTACGGTTACGGCAGGGAGAGCTACGGCTAGAGTTGCGGTCAGCACAAGCTCGACACGAACGAGGACTGACCAGGGCGAAATTCCGGCGACACGATTGCAGAGATGTGTCTTCTTACTGTGTTTCCACGCCACGAGCGTTTGGCGGATCGCCCTTATGAGGTTACTTGGAGGTGCTGGTCGACACTAGAGAATTGAGCCGATGATAGAGGCCAGCCAGATTTTGATGACCGTTGGTGTGTTGCTTACTCCTGATGATTGAGGCACCGTTCAGCATGCAGACGAGTGAGCCAGTTGTTGCTGCGAGCGACGAGATATCGCCCCATATATTGGAGCTATTGCAGTACAGATTGTACTAAGAGATGATAGAAGGTCGCTAGTCACCCGAGGATGAATGATTAGGACATGTGGTTCGTTCGCCTACCCGATGAGAGGTCATCCGATAGATTGATTCCAGCTAGAGACGACTTCACGCAGAGACGTGAGGGTCGACAGAGACGATCGAATGTCGGAAACCTATTATTCCAAGTTTAAAGTAGTCGGAAAGACATGCAGGCAATTCTATGGTCCCTCTAGAAGAATGAAACCCTAACTCGACTTAATGACCGTGTGAAAGCCTTTGAACCTTCGGGTTTGCGATAGTTCCACGGCGCCATTAGTGAGGCTTGGGTTTGCCCTTCTACGGCTGGACCACCGATGCTGTGGTATATATATTCGATACTATTAAACTGTACCAAGATGTTGAGCTCTTGGGGGATTATGAGGTTTTGACGAATCGATCGAATGGTTCGACTTCAATCGGATGCTAGGTGGTGAGATGCATTTTTGGGAGACTCCAGATACGAGGATAGCCGTTGGAGCTTAGTCCATGCAGCCGCGACGAGACGAGTCCAAGGAAGACGACATTAGAGAAAAGTGGAGTAAGAGGTTCGCACCAGATCTAGATGAGATGATGTTCCACTCCGCCGACATCAGAGAGGCGATGCGCATGCCGAGGCATGGTACTTAGACTTACCTTCCAGAAGGAGTCGCGATGAGTATGCAGTCGTTCCAGAGCAAGATGCAGATATAGGAAAGGACAACGACTTCCGGACAGTTGGCAGAGACGAGACATGGAAGAGACCGTGAGCAGGATTCCTTCCAGGACACTGCTGCAATGATACATGCACCCAGGATCAGATGTGTCACGTACATTCAGAGAGCCAGAGGCCGACGCCAGTGATATGCTATCTTACGAGTGGTCGCGATGATTGACCAAGAGATGACCAGAGAAGTGCCAGAACGGAATCGTCCCCGTTAGCACACCTGACAGGGCCGATGAGCCGATGGACCGAAAGATTGGTAATTCACAGTGAAGACCTTGACCCAGGAGTGGTCATGGTTACGCACACCAGCAGGACAGAGTTCATGATCATCGACGAGACGTCCCACTAGTGACCACGACAGTTGGCCGAGATTCTTAGAGGATGCACTTGAGCGGTACTATTCCGCCATTATTGATTACGATGTTTTGGGTGATTTATTCGTATGATTTGATTTTGATTATTGAGGATTTACGACCTTTGCACAGTGTTGCACTTGATATCGTTTTCGTGCTTTAGTTTCACATGTTTGTGATATTACGGTTTTAAACAGTTGAGTTGGTTTTGTGCGTATGCATGCACACGATTTCGTTCCTGCACTCGGTATAGTTTATATATGCTTGCAGTGCAGTGATACGCCTTATGTGCACTTAGATGCACTGGACTTCGATTTCGATTATGATACTCGATATTTGTTTTGTGCACCTTGTGCACCTGATTGATTTTGCGCACGTTCGGCGCTTGATATTGGATTTCATGATTTCGTGCGCGATGGATGCACCTGATTTTGCTGTCAGGCACACATGTTGCCTACGACAGATGTTTCGTGCACACCCGATGCACTTAGATGTTGTTTCTGTGCGCATGTATGGCACATTAATGGATTTTGATTTCCGTGCGCACCAGACGCACGTAGCATTTATGTGCATATTTTGGGGATTGATTTCGTATAGAGCAGTACGTTTTATGATATTGCTATGTGTTTTCGTACTGAGCAGGACTAGTCAGAGGACAGTACCTGAATATATTTTGCATGCATTGATAGTTATTGAAGGGATTTCCAAAAAAAAGCGAGCTATAGCCTCAGTATTTACCTACGTGTCTGATATGACACGAAATGTTTAAAACAAGGAGACCCTTCTAAATTGTTTCCAAAACGGCGGAACGTACATTTCAAACAAAGGTATATATGTATATAGTTATTTCCTTATGTTAGACGTCCGCCACTGTGCAGTGTTATACGCGTGCACAGCGACATAAAGAGATTTGGCATGCATTTCCTTCAGATACTTACATATATAGATTCGATATTTACATGTATAGTTTCGAGTTATGTCATATTGGTTTTGATTTGGATTTGGCATTGATGTCTTCTCCATGACTCCGATGATTGCGGGATGCTTGACAGAGTTTTGATTTGAGTTATATGCTCATTTTTCAAGCGCATGCGCTGCGCTACGATTTGTTTTATGTATTTACAATTTCGGAGCCCCGACGACTTGATGGGTTTTCTTAGATGTTTTAGTATTTGGGGGAGTTTGAATTTAAATTTGGGGACCGAATTTCTTTAAGGGGGGAAGATTGTAGCGTTTTGAAAATCGTTTCGGTGAAATTTCGAAAAAAATCGGTAAAATAAGGGGGTTTTCTGTAAAAAGTCAAAATACAAATATCTTATTATAAAAATTAAATATACATATTCTAGCTATGTAATTGCTATTATTTGGTGTTTATTAAGCCGCTGGTGAAATTTCAAATTTTCTGAAAAAAATATTATTTTATTATTATTTAAGCCGTCACTAATACATTTAATTAGGGAAAATTACAAATTGGAATGAGTTGAAACAAATTTTGTGCATCATAAAACATTAAATAAAGTTTTATCATGTGTTTTTTGGAACGAAATCATTTGCCAAAACGGTTTAGAAATTATTGAAGAAAAAAGGCTTTTTTTTAGCGTAAATGGATATTTGGGGTATTGTATTTATCATTTTTCATCACCCCACACCAGTACCCACACCCACACACCCCCACTTACTCCCCCCATGGCTTAATTCAGCAGCCCCCTCTCTTGTCCCCACTTGGTTTTCAAAGGAAAAGAAATAAAAGAAAAGAATAGAAAATGGATAAAGTAGTTAGACTTTTGACTTTGCTTGACCTTGACTTTGTCCCCCCCCCCCCCATTTTCTCTACCTCCCTCTCTCTCCTCACACCCATTTCTGGCCGAAATTCCCTGCATCCCACAGCAGCAGCCCCCCCTCCAATTTCCCCTCTCTTTTCTCTTCAAAACTTCATGAAAAATTGCTTCTAAATCCATCAAAAAAATCCCAAAACCCAAATCCGACTCCTACCCATTTTAGCTTAGCCCGTATAGCATGGATCCTTGTGAAAAGAGAGCATTTTGGGAGGCCATGGATGCTTGTGGACCTTCATATATTTTTGGGTATAATTCTAAAACTTTTTGCTTAAATTGTTACTTGTTTCTTAAAGCTAATTTAAATTAAGTGTTAACTTGGATATGTGAGTTTAATTGCAAGTTTTGGATTTCAAGTTAGGGTTTGTTGTGGAAATGAGTTGTGTTTGATTGTGCATGGTTTAGTAAAGTAGTTTAACATAATTAGTTTTGTAGAAAACTAATCTAGTTGTTAATTACAAGTTGTTACTTGAAAAATTGTGTTAATTTGCTAATTGCTTACTAGGTTTTTGAAATTTGTTAAATTCTTGGGATTAAAAATGTGATTAGGGTTTTCTTGGCTTCATTAACTATATTAAGTGTGGTTTAATGCTTTGGATCATGCAAATCTAAGCTAGATTGTAGTTTGTGTATTTTTGCTTTGAAATTGTTTTAAAAAGGTATTTTTGTAAACTAGAATATTAGGATTTTTGGAATTTAATGAGATTAAATTCCGGAAATTGTTTATACGACTTATTTAAGATATTTAATAAGTATATTGGCCGCTACTTTCATTTAAACATCATGTTTTGTACAAAAACGGCGAATTGTGCTTGCTAGATTTTCGGAAAAATGACTTTTTAAGTGAAAATGGGGTTTTTGTGAGTTTTAACCTAGTTTATATTAAAATTAGTGTTCGTGAATGTGCAAATGAGTGTGATTGGATTTTTCTCGATGGTTTGACGTTTGTACATCGACATCGAGGGTTGGTTTTACTATTCTTGCATGCGTAGGCGATAGGTTTGGACCTATGCGTGATACGCGTGCCGATTTGATTTTCGTATGCCGTTTCGATCTCGAATTTAGTTTTAATGCGATATGGTGCGTTATGATATGTAGGTACCCCCACGTGGACTTCGAGACGACAAGCAAGCGCGTGGCGACGTCGGCACCGGCGAGCGAGGACCAGGTGAGTAGATTTATATCTACGGGGAGAAGTCGGGTGGATGGCGTATAGCACCCCCGCAGTTCGTGGTGATGTATACGAATACGTATACACACATATATATATATATATTTTGACTATAATTTGTTTGATATTATCGATGATATAGATTTTTGGTGTTCTTGGATGATTTAGTGTCGCGAAACCCTAGAGTAGTGGTCGCACCACACATGCACACACACACCCATACTTGCATACTTTCTTCTTTCATTTGCGCTTATACGGGATTATATAGTTATGTGTTCACATGGGTATGGGACTATGTGTTCACATACGGATTGAGGATGATAGTACTTGGGATTTATGATGAGTCGATGAGATTTGATTTGAGGCCGTGAGATCGGTGATATAGCAGGGTTCGTATCTTAGATACGACATGACGTTGTAGCGGGTCCTTGACGTAGTGTTTCACACACGTCCATGCATACGTAGGCGGTATCAGTATGGTACTAGACGTAGATCAGTACCCCGATCATGATATTTGATAAAGAGGATACCAGGTGAATAGTATGATGAATGTGATATTGACCCGTACCCAGATTGGGATGCCGTACGACGGATTTACGTACGAGCTATATTGATGATTGATCCGCACTCTTGACTTGGGATGCCTGATTATAGATATGGTATCGGATATGATATTATTGAGGCGAGATCACCGACTATACATATACAGGTATGTATATGTATCGACTCAGATGATAGGCGGTTTCCTTACCTGTAGTTCAGCTTGTAGTTCAGCCGTATAGTTTAGTGTAGTTGTTAGATTAGATTAGACTTCTTACCTATTTCAAAAACTAACGAATCGTGGGCATTTTTAAAGACAGCTCAAGAGAATCTACGGATATTTCAAAAACGACGTATCTTTTCATAAAAAACACCGTAGCCCCTATTTTCAAAACCCCATGATTCGTGTTATTTCAAAAGGCACCATTTGTAGGACTTATATTAGATTATTGCAGATTAGTTATCGTTGTGTCTAGTATTCAGCTCCCGCACATTATTGCTGTTCGCTCTGCCTCGCATATTTATTTTGCTGCATATTCCATTATTGATATCATGCTGTTAGGACACCAGCACCATTACCGATGATGCGTATGTACCACGTACACCTACTTGCCGGCTCACACACATCTTCATCGGTAATTGCCATGTCACGTACACTTTAGAGAATATAATTGCTTGACTTAGATTGTTAGCTAGTAGTGTTGACATGATATTAGTGTACTTCCCTTATATGCCATATTAGACATTGTAGTTATTACCTACCACTTCATGCATACTGTTATTCAGTTGTTCATGCCTAGTTCATTATCATTGACATATGCACCTGTGATGATTTCTTGAGATTTATGATATTTCTGGATTTCGGCGAAAGCCGCAAAATTTACAACTTATGATCTTTTAAAATATAAAATGTTGCGGTTTTCTAGTGATGTAAAGTGTCGTCCACCATGAGTTTGCTGTGGTTTTGGAGATCCGTGTCGAGGAGTGGAGGAACCGTCACGGGTACATGGTGGGCCCGGTATGGTACCCCGGGGCAAGAGGAATGTGGTGTTGACGTTGAGCCTGGCTGGGGAGCACTACCTACCGGTGATATTACCCGACGCGTCGGATATCCGGAGGATACCGTCGTGGTCTTGAGATGGATGGTAGGGGCCGGTCTGGACTGACGGCGCCCTAGATATTGAGATTGAGACATTGATATTTCGAGACAGTGAGATTTATGTTTTGTGTCGATGCTAGACACTGTTGATACTGATTTTAATTATGATACCTCAGTTTAAAATATGAAGGAAATCTCACTAATTTATGAAAACAGTTTCTTCATTTACATGTATTCTGTTTTCATGCATTCATACCTCATTCATATGATATATTGCTACCTGAGGCACTGACACGGGCACATGAGTTTACACTCGGGTTAGATATTTACCCTAGCCATTGTTATAGGCTGCATGTTATATATATTTGAGGATATATTATGATCATTGACCTAGGATTGCGTTATTTATGCGATTTCTGTGCGTAGATATTTTCCTATTCACGAGTTGGCAACTCACCCCCGTTGTGCCCCAGTTTCTTGCAGGTTGCCGTACGGGTTTCCTTACGGCTTTGCGGGCATAGTTTCATTCGGGTGATTTGCTAGTAGGTGGGTTTACTTGTATCATACCCCCATTATTTATCTTGTATATCATTATTCCGTTGTATCTAGAATTCCATCAACCAAACATGTATTTATTGAGATAGAAACCAGTGTTGGTTATTCTTTCGACCTTAGAGTCGCTCGTTATATTTCTGGTGGTTTTGAGTTTCCTTTTGAGTTTTGATCCTCGCCGTTGGCGTTGTATATTATATTGTTTGTGTGGTTGTGACCGTCGATTGACGAAGAGCTAGCTCCCGCTTGGGGATGCCTTTTTCTTGATTTCGTATACTATTCATGTTGTATCCCGTTTGGGGGTCAGTATTTACAAAGGAGACTCTGCCAAAATTTTCAGTAAATTTTTGATGTTTTTAAAACCGCATAATTCGGCTTATGCTATTGAAATTACTTGCTTTAAGTTGGTTTTTCCTGCACTCTACTATTTTCTTGGTTTGGATTTCTGGGTTTTCGGTTTACTTAGATTACGTATGCCTCGAGACGTTCGTTGTTTAAGTGCCGGTCATGTTCCGTATTTTCGGGTCGTGACAAAGTTGGTATCAGAGCGTTAGGTTTTAACCTTCGGAGCGTAGGATGACCCTTGGTTGATGGAATAGGTGACTAAAGTAGAGTGACGTACCGTGGGTATGTTCCGCGGCATATTTACGATACGCTACTCCACTTAAGAAGCCTTAGGATGTACATTTCTTTGTTCAGTATTACGTTCTTTCCGATCTAGCCTCATCGGTACCAGTTTGGTTTTGCTGCTACGGTTACGGCAGGGAGAGCTACGGCTAGAGTTGCGGTCAGCACAAGCTCGACACGAACGAGGACTGACCAGGGCGAAATTCCGGCGACACGATTGCAGAGATGTGTCTTCTTACTGTGTTTCCACGCCACGAGCGTTTGGCGGATCGCCCTTATGAGGTTACTTGGAGGTGCTGGTCGACACTAGAGAATTGAGCCGATGATAGAGGCCAGCCAGATTTTGATGACCGTTGGTGTGTTGCTTACTCCTGATGATTGAGGCACCGTTCAGCATGCAGACGAGTGAGCCAGTTGTTGCTGCGAGCGACGAGATATCGCCCCATATATTGGAGCTATTGCAGTACAGATTGTACTAAGAGATGATAGAAGGTCGCTAGTCACCCGAGGATGAATGATTAGGACATGTGGTTCGTTCGCCTACCCGATGAGAGGTCATCCGATAGATTGATTCCAGCTAGAGACGACTTCACGCAGAGACGTGAGGGTCGACAGAGACGATCGAATGTCGGAAACCTATTATTCCAAGTTTAAAGTAGTCGGAAAGACATGCAGGCAATTCTATGGTCCCTCTAGAAGAATGAAACCCTAACTCGACTTAATGACCGTGTGAAAGCCTTTGAACCTTCGGGTTTGCGATAGTTCCACGGCGCCATTAGTGAGGCTTGGGTTTGCCCTTCTACGGCTGGACCACCGATGCTGTGGTATATATATTCGATACTATTAAACTGTACCAAGATGTTGAGCTCTTGGGGGATTATGAGGTTTTGACGAATCGATCGAATGGTTCGACTTCAATCGGATGCTAGGTGGTGAGATGCATTTTTGGGAGACTCCAGATACGAGGATAGCCGTTGGAGCTTAGTCCATGCAGCCGCGACGAGACGAGTCCAAGGAAGACGACATTAGAGAAAAGTGGAGTAAGAGGTTCGCACCAGATCTAGATGAGATGATGTTCCACTCCGCCGACATCAGAGAGGCGATGCGCATGCCGAGGCATGGTACTTAGACTTACCTTCCAGAAGGAGTCGCGATGAGTATGCAGTCGTTCCAGAGCAAGATGCAGATATAGGAAAGGACAACGACTTCCGGACAGTTGGCAGAGACGAGACATGGAAGAGACCGTGAGCAGGATTCCTTCCAGGACACTGCTGCAATGATACATGCACCCAGGATCAGATGTGTCACGTACATTCAGAGAGCCAGAGGCCGACGCCAGTGATATGCTATCTTACGAGTGGTCGCGATGATTGACCAAGAGATGACCAGAGAAGTGCCAGAACGGAATCGTCCCCGTTAGCACACCTGACAGGGCCGATGAGCCGATGGACCGAAAGATTGGTAATTCACAGTGAAGACCTTGACCCAGGAGTGGTCATGGTTACGCACACCAGCAGGACAGAGTTCATGATCATCGACGAGACGTCCCACTAGTGACCACGACAGTTGGCCGAGATTCTTAGAGGATGCACTTGAGCGGTACTATTCCGCCATTATTGATTACGATGTTTTGGGTGATTTATTCGTATGATTTGATTTTGATTATTGAGGATTTACGACCTTTGCACAGTGTTGCACTTGATATCGTTTTCGTGCTTTAGTTTCACATGTTTGTGATATTACGGTTTTAAACAGTTGAGTTGGTTTTGTGCGTATGCATGCACACGATTTCGTTCCTGCACTCGGTATAGTTTATATATGCTTGCAGTGCAGTGATACGCCTTATGTGCACTTAGATGCACTGGACTTCGATTTCGATTATGATACTCGATATTTGTTTTGTGCACCTTGTGCACCTGATTGATTTTGCGCACGTTCGGCGCTTGATATTGGATTTCATGATTTCGTGCGCGATGGATGCACCTGATTTTGCTGTCAGGCACACATGTTGCCTACGACAGATGTTTCGTGCACACCCGATGCACTTAGATGTTGTTTCTGTGCGCATGTATGGCACATTCATGGATTTTGATTTCCGTGCGCACCAGACGCACGTAGCATTTATGTGCATATTTTGGGGATTGATTTCGTATAGAGCAGTACGTTTTATGATATTGCTATGTGTTTTCGTACTGAGCAGGACTAGTCAGAGGACAGTACCTGAATATATTTTGCATGCATTGATAGTTATTGAAGGGATTTCCAAAAAAAAGCGAGCTATAGCCTCAGTATTTACCTACGTGTCTGATATGACACGAAATGTTTAAAACAAGGAGACCCTTCTAAATTGTTTCCAAAACGGCGGAACGTACATTTCAAACAAAGGTATATATGTATATAGTTATTTCCTTATGTTAGACGTCCGCCACTGTGCAGTGTTATACGCGTGCACAGCGACATAAAGAGATTTGGCATGCATTTCCTTCAGATACTTACATATATAGATTCGATATTTACATGTATAGTTTCGAGTTATGTCATATTGGTTTTGATTTGGATTTGGCATTGATGTCTTCTCCATGACTCCGATGATTGCGGGATGCTTGACAGAGTTTTGATTTGAGTTATATGCTCATTTTTCAAGCGCATGCGCTGCGCTACGATTTGTTTTATGTATTTACAATTTCGGAGCCCCGACGACTTGATGGGTTTTCTTAGATGTTTTAGTATTTGGGGGAGTTTGAATTTAAATTTGGGGACCGAATTTCTTTAAGGGGGGAAGATTGTAGCGTTTTGAAAATCGTTTCGGTGAAATTTCGAAAAAAATCGGTAAAATAAGGGGGTTTTCTGTAAAAAGTCAAAATACAAATATCTTATTATAAAAATTAAATATACATATTCTAGCTATGTAATTGCTATTATTTGGTGTTTATTAAGCCGCTGGTGAAATTTCAAATTTTCTGAAAAAAATATTATTTTATTATTATTTAAGCCGTCACTAATACATTTAATTAGGGAAAATTACAAATTGGAATGAGTTGAAACAAATTTTGTGCATCATAAAACATTAAATAAAGTTTTATCATGTGTTTTTTGGAACGAAATCATTTGCCAAAACGGTTTAGAAATTATTGAAGAAAAAAGGCTTTTTTTTAGCGTAAATGGATGTTTGGGGTATTGTATTTATCATTTTTCATCACCCCACACCAGTACCCACACCCACACACCCCCACTTACTCCCCCCATGGCTTAATTCAGCAGCCCCCTCTCTTGTCCCCACTTGGTTTTCAAAGGAAAAGAAATAAAAGAAAAGAATAGAAAATGGATAAAGTAGTTAGACTTTTGACTTTGCTTGACCTTGACTTTGTCCCCCCCCCCCATTTTCTCTACCTCCCTCTCTCTCCTCACACCCATTTCTGGCCGAAATTCCCTGCATCCCACAGCAGCAGCCCCCCCTCCAATTTCCCCTCTCTTTTCTCTTCAAAACTTCATGAAAAATTGCTTCTAAATCCATCAAAAAAATCCCAAAACCCAAATCCGACTCCTACCCATTTTAGCTTAGCCCGTATAGCATGGATCCTTGTGAAAAGAGAGCATTTTGGGAGGCCATGGATGCTTGTGGACCTTCATATATTTTTGGGTATAATTCTAAAACTTTTTGCTTAAATTGTTACTTGTTTCTTAAAGCTAATTTAAATTAAGTGTTAACTTGGATATGTGAGTTTAATTGCAAGTTTTGGATTTCAAGTTAGGGTTTGTTGTGGAAATGAGTTGTGTTTGATTGTGCATGGTTTAGTAAAGTAGTTTAACATAATTAGTTTTGTAGAAAACTAATCTAGTTGTTAATTACAAGTTGTTACTTGAAAAATTGTGTTAATTTGCTAATTGCTTACTAGGTTTTTGAAATTTGTTAAATTCTTGGGATTAAAAATGTGATTAGGGTTTTCTTGGCTTCATTAACTATATTAAGTGTGGTTTAATGCTTTGGATCATGCAAATCTAAGCTAGATTGTAGTTTGTGTATTTTTGCTTTGAAATTGTTTTAAAAAGGTATTTTTGTAAACTAGAATATTAGGATTTTTGGAATTTAATGAGATTAAATTCCGGAAATTGTTTATACGACTTATTTAAGATATTTAATAAGTATATTGGCCGCTACTTTCATTTAAACATCATGTTTTGTACAAAAACGGCGAATTGTGCTTGCTAGATTTTCGGAAAAATGACTTTTTAAGTGAAAATGGGGTTTTTGTGAGTTTTAACCTAGTTTATATTAAAATTAGTGTTCGTGAATGTGCAAATGAGTGTGATTGGATTTTTCTCGATGGTTTGACGTTTGTACATCGACATCGAGGGTTGGTTTTACTATTCTTGCATGCGTAGGCGATAGGTTTGGACCTATGCGTGATACGCGTGCCGATTTGATTTTCGTATGCCGTTTCGATCTCGAATTTAGTTTTAATGCGATATGGTGCGTTATGATATGTAGGTACCCCCACGTGGACTTCGAGACGACAAGCAAGCGCGTGGCGACGTCGGCACCGGCGAGCGAGGACCAGGTGAGTAGATTTATATCTACGGGGAGAAGTCGGGTGGATGGCGTATAGCACCCCCGCAGTTCGTGGTGATGTATACGAATACGTATACACACATATATATATATTTTGACTATAATTTGTTTGATATTATCGATGATATAGATTTTTGGTGTTCTTGGATGATTTAGTGTCGCGAAACCCTAGAGTAGTGGTCGCACCACACATGCACACACACACCCATACTTGCATACTTTCTTCTTTCATTTGCGCTTATACGGGATTATATAGTTATGTGTTCACATGGGTATGGGACTATGTGTTCACATACGGATTGAGGATGATAGTACTTGGGATTTATGATGAGTCGATGAGATTTGATTTGAGGCCGTGAGATCGGTGATATAGCAGGGTTCGTATCTTAGATACGACATGACGTTGTAGCGGGTCCTTGACGTAGTGTTTCACACACGTCCATGCATACGTAGGCGGTATCAGTATGGTACTAGACGTAGATCAGTACCCCGATCATGATATTTGATAAAGAGGATACCAGGTGAATAGTATGATGAATGTGATATTGACCCGTACCCAGATTGGGATGCCGTACGACGGATTTACGTACGAGCTATATTGATGATTGATCCGCACTCTTGACTTGGGATGCCTGATTATAGATATGGTATCGGATATGATATTATTGAGGCGAGATCACCGACTATACATATACAGGTATGTATATGTATCGACTCAGATGATAGGCGGTTTCCTTACCTGTAGTTCAGCTTGTAGTTCAGCCGTATAGTTTAGTGTAGTTGTTAGATTAGATTAGACTTCTTACCTATTTCAAAAACTAACGAATCGTGGGCATTTTTAAAGACAGCTCAAGAGAATCTACGGATATTTCAAAAACGACGTATCTTTTCATAAAAAACACCGTAGCCCCTATTTTCAAAACCCCATGATTCGTGTTATTTCAAAAGGCACCATTTGTAGGACTTATATTAAATTATTGCAGATTAGTTATCGTTGTGTCTAGTATTCAGCTCCCGCACATTATTGCTGTTCGCTCTGCCTCGCATATTTATTTTGCTGCATATTCCATTATTGATATCATGCTGTTAGGACACCAGCACCATTACCGATGATGCGTATGTACCACGTACACCTACTTGCCGGCTCACACACATCTTCATCGGTAATTGCCATGTCACGTACACTTTAGAGAATATAATTGCTTGACTTAGATTGTTAGCTAGTAGTGTTGACATGATATTAGTGTACTTCCCTTATATGCCATATTAGACATTGTAGTTATTACCTACCACTTCATGCATACTGTTATTCAGTTGTTCATGCCTAGTTCATTATCATTGACATATGCACTTGTGATGATTTCTTGAGATTTATGATATTTCTGGATTTCGGCGAAAGCCGCAAAATTTACAACTTATGATCTTTTAAAATATAAAATGTTGCGGTTTTCTAGTGATGTAAAGTGTCGTCCACCATGAGTTTGCTGTGGTTTTGGAGATCCGTGTCGAGGAGTGGAGGAACCGTCACGGGTACATGGTGGGCCCGGTATGGTATCCCGGCGCAAGAGGAATGTGGTGTTGACGTTGAGCCTGGCTGGGGAGCACTACCTACCGGTGATATTACCCGACGCGTCGGATATCCGGAGGATACCGTCGTGGTCTTGAGATGGATGGTAGGGGCCGGTCTGGACTGACGACGCCCTAGATATTGAGATTGAGACATTGATATTTCGAGACAGTGAGATTTATGTTTTGTGTCGATGCTAGACACTGTTGATACTGATTTTAATTATGATACCTCAGTTTAAAATATGAAGGAAATCTCACTAATTTATGAAAACAGTTTCTTTATTTACATGTATTCTGTTTTCATGCATTCATACCTCATTCATATGATATATTGCTACCTGAGGCACTGACACGGGCATATGAGTTTACACTCGGGTTAGATATTTACCCTAGCCATTGTTATAGGCTGCATGTTATATATATTTGAGGATATATTATGATCATTGACCTAGGATTGCGTTATTTATGCGATTTCTGTGCGTAGATATTTTCCTATTCACGAGTTGGCAACTCACCCCCGTTGTGCCCCAGTTTCTTGCAGGTTGCCGTACGGGTTTCCTTACGGCTTTGCGGGCATAGTTTCATTCGGGTGATTTGCTAGTAGGTGGGTTTACTTATATCATACCCCCATTATTTATCTTGTATATCATTATTCCGTTGTATCTAGAATTCCATCAACCAAACATGTATTTATTGAGATAGAGACCAGTGTTGGTTATTCTTTCGACCTTAGAGTCGCTCGTTATATTTCTGGTGGTTTTGAGTTTCCTTTTGAGTTTTGATCCTCGCCGTTGGCGTTGTATATTATATTGTTTGTGTGGTTGTGACCGTCGATTGACGAAGAGCTAGCTCCCGCTTGGGATGCCTTTTTCTTGATTTCGTATACTATTCATGTTGTATCCCGTTTGGGGGTCAGTATTTACAAAGGAGACTCTGCCGAAATTTTCAGTAAATTTTTGATGTTTTTAAAACCGCATAATTCGGCTTATGCTATTGAAATTACTTGCTTTAAGTTGGTTTTTCCTGCACTCTACTATTTTCTTGGTTTGGATTTCTGGGTTTTCGGTTTACTTAGATTACGTACGCCTCGAGACGTTCGTTGTTTAAGTGCCGGTCGTGTTCCGTATTTTCGGGTCGTGACACCAACAAACGCACAATCGAGCGTATCTCCAAAGCCCTCCGTCGCCCGGTCTGCGGCGTCTTCCCGAAGAGCTGAAGTCTGCCAGGTGCTTAGAACAGAAAAGTTAAGGCAGAAGCGGCTTAGGTATCGAGCCAACAAAAGGGCCAAGGCTTCGGCCAAATGGAATCATGTGAAGTTCCAAGTGCAGGGTTTCCCCGCGACGACGGCTGAGTCGGACGTAAGAATTAGCAATTCCTTCGAGCCTCTGAAGTGGGTTCAGAAAAACGCCATGACCGCCAGAATCAAGAAGACAGCGGTCCGAACAGTGCCACAAAGAGACGTGTCCCCACCCCAACAGAAAAAGTACGACACTATCTCTTCAAGAGTTTATCAAGCGCTCTGTGCCGCACGAAAGCAGCGGGGCAAACCCAGAAAAGATGCGCCAGCACCATTTAAGAACCTGGTTAGGCCAGCCGCCTTCAATCGACTACCAGCTACCGAAACAAGGGGGTCAAGACAGCGACCCATGAAATCAGCTGCCAATGATAGAAAGACGTCCGGATATACCATCCATACGGTCTATATAGCGGGAGGGCGCCCTAGCGACAACCTTCGCAGCAAAAGCAAGGACGGGGCCAAGCCCAATCTAGCCTGAATGTGGTTGCTGCCGCCCACGAACAGCCGCCCCCGCTGGATGAAGAAAACCCTCTCGATGAGGATGATAGGCAGAAAGACCCCTCGGTCCATGCAGAGTCAAGCTCGGACAGCGAGGAAGAGCCGACTTTCCGCCCCAGGACTTCGGAGCAAGAGCTGCTTCAAGAGCTTCGAAAACAGCTCAGGAGCAAAGATAAAGAGATGGCCAAGCTCTATTCGAAGATTGACAACTTAACGAATGTGGTGATGCAGCTTACGGCTCAAATTGCTCGAGCGCCTCCTAATCAAGCGCAAGCCGCTACTAATCAGCCGGGTGAGGACAATCCGAGGCAGCCAATGCCTGTTCCTTCGGGTCCAAGACTGGTCGAGCCACATGAAAGCCGGCCACACTCCGCTTCTGGGGACACCTTGGCCCCAGATAGCACTATCCCGCTAACACAGGATCGGATAATGGATTTGGTCACCAGCAAGGTTAAAACATTGGTGGCCGAAGCTGAAGCTCAGAAAGAAATCGGCAGTAGTGGGCGGCCATACCCCGCGCAGTACGATCTGATTGAGTTCCCAAGCGGCTACGTCATTCCTAAGTTCGGAAGATTTGATGGAACGGGGAATGCAAATCAGCACGTCGCCCACTTCAAAGCATCGTGCGGAAATACAGGGGGCAATGACGCGCTCCTTCTTCGTCAGTTTGTCAACAGCCTGACCGGTGTCGCTTTCGACTGGTACGCGAGCATACCAGACGGGTCCATCATTACCTTTGCCCAAATGGAGTCTCTGTTCCGGCAAAGGTTCATGAGCGTCAGTGATAAAATCTCCATTGCTGACCTTGTGAGGACCAAGCCGGGGAGGAATGAAAGCAACACTGACTTTATCGCCCGATGGCGTAATCTCACGGTCAAGTGCGAACCGCCGCTGGAGCAGGACCAGTCTGTCAGCCTTCTCATTGGGAACCTCAGCAATTGGATGGTCCCATTCTTGTGTACAGCGGGCCTCAAGACATTTCAGGAGCTAACCAAGAAAGTCCAAATGCTGGAACGCTCAAAGCAAAAGTCCCCGCCGGACTCTCAGAGAGAGAAAACTTGGAAAAGCAAGCGGGACGACAACCGTAGAAGCGGGAGTTCCAGCAGTACCAATGTCTTCAATGCGTCCGACAATGAAGAAAAGCGAAAGGCGGCCGAATCCAAAACTAACCGGTCTCGAAAGCCATTGCTGGGAGGAGATGGGCCTTCCCTAGAGGAGAAAAAGAACAAGGTTTACTCTTTCAGAAGGGACAAGGTCCGCAAGATATTTAAAGATGCCTTGAACAACGGCCTACAATTGCCGGAGTCGAAAAGACCCCAAGAAGCAAAAATGACCGACAATCCTCTATATTGCCCGTACCACCGAGTAGTGAGCCATGCGATCGAGGATTGCTATATCTTCAAGGACTGGGTCGAGAAGCAGTACAAGGATGGAGAGATCGAGCTATCCAAAAGCGTGTTGGTGAACAATCAAGTTGCAACCGCCAACTTTATACAGACAGAAGTTGAAGCCTTCTGGGAGCAGACAGCTGAATCTGCTGCCCTGAAAAACGAAATTGACTCATCGCGGCCTCCGTGGAGTACGCACATATCTAATAAGACGAAGAAGATGCTAAGGCTACTTCAGAAAGAACCCAGGACGTAATGGGAAGGGCAGAAGAGGCCTACCAGTCCAGCTGCCAATGCGGCTCCATCAGGCTCAAAATCCAAGAAGCTCAAGAAGAAGAAAAGTGCAGCTCAGCGCGGAAAAGAGTCTGCAGGGAGATCGACCATTCAAAAATATATCGATTCCCTCGAAGAATATGAACAAAAGGAAAGAACATTGATTCAATTGAAGGAGTTCTTCCCTGTACAAGCGGCTGAAATTCCGGAGGAGTTAGAAGAAGACTCCAATGAAGAGATCCCAGTAGTGACCTGCTACGCCATCCATCTTGGCAGCGACTCCGAGGATGAGCTCTGCTTTCCCGAAGAGGACGAGGAGCTCGCCATAAAGGCCAATCAAATCCAGCTCAGAAGTGGCAGGGCTCTACCGCCAAATCAGGGCAACGCCCCAAAAGGGAAGGAAAAACAAGTCGCTAATGAAGAAGATGGCAGAGAACCGGCTGATGAAAACATAAGTCCTTCCTCGGTGGACTATAATGTGTTGGCGCATCTCCGGAAGCTTCCGTCTCTCCTGAGCATCTACGACGCCTTGGTTCTATCTAAGGAGCTTAGAGATGTTCTCATCCACGCTCTACAAAACCCCGAGCGGTACCAGGCTCACTTTGCGGAAATTAATATGAAAGAAGCCCAGCACGCTTTGCATGCCGCCGCAGTCACATTTAAGGATGAAGACTTGCTACTAGGAACGGCTGAGCATAATCGGCCGCTTTACATGACCGGGTACAGCGACGGAGATCGAATTAATCGCATATTGATTGATCCGGGGTCCTCAGTGAACATCATGAACTTGCGAACTCTGAAGAGTTTGTCAATGGACGTCCGGCACCTGTCAAGGGAAAGGATTGTCATTCAAGGCTTCAACCAAAATTGCCAGCAAGTTCTGGGGTCTATAGCTTTGCCAATCAAATTCGGGGATCTGCAAACTGAAGCTAAGATATACGTGATCGACGCCGACACGTCTTATAAGATTCTCTTAGGGCGGCCGTGGCTCCACGATTATGGCATCATTCCGTCAACTCTCCATCAATGCATGAAGTATACTAAAAATGGCGAAGAAAGACGCATTGACGGAGACATCCAGCCGTTCGGTGTGCATGAAGTCCGATATGAAGATTCTCGGTACTTTACGAACCACCAAAATGCTAAGCCACGACTGACTGAGGATAGAACGGCCCCAAGACTCAAAAGCAAATCTGCGCCGGCTATCACTCTCAAAAGCAAAAATACCCAAGTGCGCCCGCATTTCGGCAGCGACACTGATGAGTCCGACGCTGGAAGCCCGTCCTTCCATAAAACTCGCCCTCGTTTCGGAAGCGATACGGATGAATCCGTCACTGAAGCCCCATCTAGCAGTAAAGTCCGCCCTCATCTTGGCAGCGACACTGAAGAGTCAGAGGAGGAGGACCTGTCGTGCAATAGCGGTGCAGATTGGACCCCCACGCAACAAGCGAAACTGCGAGAGACCTTCGAAGTTGCAGAAGGATCCCTAGCCGTTACAAGGGTACCAGAGCAAATGTGCAAAGAGCTCGATGCATTATCAATCTCCACCATGGACCAGCTGAAAACTTTCTACGTTCCTGGGAGGAAAAGTGGACAGAAGGGCATCTTGTTTTATGGGTCAAACCCCGTTGCGCACCCGGACGATTTGTCTGTCGCGTGCCTTCCATATGAGAGAGGCATAAGAGCCGTCCTCAATCCCAGATACTATGCGCCCGAGATGCGGGAATACTTTAAGAAGTGCGGATGCCGGTTATATCAAACGGAGTCCGAAGCAAAGTTTTACGAAGGGCTATGGCATCCTCCCCAGGTCCGAGCACTCATCGATGGACGAATTCCAGACAGACGAGGAATAGGTTACATTCAACCTGATTCCAGAGCGTGCTACATGATCCATGTTGGTGAAGCTGGCGAAAGATCAAATGATGACAATGAGATAGCCGAGCCAGAAGAAGCTCCTCAAGAGCTCGAAGATGGAGGACAAGCAACCTTTGACGAGCTAACCGAGATTGACTTAGGAACGCCCGATAATCCAAGGCCGACCTACATCAGCTCGCTCTTGTCAGAGGAAATGAAAGAGCAGATAATTGCCCTGTTGCGTGAGTTCGTTGACTGCTTCGTGTGGACATACAAAGAAATGCCTGGCCTTTCCCCTGAGGTAGCCGTGCATAAGCTGGCTATATCTCCTGATGCTAAGCCAGTCAAACAAGCTCCTCGAAGAATGAGAAGGGAGTTGGAAGAAAAGGTCATCGAGGAAACCAAGAAACTCATCGATGCCGGCTTCATCAGAGAAGAGAAATATAGGGACTGGATCGCATGCATAGTCCCAGTCAAGAAGAAAAATGGGCAGATCCGAGTCTGTGTCGATTTCAGGGACCTCAATAAGGCATGTCCTAAAGATGACTTCCCGCTACCGGTCATGGAAATGATGGTCGATGACACCTCAAATTACGAACTGTTCACCTTTATGGACGGCTCGTCTGGATATAATCAGATCAAGATGTCGCCTGAGGATGAGAAGCACACAGCATTTCGAACCCCGATCGGAATATATTGCTACAAGGTAATGCCATTCGGACTGAAGAACGCAGGTGCTACATATCAAAGGGCGATGACTAATATCTTTGATGACCTAATCCATAAAGTCGTCGAATGTTATGTTGATGATCTGATCGTCAAGACTAAAGCCAAGGCCGATCATATCCAAGATCTCAGGACCGTTCTCACCAGACTGAAGGAATACGATCTGAAGATGAACCCTCTGAAGTGCGCTTTTGGCGTGTCATCGGGAAAATTCCTGGGCTTCATAGTCCGACATCGAGGGATCGAAGTTGACCCATCAAAGATAAAGGCCATCATGGAGATGCCCCCTCCGAAGAGTCTGACGCAGCTAAGATCTTTTCAAGGCAAGCTTGCTTATATATGGAGGTTTATCTCAAATTTATCGGGGAAATGTAGGCCCTTCTCAAAGCTCATGAAGAAAGGAGCTCCTTTTATCTGGGATGCCGAATGTCAAGCAGCGTTCGAAAGCATCAAACAATACTTGTTGCACCCTCCAGTGCTGGCTGCTCCCATTCCAAATAAACCGTTGATTCTCTACACTGCCGCGCTAGATGAGTCACTCGGTGCGCTCCTCGCCCAGAATAACGAGGAGGGAAAGGAAAATGCCCTCTACTACCTCAGTCGAACTCTAGTCGGGACGGAACACAACTATTCCCCAATCGAAAAGCAATGCCTGGCTCTGATATTTGCTGTGAAGAAGCTGAGGCACTATCTGCTGGCTCATCGGGTTATGCTGATCTCCAAGGTCGACCCGCTCAAACACTTGATGACCAAAGCAAGCCTAGCCGGCAGGATGGCAAGATGGGCTGTCATGCTACTTGAGTTTGACATAGTTTATACCCCTCAGAAAGCAGTAAAAGGGCAAGCTATTGCAGACTTTCTCGCCGCTCATCCCATACCAGAAGGGTCGCCGCTAAATTGTGAGTTACCCGATGAACAAGTGCTGCACCTCGAGGAAGATGAGCCATGTTGGGAGCTCTACTTCGATGGAGCCTCGTCAATAAGGACCTCCAGTAAATCAAGCGTCCCGGAGATAAAAGCAGGGATAGGATTGGTGTTCATCACACCATCAATGGGAACCCTACGGCGTTCTTTTGCTCTCACCGAGCCTCGGACAAACAATGAAGCTGAGTATGAAGCTCTGATAGCTGGTTTGGAGCTCGCCATAGAAATGGAAATCCTTCGGCTATGGGTTTACGGTGACTCCCAGCTTGTCGTCAACCAAGTAAGCGGCGACTA
Organism: Agapanthus africanus; assembly: GCA_030015575.1. Classification (NCBI taxonomy): domain Eukaryota; kingdom Viridiplantae; phylum Streptophyta; class Magnoliopsida; order Asparagales; family Amaryllidaceae; genus Agapanthus; species Agapanthus africanus. The sequence goes on along the minus strand of CM057341.1, from coordinate 363,171,018 downwards.
TAAGATATACAAACCCGAGTTAGCTCAGTACAGAGGTCGAGTGGTGGAACTCATGAAACGGTTCACTCATATTGAACTAACGAGAGTCCCTAGAGCGTTGAACGGAAAGGCTGATGTACTCGCTCGCTTGGCCAAGGAGCTGGCTGATCCTGACATGGACGAAATTCTGATCACAGTCAGGAGCCGGCAAATTCTACCCCCAGTCTCTCTACGAGAAGAGGAAAGCGCGGAACAAAAGAGCAGTCCTGCGGAAGAAGCTTCGATCATCCAAGACGAGCCCGATTGGAGAGAACCCTTCATAGAGTACCTCCGATACGGCAAGCTGCCCGAAGAAAAATCTGCGAGGATTCAGCTGAATAAAAGAGCTCTCCGATACGTGTTTGTAAATGACACGTTATACCGCAGGTCATATGACCAACTCTGGCTCAGGTGCCTGTCATCGGCCGAAGCCCAAAAAGTCATGAAAGAAGTTCACTCAGGCGTTTGCGGTGCTCACCAATCTGGCCCCAAGATGCGACTGCAAATTAAACGGCTTGGGTATTACTGGCCCACCATGATACGGGATTGCGGAGAGCATGCAAAGAAATGTTATATCTGCCAAATTCACGGTAATTTTATTCACAAGCATCCCAATCCATTGCATCCTACAGTGGCGTCGTGGCCCTTCGAAGTCTGGGGCACTGACATTGTTGGCCCAATTGATCCTCCGTCATCTAAAGGCCACCGGTTCATACTGGCCGCGACAGACTACTTCTCCAGATGGGCTGAAGCTGTCCCGCTAAAAGAAGTCAAGACAAAAGATATTCTGACATTCTTCCAGCATAATATTCTATACCGCTTCGGTACACCAAGAAGAATCATTTCTGACAACGGGCCTTCTTTCAAGAGCTTCAATGTCTCAAGGTTCGCTACTCAGCACAAGATAGACTGGAGATATTCCTCCATCTATAATCCAAGAGCCAACGGGCTAGCCGAAGCCTTCAATAAGACTCTATGCAAGCTCCTGAGGAAAAATGCTTCAGCCAACAAGAGAGACTGGAATCTCAAACTTCACGAGGCGTTGTGGGCATATCGTACCACGCACCGTACTCCAACTCAGTCCACTCCATACTCATTGCTCTTCGGAGTGGAGGCGGTCCTCCCCCTCGAAGTCGAAGTTCCAAGCTTAAGAATGGCCGTTCAGCACGAGTTGACGGAGGAGGAAAACGTGCTCCTTCGACTTGAAGAGCTCGATGCCCTCGAAGAAAAGAGGCTCGCGGTACAGCAAAATCTGGAGCTATACCGAGCCCAAATGTCACGGGCCTATGACAAGATAACCCGTCTCCGCGCTTTCAAGAAAGGTGAATTAGTGTTGGTCCTCAAAAGACCGATCATCCCCAATCGACATGCCAAGGGAAAATTCGAGCCAAACTGGGAAGGACCATACGTCATCGAGAAAGTGTTCGACGGAGGATCCTACCAACTAATAAGTGCCGAGGGAGAAAGGCCCATGCCACCCATCAATGGCCGATATCTCAAGAAATACTACACGTGAATGCTCCATGTCGCAGGCGAATTGAGCACATCAGCCCTACGGTCTGGATCATACATCCTGCAAAACCGTATACAATCCACGGGCGTAAATGACCCCTATTTCTCCCAAATCCTGCAGGTGAGACTACTTTTAAAGTCCCACCAGCGGCCAAAAAAAAAAAAAAACGGTATTTCCACAAGCGAAACGAGCACGGATGAAAACCCGAAAGGGCTCCGTGAGTAAAAACAGCAGGACTACCGGCGAGTCTGTGAAAACCCGAAAGGGCGCAAACTCGTGAAAAGAGATGAAATACACTCGCAAAGTCCTCTCGACCTTGTGAGGAGAAAACCCCTGCGTGAGATCCTTACGACTCACAATGGAGCAACACACTTAGGAATCCTCACGATTCCTAAGGAGAAAATACACCTGCGGGATCCTTACGACTCGTAGGGAGAAAATGCTTTATGGGACCCTCACGGCCCATAAAATTGAAAAGCCTTGGGTGATAGGGACCCAAACCTGTCTCCTAAGCCATCGTTCCCCAACGGGCAACGGCAAATGATGAGTCGCTCCTGGCATTTCGCTTCAGTGTTAGCGGTGTTGATGCCGACCAAAAACCCAAATCCCAAGTCCTCCCAAGGCAAATGATGAGTTGCTCCTGGTATTATTCCAGTGCAGCAATGCTGATGCCAAACAAGATCCAAATTCCAAGTCTCCAACCCCAAAGTGGCGAATGATGAGTCGCTCCTGGCATTATTCCAGTGCAGCGATGCAGACGCCAACCAAATTCCAAATCCCATACCCCAACGGCGAATGATGAGTCGCTCCTGGTACCACATTCCAGTCCAGCGATGCAGAAGCCAACAAATCCCTGAAATCTTTCTGGCCCTACGGTCTGGATCATACATCCTGCAAAACCGTATACAATCCACGGGCGTAAAACAATCCCAATCTCTCCTAAGTCCTACCGGTGAGACCACATTCAAAGTCCCACTAAAAAAAAAGAAAAAAAAGGGTATGTCCACAAGCAAAATGGGCACGGAGGAAAACCCGAAAGGGCTCCGTGAGTAAAAACAGCAGGACTGCCGACGAGTTTGTGAAAACCTGAAAGGGCGCAAACTCGTGAAAAGAAGATGAAATGCACTCTCAAAGTCCTCTCGACTTTGAGAGGAGAAAATTCCCGCATGAGATCCTTACGACTCACAAAGGAGCAACACACTTAGGAGTCCCCACGACTCCTATGGAGGAAATACACCTACGAGATCCTTTCGACTCGTAGGGAGAAAATGCTTTTATGGGACCCTCACGGCCCATAAAATTGAAAAGTCTTAGGTGATAGGGATCTAAACCTGCCTCCTAAGCCATCAATTCTCAAATTCTCTCGGGGCAAATGATGAGTTGCTCCTGGCATTATTCCAGTGCAGCAATGCAGATGCCAAACAAAAACCAAAATCCCAGAATCCTCTCAATGACAGATGATGAGTCGCTCCTGGCATTATTCCAGTGTAGCGATGCTGATGTCAACCCAAATCAAAATCAACAAGTCAACTTCCACTCCGACACCGCAGAAGGCGGAGCGAGTCAGAATCCAATCTCGACACCGCAAGAAGCGGAGCAAGTCAAGTCTACCCCTGACATTGCAAGAAGCAGAGCAAGTCAAATCATCACCGACCGTCCACGTCGCTAAAAGGGCAGCATCGACCGTCCACGTCGCTAAAAGGGCAGCATCGACCGTCCACGTCGCTAAAAGGGCATCACCGACCGTCCAAGTCGCTAAAATGGCAGCATCGACCGTCCAAGTCGCAAAAAGGGTAGCATCGACCGTCCACGTCGCTAAAATGGCAGAACCGACCGTCCATGTCGCAAAAAGGGCAGAACCGACCGTCCACGTCGCTAAAATGGCAGAATCGACCGTCCACGTCGCTAAAATGGCAGAATCGACCGTCCACGTCGCTAAAAGGGCAGCACCGACCGTCCACGTCGCTAAAAGGGCAGCAACGACCGTCCAAGTCGTAAAAAGGGTAGCATCGACCGTCCACGTCGCTAAAATGGCAGAACCGACCGTCCAAGTCGCTAAAAGGGCAGCAACGACCGTCCAAGTCGCTAAAAGGGAAGCATCGACAGCCCATGTCGCTAAAAGGGCAGCACCGACCGTCCACGTCGCTAAAAGGGAAGCAACGACCGTCCAAGTCGCTAAAAGGGCAGCACCGACCGTCCAAGTCGCAAAAAGGGCAGCGCAGGATTCCTACAAAGCGGGAACCAGATAACTCCGGGCCAGGGAAAATGTCTATCACGGACACTCCGTCTCGGAGACATGTCAAGCAACGACCGTCCATGTCGTAAAAAGGGCAGTGCCAGCTTCCTAAAAAGCCGGAACCAAATCAAGTCGCCTCCACGTGAAAGAAGATCCATCAATTTCATGCACACGACCCACATATGTGGTGTGCATTTATTGATGGGGGGCAATTTGTTGGGGTAAAAATTTACTCCCCGGTTGACCAAGTCAAAATCCAAGTCAACCCCAAGCCAAGTGGGCCCAAGCCCAGACCCAGTGGGCCCATGCCCGGGTCGAGCCCGAACATGGAGCGGCCGGCCTCCCCCCATGCCAAGATAAAAATTTTGTAATAAATAATTTTGTTGTATTTCTTTTATTTTATTTTCGGATAAATGTAAGAAAAATAGGCATAAAGCCAAATTTTTGTAAAGCCCATGGCTTATGTGCAAAAAGAAATGGCACATGAGCCATGGGATAGGCAAAATGCCATTTTGTGAAGCCCAAGGGGCTATGTGTAAAATGTATGGCCTATAAAGGCAAAAGATAATGAAAATATCTCATAACTTTTTCTCTCTCCAAAAAAAATTCTCAGAGCTGAGCTCTTTCTTCCATCTTCAAGGTTCCAAAACCTTCTTCTTTCTCTTGAATTAAATCAAGAGTTTTACTCTTCCTTTTTCAAAACAAATTAGTTTTTCACCACAAAACCCACAAAGGGGAACTTGGATCTATCATTAAATCTGAAAAAGAAGAGATTTTGAGATTTCACATCTCTTGATCTTCAAGATCCAGCAAGCAACAGGAGGAAGAAGAACATCGTTCACTAAACCCAAAAAAAAAAAAAACACACACACACTCAGGAGTCCAACTCCTCTCTGATTTCTCTTCTGAGAAATTTGTTTTAGCAGCGCGCAGCGCAAGTGCGCAAAGCGCCCGCGTGCCGACACGTGGCGCGCGCGCTTGCGCACCAGCGCGCTTGCGCAAGGGCGCAAAGCGCCCGCGTGCCGACACGTGGCGCGCGCGCGCTTGCGCACCTGCGCGTTTGCGCAGGTGCGCAAAGCGCCCGCGTGCCGACACGTGGCGCGCGCGTTTGCGCACCTGCGCGCTTGCGCAGGTGCGCAAAGCGCCCACGTGCCTACACGTGGCGCGCTTGCGCACATGCGCGCAGCGCTCATGCGCAAAGCGCCCACGTGCCGACACGTGGCGCGCTTGCGCCTGAGCGCACAGCACCTAAGCGCACAGCGCCCAAGGTGCTGCCCCACGCATCCTTTGGATGCCCTTTTCCCCTTTATTTATATATACATGTATATATATATATATGTATACAAATGTACACATACACATACTCCGCCACACTCTCCTCCTCAAAAAAATTTTCGGGCCGGGGCGCTGCCCCGAACCCCGCAAGGGGGCTGCTAGCCCCCTTGACCCCCAGCCCGCTATCCGAGTAGCGGGACCCCCGTAAAAACTCTGCGTGGCTCCCGATATATCCAAAAACCCCCTTTCAGAACAGAACACACGTACACTGCACATTGAGTTCGCATGACCAGTTTAACCCGTTAATCGGAGGTTCCCTCGCCCCAAAGGCGAGGGGTAATTAACGGCAGCTTAGTCCGCGGCTGCCGGAGATTCGGATCCCCACAATCATTAAACCCCGGCCTACCCTAGGCAGGGGGAATCTGTAGTACGCCTGACAAGCGTGCGCGTATTCCCATCTCAATGGGGTGACGAAAAAACACCCTACAGGTAGCTGCCCAATGCCTCTTGGCGAGGACTTTGATCCCTGTCGGTTGTGATAGGAATCTACCAGCCGGGGATAGCCGAGCAAGGACTCGACTGCCTCTGGGAGGACTTTGGTCCTTGGCGCGGGAGAGGCTGTAGAAGCCTACCAAAGACCCTTGGCCGGGCAGGGTGACTGCCCGGTGCCTCTTGGCGAGGGCTTTTTTCCTGAAGAATAGCCGAGCGAGAGATCCTCGGGCTCCACTGCCTCTAGGAGGGCTTTCTAATCCTTGGCGTTGAGGTAGGGGAGCTACCCGCCGGGGATGACATAATAGGGGAGCTGCTAGGTTGCCTCTTGGTGAAGGCTTTGGTCCCCGGTGTTGCAGCAGGGAGGCTACCCGCCAGGGATAACGGAGCAGGGCGGCTGCTGGGTGCCTCTTGGTGAGGGCTTTGATCCCTGGCATTGCGGTAGGGGAGCTACCCGCAAGGGATGACCGAGCAAGGAAGCTGCTAAGTTGCCTCTGGGAGGACTTTCCGATTCCTGGCGTTGCGGTAGGAAAGCTACCCGCCAGGGATAACCGAGTAGGGCGGCTGCCGGGTTGCCTCTTGGTGAGGGCTTTGACCTTTAGCGCTAGGGGGGCCTGAGGAGGCCGGCTGAGGATAATCGGGCAGGGCAGCTGCTCGGTCGAATCTTCAAGAGGTTTCGCCCGACCATACACCTGGGGAACAGGAACGGTTAGCATGCGCATTGAATGTGAGGGGAGGTGAAGCGCCAGGGCCGCGTCGCTTCGGTTCCGTCGGAGGAGGCTTAATGATCGCCGCGTGGGAGCAACTCCTTGGACGAGAGTGGGTGACCGTTGAGTTCCTCTGGGGGCGCAGCGGGCTATATAAGGCTAAAGGAGTACTAGACCTTCCTTCCCTTGCAAACAGAGCGTTGAGAATGCAGGACTTCCCCTTTACCATCCCCGACATCATCAATTTCGAAGATGTGTACCTGTATGACCAGAACTGTACCGAGAACACGGTGCAGTTGGTGTACGGGAGCATCGAGGACCACTTCGCCGGTTGCACCCCCGACGTTCTTCCCTGCTGCAGCTGCTGATGTACTCCATCTGGAGGGCATTGCCGGGGCTTTATAACCCCCTGTCTGATCAGCTCTACGACGAGGCCAGAGGCAAGCTGCAGTCTTTGAGGCACTTCGGCCTCATCTCCGCGAACCGGATGGCTTGCTCGGAGGCGCTCGTCCGCAAGTGCTATGAGTTGAGGCTCGGGATCAACGCACGCGGGGGGAACCGAGGGGAGAGGTTGGATCTCGTGAGGTCTCGTCTGGCGGAGATCTTCACCGAGTATCACGAGCAGTGCTCTCTGCACCCCCTTCCCCCGTTGTTGTAATAGTAATTTTTTCTTTTTGTATGTACGGCTGGGGAGCTCATAATACCCCCCCTTTTTTGAATAAATAAGAACTTTTCTACTTTCTTCGCAATGTTCTGCTGATCTTTATTAAATTGACAACAGGCCTTAGGAAGAGTTTACATTGCCTCGAAAGAAAAGTGCAGGCTAATAGATGACCCTATCAGCGTGGCCCGAGCTTCCTGGAGGCTTGCTGGTCTCTGTCTGGCGCCGGGTACGGGGCTCTCTGGGTGCCGGACTGGTCTTCCGCGGAAGCAAGCATGATCTGGCCGATGGTCAGCTCGGTGGGAAGAGGACGCTGCTCCTGCTCGCGGTCGGCCTGCCGTTTATCCCTTAAGTAGGCGGCGAGGTGCCCCGATCGGATGAGTTCCTCGATGTAATCCCGGAGTTGCTTGCAATCCTCGGTGGCGTGGCCCAGCGTCGGGTGGAAGGCGCAGTAAGGACCCCGGGTCTGCTTTGAGGCCTGACGCGGGATTGGAGGGAACTTGAAGAACCCTTCGTCTTGGGCATCCTCTAGTAACACTGCGAGGGTGACGTTGAGCGGGGTGTACTCCTTGAACTTTGGGTGATAGGGCTGCTGACGCTCCGGCCTCTCCTCCCGAACCCTTTTCTTCTGGTCGGATCGTTCTGCCCGGGGGAGGTTCACGTTCACCTCGGACTCCAGCTGAACCTCGCGCTCGGTCCACGCCTTGACCTCAGCCGTGGTCTTAGGCTGTGCCAACGCAAAGGAGCGCAGCCACTCTTTGTGCCTCAGGCCAGATCTGAGCGCCGTGATGACGGTCTCGTCCCGGTGCTCGGGAACCTCGAGGAGGGTATTGTAAAAGCGAGTGATGTAAGCCTTGAACATCTTCTTGTCTCCACTCTTAATTGTGAAGAGGTAGTCGACCGTGCACTTCTGTCGACGGTTCCCAACGAAGTGGCCGAGGAAATGAGTAGCCAGCTCGTCGAAGGTCGAGATCGAGCGAGGCTCGAGTTCTCGGAACCAGTCCCGACCAGAACGGATGAGGGTGGCAGGGAAGGCCCTGCACTGGACGGCGTCGGAATGGTCCTGGAAGCTCATTCCCGCGGTGAAAGCATCCAAATGGTCTTTGGGGTCGGTTTTCCCGTCGAACAGAGAGACCTTCGGGGGTTTGTTGCGCGAGGAGACGTGGACAGCGAGCAGTTCCTCGGTGAACGGTTTGGTGAGCGAGTCAGCGGCGTACTCGGCCCCGTCGGCCGAGAGGTGACCTTCCCGACGCATGCCCTCGATCTTCTTCTTGAGGGCGTCGAGTCGGCCGTAGTACCCCGAGGACTCGGTGCCTCGGGATCCCTGGCCTCTGCTGTAGGAGACCTGTGTCTGGGCTCGGCTCCGGTTCCTCTCGATGAGTTTCCTCAGATCCCCGGGTGCGGTGGCTCTCGAGCCGTCGTAGCGAGCCTCTTCTGTGCGACCCCGTCGGGGGAGTGGGTCTCGGTCATGTCTGTGGGCAGGCGAGGTGACCAACATCTCCTCAGGGGGGCAAGGGGCGCGAAGAGGCTCGAGGCGTGGTGCTCCGGCAGCAGGCCTAGGGGTGGAGCCGCTATGCGCCCAACGGGCCTCAGGGAGTATGGGTCCATGGGATCCGTGGTCGGGAGTCGCAGCCCGCCGGTGGTCGGCCGTGCCGACAGGGGCAGAGCATTCCGAAGGCGGAGGAGCGACGATCTGGGGCCCAGGTACGGCCGTTTGGGCGCGGACGAGGGCCTCCACAAGGGACTGTAGCCGATCTATTCGGCTGGCGAGGGCGTGAATGATGGTCGCCGAAGGGGGTTCATCCGCGCCTTCGGTGAGAGGGAGGCGGCGGCTAGTACCCGAATCTTCAGAATGGTCGCTTGCCATGTGAACGGAGGTCGGAAGGCCAACTTTATTTTTGTGGAGTTTGCGTTCCCACAGACGGCGGCAACTGATGGAGGTCCTTTTCAGATCTCCTTCAGATGTTGTCTTCCGTCGATCTCCCGGCGGATCCTGGAGGGGATCCCCTGTTGTGTGTGAGTCTCAATGGGTTTTGAGGAGATTTGGTGATTGGAAGAGTTGGATGCCAAGTACCTGCAAAGAAGTCCCGGGATGGTTTGACGCCACCAAGGACCCTCCGACGATCAGGTTAGTACCAGATCCGAGCAGCGTAATGGCTAAGTGGAGTCAAAAATGGCTTACTTGACCCCTCTGTGATGGGGGTTTATATAGCGGTGATGGCACGCAGTAGCAGGCGCGAGAATCTCGCCGGCAGTTACGCTCCCGACGTCACGCCCGCGTAGAGAGCGGATCGCCCATTAATGGGGATCGCGGAGACGTGGAACGTGGGATGTTGCTGGCGGAGAATTCGCGCATGGCGAGATTCGCGGAGCGGCGGTTACGTCTGTGAGCGGAGGAGCTGGTCGGAGGGCCGAGGAAGACGGCCTCGGCCGGGGGGCTCGGAGACGAGCGAGAAGGCCGAGGAGACTTAGTCTTGTGGCAGCTCAGGGCGAGCTGAGGGGCTGAGGAGGCCAATCTGCAGGGTGCCCCGAGGAGGGCTAGCTTGTGATTGCAGGTCGGGTACAGGGGAGGCCAGGTCGGCCTCTGTGGGCCCTTTCTTCCGAGTTATGGGACATATCATCCGCCACGTGTCCTGATCCTAGGGGTCGCCAATATTGAGCACCATCATGGACCTTTTTCTTAGGCTGCCAATTATTCATATAGATATTTTAATCAGGAATTTGTCTGTGATTAAGAAACAAGTTAAGCTGAGATTAGCATATTTTATAGTTTCTAGCTGGCAACCAGTCACAAAATTTAATAAAAATCATTCAAGAGTCAACTCCTTGATAGAAGGCTCACCTGCATCGTGACATAATTTGGAACATTTCATACAACATAATGGTGACCCTACTACAAATTTATCTTTAATTTTTCCTCCATTTGAAACTTTCAAAGATTCTCCTCCAAGTTCATTCAACTCAAACCTTGAGTACACCACCTTTGAGTGGTTACACTTCAGATTAAAGCTCAGATATTTGGGAGCCTAGTGACGTCACTTGTGCCAAAATCTTCGAAAAAATGGAGAAAAAACGATCCAAAAGGCGATAGCTCGGCCTCGAGTACACCACCTTTGAGTGGTTACACTTCAGATTCCAGCTTTTAAGTCTCGAACATTTTAAAATGCAGCAATAAAAGTTGAGTATTTTTTATAATTTTTTCTTCCTTTCCTGTTCTTTCTTTATTTTTAAGCGGAGGGATGTGCTTTTGGACAGCAGTTATCAATGAATGTATATATTTGGTTGTGGAAGGATATCTTGTTTTAGAATTTGTTATCCCTGTAATTATATGTTTTATATTGTAAATACTTGGAATTTTGAGAGAAAAGATTTTCTTGAAGCCATGGCTTTTTTAAAAGAATATAATTGGGATCATTCTCTTAGTTAGAGTAGAGGAAAGTTGGGGCAAAGAAGAGTTAATTGGTGAGTGTATGTTTGAGTTTGAGGGTCTATTAAACTGAATCTTTGTATAATTTGGATATTTTTTATTAACAAAAAAGGAATTATATATATTCATCTTACGCTATTTTTCCAAATAAGATAGAATAATTCAAAGATGAAAATATGGAATTTCAAGTAGCTCAGGGCCTGCTTGGTTGCTGGATTAATTCGAAAACAAGGACCCCTGAATCCTCAACATTGCGAGTCCATGGATTCTCCATTTTCTTATTTGTTTTGAACCAAATCAGAAGGAAGGACTCTTAAATTTAAATTTAAGAAGGTGATTATAACTTTGGTCACCCCAACTAAGACAAATATATGCTAATCTCAATGATTAAGCCCAAGAGTTCTATAGAGGCAATTGTACCCGTCTCTTCTTTTTTTATTATTATTTGATCCTACCTGGCCCCAAACTCCTTGCAAATCCCAACTTTTTTTTTTGAGGATTTGGAAGGGGCAAAAAAATGCAAAACTTCTCGAATTCCATATGATTAACTCTTTATCTGAAAGAGTTGAATATGCATAGTATTTATTTTTAATTACAAAAACAGTTCATGGTATTTATTTGAAAAACAAAGAAATTCATGATATTTTATGAAAACCTATTTGGATTTTGAATTGATGGAAAACCTAAACTTCACAAATGAGGATTTAAATTTTACCCTTTCACATCAAGGAAAACAACAATTTTGTTAATTGCTATATTTAATTGAATAGGTTAAAATTTCATGATATTTTAGTGAAAATCTAGTACGGATTTACTCAGAGGAGAAACTCTTGATTACAGTGAAGTCATGCCATCGTATTCATAATATTTTAGCAAAAAGATAAAATTAATAAAGGCTTCATCTTATAACAAATATAAGATGATAAAGTGTTTTCTAATGGCAAGTGGGGCCCGCATCATTTTTTCCCATCAACATCAGAAATAGCAGGAGGCCACGTCCTCTTTAGCAACCTCTATAGCATGTTTACATAAAATTGAAGCGTTGGCATAAAATTATGCCAATATCATGCATTCATATGATTGAAGTGTTGGCATGAAATTTCTCTCCCTCCCTCCTGCCCATTTCTACTAGTATAAAGAAAATTGAAACGTGCCTATATTTTATTTCTTTCTCTTGAAGGCACATGCATCCGGCGAATAAAAGAATTTTCGTAACAATGACAATGAAGATCGGCCATAGATAAAAATACATATTAACTGACATCCGCATCATACGGCTCCGTCCCGAGCTTCCGTCGTCGGCCCTTGACGTTCATCATGTTTATCATCAAGTAATTGGGGAATATCTAGACCTTTCTTTCGCGCCCAGGGAACCTGATACAGCAGGAGCACCTTTGATGACAGCGGGACAAGAAGGCGGTCATTGCCAGGTATAAGTCGGATGGCGATTTCCCTATCTGAGAATGAAGAGTCAAAGGGGGTAAGAACCATGTGATAAAAGGCTTGAAACATTGCACTAACTTCACTTTTGCATCCTGAGTGCAGGTTCGGTGATTCATGCCATGTGGGATGAGCAAGATATGCGGAAGATGGGAGGGCAAGGGAATTTCCTTAGATTCTTTCTGAACCGAACCGGGAAAGCAAGCATCCAAAGCAGCAGAAGGAGAAACGCAGCGAGTTGAGTTAAAACTAGGAAAGTGAACGGGTGGAGCGCAGCGGAACGGCGTAACCCCGAATGCCCCCGGCGCTTGAGAGGGTGCCCCTCTGTTGAACAACCCTGTCCGGCGAGCCCGGTGAGCTCGGTGAGCCCGGCCCTCTCCCACTTCAAATATTTCGAGCTGGCTTCCGTAGAAAATTCAGATTTTCTTTTTGATGCAGCGATCACATAAAAACATAAACTTTGAGGAACTTTCTCTAGCAAGCATTAAGCCGTCGAACTACCGGCAGTTGGAGTTGCTTTACTTGATTCTGCGATTTAACTAACGGTCAGAAGCGTGGAAGAATGAGTATTTCCGTTTGACTTTAACCGTCTTCTCACGCTAATAAAAGGCCTTACAGAACGTACTAATGCAGCATTAATTAGGTTATTTTTCTTGAATATTTTATTTTCCCTACTTCCACCCAAAACCTCCTTTTCCCAGAGATATTGATGGTTATTCTTGATGGTTGTCTCTACCGAAATTTTCTCCTACTTATTTCTCTGTATTCACGTTGGGAGAGTTAGGAAATAAAGTTCACTGTGGGCATATTTGGTTTGGATTATTTTTTATCAACAAGTAATTAAAAATCACTTTAAGATGAGCCTCAATTAGGTAGTGTGTTTGGATCTCCCTTTTACTATTAAATAAGTGATTGTTTTACAATGGGTCCCACCATAACTAGCTTATATTCACTTTTCATATACAATCATCCAAGCACTAAACAACTTATTTGCCATAAACGTGATTTTTTCACTTTTTCCAGAAATAATCAATTATAAATGATTATGGCATAATCACTTATTTATAGCCCTACATAAACTGATCTGATCTGAAGACAAATTTTAAGCTAATAATTGAATTTATCTTTATTTCCATTTTTTTTAAATTTTCTATTCAAATTTTCAATTGAAAACTATTCCAATGTCACAGTGTAATAAGCAACATTGTCACTCTTTCCTTCTCTCAAATAGACTAATCATTTTCGAGAATCAAGTCTTTCCGCTTGTATTACCAAATTTAATGTTCTTTAATATCTCTTCAGCATGTTCCTCAATTATTTTAGCCTACTAGTATTCTTTTATATAGTGGGCTATATTTATATATATGTTGTCCAACTAATCATAATTCAGGACTTTTGGTGTAGCGGCAGAAGTTAAGTATAAAGATATTTAGATTTGAATCCGTTATTATAACATGAAAATCTAAATGTACATATATTTTTCCACCGATGATGATTGATGATTGCCTTGTAAAGGAAATTGATTTGTTATTCATATTAAAGACAAGAATCACATCTATTTGATTAACCCGAGAAGCTAAAGCTTTTGATTGATTAAGCAGGTGTGACTTGTCTAACCCGATTAATAGTTAGGTTGGGTTAGGCGGGTCAGGTCAACCCCGGACCAGTTCAGTTTTGAATTTTCATAAATGATCAGATAAGTAATTGGATAGGGTTAGAGTTGTTTCGGTCATGAGCGGATCAAACTCATCCCGGACCGAACCTGACTTGACCGGATTGTCACCCCTACTTTCTCTTCATGCATCGAGAAACCTAGAGCTAGCCTATCGCTTAATGGTTCTTGAGTCATATCTAGAATTTTACTTTAAAACCTTAATATTTAACTAACATGTAATGAATGTAAACCAAGCAACATTTATTAATATTATACATTCATATATGCACACTAGTGCATAAATCTAGTATGAATTAATAATGTCCATAATGTGATGCCTAACGAGACAACTAGAAACCTTTTGAAAGTCAGTTTTCTCAAATTTTAGCACGTGCTCTAACTTGTCCATTTGCTGACAAATCAATCTAGAAAGTTTATTCTATCGTTTCAAAAGCACAAAATACCCACATTGTTTGTTTGTGGTGGCCTTTTGAGACCTTCTTTATCTTTGATTTTCAAATTTATTGTTACCTCTGTTGTTGTAACCCATAGTGATCAAGAAGATTAGTGTTTTTCTCAAAGGGGAATTTTTTTTTCGCGAAGAACATTGAAAATCCAAATGTCATGTCATCTCTCCTTTATGATCCAAATTTATATTTATTCTCCGTGCCTAATTTTTTTATAAGTATACACGCACATAGCATCCGTGAACATCTAGTTTCCGTTTTAGTAATGCGTTGGCTTTTGGTCCCGAATTAGTAGTTTTTTCGAGGGAAGGGCTCTTGTAATCTTGTTGAGTCATTTGAAATAGTATACTTTAGTATTTTAGCCTTCAATTTTTATATTTCATCTCACTTATAATTTATATTTGTTTTGTTTATCATTATTTTATAAAATTTGTTTAATTAGGCCATGAATTCGTATCTTAAGAGCTCTTAAGAAAACTAAACTTTCCTATGTCTTCAAGCCCAGCTCTGTTTTATCCATATGCTGATTTAGGTGAACATATTGATGAGTAAGACTTGAAATTATCGTTTTCTTTTCCTTGTTTAATCTTGTTGGAAAAAAAATCTTTGACTTAATCACAGCAAATTTACAAAGTTTTGAGCTTGCTCTATGGAATTTATGGCATCAGAGCAATTTATATTCAAATCCTCTATATACGACACACGCATATACGGGACTATTTTACGAAAATAAATCTTCTGTTTTGAATAAATTAATAGGCCGTAACGTGATACAAGCAATGTTTAGACCCCAAAATTCTTGTCAACTTGTATAAGACTTTACCTAAGGGGACAGTGGCCCATACTAATCAATCTTTATTAGGTAAATTGTTGAAAAAAACCCGGCCAGTATTCTCAAAATAGAAGATAAGGGCCTACCTTTTAAGAACTTTTTGAAAAAACCCGTTGGCCCATTACAACTCTGGAATGTTAGGATTTTACGGGGGGCATGACCAAAATACCCCTCCTCAAATCATTTCATTCAAATTTCTTCTCCTCCCTCTCTCCCTCTGGCAACATCTCACTCCTCGAAAACCCAAACCCGCACATCGTCGACTGTCCTTACTGCCGCCCTTCGCCGCCTTCTCCTCGACCACCTCGATCGCCTCCCAACTCGTTGCCCCATCTCGCCGCACCATCGCTGCCTTCTACTCAACCACCTCGATAGCCATCCCAACTCGCCGCACCATCGTCGCCCCAACTCGCCGCACCATCGTCGCCCCATCAAGCCATCCAATCGACTATCCATCGATTCCCCACATCGCTGCTCCTATGCTCATCGATCTCTGCGGCTTCGGCAACCTCGCCGCTAGCGAACATTGCAGGAATTATTATGGATGTGAGTTTTCAACCATCTTCCTCTATCTCTTAACTGTGATATAGGAGGAAACTAATGTGGAAAAATGAAATTTTGATGCATTTTATGGCTCGATTTTGATGGAAGAAAATGGTTTTCTTAGCAAATTGCATGATTTTTTTTGTTACCATTTTTGTTAACTTAATAGTGTACAATTTAATCAATTGAACCTTTTTGGGTTGCTATCATTCCATCTAAAACTCATGCTTATAAGGTATTTGATTAATTGTCTCCATGGTTTGGTTCTTCTTTTCTTGCTACTTTGTTTAATGAATTTTTCATGAGAGAGAGAATCATGAAGCCGATACAAAGGAAATTCATTTAACAAAGATCTTCATTAATGGAAAATGCCCATTATTACAACATATATGAGACTGAACAAATACATACAACAAATACAAGAATTCAAACTAAAACAAGTAGATATTACAGGTGTCTGTCTAGATATTACAGGCAACTGTTTAGATATTACAGGAAAATACTAATTCTTTTCATGAAACTTCTTATATATTTCATTCGGATACATACTTAAACATGAACATTTCTTACAGCAAAAGTATAACAAATATTGTAATATTTTAGTACAAAAGATCCACTAAACTTAATGGTGAATATTTAAACATAATACAAAATACCAACCACTTGGAATATCGCAAGCCCTACTTTTAATCCCGGTTTTTTATTTTACGAATTTTATGTTAATAGTTATAATTATATGTGTTTGTTAACCGTGTTGTTTTACAATGTGGAATGTGGAGTGTTTGTGTACTTGTTCGTAAAGGCCTTGATTGAAGGTGATTGAGGATCAGGACGCAGCGAATACGCTTGAGGCCTTGAGTGTTGACTTATGAGTTTCATTTTCTTTAGTTTTGATTATTTTATAAAAACCATATTTCAAATATGTTGTATGTTACTAACCATGTTAGATAAGTTAAAATGCTAAAACACGGGAGTTATTTAAGTAAAAGGACAATTGACACTGCAACTGACATCTCCAAAGTAATATCGGAAACATCGAAACACTCGGAAGATCTCAATGCAAATTCAAAGGATATAATGGAGAAGTCGCAAATCGGAGATACTCAAGGCATTTCCATTTTTTTGAGTCTAGAGTCGAATCGATCTCAAATGGTTATAATCTATTTTCTGATCTTAATTTTAATTAAAGTTTTCAAAACTAAAAACCCTTTTGAATTTTTTTTAAATTTTGAAGTTTTGTGCCTGAAATATCAGACATAAGGCGTCCCTTAGGACTTCCCTATGAACTTCCCTTCAGACCTTCATAACAGATACAAATTTTTCAAATTTCTGTTTTTAGTCTGAATTTCAAACTACCAACGACTATTAACTGACAATAACAATCCTAACTTTCAGGAGCATTTATTATAACTGGCCCAAGTGCTCGTTTTCAATTTCATATATAAAGGACTCATTTTTAATAAGTTTTTCACCAATTTTTTCTTTATCGATTTCATATTCCCAAATTTTCTTTTTGGTGAAAACTCCGTCTCTCTAAGTTCTCAAGTTTTTCACTCTGAGAGAAAAGATCTTTCTAGTTCTTTAGACTTTTTTATTTATTTAGAAAAGAAAGATCTCTAAAGTTTAGAAAAATTATTTGTTTTAAACTTGTCTAAATCTTTTGAAAAACTTTTTTGATTTGTTTTTAAATTTTCTTATTCTCCAAAACGCAATTCATTATCTCCTTTGAATCGAAAGTTGATTTATCATTTGAGATCATTAGAATTGTATAACTGGTTTGTAAAGATTTGATTAAAATATTTTTATACGACTTAGTGAAGAAAAGTCTAAGATTTTCACATTGTAAGGGTTTCGGACCTGCGCCTTGGAAAAATTCTAGGTGTTAATTACATGCAAGTATAAAGTTTTTAAGATCTGAGCCAGGAAAAAGATTTGGGTTTCTCCACCCGCAAAGAGTCACTGGATAGTATAGTTGAATTCTAAGCAGGAGCTCTCAGGCAGGGATTAGCCATAGAGTTGGTGAACCTCGATAACAATTCTCCGTGTCATTTACTTTATGTGCATTTTGTGTTTGTGGAATTGTTTATACCTATACTTTGATTTTTTATTCCGCTGCAAAAAAATTTAATTCCGCACAATTGCGCTGAGTTTATCATAAAACCTTATTAACCCTCTCTAAGGCTGTTTTCAATTGGTATCAGAGCAGGTTACTCTGTTTGTAAGATTAACCTAGTGAGTTTCTGATCATATGGCAAACCACACGGAAGGACAATCTACTAACCTTCTTCCTCTTTTCAACAGTACCAATTACCAATTCTGGAAAATCAAGATTAGAGTTTTCCTTTAATGTATCGATCTAGAAATCGTAGAAATCATTGAAAAGCCCTTTGTCGACCCAACCACAAATCTATTATCTGAAGTCGATAAAAGATTAATGACATTAAATATCAAGACAATGAATGCACTTCATTGTTCTTTGAATTCAGAAGAATTCAATAGAATATCTATATGTCAAACGGCAAATGAGATATGGAATACTCTCCATACTGCTCATGAAGGAACCAGTCAAGTTAAAGAAAATAAGATCACCCGTCACGAATATGAGATGTTCCAAAATAGAGACGATGAGAGCATCGACTCTAACTGCATTCATTTCTTATATTTTAGATTTAACAACATCATTATAGAACTCTTTAATTTAGGGAAGAAATTCGATGAGAAAGAAAAGTGTTACAATTTGCTGAGATCCCTAACGATCTCATGGAAACCTTAGATCACTGCCATCGAAAAAGCTAATGACATGTGATTGTTCGTGTGCGAAAGAAGTGTTTTATTAATAACCGCAATCAAGACGGTGTTGTTAGTAGCTAGCCGCGATGAGTACGGGTCGTTCGCAAGGAAACGTGAACTCTTTTATTACTTTAGACGAGTTGATGAGAAATGGGTGATTGTTTGTCGTTATATTTTAAAACGGATATAAAATTTATAATGAAAAGGCTTGCAAGGTTCATAGGACTTGGTAGTTAATGGATGAATATTAAAAATGACTCCTTTTATTTTTTAATTGTTTAAAACTAGATCAATAGTGATGAATATAGATTAGGGTTCTTAGAAAAAACCAGGGTTTTCCACTACTAATCCTGGTCCTTACATTGATCTCTATTCATGTCTAGCTCTTAACAAAACAAGTGTTCAACCAATCTCAAATCGTGGTCGAGCCTATCAATAAATTGATAGCGCGCCCGATAAGGAGGTTAACATTTATTTTGCTAAACTTTATAGACTTTAAAATGTATAAAAGAAGTTAAAAGATCTTTTCATCCATTATCCTACCCTATCCTACAAGCCCTAGAAAGCTAGGAATTACTCGTTCATGGTTAACTTAGAAGTGAAGAAGAATGAAAGCATAGTTAAGATGCAGCAAAGTAAGTGCATAAATTAAATGCGGAAAATAAATGCAAAAAGAATTAAAATAAAAACTACCTTTATTAATCAAGTATTACATTTACAATTATCCTTAGAAAGTCGATTACAAGAACCCTAGTTTGCTCTAGATCTCTTTCTTGTTGGAGGTAGATGAATAGATGATGATCACTCGGATACGTGGATCTCTTGATCACTTCGGTGATGATCTTGAATGTATATCTCTCGGTCCTTTATATAATATTTGAAATCAGAAACCCTAGATTCCATATGTGAGGATATACAGTTACAATCCAATCTACAAAATCTCACATCCGACGGCTCTGATTGCGCCGCGATTCCGCCGCATATCACATCCTTTGGCCGTGGTTCAGTCGCAATTTAGTGGAACTAGATTTGTATATTTTTTTCTGGTATTTTGTGTTGATGTATGGAGATCCTCTTGATGTCTAGATTCTGAAAATAATGCTATGAATCTCTACCGTTGCTAGATCTCTCGATTTGCTTCTAAAATTTGGCAGATTCGGTTTCGATATCCCGATTTGACTTGGATCCCTTACTTGGATCTTAGATCTGAGATAATATTTGCACAATATCTCAAATCAAAGTGTTAGTAGTATTTTGTATTTTTGGGATATTAGTCCAACCATTTAAATAATATAATATCTTAAGAATATTGATTAGGAATATTTGATATGATTTGCATATTTTAATTACTAATATTTTATTTAAATATTATATGCATATATTTTCTCTAATTATATTAATTAAAATGTAGAAACATATGATAATAAACTTTTTACAAATAAAGCCACATATGTTCTATATTTACAATTAACACCTTTTAACCCTTAACAATAGTAAGGAAAATTTTCATTCAAATGTGCAATATTTTAGACTAATCAACCTGACAATATTGACTGTCGATTTCTTAATAGGCAAGTTAAAAACATACGAAATGCAACTTGGCGATCTAAAGCAAAAACAGAAGTAGGACAATCAAAGGAAAAATATCGCGTTAAAAGCCTCAACTAGTAAGTCCAGGTCAAAGGAAATAACTAGTGATAAGGAAAGCGACGATGAAGAAATGGACAACATTGCTAGACACTTTAATAAGTATCTGAAGTATAGGAAATTCCCTCTGAAGAAAGGTTTGTATAAATTTAATAAGAATTTTAATACTAATAAATCTTTGCATTATTTTGAATGCAATAAGGAAGGCCATCTAAAGTCGAAGTGTTCTACTGTCAACAAGAATAAATGGAAGTCAAAGAAAGAATCAGAGAAGCGGTCGTTTCAAGCCATTTGGGATGACACAGATTCCAGTGACTCAAAAGCCGAAGATGTTGCAAATGTATGCTTCATGATACAAGACGATGAAGTAATTGAAGATAACTTTGATTTAGAATCTCTTGGTAAAATAGATTTGATAAATCTTTTTCATTTTCTTAAGGACAATTACGATAAAGTTAATTCTAAATATAAAATTTTAAAGACAAAACTATCTGCTAAAAACAATTTAGATATATCAACTCAAAATGAACTATAAGAGATTAAATTAGAAAATGAAAATTTAAACAAAAATTAAAATTTGTAACATTAACTAATGATATGTTAATTGAAACTAACAATACGTTAAATTTTTAAATCTTTAACTTAAAAAGAAAAGTAGATTTAAAAGATAAAATGCTTTTAAAATTTATTAAAAGTAAAGATAATTTAGATGTAATGTTAGGTCAATATATAAAACATGGTAAGAAAGAAGTTATTGGTTATGATAAACTTTCCGAGTTAGTTCCTAAAACTAAACCATTTAGACATAAATATTACTATAGATATGGTAATAAATATGTCAATTCTACGTGTGAATCTTGTTGCACTATACGACATATTTCACAATATTAAAATATTAAAAACAATTCAACTTACAAAAATTATTTTTCTCCAAAGACTGCCCCAAATGAACCATATATGATATAGGTTCTGAAGGTCACACTTTCTTCTTCCTATTGTGTAGGACTTCCAAAAACATAGCAGTCATTGGATCCTTGATAGCGGATGCTCGAGACTCATTACTGGAAACATTCAAAATTTCGAGACACTATCAAGAGAAGAAAGTGTCAACATCATTTTTTAAGATAACATCAAAGGCAAGATCATCGGTAAAGATGATATTTCCTTTAATAATGCATCTAACACAACAATAATTAAAGACGTAATATACTTAGAAAATTTAAAACATAATTTATTTAGTGTAAGCCAATTTTGTGATAAAGGTTATAATGTTATTTTTGAAAAGGATATTTGTAAAATGTTATTTTTGATAACAAAGCAGTTTTAACCGGTAAAAGATACCACAATATATATATAATTTACACTCAAGGCTTTAAAAATCCTGATATTAAGTGTCTAATGGTAAACAATGAAATAAATATGTTACTTTGGCATAGGAGACTGGGTCATTCCTCAATGGATACTACATCCAGAATCATAAGGAATGACTTAGTCAAAGGCATTCCCAAAATTAAATTTATAAAAGATAAGCTTTGTGATACTTGCCAAAAAAGAAAACAAATCAAGATGTTTTTTAAACTTAAAACTAATGTATTAACTGCTACTCTTTTGCAATTGCTTCATATGGATATTTTTGGTCCTAATCGCAGTGCAAGTTTAGGAGGTAAATATTATGTATATGTAATAGTAGAAGATTTTTCAAGATTTATTTGGGTATTTTTCCTAAAAACTATAGATAAAAATTTTAGTAATTTAAAAATATTTTCTAAACAAATCCAAAATGAAATGAATTTAAGAATATCTAAAATAAGAAGGGATCATGGTGGAGAATTTGAAAACCAAATATTCGAAAAATATTGTAATAAGAAAGGCTTCAAACATGAATTCTCATGTGCCGGAACTCCAAAAAAAATGGAGTTGTTGAAAGGAAAAATCGTTCCTTACAAGAAATGGCACGCACCATACTCAATAAAATAATTTACCTAAATACTTTTGGGCTGAAGCTATAAATACTTCATACTGCATAATAAATAGGGTAATAATTAGAAAATACTTAAATAAAACCCCATATGAATTATTATATGGTAATACACCAAATATTAAATACTTTAAAGTCTTTGATTGTAAATGCTATATTTTGAACGCGTTAGATAATTTAGATAAGTTTGTTCTAAATGTGATGATGAAATATTTGTTGATTACTCTATGACTAGTAAAACCTATCGTGTTTATAATAAATGAACTTTAACCATTCAAGAAAGCATACACGTTCAATTTGATGAAACCAACTCCTTAAATCCCGTAGATAATGACTCTATCTTTCCAAAAAATTTAGATGATTCATCAATAGATAACAATGTTGAAACTAATCCAATGGATCCACAAGAGCAAATTATTGATACCACTCTTCCAAAAGTATTGAAAATTCAACAAAGACCACTCTAAGCACTTAATTATAGGAGATATAGATAAAGGAGTTGTCACTAGATCATCAATACATCAATTCAGCCTTTATCTCGGTAGAACCAAAGAATTTTAAAGAAACTGAAAATGATGATTATTGTATTGAAGCAATGCAAGATGAGTGAAACCAATTTGAAAGAAATAAAGTTTGGAAACTAGTTCCAAAACTCGAAGATAAACCTATAATTGGTACTAAGTGGGTTTTTAGAAACAAGTTAGATGAGCCCGGGAATATTGTAAGGAATAAAGCATGATTAGTTGCTCAGGGTTATATTCAAGTCGAAAGAATTGATTATGACGAAACTTATGCTCCCATTGCTAGACTCGAGCTTATTAAGATATTATTAGTCTTCTCTTCTTTCATGAACTTTAAACTCTTTCAAATGAATGTTAAAAGTGCATTCTTGAACGGTAAAATAGAAGAGGAAGTGTATGTAGCACAACCACTAGGCTTTAAAGGCCATAAACATCCTAAATACGTCTATAGATTAGAAAAAGCTTTATACGGTCTCAAACAAGCCTCTAGAGCTTGGTATGAGAGATTAAGTTCATTCTTAATCAAGATATGATATATAAAAGGCATAGTTGACAAAACCTTATTTACCAAAACATTCGGAAATGATATCATAATAGTTCAAATTTATATTGATGATATAATATTTGGTTCTACTAAAGAGCAGCTCTGCCAAGGGTTCTTAAAGTCTATGCAGAATGAATTTGAGATGAGTATGATGGGAGAATTAAATTTCTTTCTTCGACTTCAAATAAAAAAAAGCCAAGAATAACTATTCATCACTCAAGTTAAGTACACCCGGGAACTTATCAAAATGTTCGGTTTAGAGAATGTAAAGACATGCGAAACTCCAATGGAAGAAACAACTAAGCTTATCAAGGATGAATCTGGAAAGGCGGTAGATATACGACTCTACCGAGGTATGATTGGTGGTTTATTATATTTAACTACAAGTAAACCTGATATTATATATAGCATGTATCTGTATTCTAGGTTCCAAGCAGATCCTAGAGAGTCTCATTTAGTAGCCGTTAAGAGAATTTTTGGATATCTTAAAGGCACTGTCAATATAAGATTATGGTATCCTAAGAATAACGTGTTCCACTTAACAAAGTTATTCGGATGCTGACTATGCTGGAAGTCAAACTGACGAAAAAGTACTAGCGGTACATATCATTTTCTAGGTAACTGCCTTGTCTCTTGGAGTTCCAAGAAACAAGCATTAGTACTGCCGAAGCAGAATACATTGCCGTTGGTGCATGCTATGCCCGGAGTCTTTGGATCAAATACACTTTAGAAGACTATAAGAAATTAGTCTCTAAAATTCCAATACTCTATGACAATACTACCACAGTCCAAATGACCAAAAATACTGATCAACATTCCATAACCAAATATATAGATGTTAGGCATTATTTCTTATGAGATCACTATCATAAAGGTGATATTAGTAATTTTTAAATAAATTTTTTAAGTCTAATAGGACAATAGACATTCTGATGCACGTCCTTATAGACATCCATAGCTGTGTCTGTTCATAAAACTGCTCAGCGGTTTTTATGAAATTTTCTGTTTTAAACTTTTGAAAATTTAAATTTCAAAACTTTAAACATTTTAAAAACTAGCTGTAAGTTTTTAAAACTTACTTATTCATTCATCTATAAATAGAAGTGAACATTTTTTGTTTCCTTCACTTGTTCGCTATCTTTTGTCCCCCAAACATACACAAAAACCGACACGATGTTGAAACGAACGATATCAACTAGGAACACTCCAATTCTTGAGAAAGGTTCTCCATCCTCTAAGAAAAAGGATGTCAAAATCAAAGAAGAACCTTTATCACCTATTCGAGTGTCTCCAAATCTGTCGAGAATCTTACCATTCACTCAGCCGCAGTCTCCTTCGACTCCATCGTCAGAAAAATATCCGTCAGAGGAGCCATTTGAGGAGTTCACCTTTCCCACTCCTTCGGCCGACGAAAATCCTGCACCAAACCCCCTCTGGTTGATCCGCTCAATCAAGGACCACCTCCTAATGGTCCTCAAGCAAATCGGTATCATTTCAATCCCTATGGATTTGGAAGTGGGGCAAATGATCCTTTTTATGTTCATCCCGGTCCTGATGAACGTGTCATGTACATCGCCCGCGTCGAAGTTCATGACACTCAAATCCAGGCATTCGATAGGGTCAAAGGGGAGTTCATCAAAGAGAGAGAGACCAAGACGAAGGAGTTTTGGAAGCATCTTCCACACTTCTAAGAATTTCTATCGTTTTTAGTAGTGTCTCATAAGTTGTAATTTTCTTATGTTTGTTTCAGTATATTGTATTAGTTTATGTTTTTAGTTTGTATGTTTTGTTTTAGTTTAATATATTATAATGTCATGTATGTTTGCTTTAAGAAATAAAAAGTTACGCTTTGTGTGTTAATTACAATATGTGTGTATGTGTGTCTACACACACGTGCGCGCGCGCACACTAAACATCATCTTTAGCCATCAAACTTACACATCAAACCCATCGTCCAACCAAAAATATACCTTCACTGCAAATCTGGAAAAGGTGTGAAGGGACGCCTATGAGGACATCCATTATAGCATCCATTAGGCTATGGACTTCCCTATGGACGTCCATATGTAGATTTCTGAACAGCCGCGACCCTTCCTTAAAGAATCAAAACCCTTGGATCCGTATCTTCTAATCTAAGTCGTCCATCAATCTCTATATATTCATCTTTTCCTTCCAAACCCTGATAATCTTCATCTCCTTTCTTTTTCTTCCTCCTCAAAATCACCATAAAACCTTAGTTTATTCCTTTCTCCAAATTTTAATCAACAATGGTGAGAACGAAGAATGTGGTAGTAGGCGAGTCTTCTACGAATAAACATCGTCGCTGTGCACCTCCACCTCCACCACAACCACTTGACGAATTCGAAAGCGACAACAATGAAGAAGAAGATGAAACGTATGATCAAGAGACCGAGGAAATCATTCAAGCCCAAGCCGACGAAGAAGAAGAAGTCAAAGAAGAAAATGTTTTGTTTGTCTTTAACAATCCTAAAGCATCCGCTCTCTATGATCATCTCGTTAAGAAGAGAATCATCACCGGTGCTTTCGTTCATTTGAATGAAATTTCACATTTCTAACTTACCCCACTCCTATAATTTCAAGGTTGGATTCCCTTTCTTACTCTTGATTGTGCTACTCACCAAAATTTTGTTCATCTCTTTTACTCCAAAAATTGTTAGTAACCAAGATATCACCATCCTTTGAACTACGTTACAAAAACACATGATTACTATTTCACCCGCATCTCTCTCTAGGATTCTTCAGGTTCCTAACGAAGGTGTGGATATCTATCGACAAACACTTTCTACATTTGAGCACGTTCCACCAAATGTCACCAAAGTCGATGCTTCTCAACTCCTCTACAGTGATGAATATCCTCATTTGTTTAACGATCCCCACACCCAAACACTTGTACCTCAATCCCGTGTGTTGGCTTTTCTGTGAGGCCACACCGTTTATCCGAAATCCGGTAGTCGAGATCGTATGACACCCACACACAAACTCCTAACTTATTGTGTGTTGGTTCGCATTCCCGTCAACCATTGTTTCTTATTCATTCGATGTAGAGCCTACCCAACTCCAAATCTAATCTTTATTACGGCAAGGTGATTACCAAAATCATTGAAGATGCCGGTATTGATCCCTCCATTGACTCCCCCATTCAATCTTCTGACAAGCATTTCGGTTTTTACAATATCTGACTTATGGGATTAGCTAATTACAATATGCAAGCACCACCTTCTCCTCATCAATCTCATCATATCCCCCACTTGAACCTGAAACACAACAATAACCACCTCCTTATAATTTTCAAGATTTTGAACACCGTATCTTCCTAAGTTTAGATGATATAACTCTCTCCTTCAATACCCGTTTTGATCATCTCAATACTCGAATTGATGAAACCAATGCTCGCGTCGATTATCATTTCGATTACTTGTACGCTCAGTCTTCTTATCCTCCACCACGACCATTCCAGTATAATTCTCTGATGGACTACGACCAGCCTCCTCCTCAGCCGGACACAACGAGTAGTTATTTTGTTATATCTTAAACTTATGTATTAGGTTTATGGATTTGGTTGTATTCTGTTTGAACTTATGTATCATGCTTGCTTTTGATAAACTTAATGTTTAGTATTATGTGTAACTGTTATCTATTTGCATCTTAAATTTCCATGCTCATTTTTGCTACAACTTATTCCTAAGCATCCTAATATTTCTTATTTCATTCGCTAAGATTTAAATTTTTTCATATTTCTAAAAATTGGGAGAAATAATTTCCAAATATTTAAGGGGAGCATTAAGCATTTGAATATATTGAAAGTGTATCCTGTTGGATATAGTGCCTTCAGAGTCAATTATTGGATCGCATGCACGTGATTACAATGATTGAGGGATGACTTATGCCGGTAGGACAGTCTTACTCGAGATGATAGTATGCTATCTGCTTTATCTTTATCATCGTATACAGCTTTAGGTGACCTTACAGGTCGCTATTACACGTTGATAGAGCCTTTAGGATTCTTGCTTGACTGACAGCAGTATGATGGCGATCATATACGTGGGAGCTGGGGTCTATAAGCATATCCTTAAAAGGTCTCTAGTCATAGGAGTTTTCGAGACAGGGCATCAATACTCCATTAGTAGACTAGTGTATACAGTCGAGACCCCGACGAGGGGCAGTGGCCGGTCTCACAAGCCATTGGTGTCAGTTGGTTCACCTAAGATGTATACAGGTGCTCATTGGGTTATGAGTACACCGGACAGGACTCGCCGGGAACATGCTAGTTAGTATTATACCTGACGTCAGATAGCAGTTCCCTGGTGACATGTGTACAGGTTAGTTCATCGACCTGAGATCGTCATTTGTCTCGTGTGAGTTCCCACTGTGCTTTGATTAATACCCTACCACGGCTCAAAGGAGTCGTGCTAATAGGTTTTAGTTGGGTACAGTCCTGAGCCATATGGAGGCAGTGAGCGGATCGGCAGGGATTTCGTCTCTCCCGGTATTGGGGGTGAGATCGCACTGTGCCTAGGAGAGCCATTACACGAAGTCCTTGGCCAAGACAGGAGATTTACTGGTAGGTATTCCAGTAGTATCTCAAGATGTTCTGGGCTACACTCCGACACGACTTGTACCGCTTTTGGGGGTCTGACTTTTACCAACCCCCTAGGCCCGACATGCGATGCTCATAGACGAACGGACCGGACTGTACGGATATTGTCACTGATAGGCTCAGTAGGGTGTCAGGATGAGTTCGCTCATCGACCTCCCTTTTGGTCAATACCTGGTAGCCCGTTACGTACAGCTAGTACCACTGACGTGCTAGTGGTTAAATCCACAGCCAAAGTATTGACGAGTCTTTAGAGTCCCCCACAGACAGTTTCTCAAGTTTCGGGCGAAACGTTGTAGACGCCGTATGGTATTATGGCAGGGTTCGATCATATACGTGCAGTCATGCACAGATCATGATCAGACGGATCATACTAGTGGACTTTAGTTTAAGCCGGATCCTAGTATTAGATTTGTTGGATTACTTTAGTCTCATTGCATTCGCATTCTGTCGGAATGCGGATGTAGGTATGTATATACAGGTGATGCGTACTCTTGTGATCCGTCACGAGTTTACTTTAGTAGATGCCATTCTCTTTTTATTGTTGCAAACATTTGGATTAATGTTTGCATATGGAAATAATAAGCTCAAAATCATGATCAGGAGCATTAATTGTGACACATGCACAAGTGATGAGTCATGGTCTCTTTACTTGTGCATATGTCACATTATTATTTATTTGATGTGTTGAAATGATAAGTAGAGAGAGAAGGGCAGCCATAAGGTTGAGGTTTTGCTCTTGCATTATTGGTTTTTCTTGCTCTCACATTATCATTCCAACACAAAAGAAAAAGGTCTTCTTCTTCCTCTTCCTTCTTGAGCTCACCATTTCCATTGATGGCTTCATCTTCAACCTCCATCCATACAATGGATACAATAGACAAAGTGATCACACACATTCTCTACATCGCCTTGGACACGTCGGCTAGCAAACTTCGTGTCCGAGTTGCTTCGGACGAAGCGGGAGCCCGTAAAAGGATTCAAAGATGTGGTGCCCTTTCCGACGAGGAGATCGAGATCGGAGATGCCGCGAGGAGCTTGGGATGGTGGCCAAAGACCGAAGGACACGGATCGCTCGGTATAGCCTTTCCAACCCTTCTCTAGTTTGCTAGTTATAGGTTAATGGTTCGATCTGGGTTTAAAGTTTGCGATAGCGCCGGTTTCAAGTTTAGAAAAAGTTTTCGTTTCCGCATTTTGGCCTCGGATCGACGGCCGGGGCGCTACCGTAGACTTACATGGTATCAGAGCCACGCCATTAACCTTTACTAGCTTGTTCTAACGTATTTAAAATATCGATCGAACATAATTTTCCAAAACCCCATTTCCAATTCTGCAGTTTCTGTCGAATTTTTTTTGTCGTCGAAAAATTATTTTGAGTGTGTCAGAAAATCAGGCAGGCTTTTCTAAGACCACTGCAGAAATTTTGTAGGGTGATCTCATTGTAGCGCTGCGGAACTGCGGCCTTACCCACGTTTTGGCCGCGGTTCCTCCGCAGTACTGAAACTTCACTTCACCAAATTTTCTACAGTGGTCTCTGACTTGGAATTGGGGTTTCTGGTAATTTTAGTTTTGGCCCAGATTATTTTGAGTGCTGGATTTGTGCTTGGGGCCCACTTCGGAAAATTTTGTCGATCGAAAAATTTAAATATGTTAGTTCACAGTGCTTACTTTATATCTGTGACCGTGAATGTCATTCGAGCGGTAAATCTTGTCTAATTGTTATAGTTCTTTTAGATGGATTTGCGAACGTGACATTCATGTTGATGTTCTGTGTTGTGCTGTGATGTTGCGGATCTGTCGTGGTGGATAGCTTGGTGCAATGTTAGTATAGTTTAGTTATATTTGTACATTTGATATTGCGGGACGAGCGTCCGACATGTAGACTGCCATCACTGCCTGTTTGTATTATTTTTTTGGGGCACGACCGGGCTGAGGTCGATGTACCCATTGTGTATATTTTACTTTTTGTACTAGGATTACCCCGCGGTGGGATGCACGGATAGCCGGGTTCTAGAGGGCAACGGGCCCGCATCTCATGGCTTTGAGACGGAGGGGGCTTCACTCTAGAATTGGCGGGCTATTCGCCGCACTCGTAGGGGGTACAGGTTGACCCAAGGAGAGGTGCTGAAGTTACCGAATTCCGTGAATTGCTGGGTGGTCCATTCACTTTGTTGAAGGAGGCTGCCTCGCTTCAGGTTTTGGCGGGTAACTTGCTGCGCCCGTAAGGGTCTAGGATTTCATTGCACAGGCTATCCACACGAGCAGGGGAACGCCGGGTTTCACTTGCGGCTCAAAGGAAAGCCGTGGATCCCAGATTATCTGTATTGTTCTGTGCTACTTATTACATTTCTGTGATGTTGCATTTTATCACGCCTTGAGTGATTATTATATATTGATATATATACTAGTAGATATTGTATATGTTTTACACCCGCGCTAGTCCAGTCCCCGCTCTGTCGTTAGTTAAGTAACCTAACGGGTGATGACGGGATCCAGTGGCGAATGCGGATGGCATATACGTACATCATATTTTCGTTCATTATTGGTGTGATTAATTGATGGGACTGCGTTGATTCGGATCAATGCAAACTAAACAAATCTGTTTGACGTTGTTGGAACAATTTTCAAAAAGTTATTGTAAAGACGTTCTCTTTTATTTTGCACAGTGGTATTCGGTTATGAATATCCAGCACCTCAGTCAACGAGGCAAGGGCCGAGATCCCTTCACCGGGAGTGACCCCTTGGACAGAAGTTTGCGTTAGGATAATAACTTCACTATAGCCGATTGCCTTTTTGCTTTGCATCGTGGTATTCAGCTGGAATATCCTGCACCTCATTCTATGGGGAAAGAGCCGAGATCCCTTCACCGGGAGTGACCTCTTTAGCAAAGGTTTTCGCCACTATATTTTTATAAAAAGCTATCCGGTTCCTTCAACGATATCAAGTTCATTACGTTAAAGGTTTTTCGCCAAAAACCATTCGTAGCCCTCCGTCATTTCAGACGGGTAGCACTTAGTATTCATGCTATGTTTGTTGACCTTCGTCAAGGCATAGTGTATGGTAGCTGCTTGTTACCTTTCTGTTGTATAGATAGATGCGTTGGTTTGGGACAGTCGTATAGCCTTGTTGACCTTCGTCAAGGGCTTGTACGGGTGGGTTCAAATTAACCTGGACAATGACGGGTAGAACTTGACATGCGACTTATGATTTATTGACCTTCGTCAAGGTCATAAGAGCATGGGGTAAAAATCACATCGGGAGTTTCAAACATACAGGAAACTTGCCAGGCATGCGCATACCTTCTGGAGTGTGATAACGTGAGTGGATTTCATCACGTTATCATGCGATGATAGTTGGATCCTGATTCCCACTGATGAGTTGGTTTACTCCTCGGGTTATCTCGACTAATTCTTCTTTCAGGTTTGGAGGAGAATTTGAGGATACAGTGGGAGGTTTCCTGATTAGATAAAGAAATAACCATTCTGATCTAGGTTAGAGTGCACGCAGAGTGTTTCTTTTCTCTCTCTCTCTTTGGCAGCGACCATGGCCCGACCCTAGACTATGACTCAGTGACCAAGTTAACCGAATTTTCTTATACACTGGCTTTTAGATTGTCAGAGTTGCATACCTCATTACCACTCCTACTTTTACCCTTTTCTCTAAAACACCCCGTATTACTACGAACATCCACTTCCATTGGATAAAACCATCGTATGGTTATATACGAACTCAAAGGAACTTGTTCCAGATTCGAGGATGGTTTCCGGTTCTGGAGAAAATGAATAGGCTATTCAGTTGTCTTTTCCTTTTGCCTTCTCTCAGGTTGCAAGTGCTCCTTGGATTAGGACGGTACACCTATTATGCTAATTGGATAGTCTTCTTCCAAACCATAGGCAGATGCCGAACGGTGGGGAATGAAGAAAACTAATTAGCCTAACGATGGTGTACAGAAAGTAATAAGTAAAGACAAAATAAAGGGATTAGAAAGAGGGCAAAGTAAATTGCGACTGCTATTCACGACCAAACCAAGTATTTCATCGCCACTCCTATTTCACCTTTGTATTTCTCCAGAACACTCCATATCACTACGAAGATCCACAGTTATTGGATATTCCATCGTATGGTTATATCCGAACTCGAAGGAACTTGTTCCAGTTCGGGGATGGATGATGGTTCAGGAGAAATAGGAATAAGGTTTATTTAGTTGTCTTTTATCTTCATCATCTCTCAGGTTGTGAGTACTCCTAGGATTAGGAGAGTACACCCATTATGCTTATTGGATAGTCTTCTTCCAAACCATAGGCTGGCGCCGAACGGTAGGGAAGGAAGAAAACCATTTGGCCTAAAGGTGGTGTACAGAAGGTAATGACTAAAGACAAATAAAGGGATTTGGAGAGATGACAAAGAAATATACAGCTACAGTTGTGAATCTGACAATGGAAGAGGCATTACTAGGAATACCCGGATACCCCTTCGAAACATTTTCATGTTTTAGTTTCACTGTGTATTGTTAATAGAAAACTGATTTCCCAATTAGCCCTTACTCCACGGTATGTATTTACCAGGTTTGATTCTCACATCTATATGGTTTTACAGATGATGAGCGGGAGTAAGTTATTGGGAATTAGGTGATCATCCTCATTATATCGGGATTCATTGTAATTGGTGATATTTGTGGGTTATTTACCGGACAGCAAATATTTGGTTTTGAATATCCGTTGTTATGCACCAATTTCAAATTGATATATCTGTACGTTTATTTTTATAAAGTGAGATATAACTTTTTGAAATTATGTCCATGATATTTACCTATATCAGTTGATGGTTAGGTAAGGAGCATTCAACAGCGGTGTAATTCTTCATAACCATAGTACAGTTTTCAACCTATGACGCACAGGGTTTGAGTTATTCAACTCAGCGGACTTATACAAAGTATTGTATGTTGTCCAGTGTCCATTAGGACAGAGGGGTTGGTCTTCGTACTATATTCGGTTTACTTATAACTTCTCTAGTTTTTAGACAAGTGTTTCGTAGAAACGCAAGGTCCAAGTTTTGAGAAGTTATAGGTTTAAGAATAAAGTAGAGAACCAGGTGTTGCAAGTATCGGGATTCTTCAAGGTAATTGAGGATATAGATACTTGTGTATGGTATTCAGTTGATAGTAATGGTTTTGAGAAACTTGTTTCTCTTTCAGGTTACTCATAATTGGATGCACTCCTAAGTTGAGTAATGCTGATCAGCCTCTTTCCATTTAGTTGACATGCACTGGAGACAGCTGCATGATTTGAATCTGGTTCCAATTAAATCAGTGCCTTTGTTTCTATATTGGATATAGAATAGTTCATATCTTAACAATGTTAAGATATGGGGAGTTGTCCGGCTTATGCTTAAAACAAGACTCTGGATAACTCAAGGCACGTTTTTGTAATGGCTGTTTGTGGGTTGACCCGGGCTATGACGAGGGTTAACTTTCTACCATCTGGAAGATCAATAGTGATATTGTTCTTGACTCGCCACAGTTTTAGTAAAATGGATTTTTTCAGAAAGCAGTAGTGGGAGTATGGTAGAACTGGAATACATTCCGGAACCGCAAACGATTACTGAAAATTTAATAGGACTTAAAGATTCAATCAGGTTTGACATTCCATTGGCCACTCCGCAGATAAGGTAGGTAACCTCAGGCACTCGAGAGGTACTTCGGTATGCTCAAAGACGGTGACAGGGAGGTTCTTGTTTACCCAAACTTGACACTACTGTTGTTCCAGGCTATGAGACCCGGCAGGAAGATGAGTATAACGTCGTTCTGAACTGGTTTTAGAAGTGCACGTGTATATTATTCTGCCAGAGGGTTGTCTTAGTCAGTGGAGCAGCGGAAGTATAGTGGACAAGTGGCTTATGACTATTTATAGACTTAAGCGGATATAGCGGAGATAGATAATCTATTTTTGATGTGACAGTCATAGGTTTGACTTCATCAGAATAGGGGATGGATCTGTTAAGAAGGTAGTAGGGTGTAATGTCCTGATATTTGGATGACATACATAGAGTAGGAAGTGAAATTCCTATACTACGATCGGTTATACTTTGGCCGTCACACAGTGGTTTTTCCACAAAGGAATTGGATATTATATCAGACATTCTGGTTACTAGGTCTATGGTTTTAGATCTAGATTTGGGAAGTGCCCTAATCTGGGTACTTAGACAGCATTCTAAAGGTACTTTAGAATGGACGACTCCAGGCATGGTAGTGTACCTGCAGGTGATGGAGTCACCCTCTCTAAAGGTGTCTTACAGACTAAAAGGGAGAAGGATGTGCATGATTGGCAGATCACTTGCTTAGGCAATTGAGTTGATCATGAGATGTCAAGTACCACACCAGATGTTGTTTTTGCACTAGCTGCAATAAGTTGATATTAATCCAATCCTGGAGAAACGTTCGGAAGCAGCTTTAGAACATAAGCATATGTTCTGGGGATATGATATTCACAACCTCCTTCGGGAGACGGTTATCATTCCAGGCTTCCAAGGTGACCTGGATGACAGAGTGACTGTCAGAGCTATAGTTTTCTCTCTGACGAGGGGCAGTAGTTTGGACAGGAGGTCCAAGCGGATACTGAGGGAGGCATAGCGCAGGATACTGATTAAGTTCAGTTGACGATACAGTCTAAGAAGTTTGGATTTGGAGTTCATTTATGAACTAGGTCCCATCAGATATCCAGACATATTCTAAGACAGGTATTGCTCATTTCGGGAGATGGCTTTCTCCGCGAACTTGAGATAAAGAGAAACAAAGAAAGAAACATCAGGGCGGATCCACTCACTGAGGCTATTCCTCGAACTCAATAGTTTTACAAACGGGCTTTGTGAGACTGATTAGTAGAGGAATTCGGAGTTCGGTATCATACGGGCTGTGAGTATGCGACATCGCAATAAATAGCCTTGAGTGCAAGTGGGAGATTGTTGGATATAGTACCCTCAGAGTCAATTATTGGATCGCAGACACGTGATTGTAATGATTGAGGGATGACCTATGCCGGTAGGACAGTCTTACTCGAGATGATAGTATGCTATCTGCTTTATCTTTATCATCGTGTACAGCTTTAGGTGACCTTACAGGTCGCTATTACACGTTGATAGAGCCCTTAGGATTCTTGCTTGACTGCCAGCAGTATGATGGCGATCATATACGTGGGAGCTGGGGTCTATAAGCATATCTTTAAAAGGTCCCTAGTTATGGGAGTTTTCGAGACAGGGCATCGATACTCCATTAGTAGACTAGTGTATACAGTCGAGACCCCGACGAGGGGCGGTGGCCGGTCTCACAAGCCATTGGTGTCAGTTGGTTCACCTAAGATGTATACAGGTGCTCATTGGGATATGAGTACACCAGACAGGACTCGCCGGGAACATGCTAGTTGGTATTATACCTGACGTCAGATAGCAGTTCCCTGGTGACATGTATACAGGTTAGTTCATCGACTTGAGATCGTCATTTTTCTCGTGTGAGTTCCCACTGTGCATTGATTACTACCCTACCACGGCTCAAAGGAGTCGTGCAAACAGGTTTTAGTTGGGTACAGTCCCGAGCCACATGGAGGCAGTGAGCGGATCGGCAGGGGTTTCGTATCTCCCGGTATTGGGGGTGAGATCGCACTGTGTCTAGGAGAGCCATTACATGAAGTCCTTGGCCAAGGCAGGAGATTTACTGGTAGGTATTCCAGTAGTATCTCAGGGTGTTCTGGGCCACACTCCGATACGACTGGCAGGAGATTTACTGGTAGGTATTCCAGTAGTATCTCAGGGTGTTCTGGGCCACACTCCGACACGACTTGTACCGCTTTTAGGGGTCTGACTTTTACCAACCCCCTAAGCCCGACATGCGATGCTCATAGACGAACGGACCGGACTGTACGGATATTGTCACTGATAGGTCAGTAGGGTGTCAGGATGAGTTCGCTCATCGATCTCCCTTTTGGTCAATATCTGGTATCCCGTTACGTACAGGTAGTACCACTGACGTGCTAGTGGTTAAATCCATAGCCAAAGTATTGACGAGTCTTTAGTGTCCCCCACAGACAGTTTCTCAAGTTTCAGGTAAAACGTTGTAGACGCCGTGTAACGTTTTAGAAATCGTTTTGCGAATTTTTCCGTTTTAGGGCAAAATTGTCGGTATTACTACATCATTACTCATAGGTAGATACATATATCTTGCTATACCTTTATGTTTTCACATACATCTGGTTATAGCTACATGTTTACCTTTACTTGATATTATTTAGAATTGGAGAAAATAGAAACCGCATGATTTTTATATTAACTTGTTGTAGTTAATTAGCGGCTTTTCCTTATATGCTTACATTTCAGTTTTATGTTGCATATATTATATTCATGGATTTTCGCATTGTGATATGGATTTTTCATGATGTTTTCTGGATTTGGGGACCGTGGGAGTTCATGAAATTATGCATTATTTGAAAAACCCGGTTTCCCTTGATATGATATTTCAGCATCCACCATGAGATTTATCGGTTCTGATTATATACTCCATACGAGGAGTGGCTGCCGTATGAGGGTATATGGTGGGGCCCGGTACGGTTCCCCTCGGCAAGATGATCGATGGACTTTGCCGATTGAGCCTGGAGGTGGGCAAGTACCTACCGGTGACAGTATTTATGACTCGGCGGTTATCATGTGGATACCGATAGGAGTCATGTACGTATAGATACGTCGAGAGGCGAGGGTCCGAGCTAGGCACTCGAGCTTTCGGGATAGCGTATGATACGTATCTATCAGGGTGCCAGTCGTGGTGACAGCACCTGATAGACCTGCATTTCTGTGTCGATACTTGACACATTGGTTTCATGATATTTCTTTTTTACTCCTTTGTATATATAACAGGGGTTTAGGCCGCTGTTATATATGCCCTTACACCAATATTAGTGGAATGGGACGCTAATATATGTGTATTGACATTAAATTATATACATCATCATATTTATTCATGCAAATATATTTAGGATGTTAGATTTTTACTTGATAATTTGATTTGGGATATAGGCGATTCATTTGATATTGGATACAGGATATTTATGAGATTGCTGATTTGTACATTCAGGATATATGAGATTTATTCGATATTGTACATTCAGGATTTATGAGACTTATATGATATGAGAGCCAATTTGGGGGATGATTTGAGAAATTGGGATTTGGATTTGTCTTGATGGATTGTGATCCTACCATGATGTCAGGATTCCGTGGAAATGACATATTTCATTCCATACTTCACATTTATTGTTTATGCACTGCTTCATGTATTAGTAGTACCTGTTAGAGTACCTTTCATGACTGTTGCATTTACATACCTTTATTTATATGCATTGCTTCATGTATTAGTTGTACCTGCTAGTGTACCTTTCATGATTATTGCATTCATATGACTTTTTATTGCTATTAATTGCACATGTTAGATTCACGCTGTACGTGCATACTCGCGATTACCTGCATATGTTATTTACTATTCACGAGTTGGCAACTCACCCCCGTTGTACCACAGTGTTTGCAGGTGTTCCTCAAGATAGTCAGAGGCTGGCTATTCATCTATCATCTTTTGCTACAGATACCGCATTGGCTCACAGTTTGCTGTTTTGTTCAGGTGGGTTTTGGTGGTTATCTGTATTTGTATTGTATATTCGTTGTATCTTGTACTCTCCATCTACTATTTTCATATTGACTTAGAGACTTGGTAAGGACGATGTTGTATATTATGTTGTAACTTGTTGTCTTTTATACAGTTTCCTTTCTATCGTCTTCTATTTCTTCGCTACGGCGTCGTATATTTGTTGTGGTGGTTGTTTTCCGCCTTTGGACGTGGATTTGCTCCCGTTAGGGATGCTTTACTTTATATTTATGTTGTACCCACTTTTGGTGTTGGTTTTTATAAAGGAGGTGCTGCAGAAATTTTCAAGAAAGAAAATTAGACTTAAAGAATTTATACTTGAGATTTTTTTAGGGTTTAATCAATGTTTCTTATCTTTTCTTGTCTTTTAATAGTTTAGATTTCTGGGTTTTGGCTTTCTTTTACTGTGTTACGCTTGTAGACGTTGCTTAGTATTAGGGCCGTCACGTGCCAATTTCGGGTCGTGACAAAGTTGGTATCAGAGCGCTAGGTTTTACCTTTCGAAGAGTAGGATGACCTTGGTATGATGGAGTAGGTAGCTTAAGCAGAGTAACGTACTGTGTGTATGTCTGCAGCATACTTACGATACGGTACTCCGTCTAAAGTGACCTAAGTACATTGCTTGAAATTCCTTCCTTGATGATTTATATCCTTGTGATTCGATTTCCGTGTTCATATCGAATCCTATCTCCATTTATAGTCTTTGCCGCCGACGACTATGGGGACTAAGAGAGGTGCAGCGAAGGCCGAGGTCAGATTTGACTCGGGTAGGACGAGGACTGACCAGGATGGCACGCTCATTGCACAGGTGCAGATGGATCCGCTTTCGACATATAGTATTGCTAGGCTTGTGACAGAGATGCAGGTCATGCGTTAGACGATGAGTTCATTGCTTGAGGTCGTTCGAGCGCAGTGACAGGAGGTTGTCACCTCTGTTACCTAG
Source organism: Agapanthus africanus (assembly GCA_030015575.1). NCBI lineage: Eukaryota > Viridiplantae > Streptophyta > Magnoliopsida > Asparagales > Amaryllidaceae > Agapanthus > Agapanthus africanus. The sequence goes on along the minus strand of CM057341.1, from coordinate 363,133,039 downwards.
TTGTTCCTTGTGGTCAGTACACAGCTTTCCGTCACCTACATAGCACCAGTGGATGCAGCCCTAGTTGACGAGACACGTATTCCAGAGATTTCGGGAGTTCCGGAATAGTGGAGGACTCGTACCGGTGTACCAACCCAGAGACAGAGGACTGGTCGTCGAGATAGGTTTCGTGATCGTTGTGGGAGTAACAGAGGTTTGGAACGAGGGGATTCGTGTTAGCTAGATCAGCCGTTTGTTATGTTAACTTCTGTCAGCGATTCTTTTGTTGCGCGACACGTATTTCAGTCGTATGCCAATCGGTTAGGAGATTCATCCGTCACTTGTATAGGGTTCCTAGGCCACTCAAGAGGTCTCACAAGGTATCAACCATGCCAAATTAAAATTTTTCCGGTGCCGAGAAACCTTAATACGGATCGTTAACTAGAAATTAGGCGAAACATGCAACTAGTTAACAACATAACTAAGTGAACGGAAATACAACCTTTGGAGATCCGGTCCTCCACCTCCATAGCTCCGCGTTGACGTCCCTCCGCTGCGATCATCGGATCCCGGACTCTAGCGATGGTATCGTCGAAGAAATGATCGGGCTAGGTCGTCGACTTCGATGCCGAAAATGATCTACGTCGAGGCAACTCAAGATCAAGCTCCAACTTCACCAAGTCATAAAACTTGTGAAGAAAACGCCCTATACTACATGGCAAGTGGTAGAGGATGAAGAAATAGGAAGTGGGTTCACTTTAGAATTGGATTTCTCACTCTTTTTCTCAAGTCACCATTGAAGCTAGCAAGCTTCTTTCTTCTTGAAGAAGAAGAAGAGGAAGAAGAAGAAAAAGAATATGATAAGATTATTTAAAAAAGAAAATAAAGTCATTCTTATCATATTAGCAACCATGGTTAAGTGTAGAGAATAAACTAAGGTTAAGTAAATGGTTAGGGTTAAGAAAAGAAACAAAATGGTCAAAGTCTTTCAAAGCTTCAAGAAGCTTCAAAGAAAATCCAAAGTTTGCCACCATTTTATTTCTTTCTCAAATGAATAAATAAATAAATGAATAAGTAAATGAAGCAAATGAAACCCTAACCATTGACCAACCATGGTTTAAACCAAACATACACCCAAGTTTGCATGTATCATCAAACATGATACAAACTTGTGCACAAAAATATATCACATATACAATGTGCACAAATAAGTGAGAAAAACATCTTAAGTGAACCAATATTAGTGAATGTAAAGTAATATATCAAATATATAATTATACATTAAATCATTAAATCAATACTTGATTTAACAATTCGGTCATATCGCATATAACCGACTAATATCAATAGTAACAACTTATCGAATCAACACTTGATCCGATAACCCGGCTATATCGTATATAACCGATCAATGTCACAAATCGCGAGAATCGAATACAGTATCACATACTGGTATTATTCTCGGTCCCGCACATATCTCATATGCGCTCCTATTTCATTTCGCTTGAGCCAGGAAACCTCTGTGTAGGACTCTAAAGACTCGTCAATACGCCGGCAGCAGGTGATGATCATATCAAACACCCACAAGCCGCAAGCGGTCTGCTAAACGTAACGGCCACCCGGGTATTGAGCGATCAGAATATCGACGAGCAAGACCGCTCACACTCCGGTGAATCCAACCAGTAACACTTACCGTACAGTCCGGTCTCGTCGTCTGATATGTCGCATATCTCGCCTAGGGGTGGTAAACGTCAGACCCCAATAGCTCGATAAGTCGTGTCGATATGAGGTCTATAACAGTTTGAGAAACTACTGGTAACACTTACCAATAAATCTCAGCAACCCTGGCCAGGGATTTCCGGTTATAGCCAATCGAACACAGCACAACATCAACCCCCTATACCGGGAGAGACGAATCCCCTCCTATCGCTCATTGCCTCCATGTGATTCGGGACTGTACCCAAAAACCATCGTTTTGCACGCCCTCTTGGACGTGGTAAGGTGGAAATCAAAGCACAGTGGGAATCACACAAGACTTTATGGCGATTTCGGGTCAACAGACTACTCTGTACCAGTGTCACCAGAGAACTGCCATCTGACGTAAGGTATAATACCATCTGGGAGTTCTCGGCGAGTCCGTCTAGTGTACCCAGTCTCCACTGAGCACCCGTATATCATCTCCGATGTCAAACACCAATGGATATGGGATCATCCATCGCCCATCTGTATGGGTCGAGAAGGTATACGCTAGTTTACACTGGTATATCGATGCCCTGTCTCGATACACCCATGACTAGGGACCTTGAATGATGTACTTATGGACTACCATGTCCCACTAGTATGATCCGCATCATAGTCTAGGTAGTCAAGTACTCATCCTAAGGGCTTTACCAACATGTAACAGAGAGACAATCAGTGTACACGTTAAGATAAAGAGCAACCAGATAGCATACTATCATGTCGAGCAAGAAAGTCCTCCCTATATATGTCCAAGCATCCACTACAATATACATCCAATGTACAGTAATGGCCTCTAGGACATACATATAACTAACAACTTGATCCTTCTAGAGATGTTGGATTTGACGTTCTCCTGGGCACGGACCGGTTAGTTACGTGCTAGGCGTCTGTGGACTACCGCGAGGAAACAGTCAGGTTTGTTTTCCCGGCAAGTCAGTTCTTGTTGTGCAGGGGGACAGTGGTGCCGCCTCTCACAGCTCGAATTCAGTCTTTTTCGCTAGTCGACTTTTGAGGAGAGGATGTCGAGGATTCTTGGCGTTCATTCGTGATACTAGAGCCACAGTGGGTTTGTTGGACCGGATTCTTATCATGCGAGAGTTTTCCGACGTTGTTCCAGATGAGTCGGCGGAGCTTAGGGAGCTTAAGGATCAGCTGCAGAGTTGTTTGTTGGAGGGCTTGTGCGTCTGAGTGTTTCGCATTAGGGAGCTCCTATTTCTGTTCGTCAAGGAGGAAGACGGCAGTTTAGGTTCTGTATTGATGGATCGCCAATTGAACCGGCTTACGGTGCGGATAGGTATCCTTTACCTCGCATTGACGATTTCTTCGATCAGCTCCAGAGTGCGAGACATTTTCTATGTTTGTTCGGGATCAGGTCATCATTGTTGCGGGTTCGGAGTGATGACATTCCGAAGACTGCCTTGTGCGTGCTACGGGCTTTGTGTGTTTTTGTGGTGTCGTCGGACTCACCAATACCCTAGCAGCATTCGTAGATATGATGAACCGGATTTCTTCAGGCCGTTCCTCGACCAGTTATTGTTGTGTTATTGAGGACATTCTGGTCTATTCTTTGTGTCTTGAGGGACAGGAGCAACACTTGAGGATTTGTTTTGCAGACATTGGGAGAGCCCCAGCTATTTGCTAGATTCTCGGAGTGTTCCTTCGGGCTTGTTTGTGTTGACTCCTAGGTCTTGTAGTTACGGGAGACGGTTTTTCGTATGGTCCCGAGGAAGATCGTGGCCGTACAACTTAGTCCCAGGCTTGTGTTCGGACGGAAGTCCGCAGATTTTTGGGCTCAGCAGGTTTTTACCGCCATTTCGTGCAGGATTGCTAGTGTAGTGCTGCACCGTTGACCGGACTGACCTGAAAGGAGGTGTCTTTTCTTTGGACTGAGGCATGCGTGCGGAGTTTTTCAGAAGTTGGAGATTCGGTTAACAACTGCACCGGTTCTTTCTTACTTTTTGGTTCGGGCGACTTTGTTGTTTTAACTGTAATATTTTGCGAGTGAGGCTCGATTGTGTACTGAGGTGACACTATAGAGTTATCGCTTTTGCTTCCCTACATTTGGAGGAAGTACGAGCAGGATATCCCACTCATGATCTGGAGATGGCCGCGGTGGTAGTGCGTTGGGGATTGGAGACACTACTTGTTCGAGAGTCGTGTCAGATTTTCACGAACCACCAGAGCTTAATGTACATCTTCCTGCAGCGGGTTTTGATTGTTGAGACAACGTCGTTGGATGGAACGTGTGGAGGATTGTGTTTGTGAGATCCTTTATTACCCTTGGCAAGGCGATTGTGGTAGCTGATGCTGGAGTCGTAGGCCCAGGGTTAGTTTGTTCCAGTTGTGCGCAGTCAGAGATAGTCTTTTGTGGATTTACAGTTCTTGTGCGATCGTGGAGTACAACTTAGGTTCGCCTCTACTGAGGGGACATCTTTCTCATGTCCGTGCCCGATCACTTTTCCCTAATCGTTTTCGTGAGACACTGCCTACCGACGCTCGTTCGTTAGAGATACTTGAGCATACTCGGCTGGGTAATGATTCGGAGTCCTTGATTTATGACAATAGTGTGCAAAGTTAGGGACGCGTTTGTGTACCTGATATTATCGGGTAGAGACGTGAAATCCTAAAGCTGGCACATCTGTCAATTCTCTGTACTCATTCAAGTTCCACCAGCATTTGACGTGACTTGTGAGATAGTTACGGGTGGGCCGGGATGTAAAGAGCAGTTTCGGGTTTCGTTTCAAGGTGTCTGTGTTGTTGTGAGCTAAGGTTGAGCATCTGAGACCGGCTGGAGAGTTGCAATCTTTAACTGTTCCGAAGTGGGAATGGGAGCAGATCTCCATGAAATTAGTTATGGTGTCTACCCAGGTTTAGTCAGGGTGTGACTCCATTCGGATGCTTGTTGTCCGGTTTTTCTCAGTCTGCTCAGTTGTTCTTTGTTAAGTTTGTGCGTTGCATGGAGTTCCTTCGAGGGTCGTATCCAATGAAGGCACCCTGTTCGCTTGCCGTCTTGGGCAGGAGCTTCAGGAAGCCTTGGGTACTGGTTGAGCTTTAGCTCCGTCTTTCCATCAGCAGGATGATGGTTTTGTGAGAGCGGGCTATACCGACTCTAGAGATTATACTCGTGCATACGTACTAATTGTTGTCGGCAGTTGGGATCGTCACTTGCTATTGTTAGGACTCTCCTTCGATAGCAGTTATCAGGAGACATTCCAATTGGCAACCTTTAAGTTTTGTTTGTTAGGTGGTGACGATCTCCAGTCTGTTTTTCTGACTCTGCGGAGTAGGATTTTTGGACCCCAGCTAGTCTAAAGACTTCGGAAATGATCCAGCTGTTTCAGGTGAGGATGATGACAGCCCTGTGCGGACAGGGGTCTTATGCCGACCATGGTGATCGCAGGCTCGAGTTCGCAGTGGGAGATCATGTATTCCTACGGATTTTTCTGATGAATGACGTGTTGAGTTTTGGGAAGCTTACCCACAATTGTAGGTCCTTTCGAGATCCTTAAAGCGAGTTAGTTCCGTTGCCTTTAATTTGGCACTTCCGTACAGATTATTGAGTATTCACCCCGTATTCCTTGTGTCGATACTTTGCAATTACCATCATGACCTTTCTCACTTGATTCAGCATCAGACCAATTAGCTTGGACGCGATCTTTTGTTCACCAGCAGCCGCTAGTTATAGTGGATCAGCAGGTGGAGGAACTTCGGTCAAGGGTCTTGCCGTCAGTGAGGATTCTTTGGCGTAGCTGTATAGTGAGGTGATCACTTGGCAAGCCGCGAGCGAGATTTGAGAGTTTTGTACTCATCTTCTTGAAGGTACGCGTAGATGAATTTTAATTCGGGGACCAAATTTTTTTAAGAGGGGAAGATTGTAACGTTTTAGAAATCGTTTTGCGAATTTTTCCGTTTTAGGGAAAAATTGTCGGTATTTTCCGTTTTAACCCGATTTCGATCAAACTTCCGTAGAAACTTACCGGCACCTTTTTTTAGCTAAAATAAAGCTTGTGCGTGAACTTTAGGGGTATTTGGGAGGTTTTGGTTCAGATAGAATTTTTCCCAAATAAAATATTATTTTAAGCGGTATTTGGTGCACGTAAATCGGGAAATTTCTTCTCTTGAGAATAAATTATTTTTTTGTCACTAGAATATTTTGGAAACTTCTTTTTAAATATCTAGATATTTTTTGGAATGCAAAAGGTTTTATTTTAAAAAGAAAAGAAAATGTGTGAAGGTGGCAAAGTGCATTTATTAAGCATTTATTACTCTTTTTCCTAGCAATTTCTTCACAAAAATACCCCCCTCACCCCCTTGGCCGGCCCTTCCTTTCCCCTTGCTGCCCTCCATCATTCCCACTCCTTTTCAACTCATTTTGCATCAAATAAATTATGAAAAATCCAAATAAAATCACAAAAACTCAAATATATTCATTTTCCTTCATTCTTGAACTCAAAGCTACCTTGGATCTTCATTCAAAACATCATTTTGGAGGAAAAGATGATGAGTTTGGTTTCTTGGTTTTGATCTTTTGTGGAGGTATAAAACCCTAACCCTAATCCTTTTTGTTGTTTCTAAATTTCTAATTAGCATATTAATTGTTTATTTAAGCTTTTAATTTCATGTTTGAAATTCAAGACTTGATTTTTATGATAATCTAGTTAGGGTAAAACTTAATTTATGTGTTTAATGTTTATTTGAAGTGTTAATTTGTGTTTTGGAGAAGATTAACCTAGTAGAAAATGTTAATTTTTGCTAATGAACACTTTGTTTAATTATGCAATTTTGTTTACTAGGTTTTTGCTAAAATTTATTTATCAAGTGTTAAAAATTTAGAAATAGTTTAGATAGCTTAGTTAAGTTATTATAAGGTGTTTGTAATCGCTAGATATGCGTTAGCTTGAAACTAGTGCGAAATATTGCGATAAGCTGCTTACTAGGTTTCGGGGTTTTTCCGACGTGGGTTCGATTGGTCGTTGCGAGGTTATATCTATTTTATTCCTTGTAATTGTTTGTGTTGTGTTGCGCGATCGGGACGATCGGGATCTAGACTTAGTGTTTTGTAGTTTAGCGACCCCAATTAGGGTTTTTGGCCGATATCGTGCGCGATAGATGCGCTAAGCGCGCAGTACAATTTTCAGGGCGTTATTCTTGCGTTTCGATGTCTTTTCGTCGATGTAGGATATTTGCTTATGTGATGTATTTGTGAAATTTTAGGTTCGCAAGCGGGGACTTCGGATTCTACGACAAGGGAAAACAGGTTGTAGGGTTCACTTAGCCAGGAGCGTTGGTGAGTAGATTTAACATCTACAGGGAATCGCCCGCATGGCGTTATGTATCTGGGCTAGAGATGTTATTTTTGTCGCATATTCTATGTCATATTTAGAATTGCGCATTTACCCTATTATTTAGATATTGTTATGCTTGGACTAGTATCCTTAGGACACTGCACATATTATTGACGATTCATGTTGCACGAGCACTGATAGTATGCTACACACACCGTCAATAATTGCCATGTCATGCACAACCCACTTATAGATATGATATTGCTTGGTTAGGGACATTGAGACTTTGATTCATAATTCTTTACGCATTGACTTATAGCATACCTGTATACCTACATGCTTACACATATGCTCTGACATACTTACATACTAGTTACCTGTATACCTATAGAGTATTATACCATTAGTGATAGGTACATGCACACTTTGTGACATAGCTACAGGTATACCTTGCCCACCTATTTTACTTATACCCAGGGGGTATACTACATCATTACTCATAGGTAGATACATATATCTTGTTATACCTTTATGTTTTCACATACATCTGGTTATAGCTACATATTTACCTTTACTTGATATTATTTAGAATTGGAGAAAATAGAAACCGCATGATTTTTATATTAACTTGTTGCAGTTAATTAGCGGCTTTTCCTTATATGCTTACATTTCAGTTTTATGTTGCATATATTATATTCATGGATTTTCGCATTATGATATGGATTTTTCATGATGTTTTCTGGATTTGGGGACCGTGGGAGTTCATGAAATTATGCATTATTTGAAAAACCCGGTTTCCCTTGATATGATATTTCAGCATCCACTATGAGATTTATCGGTTCTGATTATATACTCCATACGAGGAGTGGCTACCGTATGAGGGTACATGGTAGGGCCCGGTACGGTTCCCCTCGGCAAGATGATCGATGGACTTTGCCGATTGAGCCTGGAGGTGGGCAAGTACCTACCGGTGATAGTACTTATGACTCGGCGGTTATCATGTGGATACCGATGGGAGTCATGTACGTATAGATATGTCGAGAGGCGAGGGTCAGAGCTTGGCACTCGAGCTTTCGGGATCGCGTATGATACGTACCTATCAGGGTGCCAGTCATGGTGACAACACCTGATAGTCCTGCATTTCTGTGTCGATGCTTGGCACATTGGTTTCATGATATTTCTTTTTTACTCCTTTGTATATATAACAGGGTTTAGGCCGCTGTTATATATGCCCTTACACCAATATTAGTGGAATGGGACGCTAATATATGTATATTGACATTAAATTATATACATCATCATATTTATTCATGCAAATATATTTAGGATGTTAGATTTTTACTTGATAATTTGATTTGGGATATAGGCGATTCATTTGATATTGGATATAGGATATTTATAAGATTGCTGATTTGTACATTCAGGATATATGAGATTTATTCGATATTGTACATTCAGGATTTGTGAGACTTATATGATATGAGAGCCAATTTGGGGGATGATTTAAGGAATTGGGATTTGGATTTGTCTTGATGGATTGTGATCCTACCACGATGTCAGGATTCCGTGGAAATGACATATTTCATTCTATACTTCACATTTATTGTTTATGCGCTGTTTCATGTATTAGTAGTACCTGTTAGAGTACCTTTCATGACTGTTGCATTTACATACCTTTATTTATATGCATTGCTTCATGTATTAGTTGTACCTGCTAGTGTACCTTTCATGATTATTGCATTCATATGACTTTTTATTGCTATTAATTGCACATGTTAGATTCACGCTGTACGTGCATACTCGCGATTACCTGCATATGTTATTTACTATTCACTAGTTGGCAACTCACCCCCGTTGTGCCACAGTGTTTGCAGGTGTTCCTCAGGATAGTCAGAGGCTGGCTATTCATCTATCATCTTTTGCTACAGATACCGCATCGGCTCACAGTGTGCTGTTTTGTTCAGGTGGGTTTTGGTGGTTATCTGTATTTGTATTGTATATTTGTTGTATCTTGTACTCTCCATCTACTATTTTCATATTGACTTAGAGACTTGGTGAGGACGATGTTGTATATTATGTTGTAACTTGTTGTCTTTTATACAGTTTCTTTTCTATCGTCTTCTTCGCTACAGCGTCGTATATTTGTTGTGGTGGTTGTTTTCCGTCTTTGGGCGTGGATTTGCTCCCGTTGGGGATGGTTTACTTTATATTTATGTTGTACCCACTTTTGGTGTTGGTTTTTATAAAGGAGGTGCTGCCAAAATTTTCAAGAAAGAAAATCGGACTTAAAGAATTTATACTTGAGATTTTTTTTAAGGTTTAAACAATGTTTCTTATCTTTTCTTGTCTTTTAATGGTTTAGATTTCTGGGTTTTGGCTTTCTTTTACTGCGTTACGCCTGTAGACGTTGCGTAGTATTAGGGCCGTCACGTGCCAGTTTCGGGTCGTGACACGCCGTATGGTATTATGGCAGGGTTCGATCATATACGTACAGTCGTGCACGGATCATACTAGTGGGCTTTGGTTTAAGCCGGATCCTAGTATTAGATTTGTTGGATTACTTTAGTCTCATCGCATTCGCATTCTGTCGGAATGTAGATGCAGGTATGTATATACAGGTGATGGGTACTCTTGTGATCCGTCACGAGTTTACTTCAGTAGATTCCATTCTCTTTTTATTGTTGCAAACATTTGGATTAATGTTTGCATATGGAAATAATGAGCTCAAAATCATGATCAGGAGCATTAATTGTGACACATGCACAAGTGATGAGTCATGGTCTCTTTACTTGTGCATATGTCACATTATTGTTTATTTGATGCGTTGAAATGATAAGTAGAGAGAGAAAGGGCAGCCATAAGGTTGAGGTTTTGCTCTTGCATTATTGGTTTTTCTTGCTCTCACATTATCATTCCAACACAAAAGAAAAAGGTCTTCTTCTTCCTCTTCCTTCTTGAGCTCACCGTTTCCATTGATGGCTTCATCTTCAACCTCCATCCATACAATAGATACAAGAGACAAAGTGATCACACACATTCTTTACATCGCCTTGGACACGTCGGCTAGCAAACTTCGTGTCCGAGTTGCTTCGGACGAAGCGGGAGCCCGTAAAAGGATTCAAAGATGTGGTGCCATTTCCGACGAGGAGATCGAGATCGGAGATGCCGCGAGAAGCTTGGGATGGTGGCCAAAGACCGAAGGACACGGATCGCTCGGTATATCCTTTCCAACCCTTCTCTAGTTTTCTAGTTATAGGTTAATGGTTCGATCCGGGTTTTAAGTCTGCGATAGCGCCGGTTTCAAGTTTAGAAAAAATTTTCGTTTCCGTATTTTGGCCTCGGATCGACGGCCGGGACGCTACCGTAGACTTACATATCCTAGCAACACCACAAGGTTAAAACCGGTATCAAGCATGCAATTTTCATATTTTCATAGTGCTAAGCTACACTATCCAAAGATCTAACTAGATTATTAGGGTTTAACATGATATAAAACAAGATCTATACTAAGAGATGGAGACTACAACCTTTGTAGACCAAGTCCTTCTCTTCTAAATCTCCGGGTTGTAGTCCCTACGACTCCTCGTAGCTCCACTTGAAGAAGTGCACGAACTTTCTTCGCGATCTTCGTGTCGAAGATGATCCACCCGAAGTTTCTCTAATTCAAGCTACCTCTTCACTAATCTTTCATTAGTGAAGGAAACATCCTGATTCAAATTGCTAATCTAAAGTAGGATGATGAAGTAGGGGTTCTAAACTCACATAGGATTTATCCAAAACCCTATGGTTCACATCACATGTGATGGTTATGGCTTGGAGGAGGAGAAAGAAGAAGAAGGAAAATGGAGAGTGAAAGAGCTAAGGAAATGAACTCACAAAAATATCAAGTGAAGAATGGCTCTCATCTTTCATCACTTATTGAAGCATGAAGAATTTTTCAATAAATTTATTCAATCATACTTCAATAGTGTTGCAAGACTAATAAACAAATGAAAATGCCATGCCTGACCCATTCCTCAAAAGTCACCCTATTTTCCACCTCTTTTTCTATTTTCTGAAAATAGAAAATCCAACCATGCTTCATAATATATATATATATATAATCATATATCATATATATATATATTAATATATATATATTAAGAAGAAAATAATTAGTGAGCAATAATATTAGTTAATATACAATTATATCAAATATAAATATATATCATAATATTACATTAACACTTGATTCAATAATCTGGTTATATCACATATAACCGACTAATATCATTTATCTGTATATCACATTATCTAATCAACACTTGATTCAATAATCCGGTTATATCACATATAACCTGACCGATAACAAATGCCACCAGATTAGAATACGGTATCACATACTCGTATTTAATCAGGCACCCGCACATATCAGCATATGTGCCCTACTTCGTTTCGCTTGAACTGTGAAACTTCTATGTGGGACTCTAAAGGCTCGTCAATACGCTAGCAGTAGGTAATGATCAAATCAGTAACCCACAAGCCGTCAGCGGTACTAGCTGGACGTAACGGCTACCCAACTATTGAGCGAATAGAAGATCAACAAGTAAAATTGTCCAAACTCCCATGAAGCTTATAAGTAACACTTACCGTACAGTCCGGTCTCTTCGTCTGATATGTCGCATATCAAGTCTACGGGTGGAATCGTCAGACCCCAGTAACTTGATAAGTCATGCCGATGTGTGGCTCATAACGGTTCAAGAAACTACTGATAACACTTACCAGTAAATCTCATCAGCCCTGGCTAGGGACTTACTGTTATAGCCAATCGAGTATAGCGCAATATCAACTCCCAATACCGGGAGAGACGAAACCCTTCGTATCGCTCACTTCCTCCATGTGACTCGGGACCGTACCCAAAATCCACCTGTTTGCATGATTCCTTTGAGCCGTGGTAGGGAAAAAATCAAAGCACAGTGGGAACCACACAAGACACTATGACAATCTCGGGTCTACAGACTAACCTATACCAGTGTCACCAGAGAACTGCTATCTGACTATAAGTTTAGTACCATCTAGGAGTTCTCGGCGAGTCCTGTTCAGTGTAACCATTCTCTAATGGGCACCTGTGTACAATCTTTGATGTCAAACACCAATGGTTATGGGATCAACCATCGCCCCCTACAGGGTAAAAAACGTACACACTAGTCTACTCTAGAATATCGATGCCCTGTCTCGATATCCCCTCGACAAGGAACAATTAAAGGATGTGCTTGTGGACTACACAAGTCCCAGCAGTATGATCCACATCATAGTTCTGGTAGTCAAGCAAACATCCTAAGGGCTATATCAACATGTATCAGAGAGACAGTATAATAATACAAGTGTACATGTTAAGATAAAGAGCAACCAGATAGCATACTATCATGTCGAGCAAGAAAGTCCTCTATATATATGTCCAAGCATCCACTATATCATATAATAATGGCCTCTAGGGCATACATAGTCCTAACAATCTCCCACTTGCACTAAATCCAGTTGTTGTAGTATCTCATATCCAACATCCCAAAAAGTCTCTCAAACTGCGTCTGGGGGAGGGCCTTCGTGAGTGGATACGCTACGTTGTCCTTCGTGTCAACTCTTCTGACCTCGATCTCCTGTCGATCTACTATCTCCCGGATCAGGTGATACTGCCTAAGAATATGTCTGGATCGCTGATGGGAACGGGGTTCCTTGGCCAAAGCCACAGCTCCATTGTTATCATAATACAAAGGTATTGGATGCTCAATGAATGGAACCACACCAAGTTCAACAATGAACTTCTTTATCCAGACAGCCACTTTGGCAGCATCGTTGGCAGCGATGTATTCAGCCTCCATCGTCGAGTATGCTACGGTATCTTGCTTAGAACTCTTCCAATATACCACCCCTCCATTGAGGGTGAAGACAAAACCCGAGACCGACTTACTGTCGTCCTTATCACTCTAAATGCTCGAATCGGTAAAGGACTCCACCTGGAGTTCTCCGTTACCATACACCAAGAACATTTCTTTAGTCATTCTCAAGTACTTAAGAATGTTCTTCACAGCTGTCAAGTGCTTTTCCCCATGATCTGATTGATACCTACTCACTACTCCTAGTGAGGAAGCTACATCCGGTCTGGTACATAACATCGCATACATGATAAACCCGACTGCAGAAGTATATGGTATCTCTTGTATGCGGGCCCTCTCCAAATCAATCTTGAGAGACATCTCTTTGGAGAGAGTGATTCCTGAACAAGTGGGTAAATTACCACGCTTAGAATCTTCCATACTAAACCTCTTTAGTATGGTGTCAATGTACCTGGATTGGGACAATCCCAACATCCGTTTAGATCTATGTCTATAGATCTTTATCCCTAGGATGTAGGAGGCATCACTTAGATCTTTCATGGAGAACTTTTGTGATAAGAAGAGCTTGACCGAGTGTAGCATAGGAACATCGTTTCCTATCAAGAGTATGTCATCCACGTACAATACGAGGAAGAAAACTTTACTCTCTACAACCTTCTTATATATACATGGTTCATCTATATTTTTGATGAAGTCAAAGCCTTTGATAGTTTCATCAAAACAGATGTTCCAGCTCCGCGATGCCTGCTTTAATCCGTAGATGGATTTAAGCAGTTTGCACACGCTTCCGCTGCTCCCACTGTCTACGAAGCCCTCTAGCTGTGTCATGTACATGCTCTCTTCTAAATCACTATTTAGAAAAGCGATCTTGACGTCCATCTGCCAGATTTCGTAGTCATGGTGTGAAGCAATGGCAAGTAAGATCCTGATGGACTTAAGCATAGCCACTGGAGAAAAGGTTTCATCATAGTCGACATTTGGTCATTGACGAAAACCTTTTGCTACAAGTCTAGCTTTGAAAGTCTTAACTTTTCCATCTACACCAATTTTCTTCTTAAAGATGCACTTGCTCCCGATGGGTTTTACCCCTTCAGGAGCACGTTCCAAAGTCCATACTTTATTAGTGTACATGGATTCCATCTTAGATCGCATAGCATCCAGCCATTTCATAGAGTCCCCACTTGTGATGGTCTTCTCAAAAGTAGTTGGGTCATCATCATCCATGATGCAATCCTCGCTCCCACCGTCTATGAGAAAACCGTAGTCTCTCTCAGGTGGATGAGGGACTCTACTGGATCTGCGGAGTGGCTGAGGTTCATCGGGGACTATTGAAACCACCGGTTCTACCAAATCGTCAGTTATAGTTTGTGTTGCTGGAACTTCTTCCAGTTCTACTACATTACCACTAATTTCTTTCACTAGAAATTCCTTTTCTAAAAAGGTGGCATATTGAAAAACAAACACCTTTTGTTCCTCAGTGTGGTAGAAGATATACCCATATGAATCCTTTAGATATCCCACAAACTTGCACAAAACAGACCTTTCCTCGAGCTTGTCCGGATTTTTCTTTTTAACATAGGTCGGACAACCCCATATCTTAACTCGTTTAAGAGATGGTCTCTTACCATTCTATATCTTATATGGAGTGGTAGGCATGGATTTGGTTGGACCCTATTCAATAGGTATGCAGCTGTCTCAAGTGCATAACCCCAAAAGGAAATAGGTAACTCAGCAACACTCATCATAGAGCGCACCATATCTAATAGGGTGCGATTTCTCCGCTCCGATACTCCATTGTGCTATGGTGTATACGGAGGAGTATGCTGAGAGAGAATCCCATTCTCTTTTAAGTAGTCTCGGAATTCTGTGCTTAAGTATTCTCCTCCCCGATCAGATCGTAGGACTTTAATACTTTTACCCGTCTGGTTCTCTACTTCGTACTTATATTCCTTGAATTTCTCAAAAGATTCAGATTTGTGTTTCATCAGGAACACATGTCCGTATCTTGAGAGATCATCGGTGAATGTAATAAAGTATGAAGAACCATTCCTGGCATATGTAGACATAGGACCGCATACATCACTATGTATCAGTCCCAAGAGTTCAGTAGCTCTTTCTCCATGTCTAGTAAACGGAGTTTTGGTCATCTTGCCTTTGAGACATGACTAGCAAGTTTCATAAGATGTAAATTGGAACGGATTCAAATATCCATCTTTATGCAACTTAGCTAGTCTTGTCGCATTGATATGACCTAGTCTACAATGCCATAAGTAGGCTTCGTTCATAGCTGAACTTTTCCTCTTATGTGTGTTATGTATATTTAGAATTGTTGTTTGATTCAGAATGTATATACCGTTACACAATGTACCAAATCCAATCAACACTTGATTTAGGAAAATATTCATAATATTATCCTCTAATGCAAACTTATATCCTTCTTTATGCAACAAAGAAACTGATATATAATATTGCACATCATGTTTGGTATGTAATAACAGTCGTTAAGAATCATTGTATTACCATTTGGTAATACCAGATGATATTCGCCAATTGCTTTGGTTGCAACAATTGCTCCATTCCCTACTTTTAGAGACATATCACCTTTTCCCAGTTCTCTACCTCTCCTTAGCCCATGTAACAATATACAGACGTGGGATCCTAATCCGGTATCCAATACCCAGGACGTAGAGCAAACTGAGAAACAGTTCTCGGTAATGAACACACCCGAATAAGATGCATCATCATGCTCTTTCTTCGTTCAGGTTGCGTGAGAATCTTGATATTCCCCTATTCCTAGCTCAGGCTTATGACAATCATAAGAAAAAGCAGAACCAACATTCTCCAGCTCAGTATAATAAGCGGGTTCGTTCAATACATCCATATTATTATCTTGATTAAGGAGTGTCATGGTCGCTACCTCGAGAGAGAGAGAAGGAAACGTTTTAGCGTGCCCTCTTTGCAAGATTAGATTGGTTATTATCTTATCTAATCAGGATGGCTCCCACTATTTTTATCAAATCTTTCTTCAAACCATAAAAAGTAAGATTAGCCGGGATTAATTACACTCTACAAGTTCGCCAATCGATCAGCCAGGCAGGTATTGATACTCCGAGGGAGTCTCCCCATACTTTCGTATGGAACTAATTAAATAATCTCGTTTCCACAGGGGCATAACCCCGTTAACACCTTTCTTAGACACCTACTGGATCAACTAATTGTAAAGTGGAAAAATGTTCCAGGAGTAACACTTAGTCCTAGTGGGTATCGGGATCCAACTATCTCATAGAAGGTTGTAGGGTTACTTAGCAAGGCAGCAAGGTTTTCGGGAGGCATCGTCCATACAATTTTCAAATTTTTGCCGAACTAAAGAACCCTAACCCTAGAATCTTAACTAGAGTTTTAAATGAACTAACATGTTAACATCTTAACAACTAAGTGAATATGGAATACAACCTTTGTAGACCGGTCCTTCACTTCAAATGCTCCATGTAGAAGTCCCTTCGCTGCGAGTAATGATCTCCCGAACTCTTTAGAGGCTCCACAAGGTGAAAGATGCAAACTTGCTCGAAGTCTTCGAAGCCGAAGATAATCTACGTTGAGGAGACTCAAGCTCATGCTACCTCTTCACTAAATTAGGGTTTAGTGAAGCAAACACCCTAAACTAAATAGCTAATAGTAGAGGATGATGAAGTAGGAAATGAGCTCTCTTTAGATTTCTTTTTCTTACATTATTTCATCACTTAGAAAAAAAGCTAGCAAGATTTTTCTCATGAGGAAGAAGATGAAGTGATGAGATGAAGAAATGAACTCATGAGGTAAGAATAGCAACCATGGGTGAGTTAACATCATATGCTAACCCTTGTAGATACTTAACCATAGTATAGGATAAATGTTGGGTTAATAAATATCTTTAGTAATACAAAAGTAGTGGACTTAGTCAATGAGCATGCAATCTTCTCTAAGCTTCTTGCCATGACAATTTCCAATCTATTTTTGAATTACTTAAGAATATAAAAAAAACCTAGATTATCACTTAGTATGGTGTAAGTTTCACACACCCATGAAGCATGTATCATCAAGCATGACACAAAACTATGTACACTAATATATATCACATATATACTATGTGCACAATCAAGTGAGAAAAGAAATCATAAGTGAGCTAATATTATTTAATGCACATTAATATATCAAATATATAATTATACATTAGATTATTAAACCAACACTTGATTTAATAATCCGGCTATATCTTGTATAACCGACTAATATCAAATGCAACAACTTATCGAATCAACACTTGATCCGATAACCCGGCTATATCACATTTAACCGACCAATGTCACAAATCGCGAGAATAGAATGCGGTATCACATATGCTCATTAATCTCGTTCCCGCACATATCACATATGTGCTCCTACTTCGTTTCGCATGAACTAGGAAACCTCTGTGTAGGACTTTAAAGACTCGTTAATACGCCGGCAGTAGGTGATGATCATATCAAACACCCACAAACCGCAAGCGGTCTGCTAAACATAACGGCCACCCGGGTATTGAGCGATCAGAAGATCAACAAGCAAGCCTGCTCATACTCCTGGGAATCCAATCAGTAACACTACCGTACAGTCCGGTCTCTTCGTCTGATATGTCGCATATCAACAGCCTCGGGGTGGTATAACGTCAGACCCCAATAGCCTGATAAGTTATGCCGATGCAAGGTCCATAACGGTTCGAGAAACTACTGATAACACTTACCAGTAAATCTCAGCAACCCTGGCCAGGGATTTCCTGTTATGTCCAATCGAGCATAGCGCAACATCAACGCCCAATACCGGGAGAGACGAATCCCCTCCTATCGCTCATTGCGTCCATGTGACTCAGGACTGTACCGAAAAACCACCTTTTTGCACGATCTCTTGACCGCGGTATGGTGGAAATCAAAGCACAGTGGGAATCACACAAGACTCTATGACGATCTCGGGTCGACAAACTAACCTGTACCAGTGTCACCAGAGAACTGCTATCTGACGATAGGTATAATACCATCTAGGAGTTCTCGGCGAGTCCGTCCAGTGTACCCAGTCTCCACCGAGCACCCGTATACCTTCTCCGATGTCAAACACCAATGGATGTGGGATCATCCATCGTCCATCATATGGGTCGAGAAGCGTATACGCTAGTCTACTCTGGAGTATCGATGCCTTGTCTCTATACTCCCACGACTAGGAACGCTTGAAGGATGTACTTACCGACTACCTTGTCCCTACTAGTATGATCTGCATCATAATTCTGGTAGTCAAGTACTCATCCTAAGGGCTTTATCAACATATAATAGAGAGACAATAAGTGTACATGTTAAGATAAAGTGCAACCAGATAGCATACTATCATGTCGAGCAAGAAAGTCCTCCCTATATATGTCCAAGCATCCACTACAATATACATCACATGTACAGTAATGGCCTCTAGGGCATACATATAACTAACAATCTCCCACTTGCACTAAGGTTATTTGTTGCAGCATCTCATACTCAACAATTTAGCAGTGGTTGTAGTATCCCATACCCAACCATCCCAAAATCTCTCAAATAGTATTTGGGGAAGCAGTCCTTGGTGAGTGGATCCGCCGTGTTAACCTTAAAATCTACTGTCCTTACCTCGATCCCTTGGAGATCAACCATCTCCCTGATCAGGTGATACTTGCCTCAGAATAGGTCTGGAACGCTGATGGGACCTGCGTTCCTAGGCTAAAGCCACAACTCCATTATTGTCACAATAACAGTTATTGGACGCTCAATGGTAGGAACCTTGTTCATCTCATGAACAAGAAATGTCCAGACAGCCACTTTGGTAGTATCGTTGGTAGCAATGTATTCAGCCTTTATCGTCTTGTATGCCACGGTATCTAGTTTGTAACTTTTCTAACATACCGTCCCTCCACTGAAGGTAAAGACAATGCCTGTGATTGACTCTCAGTCGTCCTTATCACTCTGAGAGCTCGAACCAAGAACTTTCTTTTAGTGCTTCTCAAGTACTTAAGAATGTCCTCTACAGCTGTCCAGTGATTCTCCCAAGATCCGATTGATTCCTGATCACTACACCTAGTGATTCATCTACATCTGGTCTGGTACATAATATCGCATACCTGATAGAGCCTACTGCCGAAGCATAGGGTATCCCTTGTATGCGAGCTCTCACCAAATCAGTCTCGGAAGACATCTTTTTGGAGAGAGTGATTCCTGAGTAAGTGGGCGAACCACCACGCTTAGAATCCTCCATACTAAACCCCTTTATTATAGTGTTAATGTACTTGGATTTGTGTAACGTTTTAGAAATCGTTATGCGAATTTTTCCGTTCTAGGCTTAAATTGTCGGTATTTTCCGTTTTAACCCGACTGTTTTCAAACGACCATATAGACTTGCCAGCACATAGTTTAGCTAAAATAAAGCTAGTGTGCAAGTTTTGGGGGGGTATATGGGACGTTTTGGTTCAATTTGAATTTTTCCCAATTTTAATGTTATTTTAATGCGGTATACACATTTGGGAAATTTCTGTTAAGTGATCTTTTCATCAATTAAGTTTGAGTTAAACCAAAACCTTCTCACTTTATCTAGATATTTGTTTGGAATTAGAATTTAGGTTAATAGAAAAGTAAAAGAAAAGAAGAGGTGCATGCATGTGTGCATGTGTTGTGTGAATGCATTTAATGCTTGAAAATTCTAGGAAATTCCACACAAAACTCTCCCTTCCTCCCCTTGGCCGAATCCCTCTCTCTCTTCTGCTCTTGGTCAATTCCTTCTCTTTTTGCAACAATTCCAAGCTTTTAAATCTCCAAATTCCCAAATATATCACAAAAATTCTAAAAATCTTGATTCTTGCTCTTTGATCAATTGGAACTAGGAAAGCTTGGATCTTGTGAGCTAAAATTGATAGGTATAATCCCTACAATGATAAATTAGAGTTTTTATGTTGTGTTGTTCGTTGATTATGGTTTAGAACGCTTTTTATATCGATTAGTGCGATATCGTAGTTTTTAGTGTCTTTTTAAAGCCTCTGTGAACTGCTGTGATCTGGGTTTTTTTACAGAAAAATCAAACAAAATTATAGTGATGTACTAGTGACCCTGGAGCACCACCTGATACATAAGGACCACCCCACTGGCCGGGGCCGGCGACTCCTTCGGCGAATTCCGGCGACGTCGGTTTTGTAGGATGGTGCTGGGGTTAGGCTTTTATGGGTAGTTGTCTGCTGTTGGTTAGGGGTGTTTGGTACCGTTTACTATTTTATTAATTGCAGTATGCAAAATCTGGAATCGTTTACCTATAATCTAGTGTTTTGAATCCGGGTGTTACGTAATCCGACACGAATCGTGATATGATGCAGCTGCTGTACTCAGTTTGGTTTAGTAGTGTCGCAACGCACGTTAGCCACTAGACGGAGACTTGTGAGTTAGTTTAGTGTTAGTGCGTCATTAAAAGTGTAGTTTTACGTTATATTAGTCGATACTGAGATGTTTGCACTGTTTGTGTGTTAATGAATTTGTAGCGTCGCAAGCGGAGACTTCGGACGCTGCGAACAAGGGGAAGCAGGTGGTCGGATTTTCATAGCTGGAGACCATTGGTGAGTAAATTTAACATCTACGGGGAAATCGCCCGTATGGCGTTATGCGTCGGGGCTGATATGATAGGATAGCTGCATGTTATTGCATATTGGTAAATTTCATATGAATGTCATTGCATAGTAGTATCTGTTGTACCTTAGATATAACACATTACTGACGGTTCATGTTGCACGAGCACTAAATTGTATGCTACACCCACATCGTCAGTAATTGCCATGACACGCACAAACCACCTACATACATGATATGGTAATGGATAGGGATAGTGGAGGTAGTAAGTCTTATTCCTTTGTGCATAGGAGATATTGTTGACACCTACATACGTGTTATTGTGTTTGACATGGATAGTTAAGATAATAACTCTTAATCCATTTCACGTATACCTTACTATAGCTACTTGTACATCTTGCATACATATTGACATGTACACCCACATAGTCTATTACAGCTACATGTATATCATGCACACATATTGACATGTACACCCGCATATTTTCGCTATACTTGTATGTACCCCAAGTGGTAATGTTTTGATATGTGATATTGAGATGTTGATCATTGCGCTTATGAAATGCATCATACATACTTGCTTACATGTAGATACTTAAACCTTGCTACACTTACATGTACACCACATATGATGTTGCACTTGTTTTTCGGAGGATTTTAGGAACCGCAAGATATATTTTAAAGATGGATTCATTTAAAAGAGCGGATTTCCCTTGATATGCTCATATTGTTGTTTTATGTTGCATATATTAGTTTTTCATGGATTTATGCATTGAGATATGGATTTCATATGATTTATGGATTTGAGAACCGTGGGGGGTATTTCAAGAAAACTATGTATTGTTTGAAAACCCGGTTTCTCTTGATATGATATTTCAGTGTGTCCACCATGTGATTTCTCGGTTCTGAGATTTGGCTTGTGATACCCGATTCGAGGAGCGGGAGGCACCGTCTGCGGATACATGGTGGACCCGGTATGGTACCCCGGGGCGAGTGGTGATTTCGTGGTGTAGACGATAAGCCTGGCGGTGGGACCACTACCTACTGGTGATAGTATTTGGACTCGGCGGTTATCGTGGGGATACCGACCGGAGTGAGGTATGACATATCGTCAGGGCCGGTCGTGGTGACGGAGCCTGAGTTATGGGGATTTACGTGTCGATGCTAGACACAGGTTTTCATGATGTTTCGGGTGTCGATGTTAGACACTCAGGTTCCATGAGACTTACAGGATGTGAGGGCCGATATGAGGATACGGTACCTGAGGATTTTGGATTTGATGTGTCAGTGAGGGACATTGGTGTTTTTCCATGCTGATGATTTTGCATGAGATTTTATTATATCATCCCACACAGTTAGGATTATATTTGATATGCATTGTTTCATGTAGTTGTAGTACCCTGATGACGTACCTTTACATGATTGTTGCATATTCACTTATCATACTTATGCTATCGGATTATATGTGATAGATAAATCGATGTTCGTGCATACCTGCGATTACAGTATGATGTTATCTACTATTCACGAGTTGGCAACTCACCCCCGTTGCGCTACTGTATTTTGCAGGACTTACTCTCAGAGTAGTCGCGGCAGGGCGTCTTATCATCTCTACTTTTGCGGATACCGCTACGTTAGGCAGTGAGGCCTTTACTTTTAGGTGGGTTTGTGGTTATCTGCTTGTACATTGTATATCTTTTTGTTGGATCTAGTATTCTCCATCTACCACTGTTTGTATATGATTTAGAGACGACTTGTGAGGATTCGGTGTTGTATTATTTTGGTGACTTTGGGTGTCGTGCTCGTGGGAGCCGGTTTTGTTGAAAAGTTTACTTCCTTATGCAGTTTCCTTTTATATTCTTCGCTTCGGCGTCGTATACATGTTGTGGTGATTGTCTCCGCCGTTGGGCATGATTTTGCTCCCGTTTGGGATGCGTTTTATATTATCTGTGTTGTACCCGTTTTCGGGGCTAGTTTTTACAAAGGAAGTGCTGCCGAAATTTTTAAGAAAGAAAACTAGAGTTAGATATTTTACTTGTGATTTTCAAAACATATAAAAACTATGTTTTTCTCCGTTGATCCAGTTTTGGGTGGTTTAGATTTCTGGGTTCGGCTTATTTAAGCCGCGAACGCATGTAGACGTTACGTAGTTTAAGTGCCGGTTAAGGGCCAAATTTTGGGTCGTGACAAAATTGGTATCAGAGCGCTAGGTTTTACCTTTCGGAGTGTAGGATGACATTGGTATGATGGAGTAGGTAGCTTAAGCAGAGTGACGTAGCGTGTGTATGTTCCGCGGCATACTTACGACACGGTTCTCCGCCTAAGTGACCTTAGGACTTATTGATTGATATTTTTCTGTGATGATATACATCTTTGTGATTCGATTCCTGTTTCCTGATCGAATCTTATTTCAATTTCCAGCCTATATGCCGCCGAAGACTACGAGGGCAAAAAGGGCGGCCGCGAGGGCCGAGGTCAGAGTTGACTCGTCTGAGGCGAGGACTGACCAGGGCGGTACGCCTGTTGTACCAGAGCATATTGCTATGATTGGGGCTGGTATGCAGGACCTGCGCCAGATGATGGGGACTTTAGTAGAGGCCATTCGAGCGCAGGGGCAGGCAGTTGTTCCACCCGTTGCAGGGAACACGATGGTACCTACAGTTCCGGCAGTCGCAGTTACAGCTCCGAGGTTATTACCTGTCACTGACAGATTTTAAGAGGCTGAGGCCTCCGGTGTTTACTGGCACAGATACTACTGAGGATCCGCAGTCGTTTATCGACCGGATGGCCAGGATTTGTCGTTCGCTCCGATGCTCCGACGAGAGATGGGTAGAGTTTGCGAGTTTCCGGCTGGAGGGTCTGGCCCAGAAGTGGTGTGAGTCGTTGGAGAGGGGAAGAGCCGCTGGTCTTGCTCCTATGACCTGGGCTAAGTTTGTGACGGTGTTTCTCACCCGTTTTCTTCCACCGAGCGTCAGGGATGCGCGAGCGCGCAAATTTGATCCATTACGTCAGACTTCGGGGATGACGGTGTCTGAGTATGATGTACTGTTTACCGAGCTGTCGGTGTATGCTCCGTACCTGGTGGCGACTGAGGAGATGAGGGTGAAGAGGTTTGTTCGAGGCCTGCTAACCCAGTTGTTCCTAGCCATCAGCATTCAACATTGCGACACGTATGCGGCAGCTGTCGATGCAACCCTATTGGTGGAGGAGCGTCTTGCTGAGTCATCGGTTGTTCCGGAACCAAAGAGGACTTGTACGGATGTACCAGCACGGAGACCGAGGTTTGCACGCCGAGGCAGAGTTCCTTCAGACTCGAGGAGTAGCAGAGACATGGGACGGGGCCAGTTATTCAGTTCTTATTCCCAGGAGGGCCAGCGACCGTCTTATGGGTGCTTCGGATGTGGAAGTCTACATCATCTTGTTCGGGATTGTACCATGGTGCGTCAGAGAGGGCCAGAAGTACCCCAGGTTACCTTACCACTTTCTCCGCCTCAGAGAGCGTTGCCTCTTATTCCTTTTGTTGTGCCGCGTCAGACTCCTGTTCAGAGAGGTTTTGGTCGCGGGGGTTTTGTGCCGAGAGGTCGAGGTGGCGAAGGCAGAGGACAGCCAGTAGCCGGTAGAGGGCAGGCACGGGTTTTTGCCTTGACTCACCAGGATGCTCAGGAGTCCAATGCTATGGTTTCAGGTACCCTTTCAGTATGTTCTTTTGATGCACATGTTCTTTTTGATCCGGGATCTACGCATTCGTATGTTTCTATGCACTTCGTGCCGAGGTTAGGACGAGAGTCGTGTTTGCTGGATCAGCCGCTTGTCGTGACTACTCCTGCGGGAGAGTCGTTTGTTGCGCGACACGTGTTCCGATCGTGTGCTGTCCGTTTAGGAGACAAAGATCTGTCCGTCGACTTGATCGTTCTTGAGATGTTGGACTTCGACGTTCTGTTGGGCATGGACCGGCTAGATACTTGCTATGCGTCCGTGGACTGCCGCGAGAAGATAGTTAGATTTTGTTTTCCCGGCGAGTCAGTGTTTGTTGTGTAGGGGGACCGTGGTCCCGCCCCTCACAGTATGATTTCTGTCCTGTGCGCTAGTCGGCTGTTGAGGAGGGGATGTCGGGGATTCTTGGCTTTCATTCATGATACTGGGGACACAGTGGAGTCGTTGGACCAGGTTTCTACCGTGCGAGAGTTTCCAGATGTCTTTTCCGATGAGTTACCTGGGTTGCCGCCAGAGCGTGATATTGAGTTCTGCATTGATCTGATTCCTGGCACGGGGCCTATTTCTATACTGCCTTATCGGGTGGCTCCGGCAGAGCTTAGAGAGCTTAAGGATCAATTGTAAGAGTTGCTCGATTTGGGACTTGTTCGTCCGAGTGTTTCGCCGTGGGGAGCTCTTGTTCTGTTCGTCAAGAAGAAGGACGACAATTTGAGCTTATGTGTGGATTATCGTCAGTTGAACAGAGTTACGGTGCGGAACATGTATCCTTTACCTCGCATTGTCGATTTATTTGATCGGCTCCAGGGTACAAAACATTTTTCTAAGATTGATTTGCGTTTGGGTTATCATCAGTTGCGGGTTCGGAATGATGACATTCCGAAGACTGCTTTTCGTACGCGCTATGGGCATTATGAGTTTTTGGTGATGTCGTTCGGACTCACCAATGCGCCAATAGCGTTCATGGATCTGATGAACCTGATTTTCAGGCTGTTCCTCGACCAGTTTATTATAGTGTTTATTGATGACATACTGGTCTACTCTAGGAGTCGTGAGGAGCATGAGCAGCACTTGAGGATTACTTTGCAGATATTGAGAGAGCACCAGCTGTATGCTAAATTCTCAAAGTGCGCATTTTGGCTTGATAGTGTTGACTTCCTGGGTCATGTGGTGACTGGTGATGGTATTCTTGTGGACCCGAGGAAGATCGAAACTGTACAGCTTTGGCCCAGACCTGTATCGGTGACTGAGGTCCGCAGCTTTTTGGGCTTAGCTGGTTATTATCGCCGTTTTGTGTAGGATTTCTCGAGTATCGTTGCACCGCTGACTGGACTGACCCGGAAAGGAGTTCCTTTTCTTTGGACTGATGCATGCGAGCAGAGTTTTCAGCAGTTGAAGACTCGGTTGACGACAGCACCAGTTCTTTCTTTACCTTCTGGATCAGGCAG
Source organism: Agapanthus africanus (assembly GCA_030015575.1). NCBI lineage: Eukaryota > Viridiplantae > Streptophyta > Magnoliopsida > Asparagales > Amaryllidaceae > Agapanthus > Agapanthus africanus. Next base: position 363,107,372 of record CM057341.1, on the reverse strand, counting down.
CTATGTTGTTTATTGTGATGCTTCTCGAGTGGGGCTCGGCTGTGTATTGATGCAGCATGACAGAGTGATCGCTTACGCTTCTAGGCAGCTGAAGAAGCACGAGCAGAATTACCCCACTCACGATCTTGAGATGGCCGCGGTGGTGTTTGCGTTGAAGATTTGGAGACACTACTTGTACGGGGAGTCGTGTCAGATCTTCACGGATCACAAGAGCTTGAAGTATATCTTCCAGCAGCGAGATTTGAACCTGAGACAGCGCAGATGGATGGAGCTAGTGAAGGATTATGATTGTGAGATCCTTTATCACCCGGGCAAGACGAATGTGGTAGCTGATGCTTTGAGTCGTAGGCCCGGGGGTAGCTTGTCCCAGTTGAGCACAGTTCAGCGTCAGTCATCTGCAAATTGGCAGCTCTTGTGTGATGGTATAGTGCAATCCGAGTTCACTTCCACTGGGGGACAGTTTTCTTATGTCCGCCCCCGTCCACTACTATTTGATCGTATCCGTGAGGCGCAACCCAGTGATGCCCGTTTGTCCGAGATTCTTGAGCTTGTTCAACAGGGTACAGTTTCGGAGTTCATGATTGATGACCAGGGTGTGCTACGATGCGGGACTCGCTTATGTGTACCAGATGCTGATGGGTTGAGACGCTAGATCCTAGAGCAGGCACATCAGTCGGCCTTTAGCGTTCATCCAAGTTCCACCAAGATTTACCGGGACTTGAGAGACTTTTACTGGTGGGAAGGGATGAAACGCGATATTTCGGACTTCGTTTCGAGGTGCCTGACTTGTCGGCAAGTCAAGGCTGAGCATCAGAGACCGGCTAGAGAGTTGCAGCCTTTATCCATTCCAGAGTGGAAATGGGAGCATATTTCCATGGACTTCATTGTGGGTCTACCCAGGACCAGTGGGGGGTATGACTCCATTTGGGTGATTGTTGACCGGTTGACGAAAGCGGCCCACTTCCTTCCAGTGAAGGCCACTTTCGGTTATGCTCAGTTGTACATAGATGAGATTGTGCGTTTGCACGGTGTTCCCATATGCATAGTATCCGACAGAGGCACCCAGTTTAGTAGCCGTTTTTGGCAGAAGCTTCAGGAAGCTTTGGGTACCTGGTTGAGTTTTAGCACCGCTTTTCATCCACAGACCGATGGTGTCACGACCCGCAGGGTACGGAACGTGACTGGCACTTAAGTTTACGAAACGTCTAAAGACGTCCGTAAAATAAGTAAGCCAAAGCCCAGAAAACAAAACCAATTAAGCAAAAGAGTGAAGAAAACCCAAACATTTGAAAGCAAGTTTATCAAATAAGTCATGTAAAACCCTTTTTAAAAACAATACTAATTTTTCCGAAAATTTCGGCAGAGTCTCCTTTGTAAATACTGGCCCCCAAAATGGGTACAACAAAAATACACATGAATCCACCAAAATAGGGCATCCCCAAGCGGGAGCTAGCTCTTCGCCACAAGGCGGTCACAAATCCCACGCAATATAAAACGACAGCATGCAAAATAATTATAATGAAGCATAAGAAAAACAGCATGTCGACTCAAGTGAGCTCGACCCCAAAATACAGCACAAAAGTCTACAAATCTCACAGTCTCATCTCTAGGTAAATATACAATAAAACTGGTAGAAACAGTAGATGGAGTACACTAGATACAAAGAATATACAAGGTGGTACAAAAATAATAACATAACCCACCTATGAGCAAATCTCGAGCTCAGGCAAAAGAGGCAAAAGAACAAGTGCGCCCGCCGCTACTGAACTGACGGAGCGGACCTGAAAAAGACTGTGGCACAACGGGGGTGAGTTGCCAACTCGTGAGTAATAAATAACATCTACAAAGGCTATCGTATGCATGCACACAAGCATCCTAGCATCTAAAATACAGGTATGACGGGATGCACTAGCAGGTGTGTATACAACATCAGTGTACTAATATGTATGCAACATGGATATCTGAGGTCTCAATGGGTATATATAAGAAACATTTATCTCTTTTTTTTTTGAAACTTTTTTAGAATGCCAGCATAATACTCAAAGAATCGACGAGAACCGGTGTCCAGCAACGACACCCAAAAGCTGTCTCAAATCTCATAAATGTATGTCTGGCCTCAGCCGTCCGGCTGACCCATCTCAAATATCAATATCTCATCATCTAGCGGCCACGGTCGGTATCCTCTGGATATCCGCCGTCCCAAACAGTCACCGGTAGGTAATCCGTCCCCTGCCAGGCTCAACGTCAACACCACATTCCTCTTGCCCCGGGGTACCTTACCGGGCCCACCATGTACCCGTGCCGGTTCCTCCACTCCTCGACACGAATTTCCAAAACCACAGCAAACTCATGGTGGACGACACTTACATCACTAGAAAACCGCAATTTACATATTTTAAAAATATAATAAGTTTAGAAATCTTGCGGCTTTCCCCCGAAATCCAGCAATATCATAAAATCTCAAGAAATCCTCATAAGTGCATATATCAATGATAATGAATGCATATGGTATCAATAATCAAGTTGCGATGTGTGATTAATGTATTAAGCATGAACAATTAATATGATGAAGTACATGCACATGAATAGCAATCCTACGGTTTCATTTTAAGGAATTAAAGGCAATAGCACCAGTTTAAGTATCAATTATTAAAAGGTTTAAATTAAAGGTTATCTAGTGTGGTGGCATGGCAATTACCAGGGTGTGTGTGTAAGCATGAATAGTGCTCGTGCTGCATATAAAAACCCTGGCAATGGTGCAGGTGTCCTATAAAATGGTTTCGTATAGGTATGTCAATATAATGCATGGATGCAGCAAATAGTCAATTAAGTATTTCACCCCTAATTACTAACATTACTAAGGATCTTGTAAGTTACTAAAACTATCGGGCGGCTTACGCCATCCAACGATAGTCCCCCGTAGATGTTACATCTACTCACCGGAATCCCTGGCTAGCTGTGTCCAATCACCGCCTTTCCCTTTCGCGCCGCGTCTGACGTCTCCGCGACCGAACCTGGAATTTACATCAATACCAAACATAAGGTTACATATCAAGAACGACGCAAAACCCCAACGAAACTACTAAAGTTCGCTAGCTAGGTATAACGTGCACAAAGTGCGCGGAACACACGCGAAAATCGCAAAAACTGCCAAAAAACGCCGATTTGGTCGCCCGGCAAAACTAAAACCCGACTACTCAAAAATCCGCACTCACGCATCCTAAAAGTCGTAGGACAAGCCATAACAATCATCAAGATATCAAAAATAATCCATCACATAATTTTATAACAAAACTAGTAAGCATTTACATTCCAAAATCGGTGCAAAAATCGCCGATTTGCGACAAAACGACTACAATCTAGCATAATCACCCAAGTCACACCATTAGATAACCACTACACAAAATTTCAACACATTAACCATGCTCCAAAACCTAAATTCCACAACCAACCCTTTCTTGATTTTTCTCAAAAGCAATTGCAAATCAAAATCCATACTAGAAAAACTTAACTAACACTAATTTCAAACCCAATTAGCAAGTTAACCTTCTAGATTAGGTTAGCAAAACAAATAGATAACAAATTAGGTTTAATCAACTAAATAATGGTTTCTAAACCTTAATTCAACTCACTAATCATGCTTCACAACCCAATCCATACATAAACCCCTTTCTAGATTTTCCTAAAACAACAATTTACAACCAAATCACACTTCTAAAATTAACTAAATTAGCATAATTTGAAGACTACATAAACAAAGTAACCATATAGATTAGTTAATTAACAACTAGATTAACTATAAAACAATTTAATTAACTATCATGGCTTCAAAAACCCTAGTTTAATACAACTACTCTTTTATAAATTAGATTAGAAATTAGCTAAACTTTTAACACTAAACCATACAATTAAAGGATTTTAGCAAAAAAAGAAAGTAACTTGATGGAAATTATACCTCAATTGAGATCTAGCAAGAAAAATTTTGCTCCAAATGATGGCCTCAAGCATCAAGATCCAAGCTAGGGAGGTGAAGGAAAAGAAAGATGAAGGAGGGTTTTAATTTGCAAGCTTTAAATTTGAAATTTTGATGTGTTTTTTTGAAGAAATTTGAAGCAAATGAAAAGAAAAGAGATGAAGGAGAGGGGGGTGCAGGTTTCGGCCTGAGGGAGGTGAGGGGAGGGGTGTGGGTGAGTGGGAAAGTCAAGGGTCAAGTCCACAAAAGTCAATGCCCCATACCTAATCAAACTATAATTAAAATAAATCAATAAACCCACTAAATCAACTCAAGAAAGAAAACAAAATATGAGGCCAGAAATTTCTGGACTTGCACAAGGTGGGGCTGTCCTAGGGCTGAGGAAAAAGAGAGAGGGGTTTTACAAAAGAAATTTTATGCAAAAAGGCCCCCTACAAGTCAAAAATTGCAAGTTTTAGCTCAAAATTCAATAAATTCGTTTCATATCATAAAAATTTGTTAAAAATCAAAATAAATTACTAAAAATTTATGTTATCACTAGCTTTTAATTATCATAATTTTAGAGATTAAAATTTGCCCGGAAAAATTTGTATTTATCGCTAATTTAATGTATTTTCTTACCGGCTTAAAATAATATTAAAAAATTGAAAAATTAGGGAAAATTTTTAAACGACAAGAATTTCATAATTAACTCATTAGCTACTAAAAACAAGCAATTACCTATCCATTTTAGGTATAATTAGCCCTAAACTGCAAAATAACAAGAAAGACGGTTTTCGGAAAAATACCGAATTTTCACCGAATTTCAGGAAAACACCAAAACGACTTTTCAAGACGCTACAATCTTCCCCCCTTAAAGAAATTCGGTCCCCGAATTTAAAAATATAGCTACGCGTACCTTCGAAGAGATGGGGATATTTCTTCCTCATCTCGCCCTCGGTCTCCCAGGTAACCTCCTCGCTGCTCGGGCTACGCCAAAGGACCTTGACGGTTGGTATAATCTTCGACCTCAACTTCTTCACCTGCCGATCCAGGATGGCCACCGGCTGCTCTGCAAAAGAAAGGTCGCGCTCTAGCTGGACTGTCGGGTGCTGAATCGCATGCGAAGGGTCGTGAAGGTACTTGCGGAGCATCGAAACATGGAAGACGGGGTGAACATCGGGAAAGCTGGGAGGAAGAGCCAAACGATATGCAACAGCGCCAACCCGCTCGAGGATCTCGAAGGGACCTACGAATCTAGGGCTAAGCTTCCCCTTTCGCCCAAAACGCATCACGCCCTTCATCGGGGAGACTTTCAGAAAAACATGGTCGCCAACTGCGAACTCTAATCTGCGACGGCGCCTGTCTGCATAGGATTTCTGCCTGCTCTGAGCCGCTCTCATCCGGTCTCGGATCAACTGTATCTTCGCTGTCGTCTCCTCAACAAGCTGCGGCCCCAAAATGCTGCTCTCGCTGAGCTCTGTCCAACAAACGGGCGATCTGCATCTCCTCCCATACAATGCCTCGAAAGGTGCCATCTGAATAGTATCCTGGAAGCTGTTGTTGTAGGAGAACTCCACTAGAGGTAAATGATGATCCCAGCTACCACCAAAGTCTAAAACGCACGCTCTGAGCATGTCCTCGAGAGTCTGAATGGTCCGCTCTGACTGTCCGTCTGTCTGCGGATGAAACGCTGTGCTGAAGCTCAAACGAGTGCCCAAAGCCTCCTGAAGTCTCTGCCAAAGTCGGCTGGTGAACTGAGTGCCTCGATCTGACACGATACAAGTCGGTACGCCGTGTAGTCGCACGATCTCGTCAATATAGAGCTGAGCATACTGAGCGAAGCTGAAAGTCGTCTTCACTGGCAGGAAGTGAGCCGCTTTCGTCAATCTATCCACGATCACCCAGATGGAGTCGTACCCTGACTGGTCCTGGGTAGACCCACAACGAAGTCCATCGAAATCTGTTCCCATTTCCACTCTGGAATGGATAACAGCTGTAGCTCTCCTGCGGGCCTCTGGTGCTCGGCCTTGACTTGCTGACAAGTCAGGCATCTCGAAACGAACTCCGCAATGTCCCTCTTCATCCCGTCCCACCAGTAGGTCTCTCTTATATCATGGTACATCTTGGTGGAACCGGGGTGGACACTATACACTGATCGGTGTGCCTCCTTAAGAATGTCACGCCGCAATCCATCAGCATCTGGTACGCACAGTCTAGATCCATATCGTAAAATCCCCTGATCGTCAACCACGAACTCGGAAAATCTGCCCTGTCCCATCTGTGCCATGATCTCTGAGCAACGGTCGTCACTGCGCTGTGCTTCATATATACGGTCAAGCAACTGTGGGCGTGCACGAACATGCGCGAGCTGTCCCCCTGTCTGAGTGAACTCGAACTCAACTCGGCTGTCACATAACATCTGCCAATCTGCTGACGACTGCCTCTGAACTGCGCGCAAAAAGGATAGACTACCCCCGGGCCTCCTACTCAACGCATCTGCAACCACATTTGCCTTGCCGGGGTGATATAAGATCTCGCAGTCGTAGTCTTTCACCAACTCCATCCAACGACGCTGTCTGAGGTTCAGGTCTCGCTGCTGAAATATGTACTTTAAGCTCTTGTGATCGGTGAATATCTGACACGACTCGCCGTATAGGTAATGTCGCCAAATCTTCAGTGCAAAGACCACTGCAGCCATCTCCAAATCATGAGTGGGGTAGTTCTGTTCATGCTTCTTCAACTGCCGAGAAGCATAAGCGATCACCCGGCCATGCTGCATCAATACGCATCCTAATCCCACTCGCGAAGCATCACAGTAGACAACAAATCCGCCTGATCCCGAAGGCAAAGATAATACCGGCGCCGTAGTCAAACAAGTCCGTAGCTGCTGAAAACTGCGCTCGCACTCCTCTGTCCAAACGAAAGGAACTCCCTTCCGGGTCAAACCGGTCAACGGTGCAGCTATACGAGAGAAGTCCTGAACAAAACGCCTGTAGTAGCCCGCCAAGCCTAGAAAACTAAGGATCTCAGTAACCGATGTAGGTCGGGGCCACTGCTGAACAGCCTCAATCTTCTTCGGGTCCACACAAATGCCGTCTCTCGTAACCACGTGACCCAAGAATCCGACGCTGTCCAGCCAGAAAGCACACTTGGAGAACTTCGCGAACAGCTGGTGCTCCCTCAGAGTCTGTAACGTAATCCGCAAGTGCTGCTCGTGCTCCTCTCTGCTCCGGGAGTACACCAAGATATCGTCGATAAACACGATGATGAACAAGTCAAGATACGGCCTGAATGTACGGTTCATCAAATCCATGAATGCTGCTGGGGCGTTGGTGAGTCCGAACGACATCACCAAAAACTCGTAGTGGCCGTAGCGCATGCGGAAAGCTGTCCTCGGTATATCCTCCTGTCGAACTCGCAGCTGATGGTATCCTGATCGCAAGTCGATCCTCGAAAAATACCCCGCACCCTGAAGCTGGTCGAACAAATCATCAATGCGCGGCAACGGATATCTGTTCCGAACGGTAACTTTGTTCAGCTGGCGGTAGTCGATACATAAGCGCAAACTTCCATCCTTCTTCTTGACAAACAGGACCGGAGCACCCCACGGAGAAACACTAGGTCGAATAAGCCCCTTATCTAACAAATCCTGCAACTGATCCTTCAGCTCTCGAAGCTCTGCCGGGGCCATCCGATAAAGCGGTATAGAAATAGGCCCCGAACCGGGAATCAAATCAATGCAGAACTCAACATCGCGCTCAGGCGGTAGCCCAGGTAGCTCATCAGGGAAAACATCAGGGAACTCACAAACAACCGGGACCCGGTCCAACGGAACCTCTGCAGCTCGAGTATCATAAACAAACGCTAAGAATCCCTGACATCCCTTCCGCAAGAGCTGACCAGCGCGAAGAGACGAAATTAGGCTGGGAAGGGTGACACTGCGGTCTCCCTGAATAACAAGGACTGGCTCTCCCGGAAAGCTAAATCTGACTGCCTTCTCACGGCAGTCCACCGAAGCATAACAAGTGGCTAGCCAATCCATGCCCAGAAGCACATCAAAGTCCAACATATCGAGGAGTATCAAATCAACTGATGAATCCCTCTCCCCGATACGAACGGAACACAAACGAAATACAAACCGAGCGACAAACGACTCGCCTACCGGAGTAACAACAACAAGCGGCTGATCTAACGACGACGACTCACGGCCCAACATCGGTGCAAAGTGTGTAGATACGTACGAATGTGTGGAACCTGGGTCGAATAATACCCGTGCGTCGAAAGAACAAACTGGCAAGGTACCTGTCACAACGGCATTGGATGCCTGCGCATCCTGCGGTGTCAAAGCAAAAGCTCGGGCCTGTCCTCCACCGATAGCGGGCTGACCTTGACCTCGGCCTCTGCCTCCTCGTCCTCTCTGAACAGGACCGCCGCGTCCACGGCCTCTCGGTGCACCTAACTGGCGTGGAGCATCGCCTGGGGTAGGAAGTAGGGCTCTCTGAGGAGGGGGTGGTGATGGTGGTAGGGTCACATGCGGAACTGTCGCTACTCCCTGTCGTCTCACCGGACAGTCTCTGACAAGATGGTGCAAACTCCCGCACCCAAAACATCCTGGCGACGGCTGCTGCCCCTGGGGATAAGAACCATATAACTGTCCCCGCCCAAATCCTCTGCCAGGCCTATCTCTCGGAAAGAATCTGGCGCGTTGCCTCTGAGACGGTACATCGGTGCGCATCCTCTTCGGCCCAGAAACGGCCGAAGTCCGTGATATGCGTGCCTCCATCCGCAATGCCGTATCCATAGCCGCTGAATAAGTGTCGTAGTGCTGGGCGCCAATGGCAAGATATAAATGGGCATCAAGTCCCTGTACGAACCTCTTCACCATCTTCTCCTCGGTATCCACCAAATACTGAGCATATCGGGATAACTGTGTAAACTGGATGTCATACTCAGACACCGTCATCCCAGGTGTCTTGACTAAGGCCTCGAAGCTACGAGCTCTGGCGTCACGAACGCTCTCTGGAAGGAAACGGGCTAGAAAGACCGCTGTAAACTCGACCCAAGTCATAGGCGGTAGACCTGCAGCTCGACCTCTCAAGACTGACTCCCACCATGTCTGCGCGAGACCCTCTAGTCGGAAACTCGCAAGCTCTACCCATCGATCATCCGAACATCTCAGCGAACGGCAGATCCTGGCTAAACTGTCAAGGAACGTCTGTGGGTCCTCCGCTGTCTCGGTGCCGGTGAATACTGGAGGTCTCAGCCTCATGAAATCCTGTAGTGAAACCGGAATGGCCACGGTGGTAGTAGTAGGAGCAGGTATCATGGTCGTCTGTGATGTAGTAGGTACGTCATCCGGCCTCGGTGTACGACTGGCTGCAACTAGGGATCCTACCATCTGACGTAGCTCCTGCATGCCTCCCATCATCTGTCGCAACTCCTCCATACCGGTCTCGAGCCTATCCATACGGCCTGGGGAAGGTGGATCGGTCTGTCCCTGCGGCGTAGGCATACCACCCTGCTCAGTCCTAGTCTCGGACGAGCCAGCTCGAATCTCGTCTCTGGCGGCAGCCCTCTGTGCCCTCGTAGCCTTCGGCGGCATAGTGGCTGTTACAGGAAAACGGATAGTAAGGACAGTGCAATAGGATCATAGGATACACGGAATTGAAGAAGTAATTTTTTAAGCAAGTATATCCTAAAGTCACTTAGGCGGAGTACCGTATCGTAAGTATGCCGCGGACATACGCACGCTATGTTACCCTGCTTAAGTCACTTACTCCATCTACCAAGGGTCATCCTACACTCACAAAGGTAAAACCTATCGCTCTGATACCAACTTTGTCACGACCCGCAGGGTACGGAACGTGACTGGCACTTAAGTTTACGAAACGTCTAAAGACGTCCGTAAAATAAGTAAGCCAAAGCCCAGAAAACAAAACCAATTAAGCAAAAGAGTGAAGAAAACCCAAACATTTGAAAGCAAGTTTATCAAATAAGTCATGTAAAACCCTTTTTAAAAACAATACTAATTTTTCCGAAAATTTCGGCAGAGTCTCCTTTGTAAATACTGGCCCCCAAAATGGGTACAACAAAAATACACATGAATCCACCAAAATAGGGCATCCCCAAGCGGGAGCTAGCTCTTCGCCACAAGGCGGTCACAAATCCCACGCAATATAAAACGACAGCATGCAAAATAATCATAATGAAGCATAAGAAAAACAGCATGTCGACTCAAGTGAGCTCGACCCCAAAATACAGCACAAAAGTCTACAAATCTCACAGTCTCATCTCTAGGTAAATATACAATAAAACTGGTAGAAACAGTAGATGGAGTACACTAGATACAAAGAATATACAAGGTGGTACAAAAATAATAACATAACCCACCTATGAGCAAATCTCGAGCTCAGGCAAAAGAGGCAAAAGAACAAGTGCGCCCGCCGCTACTGAACTGACGGAGCGGACCTGCAAAAGACTGTGGCACAACGGGGGTGAGTTGCCAACTCGTGAGTAATAAATAACATCTACAAAGGCTATCGTATGCATGCACACAAGCATCCTAGCATCTAAAATACAGGTATGACGGGATGCACTAGCAGGTGTGTATACAACATCAGTGTACTAATATGTATGCAACATGAATATCTGAGGTCTCAATGGGTATATATAAGAAACATTTATCTCTTTTAGTTTTTGAAACTTTTTTAGAATGCCAGCATAATACTCAAAGAATCGACGAGAACCGGTGTCCAGCAACGACACCCAAAAGCTGTCTCAAATCTCATAAATGTATGTCTGGCCTCAGCCGTCCGGCTGACCCATCTCAAATATCAATATCTCATCATCTAGCGGCCACGGTCGGTATCCTCTGGATATCCGCCGTCCCAAACAGTCACCGGTAGGTAATCCGTCCCCTGCCAGGCTCAACGTCAACACCACATTCCTCTTGCCCCGGGATACCTTACCGGGCCCACCATGTACCCGTGCCGGTTCCTCCACTCCTCGACACGAATTTCCAAAACCACAGCAAACTCATGGTGGAAGACACTTACATCACTAGAAAACCGCAATTTACATATTTTAAAAATATAATAAGTTTAGAAATCTTGCGGCTTTCCCCCGAAATCCAGCAATATCATAAAATCTCAAGAAATCCTCATAAGTGCATATATCAATGATAATGAATGCATATGGTATCAATAATCAAGTTGCGATGTGTGATTAATGTATTAAGCATGAACAATTAATATGATGAAGTACATGCACATGAATAGCAATCCTACGGTTTCATTTTAAGGAATTAAAGGCAATAGCACCAGTTTAAGTATCAATTATTAAAAGGTTTAAATTAAAGGTTATCTAGTGTGGTGGCATGGCAATTACCAGGGTGTGTGTGTAAGCATGAATAGTGCTCGTGCTGCATATAAAAACCCTGGCAATGGTGCAGGTGTCCTATAAAATGGTTTCGTATAGGTATGTCAATATAATGCATGGATGCAGCAAATAGTCAATTAAGTATTTCACCCCTAATTACTAACATTACTAAGGATCTTGTAAGTTACTAAAACTATCGGGCGGCTTGCGCCATCCAACGATAGTCCCCCGTAGATGTTACATCTACTCACCGGAATCCCTGGCTAGCTGTGTCCAATCACCGCCTTTCCCTTTCGCGCCGCGTCTGACGTCTCCGCGACCGAACCTGGAATTTACATCAATACCAAACATAAGGTTACATATCAAGAACGACGCAAAACCCCAACGAAACTACTAAAGTTCGCTAGCTAGGTATAACGTGCACAAAGTGCGCGGAACACACGCGAAAATCGCAAAAACTGCCAAAAAACGCCGATTTGGTCGCCCGGCAAAACTAAAACCCGACTACTCAAAAATCCGCACTCACGCATCCTAAAATTCGTAGGACAAGCCATAACAATCATCAAGATATCAAAAATAATCCATCACATAATTTTATAACAAAACTAGTAAGCATTTACATTCCAAAATCGGTGCAAAAATCGCCGATTTGCGACAAAACGACTACAATCTAGCATAATCACCCAAGTCACACCATTAGATAACCACTACACAAAATTTCAACACATTAACCATGCTCCAAAACCTAAATTCCACAACCAACCCTTTCTTGATTTTTCTCAAAAGCAATTGCAAATCAAAATCCATACTAGAAAAACTTAACTAACACTAATTTCAAACCCAATTAGCAAGTTAACCTTCTAGATTAGGTTAGCAAAACAAATAGATAACAAATTAGGTTTAATCAACTAAATAATGGTTTCTAAATCTTAATTCAACTCACTAATCATGCTTCACAACCCAATCCATACATAAACCCCTTTCTAGATTTTCCTAAAACAACAATTTACAACCAAATCACACTTCTAAAATTAACTAAATTAGCATAATTTGAAGACTACATAAACAAAGTAACCATATAGATTAGTTAATTAACAACTAGATTAACTATAAAACAATTTAATTAACTATCATGGCTTCAAAAACCCTAGTTTAATACAACTACTCTTTTATAAATTAGATTAGAAATTAGCTAAACTTTTAACACTAAACCATACAATTAAAGGATTTTAGCAAAAAAAGAAAGTAACTTGATGGAAATTATACCTCAATTGAGATCTAGCAAGAAAAATTTTGCTCCAAATGATGGCCTCAAGCATCAAGATCCAAGCTAGGGAGGTGAAGGAAAAGAAAGATGGAGGGTTTTAATTTGCAAGCTTTAAATTTGAAATTTTGATGTGTTTTTTTGAAGAAATTTGAAGCAAATGAAAAGAAAAGAGATGAAGGAGAGGGGGTTGCAGGTTTCGGCCTGAGGGAGGTGAGGGGAGGGGTGTGGGTGAGTGGGAAAGTCAAGGGTCAAGTCCACAAAAGTCAATGCCCCATACCTAATCAAACTATAATTAAAATAAATCAATAAACCCACTAAATCAACTCAAGAAAGAAAACAAAATATGAGGCCAGAAATTTCTGGACTTGCACAAGGTGGGGCTGTCCTAGGGCTGAGGAAAAAGAGAGAGGGGTTTTACAAAAGAAATTTTATGCAAAAAGGCCCCCTACAAGTCAAAAATTGCAAGTTTTAGCTCAAAATTCAATAAATTCGTTTCATATCATAAAAATTTGGTAAAAATCAAAATAAATTACTAAAAATTTATGTTATCACTAGCTTTTAATTATCATAATTTTAGAGATTAAAATTTGCCCGGAAAAATTTGTATTTATCGCTAATTTAATGTATTTTCTTACCGGATTAAAATAATATTAAAAAATTGAAAAATTAGGGAAAATTTTTAAACGACAAGAATTTCATAATTAACTCATTAGCTACTAAAAACAAGCAATTACCTATCCATTTTAGGTATAATTAGCCATAAACTGCAAAATAACAAGAAAGACGGTTTTCTGAAAAATACCGAATTTTCACCGAATTTCAGGAAAACTCCAAAACGACTTTTCAAGACGCTACAGATGGTCAGTCGGAGCGGACTATTCAGACCTGGAGGATATGCTCTGTGCATGTGTACTTGATTTTGGTGGCAGTTGGGATCGTCACTTTCCGTTGATCGAGTTCTCCTATAACAACAGCTTTCAAGAGACTATTCAGATGACACCTTTTGAGGCTTTATATGGTAGGAAGTGTCGATCGCCAGTCTGTTGGACCGAGCTTAGTGAGAGTCTGGTTTTGGGACCCCAGCTAGTTCAGGAGACCACGGAGAAGATCCAGCTGAATCAGGATAGGATGAGAGCAGCCCAGTTCAGGCAAAAGTCTTATGCCGACCGTCGTCGTCGCAGACTTGAGTTCGCAGTGGGGGATCATGTATCCCTGAGGATTTCTCCGAAGAAGGGCGTTATGCGATTTGGGAAGAGGAGGAAGCTCAGTCCCAGATTTGTTGGTCCTTTCGAGATCCTTGAGCGAGTGGGTTCTGTTGCTTATCGTTTGGCGCTCCCGCCCAGTTTTCCGGATGTTCACCCTGTGTTCCATGTGTTGATGCTACGTAGATACCTTTATGATCCTTCTCATATGATTCAGCATGAGACCGTTCAGCTTGAGTGCGATCTTTCGTTCACCGAGCAGCCGGTAGTTATTTTGGATCGGCAGGTGAAGAAACTTCGGTCAAGGGTCTTACCGTTTGTGAAGGTTCTATGGCGTAGCCCTACTAGTGAGGAGATCACTTGGGAGGCCGAGAGCGAGATGCGGAAGAAATTCCCTCATCTCTTTGAAGTTACTCTTAGTAGTTAATTTTAATTCGGGGACCAAATTTCTATAAGGGGGAGATTGTAACGTTTTAGAAATAGTTATGCGAATTTTTCCGTTCAAGGGTTAAATTGTCGGTATTTTCCGTTTTAACCCGACTATTTTCAAACGACCATATAGACTTGCCAGCATCTAGTTTAGCTAAAATAAAGCTAGTGCGCAAGTTTTGGGGGTATATGAGACGTTTTGGTTCAATTTGAATTTTTCCCAATTTTAATGTTATTTTAATGCGGTATACACATTTTAGGAAATTTCTGTTAAGTGAACGTTTCATCAATTAAGTTTGAGTTAAACCAAAACCTTCTCACTTTATCTAGATATTTGTTTGGACTTAGAATTTAGGTTAATAGAAAAGAAAAAGAAAAGAAGAGGTGCATGCATGTGTGCATGTGTTGTGTGAATGCATTTATTGCATTTAATGCTTGAAAATTCTAGGAAATTCCACACAAAACTCTCCCTTCCTCCCCTTGGCCGAATCCCTCCCTCTCTCTTCTGCTCTTGGTCAATTCCTTCTCTTTTTTCAACAATTCAAAGCTTTTAAATCTCCAAATTCCCAAATATATCACAAAAATTCTAAAAATCTTGATACTTGCTCTTTGATCACTTGGAACTAGGAAAGCTTGGATCTTGTGAGCTAAAATTGATAGGTATAATCCCTACAATGATAAATTAAAGTTTTTATTTTGTGTTGTTCGTTGATTATGGTTTAGAACGCTTTTTATATCAATTAGTGCGATATCGTAGTTTTTAGTGTCTTTTTAGAGCCTCTGCGAACTGCTGTGACCTGGGTTTTTTTACAGAAAAATCAAACAAAATTATAGTGATGTACTGGTGACCCTGGAGCACCACCTGAGACATGAGGACCACCCCACCGGCCGGGGCCGGCGACTCCTTCGGCGAATTCTGGCGACGCCGGTTTTGTAGGATGGTGCTGGGGTTAGGCTTTTGTAGGTAGTTGTCTGCTGTTGGTTAGGGGTGTTTGGTACTATTTACTTTTTTAGTAATTGCAGTATGCAAAATCTGGAATCGTTTACCTATAATCTAGTGTTTTGAATCCGCGTGTTACGTAATCCGACACGAATCGTGATATGATGCAGCCGCTGTACTCGGTTTGGTTTAGTAGTGTCGCAACGCACATTAGCCACTAGACGGTGACTTGTGAGTTAGTTTAGTGTTAGTGCGTCGTTAAAAGTGCAGTTTTACGTTATATTAGTCGATTCTGAGATGTTTGCACTATTTGTGTGTCTGTGAATTTGTAGTGTCGCAAGCGGGGACTTCGGACGCTGCGAACAAGGGGAAGCAGGTGGTCGGATTTTCATAGCTAGAGACCATTGGTGAGTAGATTTAACATCTACGGGGAAATCGCATGTATGGCGTTATGCGTCGGAGCTGATATGATAGAATAGCTGCATGTTATTGCATATTGGTAAATTTCATATGAATGTCATTTCATAGTAGTATCTGTTGTACCTTAGATATAACACATTACTGACGGTTCATGTTGCACGAGCACTAAATTGTATGCTACACCCACATCGTCAGTAATTGCCATGACACGCACAAACCACCTACATACGTGATATGGTAGTGGATAGGGATAGTGGAGGTAGTAACTCTTATTCCTTTGTGCATAGGAGATATTGTTGACACCTACATACGTGTTATTGTGTTTGATATGGATAGTTAAGATAGCAACTCTTAATCCATTTCACGTATACCTTACTATAGCTACTTGTACATCTTGCATACATATTGACATGTACACCCACATAGTCTATTACAGCTACATGTATATCATGCACACATATTGACATGTACACCCATATATTTTCGCTATAGTTGTATGTACCCCAAGTGGTAATGTTTTGATATGTGATATTGAGATGTTGATCATCGCGCTTATGAAATGCATCATACATACTTACTTACATGTAGATACTTAAATCTTACCACACTTACATGTACACCACATATGATGTTGCACTTGTTTTTCGGAGGATTTTAGGAACCGCAAGATATATTTTAAAGATGGATTCATTTAAAAGAGCGAATTTCCCTTGATATGCTCATATTGTTGTTTTATGTTGCATATATCAGTTTTTCATGGATTTATGTATTGAGATATGGATTTCATATGATTTATGGATTTGAGAACCGTGGGGGGTATTTTAAGAAAACTATGTATTGTTTGAAAACCCGGTTTCTCTTGATATGATATTTCAGTGTGTCCACCATGTGATTTCTCGGTTCTGAGATTTGGGTTGTGGTACCCAATTCGAGGAGCGGGAGGCACCGTCTGCGGGTACATGGTAGACCCGGTATGGTACCCCGGGGTGAGTGGTAATTTCGTGGTGTAGACGATAACCCTGGCGGTGGGATCACTACCTACCGGTGATAGTATTTGGACTCGTCGGTTATCGCGGGGATACCGATCGGAGTGAGGTATGACATATCGTCAGGGCCAGTCGTGGTGACGGCGCCTGAGTTATGGGGATTTATGTGTCGATGCTAGACACGGGTTTTCATGATGTTTCGGGTGTCGATGTTAGACACTCAGGTTCCATGAGACTTACAGGATGTGAGGGCCGATCTGAGGATCGGTGCCTGAGGATTTTGGATTTGATGTGTCAGTGAGGGACACTGGTGTTTTTCCATGCTGATGATTTTGCATGAGATTTTATTATATCATCCCACACACTCAGGATTATATTTGATATGCATTGTTTCATATAGTTGTAGTACCCTGATGACGCACCTTTACATGATTGTTGCATATTCACTTATCATACTTATGCTATCGGATTGCATGTGATAGATAAATCGCTGTTCGTGCATACCTGCGATTACAGTATGATGTTATCTACTATTCATGAGTTGGAAACTCACCCCCGTTGTGCCATAGTGTTTTGCAGGACTTACCCTCAGAGTAGTCGCGGCAGGACGTCTTATCATCTCTACTTTTGCGGATACCGCTACGTTAGGCTGTGAGGCCTTTGCTTTTAGGTGGGTTTGCGGTTATCTGCTTGTACATTGTATATCTTTTTGTTGGATCTAGTATTCTCCATCTACTACTGTTTGTATATGATTTAGAGACGACTTGTGAGGATTCGGCGTTGTATTATTTTGGTGACTTTCGGTGCCGTGCTCGTGGGAGCCGGTTTTGTTGAAAAGTTTACTTCCTTATGTAGTTTCCTTTTATATTCTTCACTTCGGCGTCGTATAAATGTTGTGGTGATTGTCTCCGCCGTTGGGCGTGATTTTTCTCCCGTTTGGGATGCGTTTTATATTATCTGTGTTGTACCCGTTTTCGGGGCTAGTTTTTACAAAGGAGGTGCTGCCGAAATTTTTAAGAAAGAAAACTAGAGTTGGAGATTTTCAAAACGTTTAAAAACTATGTTTTTCTCCGTTGATCCAGTTTTGGGTGGTTTAGATTTCTGGGTTCGGCTTATTTAAGCTGCGTACGCCTGTATACGTTACGTAGTTTAAGTGCTGGTTATGGGCCAAATTTTAGGTCGTGACAATTTGGGACACTCCCAACATTCACTTAGATCTATCATCATAGATCATAATCCACAAGATGTAGTAGGTATCATCTAGATCTTTCATGGAGAATCCTCGTGATAAAAGGAGCTTGACCGAGTCTAGCATAGGAAACCATTTCCTATCAAGAGTATGTTATCTACGTACAATACATGTAAAACAACCTCACTCTCTACAACCTTCTTGTATATACAAGGTTCATCTATCTTTTTGATGAAGTCAAACTCTTTGACTGCCACATCAAAACAGATGTTCCAACTCCACGAAGCACGCATTGATCCCGATGGACTTAAGCATAGCTTTGAAAGTCTCAACTTTTCCATTTACACCAAGAATCTTCTTAAGATCTATTTGCTCCTGATGGGTTTTTTCCCTTCAGGTGCAACATTCAAAGTCATACTTTGTTGGTGTACATGGATTCCATCTTTGATCACAGAATTTCACAAAGTCTACATTTGTGATAGCCTGTTTGACCTAGTTGGGCCATCATCAACCATGATGCAATCCTCGCTCCCACTGCCATCGAGAAGACCATAATATCTCTCAAGTGGATGAGGAACCCTACCAGATTCTCGGAGAGGCTGAGGTTCGTTGGAGACTATTGAATCCTTTGGTTTCACCAGATCATCAGCTGTTAGTTTGTATGGCTAGAATTCCTTCCAGTTCTACCTCATTACCACTAATTTCTTCATAAGAAATTCCCTTTCTAAAAAGGTGGCATGCTGAGAAACAAAACACCTTTTGCTCCTCAGGGTGGTAGAAGATATACCCTCGCAAATGTTTGGGATATCCAACAAACTTATACAGAACTGACCTTACCTCGAGCTTATCCGGATTTTTCTTTTCAACATAGGCCGGACAACCCCATATCTTAACTCGTTTAAGATATGGTCTCTTCTCATTCCATATCTCATATGTAGTGGTAGGCCCTGATTTGGATGGAACCTCATTCAATAGGTATGCAACTTCTCAAGTGCATAACACCAAAAGGAAACCGGTAACTCAACAATACTCATCATAGTGCGCGCCATATCTCATAGGGTGAGATACCTTCGCCCCGATACACCGTTGTGCTGTAGTGTACTCGAAGGAATAAGCTGAGAGAGAATCACATTCTCCTTTTAGAAACTCCAGGAACTCCATGCACAAGTATTCTCCTCCTCAATCACATCGTAGGACTTAATACTTCTACCCGTTAGGTTCTCAACTTCAAGCTTATATTCCTTGAATTTCTCAAAAGTTTTAGACTCGTGTTTCAACAGGAACACATGTCCGAATTTTGAGAGATAATCGATGAATGTAATGAAGTATAAAGAACCTACCTTGGCATTTGTACACATAGGACCGTATACATCATCATGTATCTATCCCAAGAGTTCAGTAACTCTTTCTCTGTTTCCAGTAAATGGAGTATTGGTCATTTTACCTTTGAGACAAGACCGACAAGTATCATAAGATGAAAATTTGAACAGATTCTCATATTCATCCTTATGTAATTTAGCTGGTCGTGTCGCATTGATATGACCTAGTCTACAATGCCTCAAGAAGGATTCATTCATTTTCGAACTACTCCTCTTGTGTGTGTTCTATATACTTAGAACAGTGGTTTGATTTAGAACGTATATGCTACTATATAACATGCATGATCCAACCAACTCTTGATTAAGGAAAATGTTCACAACATTATCCTCCTATATAGAATTATATCCTTCTTTAACTCATTAAAGAAACCGATGTAATGTTGTATATCAGGTTTGGTATGTAATAACATTCGTTCAGAATCAATGTATTAATACAAGGTGTGTAGGGTTACCCAAGACGGCAGCAAGGTTCCGGGAGGCATCGCCCATGCCAAATTAAAATTTTGCCGTTTTAGCTAACCCTAACTAGAATCGTTAACTAGAAATAATACGGAAAACATATGCAAACACTTTGCAACTAATAGTGAGCAAAGAATACAACCTTTGTAGACCGGTCTTTCACTTCAATAGCTCCGTGTAGAAGTCCCCTCCACTGCGATCGTGAACTCCGGACTCTAGAGAAGCTCCACAAGAAGAACGAACGTGCTTGCTTCGATGACTTCGAGGCCGAAAATGATCTACGTCGGGGAGACACTAACTCAAGCTATTCCTCCACTAAGTCATGAACTTTGTGAAGAGAACACCCTATACTACATGGCAAGTAGTAGACGATGATGAAGTAGGAAGTGGGCTCACTTTAGAATTGATTTTCTCACAACTCCATTAGAGCTAGCAAGCTTTTTCATGAAGCTTGAAGAAGAAGAAGAAGACTTGTGAATAATTCTTCCAAAAGAATTATATCACTCATGGTTGAGTTAATCCCTCATGCTTAACTCATGTAGAGAATTAACCAAGGTGTAAGGTTAAGGGTTGGGTTAAGTAATATCTAAGGAAATGACAAAAGAGTGGACTTTGTCAAAGTTTCTACAAGCTTTTTCCAAGCTTGACAACTTTGACTAAGTTATCCTCTTTTGTTAAATCTTAAGACATAATAAAACCCTAATTTAACCTAATGATGGTATAAGTCTCATACACCCATCTTTCATGTATCATCAAATATGACACAAAACTATGTACATTAATATATATCACATATATATACATGCACAAAACAAGTGAGAAAATAAATCTTAAGTGAGATAATATTAGTTAATGTAATGTAATATATCAAATATATAATTATACATTAAATTATTAAATCAACTCTTGATTTAATAATCCGGCTATTAACCGACTAATATCATGTGTAACAACTTATCGAATCAACACTTGATCCGATAACCCGGCTATATCGCATACAACCGATCAATGTCACGAATCGCGAGAATAGAATATGGTATCTCATATCGTATCAATCTCGGTCCCGCACATATCACATATGTGCTCCTACTCCGTTTCGCTTGATCTAGGAAACCTCTGTGTAGGACTCTAAAGACTCGTCAATACGCCGGCAGTAGGTGATGATCATATCAAACACCCACAAGCCGCAAGCGGTCTGCTAAACGTAACGGCCACCCGGGTATTGAGTGATCAGAAGATCAACAAGCAAGCCTGCTCACACTCCTGCGAATCCAGTCAGTAACACTACCGTACAGTCCGGTCTCTACATCTGATATGTCGCATATCTCGTCTAGGGGTGGTAAACGTCAGACCCCTGTAACTCGATAAGTCGTGTCGATATGAGGCTCATAACGGGTCGAGAAACTACTGATAACACTAACCAGTATAACTCTGAAGCTTCCTTGGCCAAGGACTTCCTGTTATAGCCAATCGAGCACAGCGCAACATCAACTCTCTATACCGGGAGAGACGAAACCCCTCCTATCGCTCATTGCCTCCATGTGACTCGGGACTGTACCCAAAAGCCACCGTTTTGCACATTCTCTTGAATGTGGTAAGGTGGAAATCAAAGCACAGTGGGAATCACACAAGACTCTATGACGATCTCGGGTCTACAGACTAACCTGTACCAGTGTCACCAGAGAACTGCCATCTGACGATAGGTATAATACCATCTGGAAGTTCTCGGTGAGTCCGTCCAGCATACCCAGTCTCCACTGAGTACCCGTATACTATCTCTGATGTCAAACACCAATGGATATGGGATCATCCATCGCCCATCTATTTGAGTCGAGAAGCTATACGCTAGTCTACTCTGGTATATCGATGCCCTGTCTCGATACGCTTACGACTAGGAACATTTGAAGGATGTACTTAACGACTACTCTGTCCCCGCTAGTATGATCTGCATCATAGTCCTGGTAGTCAAGTACTCATCCTAAGGGCTTTATCAACATGTAACATAGAGACAATCAGAATACATGTTAAGATAAAGAGCAACCAGATAGCATACTATCATGTCGAGCAAGAAAGTCCTCCATATATATGTCCAAGCATCCACTACAATATACATCGTATGTATAGTAATGGCGTCTAACGCATACATATCACTAACAATCTCCCACTTGCACTAGGGCCATCTGTTGTAGTATCTCATACCCAACAATAAGCAGTGGTTAAAGTATCTCATACTCAACCATCCCATAAAAGTCTCTACTGGGAAATAGGCCTTTGTGAGTGGATCCACACTGTTGTCCTCTGTGTCTACTCTCCTAACCTCTATCTTCCTCGAGATCAACCATCTCCATGATCAGGTGATACTGCCTAAGAATATGTCTGGATCACTGATGGGATGGGGGTTCCTAGGCATAAGCCACAACTCCATTGTCACACAATGGTAGGAACGAAGTTCATCTCATGAACTAATATTCATCCAGACTACCTTTTTGGTAGCATCCTTGGTAGCAATGTATTCAGCCTTTATCGTCTAGTTTGCCACGGTATCTAGCTTGGAACTCTTCCAACATACCGTCCCTCCACTGAGGGTACAGACAATGCCTGTGACTGACATTCAGTCGTCCTTACCATCTTGGAAGCTATCCAGTGATTCTCCCCAGGATTGATTGATACCATATCACTACACCTAGTGAGAATCCTAACATCTACTTAGATCTATCTAATAGATCCAAAACCCAGGATTTAGGAGGTATCACCTTGATCCTATATGGAGAATCCATGTGATAAGAGGAGATTGACCGAGCGTAGCATAGGAAACTCCTTCCCTATCAAGAGTATGTCATCCACGTACAATACGAGGATCATCACCATACTCTCTACTACCTTTTTGTATATACAAGGTTCATCTACCATTTTGATGAAGTCAAACTCTTTGACTACCACATCAAAACAGATGTTCCAACTCCGCGACGCCTGCTTTAACTCATAAAGCAACTTGCACACGTTTCCGCTGCTCCCACTGTCTATGAAGCCCTCTGGCTGTGTACTTATAGACGCTTCCTTATAAATCACTATTTAGAAAAGCAGTCATGACACCCAACCGCCAGATATCATAGTTATGGTATGTAGCAATGGCAAGTAGGATCCGGATGGACTTAAGCATAGCTACCGGAGAAAAGGTTTCATCATAATCCATACCTGGTCAATGACGAGAACCTTTTGCAACAAGTCTTAGCTTTGAATGTCTCAACTTTTCCATGTACACCAAGTAATCTTCTCAAGATATACTTGCTCCTGATGGGGATTTAACCCTTTAGATAAAGCAACCAAAGTCCATACTTGGTTGGTGTATATGGATTCCATCTCAGATCGCTTAGCATCCAGCCATTCTCACAGAGCCCCCACTCCTGATGGCCTGCTCGAAACTAGTTGGGTCATCATACCATGATGCTATCCTCGCTCCCACTGTCATAGAGAAAACCGAAGTATCTCTCAAGTGGATGAGGAACCCTACTAGATCGGCGGAGAGGCTGAGGTTCGTCGGGAAAACTATTGAATCCTTCGGTTCTGCCAAATCATCAGCTGCAGTTTGTATAGCTGGAACTCCTTCCAGTTCTACTTCATGTCCACTAATTTCTTCACAAGAAATTCCCTTTCCAAAAGGTGGCATGCTGAGAAACAAAACACCTTTTGCTCCTCGGTGTGGTAGAAGATATTCCCTTGCGAATGCTTGGGATATCCAACAAACTTCCACAGAACTGACCTTGCCTCGAGCTTGTCCGGATTTTGCGTTTAGACATAGGCCGGACAACCCCAAATCTTAACATCCTTAAGAGATGGGCTCTTCCCATAGCATATCACATATGGAGTGGTAGGCACCTGATTTGATTGGAACCCTATTCAACAGGTATGCAGCTTCACAAGTGCATAACCCCCCGAAAGGAAATAGACAACTCAGTAGTACTCATCATAGAGCACACCATATCACATAGGGTGTTATTGGTCCGCCCCGATACACCTACGTGCCGTGGTGTATACGGAGGAGTAAAGCTGAGAGAGAATCTCATTCTCCTTTAGAACAGTCCAGGAATTCCGTGCTCAAGTATTCTCCTCTCTGATCACATCAAAGGACATAATACTTATACCCGTTGTGGTTCTCTACTTCTGACATATATTCTTTGAATATCTCAAAAGGTTCAGACTCGTGTTTCAACAGGAACACATATGCGAATCTTGAGAGATCATCAGTGAATGTAATGAAGTACAAAGAACCTTTCCTGGCATGTACAGACAGGGGACCTATATACATCATCATGTATCAATCCCAAGAGTTCACTAACTCTTTCTCTGTTTCCAATAAACGGAGCTATGGTCATCTTATCTTTGTGACATGACTGGCAAGTTTCACAAGATGTAAATTAAAAAAGGTTTAAATATGCATCTTTATGTAACTTCAGCTAGTCGGGTCGCATTGATATGACCTAGTCTACAATGCCTTAAGAAGGATTTGTTCATTTCTGAACTCTTCCTCTTGTGTGTGTTCTGTATGTTAAGAACTGTGGTTTGATTTAGAACGTATATGCTTTTAGATAACGTGCCTGAACCGATCAACTCTTGATATAGGAAATGTTCAAAACATTATCCAACAATACAAAATTATATCCTTCTTTATTAAATAAAGAGACTGATATTGTTGGATATAGTACCCTCAAAGTCAATTATTGGATTGCAGGTACGTGATTGCAATGATTGAGGATGACCTATACCGGTAGGACAGTCTTACTCGAGATGATAGTATGATATCTGGTTTGCCTTTATCAGTCGTGTATAGGTTCAGGTGACTGATCACTGTTACACGTTGATAGAGCCCTTAGGATTTTGCTTGACTACCAACAGTATGATGGCGATCATATACGTGAGAGTTGGGTAGTCTATAAGCACATCCTTAATAGTGGTCCCTAGTCGTGGGAGTTTCGAGACAGGGCATCGATACCCCGGAATAGACTAGTGTATACAGTCGAGACCCCGAAGAGGGGCGGTGGCCGGTCTCACAAGCCACTGGTATCAGTTGGATTACCTAAGATGTATACAGGTGCTCATTGGGTTATGAGTACACCGGACAGGACTCGCCGGGAACCTGCCAGTTGGTATTATACCTAGCGTCAGATAGCAGTTCCCTGGTGACATGTGTACAGGTTAGTTCATCGACCTGAGGTCGTCATTTGTCTCGTGTGAGTTCCCACTATGCTTTGATTTCTACCCTACTACGGCTCAAAGGAGTCGTGCAAACAGATATTTTTTGGGTACAGTCCCGAGCCATATGGAGGAAAGTGAGCAGATCGGCAGAGGATTCGTCTCTCCCGGTATTGGGGGTGAGATTGTGCTGTGTCTAGGAGAGCCATTACACAAAGCCCTCGGCCGAGGCAGAAGATTTACTGGTAGGTACTCTAGTAGTATCTCAGGGTGTTCTGGGCTACACCCCGACACGACTTATACCGCTATTGGGGGTCTGACGTTACCAGCCCCCTAGGCCCGATATGCGATACTCATAGATGAACGGACCAGACTGTATATACATTGTCACTGTTAGGCTCAGTAGGGTTTCAGGATGAGTTCGCTCATCGACTTCCCTTGAGGTCAGTACATGGGCAGCCGTTACGCACAGCTAGTGCCGCTGACGGCTTGTGGTTAAACCCACTGCCATGTTACTGACGAGTCATTAGAGTCCCCCACAGATAGTTTCCCAAGTTCGGGCGAAACGTTGTAGAGGCCGTATGGTTTTATGGCAGGGTTCGGAAAATGCACGTGCGTTTACGCACGTGTCATATTTCGTGCAGATATACTGGTGGGCTTTGGTTTAAGCCGGATCCATGTATTATACTTTGTAGATATAATATCTTTGTCTCAGTTGCATTTGTATTCGGTCGTAATACAAATGCGGGCATGTTTATACTGTTACGGGGTTATCCTGAAATTCGTTTCGGGATCGCTTTTGGAAGTTGCCAGTTTTCTATCACCCGTCTTAAACATTCGGTTTAATACGGATTTATCTTTTCTTGAGGTGAGTCATGAGTGTGGAAGATTCTAGAAGCTTCTTGTTTTGGTGACTAGGTTCATGAATCATTCATTTGCATTAATTGAATGGATGACTAGGTTAATGACTCATTAGGTTGCATTTAATGTTATGTAAGGTGTCATTAGTGATTCATTCTTTCCTTTAATGGAGTAAGGATTCATGCTTATGGTCACCCCCTCTCTTGTTCCTACACTCACCCCTCCTCTATATTTGTGGCCGGCCCCTCATTTGGAGGATGTGAGATTTTGATTAAAAAGATTATGGATTTTTGTTTCATGGAAATTAGTATGCTCATTTCTCATTTACCCGATTCAACAGGCAACTTTATTAATCGTTCATCCATGGCTTTGGATGAAGCGAGACAAAGTGTTCTACTCATTCTCTACATTAATCTTGGTCATCTCTTTTAGCAGACTTGATGACCGAGTTGCCTCTGTTCATAGGCGGGAGCCCGTTTAAAGATCCGTAGATGTGGTGCCATCTCGGCGAGAAGTCAGGAGATCAGAGCAGCCGCAACGGAGCGTGCGATGATGGTTGAATAATGAAGGACTCGGATCGTTCGGTATAACCTTTCTACCCACTTTGTAGTTTGTTAGTTTAGCACTAATGGCAAATCCGGGTTATAGTAAACGATAGCGCCAGTTATAAAAGTTTTTGTTCCGCATTTGGCGTCAGATTGACGGCCGGGGCGCTAACGTAGACTTATAGATATGATGTTGTATATCAGGTTCGGTATCTAATAACATTCGTTCAGAATCAATGTATTTAATAATACAGGGTGATAACTGCCAACATACTTGGCTGCAACACTTGCACCTTTTCCAACTCTTGAAATTTATCACCCATTCTCAGTTCTCTACTTTTCTGTAGCCTATGTAACATATTACATATGTGGGATCCTAATCCGGTATCTCATACCCAGGACGTAAAGGATACTGAGAAACAGTTCTCTGTAATGAACACACCCGAAGAAGATGCATCATCATGTACTTTCTTCGTTTAGGCGACACGGGAATTCTGGTAATCCCCTATTTCCTGCTCTGTCTTATAACAATTATAAGTTGGAGCGGGACCAATGTTCTCTAGCGCAGTATAACAAGCGGGTTCGGTCAATACATCCGTATTATTATCTTGATTAAGGCGTGACATGGTCGCTACCTGGAGAGAGAGAAGAAAACACTCAGCGTATGCTCTTGCAAGATTAGATTGGTTATTAATATATCTAATCAGGATGGCTCCCACTGTTTTAGTCAAATCTTCCTTCAAACCCTAAAAGGAAAGACTAGCCGGGATTAATTACACCCTACAAGTTCGCCAATCTTTCAGCCAGGCCAGTGCCGGTACTTTGAGGGAGGTTCCCCGTGCTTTCGCACGGACCTAATTAAAATAAACCTCGTTTTCCCAGAGGCGTAACCCCGTTGACACCTTTCTAGAGACCTACTTGATCGGTTATTTGTAATGTGTAAAACTCTCCCAGGAGTAACTCTTACTCGCAGTGGGTATCGGGATCCAACTATCTCATAGAAGGTATGCAATCTCATTGCAAATTTCAACACTTGAAATTCCCGATAATATTTTACCCCGAACAACTTATGACCTTGGCTAAGGTCAACAAATCATAAGTGCTAGCCAAGTTCAACCCGTCATTTCCCGATTGAATTAAACCCACTCGCACGACCCTTGGCTAAGGTCAACAAAGTCGCATGACTACCCTAACTCAATCGCATCATATGCTTTGCAGATAAGTACTAATTAGCTACCACACACTACGGCTTAGCTAAGGTCAACAAAAGCAGCACGAATACTAAGAATTACTTATCTGAAATGACGGAGGGCTACGACAGGTTTTTATAAAAACCTATTGCGTAATGAACTTAATATCATTGTAGAATCGAGTGGTTTTAAATGGAGTGTTTTTAGGCTTTTACTAGTTTCGCTAAAGAGGTCACTCCCGGTGAAGGGATCGTCGGCTCTTTCCTTATCGAATAAGGTGCAGGATATTTCACAAATACCGCTTTGCAAAGCAAGAACCAGAAAACCAATCAAAAGACAAAACCGAGGGTTGTAGCATCTGCCGGTTATTGCTAAAGAGGTCACTCCTGGTGAAGGGATCTAGGCTCTTTCCTTATCGAATAAGGTGCTGGATGTTCTACAAGGAACACCGCTATGCAAAGCAATAACTAGAGCTACCTGTTTTTGAAAATTCGATTCCACAACATCTTTAGGTTTCTTTTATTTCATTAATCTCATTAATGAAGTCCCATCATTTTAAGTTACCTCAACATCATAGATAAATACAACGTACGCTTATGCTATCCGTATTCGCCTCGATGTCCCCTCGTGCACCGTTAGGTTAGGTAACTAACGGCAGAGCAGGGCAGTGCTAGCGCGAGTGTAAAACATAAGCAATGTCTATATAATATATCACATATACTATATCATGTATCCATCTCATCATATCAAATGATCACATCACAGATATCGCAGCAGAAGAACAACATATGAAATATTGGATATACTAGGATTTCCGTGTTTTATTTTAAGCCTGTATAAAACACGGATTCCACGGTCGTGATGAATAGCCAATCCCACACCCCTAGACCCCTACGAGAGCGGCAAGAAACCCTACCAATTCTAGAGTTAGGAGACCCGGTCTTGACTCCTCGAGATGGTCTCCCACTGGACTCCAGAACCCGGTTACTTGTGCTCCCCGCCTTGGGTCTATCCTAATATGGAAAAGTAAATAATATACAATGGTGACATCATCCTCAACCCGGAAGTTCCCCAATAAAAGAATATTACATACAATGAATTTTACATGAATGAAAATGAAAAAAAACTCTCATCTCACATAAAACCCCCGGCTATTCAATCACGACGATCCAATATAACATATCACAGCAACACATAACATCACATGTTATCAACGTATGTAAATATGCGTATCCCAATTGTCGTTGACATATAGCACTGAAACCGGCGATACACCACATATTACACTTACGGTCGCAGAAAAGAAAGTGAAAAACTACAACAGTTGGAATCCGCAACCACCTTAGACATCATAAACCCAATGTATCACATATATTGGATTTCATGCCTAACCAAATGAATTCCTTAGACATCGCATGCCTAACAATTATAAACCCTGCATTTTAGTCTCGATCTCGAAAAAACTTTTCAATATCTAGTCGGGAAATTCAACAAGATTCCCGACATCCTGATCGAATGCTCGTCGGAAACTTTAGTAGATGGCCGCACCCCCCGATGCCGTCGATGAAGTTCACCAAGACGGAACACCGCTGCCGCGAGCACCCGAACGGATGCTTTTGGCGACGGGGTTCTCCTACAGTCACTTGGTCGGGGCTATGGGGCGTGGCTATCTATTAAGTTTATCCGGCGAGTATCCGTGTACTCTACGTGATTGCGATGGACTTTTGATCGCATCAAAATCCCGTGGCAACTGATCAAATGAGACTAAACTGCTAGATTTATAACATTCATTCTAGTTATCTCATAACTATTTGTGGATTCCAAATATTGTATCCCATCACATAATATCCAGACGAAGTTAAACTTTTCGATCGATTCATCAAAATCCCACAATTTCCCGACAGCTCAACACTTGAGCACAGTTTTAATAATACCCAGAAGTTGCCACAGTACCGATGAACCAGTCGTAGAAGGGTCAAACCAACGCCTCACATGTGAAACGCTAAACTACCATAAACCCTAGGGTTCAAGTGGCGGTTTTGACGACCACATAATCGAGTTAAGGTTTACGTACTTCTAGAGGGTCCAAAGAATCACTTGCATATTTTTCCGAATACGTTAAACTTGGAAAAATAGGGTTTTGACAATCGTTCGAACTTTCTAACATCACCTAGACAACATGCGAATAACCCGAAACAATGTTAAAAATACGAATACAAAACACTCCGAGTTGTTTATAGTGTAAGATTACATCACATGCAAAATTAGCAAAAACAAACAACACCTGAAACATCAAAACCAAGTCACTGGAACACAGGCAAAATTTCAGGGGGGGTGCTCGGATTTGGCCGATATGGCACAGGTGGTGGCGGGCCCAATTTTCAGGGAATGTCCTGAAATTTTTTGTGTGTTCATGATTTATCACATACATTACTCTGTACTTGTTTGCAAATTTTTTTGACAACTTTTAAAATCGGCAGAAACTATGATTTTCCGTTTCAAGTTTCGGAGTTGTTTCGGTTTCGAGATCTTAACAAAATCCGTATTTATTTCTAGCATGGCTCTGATACCACTGTAGGGTTACCCAAGACGGGAGCAAGGTTCCGGGAGGCATCGTCCATGCCAAATTAAAATTTTGCCGTTTTAGCTAACTCTAACTAGAATCGTTAACTAGAAATTATACGGAAAACATATGCAAACACTTTGCAACTAATAGTGAGCAAGGAATATAACCTTTGTAGACGGTCCTTCACTTCAATAGCTCCGTGTAGAAGTCCCCTCCGCTGCGATCGTGAACTCCGGACTCTAGAGAAGCTCCACAAGAAGAACGAACGTGCTTGCTTCGATGACTTCGAGGCCGAAGATGATCTACGTCGGGGTGACACTAACTCAAGTTATTCCTTCACTAGGTCATGAACTTTGTGAAGAGAACACCCTATACTACATGGCAAGTAGTAGAGGATGATGAAGTAGGAAGTGAGCTCACTTTAGAATTGATTTTCTCACACTTTTTCTCACAACTCTATTAGAGCTAGCAAGCTTTTTCATGGAGCTTGAAGAAGAAGAAGAAGACTTGTGAATAATTCATCCAAAAGAATTATATCACCCATGGTTGAGTTATGCCCTCATGCTTAACTCATGTAGATAATTAACCAAGGTGTAAGGTTAAGGGTCGGGTTAAGTAATATCTAAGGAAATGACAAAAGAGTGGACTTTGTCAAAGTTTCTACAAGCTTCTTCCAAGCTTGACAGCTTTGACTAAGTTATCCTCTTTTGTTAAATTTTAAGACATAATAAAACCTTAATTTAACCTAATGATGGTATAAGTCTCATACACCCATCTTTCATGTATCATCAAACATGACACAAAACTATGTACATTAATATATATCACATATATATACATGCACAAAACAAGTGAGAAAATAAATCTTAAGTGAGCTAATATTAGTTAATGTAATGTAATATATCAAATATATAATTATACATTAAATTATTAAATCAACTCTTGATTTAATAATCCGGCTATTAACCGACTAATATCATGTGTAACAACTTATCGAATCAACACTTGATCCGATAACCCGGCTATATCGTATACAACCGATCAATGTCACGAATCGCGAGAATAGAATACGGTATCTTATATCGTATCAATCTCGATCCCGCACATATCATATATATGCTCCTACTCCATTTCGCTTGAGTCAGGAAACCCCTGTGTAGGACTCTAAAGACTCGTCAATACACCGGCAGTAGGTGATGATCATATCAAACACCCACAAATCGCAAGCGGTCTGCTAAACGTAACGGCCACTCGGGTATTGAGCGATAAGAAGATCAACAAGCAAGCTTGCTCACACTCCTGCGAATCCAGTCAGTAACACTACCGTACAGTCCGGTCTCTTCGTCTGATATATCGCATATCTCGTCTAGGGATGGTAAATGTCAGACCCCAGTAACTCAATAAGTCGTGTCGATATGAGGCTCATAACGGGTTGAGAAACTACTGATAACACTAACCAGTATATCTCTGAAGCTGCCTTAGCCAAGGACTTCCTGTTATAGCCAATCGAGCACAGCGCAACATCAACTCCCTATACCGGGAGAGACGAAACCCCTCCTATCGCTCATTGCCTCCGTGTGACTGTACCCAAAAGCCACCGTTTTGCACGTTCTCTTAAACGTGGTAATGTGGAAATCAAAGCACAGTGGGAATCACACAAGACTCTATGACGATCTCGGGTCTACAGACTAACCTGTACCAATGTCACCAGAGAACTGCCATCTGACGATAGGTATAATACCATCTGGGAGTTCTCGGCGAGTCCGTCTAGTGTACCCAGTCTCCACTGAGCACCCGTATACTATCTCTGATATCAAACACCAATGGATATGGGATCATTCATCACCCATCTGTATGGGTCGAGAAGCTATACGCTAGTCTACTCTAGTATATCGATGCCCTGTCTCGATACACCTACGACTAGGAATATTTGAACAATGTACTTAACGACTACTCTGTCCCCACTAGTATGATCTGCATAATAGTCCTGGTAGTCAAGTACTCATCCTAAGGGCTTTATCAACATGTAATATAGAGACAATCAGAGTACATGTTAAGATAAAGAGCAACCAGATAGCATACTATCATGTCGAGCAAGAAAGTCCTTCATATATATGTCCAAGCATCCACTACAATATGCATCGTATGTACAGTAATGGCCTCTACGGCATACATATCAATAACAAGGTGATATCTGCCGACTTATTTGGCTGCAACAATTGCACCATTCTCTAACACTTAGAGACATATCACCCATTCCCAGTTCTCTACTTATTTGTAGCCCATGTAACATATTACATTTGCGGGATCCTGATCCAGTATCACATACCCAGGATGTAGCGGATACTGAGAAACAGTTCTTAGTAATGAACACACCCGAAGAATATGCATCAACATGCTTATTCCTCAATTGGGTGGCGTGGAAATCCGTATAATCCCCTATTTCCTACTCGGACTTATAACAATTATAAAATAGAGCGGAACCAACGTTCCCTAGCACAGTATAATAAGCAGGTTCGGTCAATGCATCCATATTATTATCTTGATTAAGGCGTGACATGGTCGCTACCAGGAGAGAGAGAAGAAAACACTCAGCGTGCGCTCTTGCAAGATTAGATTGGTTATTATTTTATCTAATCAGGATGGCTCCCACTGTTTTTATCAAATCTTCCTTCAAACCCTAAAAGGTAAGACTAGTCGAGATTAATTACACCCTACAAGTTCGCCAATCTATCGGCCAGACCAGTGTCGGTACTTTGAGAGAGGTTCCCCATGCTTGCGTATGGACCTAATTAAAATAAACCTCGTTTTCCCAGGGCGTAACCCCGTTAACACCTTTCTAGACACCTACTTGATCGGCTAATTGTAATATGTAAAACTCTTCCAGGAGTAACTTTTACTCGCAGTGGATATCGGGATCCAACTATCTCATAGAAGGTATGCAATCTCATTGCAAATTTCAACACTTGAAATTCCCGATAATATTCTGCCCTAGCATCCTATGACCTTGACGAAGGCCAACAAACCATAGGCCGCTAGTCAAGTTCAACCCGTACATTTCATGATTGAATTAAACCCACCCGCACGATCCTTGACGAAGGTCAACAAAGTCGCACGACTACCCTAATCCAATCGCATCTCATGCTTGAGCAGATAAGCACTAGTTAGCTACCACACACTATACCTTGACGAAGGCCAACAAACGTAGCGTGAATACTAAGTAGCACTTATCTAAAATGATGAAGGGCTTCGACAGGTTTTTAAGAAAACCTTTTTCGTAATGAACTTGATCTCGTTGTAGAATCGAGTGAATTTTAAAAGGAGTGTTTTTGAGGCTTTTACCAGTTTAGCTAAAGAGGTCACTCCCGATGAAGGGATCTCGGTTCTTTCCTTATCAAATAATGTGCGGGATATTTCACAAATACCACTATGTAAAGCAAAAACTATAGAAGCAATCAAAAGACAAACCGAGTGGGTTGTAGCATCTGCCAGTTTCACTAAAGAGGTCACTCCTGGTGAAGGGATCTCGGCTCTTTCCTTATCGAATAAGGTGCTGGATATTCTATAAGGAATACAGCTATGCAAAGTAAGAACTAGAGCTACCAGTTTTTAAAACAAGATTCTGCAACATCTTTAGGTTTCTTTTTCTTTCATTAATCTCATTAATGAAGTCCCATCTGTTATGCTTCCTAAGCATCACATAAGAAATGAAAGCAGCAATATTTATTATATCTCATATATATAATATAGGCATTCGTCTCAGAACATATCAAGTGATCACATAACAGAATATCAGCAATAGAAGAATCACATATGAAATATTGGATATACTAGGAATTCCGTGTTTTATTTAAGCCAGTATAAAACACGGATTCCACGGTCACGATGAATAGCCAAACCCACATCCCTAGACCCTCACGAGAGCGGCAAGCAACCCTCCCAATTCTAGAGTTAGGAGACCCAGTCTCGACTCCTTGAGATAGTCTCCCAGTGGACCGTAGAACCCAATTACTTATGCTCCCCGCCTTGGGTCTATCCTAATGCGGAAAAGTAAATAATATACATCAATGGTGACATCATCCTCAACCCGGAAGTTCCCTAATAAAAGAATATTACATACAATGAATTTTACATGAATGAAAATAAAAACCCTCATCTCACATAAAACCCCCGGCTATTCAAAACACGACGATCCAATATAACATATCACAGCAACACATAACATCACATGTCATCAACGTAAGTAAATATGCGTATCCCAATTGTCGTTGACATATAGCAACGAAACCGGCGATACCCCACATATTACACTTACGGTCGTAGAAAAGAAAATGGAAAACTACAACAATTGGAATCCGCAACCACCTTAGACATCATAAACCCAATGTATCACATACTTTTGATTTCATGCCTAACCAAATGAATTCCTTAGACATCTCATGCCTAACAATTATAAACTCCGCATTTTAGTCTCGATATTGAAAACACTTTCCAATAACCTGTCGGGTAATTCAACAAGATTCTCGATAACCTGATCGAATGCTCGTCGGAAACTTTAGTAGATGGCCGCACCCCCGATGCCGTCGACGAAGTGAACTACGGAGGAACACCGCAGTCACGAGCACCCGAACGGATGCTTTTGATGACGGGGTTCTTCTACAATCACTTGGTCGGGGCTATGGGGTGTGTCTATCTAGTAAGGTTACCCGGCGAGTATCCGTGTACGCTACGTAATTGCGACGGACTTTTGATCCACATCAAAATTCCATAGCAACCGATCAACTGAGACTAAACTGCTAGATTTATAAAATTCAAACTAGTTATCATATAACCAATTATGTTGATTCCTAATATTGTATCACAATCACAGATAGCTAGACGATGTTAAACTTTTCGATCGAATAAGCAAGGACCCAAAATTTCCCAACAAGCTCAACACTTGAGCGGAGTTCAAAAAGTATCCAGAACATGCCACAGCTCCTATGAATCAGCCGTAGAAAGGTCAACCAATGCCTCACCTGTGGCACCGCTGAACTGTTAGTGTTTATGCCCTAGAGGCCATTACTGTATCATACTAGTTTGTATATTACTTAATGAAAGCTTGTGATATTCACAGTTGTATTGACAGTCTTGCTAAAAATGGTAGTATGCTACTTGGTTTGTGTCTACTTTATATGTGCATATGTTTCTTTTAACGTATCGCTTATACATATTAGTAGAGCCCTTAGGATCTTTGGTTGATTACCAGCGTTGTGATGGCAGTCACACTAGTGGGGGCTGGGTAGTCTATAAGCAGCATCCTATTTAGGTCCCTGGTCGTAGGATTATCGAGATAGGGCATCGATACTCCGGAGTAGACTGGTGTATACGCTTCTCATCCCAGTTGGGGAGATGGTTTGTCCCACAGCCATCAGTATGTCGTACTGGAGATAGTATGTAGGTGCTCGTTAGGTTACGGGTACACCGGACAGAACTCGCCGGGAACTGCAGGTTGGATTTATACCCATCGTCAGATAGCAGTTCCCAGATGACATGAGTACAGCTTTGTTCGTCGACTTGACACTGCTACTTCGTCTCGAGTGTGTTCCCACTGTACTTAGATTACTACCCTACCATGGCTCAAAAGAGTCATGCAAACAGGTAGTAGTTGGGTGCAGTCCCGAAACACTTGGAGGCAGTGGTGGTTAGACAAGATTCGTCTCTCCCGGTATTGGGGGTTGATATCGCGCTGTGTATGGAGAGCCATTACGCAAAGTCCCTGGCCACGGCAAGCGAGATTTACTGGTAGGTTCCAGTAGCTTCTCAAGGTGTAATGGGCTTCACTCCGACACGACTTATACCGCTATTAGGGGTCTGACGTTTACCGCCCTCTAGGCCCGATATGCGATAGTCCTACATGAACAGACCGGACTATACGGAGATTGTCACATCAGGCTCAGTTGGAGTTCGGATGGGTTTCCTCATCGTCCTTCTTATCGAAATCTACCTGGGGACCATTACGTACAGCTAGTACCGCTTGCGGCCTGTATTTAAACCCACTGCCAGCGTAGTGTCGAGTCTTTAGAGTCCCACACACAGAGTGCCACGACCTGAAATTTGCACGTGACGGCCCTAATACAACGCAACGCCTAAAGACGTAACGCTGTAAAAGAAAGCCAAAACCCAGAAATCTAAACCATTAAAATACAGGAAAAGATAATAAAAGTTTTTGAAACATTTGTAATCACAACCCAAATTCTTTAAAAGTCTAACTTTTGTTCTTTAAAATTTTGGCAGCACCTCCTTTGTAAAAACTGGCCCCAAAAAGGATACAACAAATAAAGATAAATAAAGCATCCCCAAACGGGAGCAAATACACGCCCAAGGGCGGAAAACAAACACCACCACAAATATACGACGCCGAAGCGAAGAAATAAGGACAATAGAAAGGAAACTGTATAATAGGTAACAAATCCACAATAATATACAATATCGTCCTCACTAAGTCTCTAAGTCAACAACATAATAGTAGATGGAGAGTACAAGATACAACGAATATACAATACAAAATACAGATAATCACCAAGACCCACCTAAGCAAAATAGCACACTGTGAGCCGATGCGATATCTGTAGCAAAAGTTGACAGATGAATAGCCAGCCTCGACTACTCTAGGGGACACCTGCAACACCTGTAGCACAACAGGGGTGAGTTGCCAACTCGTGAATAGTAAATAACATATGAAGGTAATCGCAAGTATGCACGTACAACGTGAATCTAAGATATGCAATTAACCGCTATAACAGGTCATATGAATGCAGAATAATGGAAAGTACATGAGCAGGTACAACCAATATATAAAGGAGTAACGATATGACAATAGTATGAAATAATCATGCAATAATGATATGAGTATATAAATATGCAACAATCATGAAAGGTACATTAACAGGTACTACTAGTACATGAAGCATTGCATAAACAGATAACTGTGAGGTATGGAGTGAAATATGTCATTCCCACAGAATCCTGACATCATGGTAGGATCATAATCCATCTAGACATTCAATATCCCAATTCCTCAAATCAGCCCCCAATTGGCTCTCATATCATCTAAGTCTCACATCTCCTCAATGTACAATATCAAGTATATCTCGTATATCCCGAATGTACAACATCAAGTAAATCTCACATATCCCGTATATACAATATCAAGTATATCTCACATATCTCGAATGTACAACATCATGTAGATCTCACATATCCCGTATATACAATATCAAGTATATCTCACATATCTCGAATGTACAACATCAAGTAGATCTTACATATCCCGTATGTACAATATCAAGTATATCTCACATATCTCGAATGTACAACATCAAGTAGATCTCACATGTACAGCCAGTATCCGATCTCAAATGAATCTCTTATATCCCGAATCAAATCTCCAGTAAAATTCTAACATCCTAAATATATATTTGCAGAATAAATATGATGGGGTCAATACACATATATCAGCGTCCCACTCCACTGATATTGGTGTAAGGGTATATATAACAACGGCTGAATCCCCTGTTATATATACAAAGAGTAATTAGAAATATCATGAAACCAATGTGCCAAGTATCGACACAGAAATACTGATCTATCAGATGCCGTCACCAAGACTAGCATCCTGATAGGTACGTATGACATGCTACTCCGAAAAGCACGAGTGCCTAGCTCTGACCCTCGTCTTTCGACGTATCCATACGTACATGACTCCCAACGGTATCCCCATGATCACCGCCGAGTCATTGGTACTATCACCGGATGGTATGGTTCCCCTGACGGGCTCATCGGCTCATGGCACATCGACATCCCTTTCTTGCCCCGGGGTACCTCCGGGCCCCACCATGTACCCTCTACGGCCTCGACGCCTCCTCGTAGGGGTATAGATATAAATCAGCACCGATAAAACACATGGTGGATGCGTAAATATCAAGAAAACCGGGTTTTTCAATGTATGCATAATTTTATAAACTCCCGCGGTTCCCAAATCCAGAAAACATCATGAAAAATCCATATGACAATGCGAAAATCCATGAATATAATATGTGCGACATATCTGAAATGCAAGCATATAAAGGAAAACCGCTAATTTACTGCATCAAGTTAATACAAATATCGTGCGGTTCCTATTTATCAAATTTTGAATAACATCAAGTAAGGGTAAACATATATCTATGACCAGATATATGTGAAATCAATAAGTTATAGCAAGATATAGGTGTCTACCTACAAGTAAATGATGTAACATACCTCCTGGGTATAAGAACAGTATGTGCAAGGTATACCTGTAACTTTGTCATGGAGTATGTATGTCCCTATCACTAATAGTACAATACTCTAAAGGAATACAGGTATGCTAAATGCCATATATGATAAGCAGTATGAATCAATGTCACAATGTCCCTAACCAAGCAATATAACACCTATAAGTGGTTTGTGTTTGACATGACAATTATTGACGGTGTGTGTAGTATACAATCAGTGCTCGTGCAACATGAATCGTCAAAATATGTGCAGTGTCCTACTACTACTAGTCCAGGCACACTACATCTACGTACTAGAGTAAAGGCTCCATTCTAAGAATAACGTAGAATATGCGACAAGTAATAAAATCTCTAGCCCTGACGCATAATGCCATGCAGGCGATTCCCCTGTAAATGTTAAATCTACTCACCAACGCTCCAAGCTAGGTGAAACCTACAACCTGTTTCCCCTTAACAGCAGTGTCCGTAGTCCCCGCCTGCGAACCTGCAACATTAACAATAAAACAATATATATATTAATAATAACCTAAAATACTTACAATCTACCCGGACCAACACGACACACAACGGACCCAAAAGGATTCGTATTGTAGCTAACGCGTATAGCTACACTACGAGACCAACTCAGCGCAACAGCAACACGTAACACGCACCGTATCGAATAACGTATTGCACGAAACGAAACACTAGAAAAAGGCAAAATGATCCCAGATTTTTCTGTGCTAACCAATTGTAAAAATTGCAAGTACCATGAGCCTATAATTAACCCCAGAGACCCCTACAACAAAAACCAACACCCAGGTCCCTACTCTGGCTGCAAATTGCGGCCAGATCTAATAAATCTGCGGCCGAAGTATGGGGAAATGGGTTCGTATTTTTTGGGTAGGTTCTAGGTCTCTATACTAGGTTACTGTCCAGTTAATTTTTGCAACACAATTCTAATTTAACAGCAGATCATCCGAGACCATAAAACGACACTAAAAATA
Organism: Agapanthus africanus; assembly: GCA_030015575.1. Classification (NCBI taxonomy): domain Eukaryota; kingdom Viridiplantae; phylum Streptophyta; class Magnoliopsida; order Asparagales; family Amaryllidaceae; genus Agapanthus; species Agapanthus africanus. The sequence goes on along the minus strand of CM057341.1, from coordinate 363,068,134 downwards.
CGGTTTTTATCCGAAACGATACGATACGCGATAAACACAGAAACTAATAAGCTAAGCTACACTAAAAAGACATAAGGAGCAGAAAAGAAACATTACCTACACCAAAGAACACAAAGATCCAAGCTTTGAGCACTCCAAGGCATCCATGAGGGAAAATGTGAAGAAAAAAGGGATTTTTGTGAAGATTTTGATGGATTTTGTGAAGAGAATGGAGAGTGTTCAGAATTTTGAGAGAGAATGAGATGAAGAAAATGAGTTAGAGAAAAAGAGAGAGGGTGTGAGGATAAGAGAGAGGGTGTGAGGATAGGAGAGAAAGGGAGGTGAGTGTATTATGCATTAATTACACACCATGCCTCATTAATGCCTTTCATCTCACACAAATGATAAATATCTCTCTCTCTCTCACTCACAAAAGAAAATGGATAAGGATGGATTAAAGAAAAGATTAGGATAAGCAAGGAATTAGGTTAAAGGTCAAGGTTGCTAAGACCAAAATTAGCACAAACAAACCCTCACGTGCGTGCATACTTATAACAAATAATAATAAATTATTAATTAAATATTATAAAAAGTGAGGAACCCGAATTGGTAAACTTTTTACAGTAAACCCACATTAAAATAACATTAAAATTGGGAAAAATTCAAATTGGACCAAAACGTCCTATATAACCCCAAAGCTTGCGCACTAGCTTTATTTTTGCTAAACTAGGTGCTGGAAAGTCTATATGGCCGTTTGATCACAGTCGGTACAAAACAGAAGATACCGACAAATATTACCCAAAAACGGAAACATTCACAAAACGATTTCTAAAACGTTACAGAGAGTTTCCCTACACCGGGCAAAAGGTGTAGAAGCCGTATGGTTTTACGGCAGGGCCGCGATCAGTTACGTACACTTGTGCACGTATTATGATCAGGCAGATAATACTAACGGGCTTTGGTTTAAGCCAGATTCTAGTATTATACAGATGGATTTATTCAGTCAAAGATTATCCGTGTTTTTCAGAAATACGGATGGGAGGGGCAGTCTCGTAATTTGTCGGGAAGCTTCTAAAAGAAGGTGACTCATTTGTGATTAATTCTTTTTAGGATTTAAACAAATGAGGTGGAGAGATGAGGTGTTGGTTTTCATTAAATAGATAATGACTCATGAGATGATTCATCTCAAATGAATTAAATGAGGCATGCTAGATATTATGATAGATATTTGTTATGATATTTTGATGCTTCATATTATTCTAAGATGAGACATTATTCATTTCATTATCACAAAAGCTTTCTCTCTCCTCACTTCTTCATCTTCTTCCTCAAACCCTAATAGCTCTCATGAGTTGAGAAACTTAGGGTTTAAGTGACTAAGTAATCCATCTAAATACTCTACACCCTCTAGGACTTCTAGATCAGCGATCTAGGAGTCGTAGTTATCTCAGATTCGAGATAGGAGCTCGGACTATAGACTCTCGGGTGGATCGTCTTTGACTCGAGGAGGCCGTTGAGGTGCCGACGTTCCATAGAGCCTACGAGGCGTGGAGGATAGTGATGAACACCCGAAGGACAAGTAACGTGAGGTATAACTTCGAATCAGAGTAGTTAAACCTTTCGTAGTTTGCTAGTAATGGTTTAGACACGATCCGTATGCTCAAGTCCGTGTTACGAAGCTTTGATAATTGTTTTTCATATATTCCACCTTCTCGCAAGCTCGTGGGGTGCGTGACATGGACTTAAATGAACTACCACAAACCCTAGGGTTTGATGGCGGTTCTGACGGTCACAGAATCAAGTTAGGGTTTCGTTCTTTTAGAGGGTCTACAGAATCGCTTGCAAGATTTTCTGAAAATTTTAAACTCGGAAAAATCCAACTCTTGGAAAATTTCAGGCGGGGAAAAATTGGGTTATTGATATCCGTTCAAACTTTTTAATATCGTCTAAATAACCCGAACACATGTTAGAATTACGACTACGAAACACTCCGAATTGCCTTTGCAGAAAGTTAACAACATATGCAAATTTAGCAAAAACAAACAACACCTGAAACTCCAAAACCCAGAGAATGGAACACCATGAAAATTTGAATCCCAAAATCCCAAATTAACCCGAGGTGGCCGGTTTTTGTGCCTGTGGCCGGTCAAAACTTTGTCAAATCGCCTCAAATTTTCACAGTGTTCATGTTATATCTCATACAATATTCTGCGGTAGTTTAAAAAATTTTTAGACACCTTTAAAAATTCGACAGAAACTAGATTTTATATCGGGTGTTTCGCTGTTGTTTCGGTTTCGTAATCCTAGAAAACATCGTCTAATTTTCTAGCATGGCTCTGATACCACTATAGGGTTACTTAGCAAGGCAGCAAGGTTTTGGGAGGTATCGTCCATGCCGTTTTCAAATTTTTGCCGAACTAAAGAGTCCTAACCCTAGAATCTTAACTAGAGTTTTAAACGAACTAACATGCTAACATCTTAACAACTAAGTGAATGCGGAATACAACCTTTGTAGACCGGTCCTTCACTTTAAATGCTCCGTGTAGAAGTCCCTTCGCTGCGAGTAATGATCTCCCGAACTCTTTAGAGGCTCCACAAGGTAAAAGATGCAAACTTACTCGAAGTCTTCGAAGCCGAAGATGATCTACGTCGAGGAGACTCAAGCTCATGCCACCTCTTCACTAAATTAGGGTTTAGTGAAGTAAACACCCTAAAATAAATGGCTAATAGTAGAGGATGATGAAGTAGGAAATGTGCTCTCTTTAGTTTTCTTTTTTCTCACATTATTTCATCACTTAGAAAAAAAAGCTAGCAAGCTTTTTCTCATGAGGAAGAAGATGAAGTGATGAGATGAAGAAATGAACTCATGAGGTGAGAATAGCAACCATGGGTAAATTAACATCATATGCTAACCCTTGTAGAGACTTAACCATAGTATAGGATAAATGTTGGGTTAATAAATATCTTTAGTAATACAAAAGTAGTGGACTTAGTCAATGAGCATGCAAGCATCTCCAAGATTCTTGCTATGACAATTTCCAATCTATTTTTGAATTACTTAAGAATGTAAAAAACCCTAGATTATCACTTAGTATGGTGTAAGTCTCACACACCCGTGAAGCATGTATCATCAATCATGACACAAAACTATGTACACTAATATATATCACATATATACTATGTGCACAATCAAGTGAGAAAAGAAATCGTAAGTGAGCTAATATTAGTTAATGCACATTAATATATAAAATATATAATTATACATTAGATTATTAAACCAACACTTGATTTAATAATCCGGCTATATCCTGTATAACCGACTAATATCAAATGCAACAACTTATCGAATCAACACTTGATCCGATAACCTGGCTACATCACATATAACCGACCAATGTCACAAATCGTGAGAATAGAATGCGGTATCACATACGCGCATTAATCTCGGTCCCGCACATATCATATATGTGCTCCTACTTCGTTTCGCATAAACCAGGAAACCTCTGTGTAGGACTCTAAAGACTCGTCAATACGCCGGCAGTAGGTGATGATCATATCAAACACCCACAAGCCGCAAGAGGTCTACTAAACATAACGGCCACCGGGTATTTAGCGATCAGAAGATCAACAAGCAAGCCTGCTCATACTCCTGCGAATCTAATCAGTAACACTACCGTACAGTCCGGTCTCTTCGTCTGATATGTCGCATATCAACAGCCTGGGGGTGGTCTAACGTCAGACCCCAATAGCCTGATAAGTTATGCCGATGCAAGGTCCATAATGGTTCGAGAAACTACTGATAACACTTACCAGTAAATCTCAGCAACCCTGGCCAGGGATTTCCTGTTATGTCCAATCGAGCATAGCGCAACATCAACTCCCAATACCGGGAGAGACGAATCCCCTCCTATCGCTCATTGCCTCCATGTGACTCGGGACTGTACTGAAAAACCACCTTTTTGCACGATCTCTTGACCGTGGTATGGTGGAAATCAATGCACAGTGGGAATCACACAAGACTCTATGACGATCTCGGGTCGACAGACTAACCTGTACCAGTGTCACCAGAGAACTGCTATCTGACGATACGTATAATACCATCTAGGAGTTCTCGGCGAGTCCGTCCAGTATACCCAGTCTCCACTGAGCACCCGTATACCTTCTCTGATGTCAAACACCAATGGATGTGGGATCATCCATCACCCATTATATGGGTCGAGAAGCGTATACGAGTATCGATGCCCTGTCTCGATACTCCCACGACTATGAACGTTTGAAGGATGTACTTACTGACTACCCTGTCCCCACTAGTATGATCTACATCATAATCCTGGTAGTCAAGTACTCATCCTAAGGGCTTTATCAACATGTAATAGAGAAACAATAAGTGTACATGTTAAGATAAAGTGCAACCAGATAGCATACTATCATGTCGAGCAAGAAAGTCCTCCATATATATGTCCAAGTATCCACTACAATATACATCACATGTACAGTAATGGCCTCTAGGGAATACATATAACTAACAAAGGTATGCAATCTCATTGCAAATTTCAACACTTGGAATTCCCAATATCTGATTTTACCCCTAGAAACTTATGACCTTAACTATGGTCAACAAATCATAAGCGCTAGTCAAGTTCAACCTGTCATTTTGTGATTGAATTAAACCTACCCGTAGGACCCTTAACTATGGTGAACAAGGCCGTACGACTACCCTAATCTAATCGCATCATATGCGGCAGATAAACACTAATCAGCTACCGCACACTACGCCTTGACTATGGTCAACAAACACAGCACGAATACTAAATAGCACTTATCTGAAATGATGGAGGGCTACGACTGGTTTTGTAAAAATCCTTTAACATAATGAACTTGATATCGTTTTAGAATCTAGTGATTTGAACAAGGAGTGGTTTTTGTAGCATTTGCTAGTTTTGCTAAATATATCACTCTCGGTGAAGGGATCTCAGCTCTTTCCTCATCGAATGAGGTGCTGGATATTCATCAAGGAATACCACTATGCAAAGCAAGAACTAGATAAGCTATCAAAAAAACCGAGTGGGTTGTAGCATTTGCTAAAGAGGTCACTCCCGGTGAAGGGATCTCGGCACTTTCCTCATCGAATGAGGTGCTGGATATTCATCAAGGAATACCACTATGCAAAGCAAGAACTAGAGCTACCTTTTTGAAAATTTTGATTTTACAACATCTTTAGGTTTCTTTTCTTTCCATTAATCTCATTAATGAAGTCCCATAATTTATGTTTCCCTAAACATCACAGAAAAGAAACGAAAATAGAACGTACGCTTATGCCATCCGCATTCGCCACGGGGCCCTGTCATGCACCGTCAGGTTACTTAACTAACGGCAGAGCGGGGGCTGGACTAGCGCGGGTGCAAAATATAAGCAACGTTTATTATATGTATCATATATATATATATATATATATATATATATATATAGCATTCGTCTCACGCAGTTATATGATCACATCACAGAACTCAAGCAGCAGAAGTCAACATATGAAATATTGGATATACTAGGAGGTCCGTGTTTTAAATTTAGCAGTAATGAAAAACACGGATTCCACGGTCGTGATGAATAGCCAAACCCACATCCCTAGACCCCTACGAGAGGGACAAGCTGTAAGGTTAGTCAAGCACCCTATAATGAGTTTTGAAGCATCACATGTCTCAAAGTATGTATTTTGATGGTGCTAAACAAACACGCAAAGGAATCGATCCTAGAAAATTAGGGTTACTAAACTTTAAGCTAATAAAAATAAGGGTTTCGAGACTACAACCTTTGTAGCTCCCTTTTTGCTTGACTCCTTAGACTCTTGGGTATTGGAAGAAGGTCCACTTGTAGTCCTCTCACGTCCACGACGATCCACCCGGAGTTTCCCGTCCAAGCTAGCAACTTTGGAAAAACCAAGAGAACACTCTAATCAAGTTGGCTAAACTTGAGTAGAATGATGTTGTGGCTAAAGATCTCACTTCAAAATCCTATTTTTATGAGTATTTTGCTCTCTTGAAAGAACTAGAGAGCAAAGCATCAAGGTTGATGAAGATGGTGGTCTTTTTTGAGGAAGAGAATAATAGAACCATTGTAAGAGAGAAGAAAAATAAGCATATATATATTTTTTCTTTCTCATACCCAACCATGGTTAGATCTAAAGATATTATTGGATTTAAGTTAAAAGCACAAAAAGAAAATAAACCATGGGTTAAAAGTTAGGTGAGCATGGTAAGGTTAAGAAGAGTGTAGAAACCCTTAATGATTTAACCCATTTTCATTTTCTTTTTGCTTTAATTTAAAAACAATAATAATCCAAAAAATAATCATGGTGTGATTCTTATATTGCCACCATTCTCATTGTATAAGCAACCATGATCAAATGATGTATGTATGCATGTGTGCATGCACATCCATATGTGCATGAACAAGAATGAATGCATACATGCATGCATACATCCAAAATAAACAAGATAGGATTTGTAGTGAGAAGCTAATGATAAATCAACACTTGATTCACTAATCCGGTCATATCACATACGACCCGACCATTAGCAAGCCGCCCAATTAATATACGGTATCCCATACACGCATTTTAATCGGGTCCAAGCGCATATCACATACGCGCACCACAACGTTTCGCCTGGACTAGGTAACTCTTATGTGGGACTCTAAGACTCGTCAATACGCCGGCAGTGGGTGATGATCACATCAAGCACCCCCAAGCCACAAGCGGTCAGCTAAACGTAACGGCCACCCGGGTATTGAGCGATTAGAAGAAAACAAGCGAACCTGTTACAACTCCCGTCGAGCCATCCGGCAACACTACCGTACAGTCCGGTCTCTTCGTCAGATATGCCGCATATCGAGTCTAGGGATGGTCACGTCGACCCTAATGACTCAACAAGTCGTGCCGTTGAATGGTCTATAACAGTTCGAGAAACTGCTGATAACACTTATCAGTAAATCTCATCAGCCCTGGCCAGGGATTTTCTGATATAACCAGTCGGGCACAGCACAGCATCAACTCCCTATATCGGGAGAGACGAAACCCCTCCTATCGCTCATCGCCTTCATGTATCTCGGGACTGTACCCAACGGCCGCCTGTTTGCACGACTCAGTAGAGCCGTGGTAGGGTGGCAATCAAAGTACAGTGGGAAAACACACAAGACTCCATGACGATCTCGGGTCTACAGATTAACCTGTACCAGTGTCACCTGAGAACTGCTATCCGACGATAGATATAATTCCATATAGGAGTTCTCGGCGAGTCTGTCCAGTGTACCCAGTCACCACTAAGCACCCGTATATGATCTTGATGTCAAACATCGATGAATGTGGGAACATTCATCGCCCATCGTATGGGTCTAGTATCATATACGCTAGTCTACTCTGGTATATCAATGCCCCGTTTCGATATACCTACGACTAGGGACGTTCCAGGATATGCTTATAGACTACAGATGTCCCACTAGTATGATCTCCATCACAATCAGAGTAGTCAAGCCGATATCCTCAGGGCTTTATCAGCATGTATGAATGAATAAAAGCATGATCAAATCAACATGTCAGATAAAGAACAACCAGATAGCATACTATCATGTCGAGCAAGAATGCATACTGAATATATATATATATATATATACATGTATAGATACATCCATTATCATATAATGGCCTCTTGGGCATACATATATCCAACAATCTCCCACTTGCACTAAGGCCAGTTATTGGCGTATCTCATACCCAACATCTCAAAAAGTCGCTCATGCTGCGGCTGAGAGAGGGCCTTGGTGAATGGATCCGCGGCGTTATTCTTTGTGTCTACCCTCCTAATCTCGATTTCGCGGCGATCAACAATCTCCCGGATCAAATGAAAACGCCTCAGGATGTGTCTGGACCGCTGATGGGATCTGGGCTCCTTGGCTAGCGCCATAGCCCCATTGTTGTCACAATACAAAGGTATTGGATCAATAATGGTTGGAACTACTCCTAGCTCCGAGACGAACTTCTTCATCCAGACGGCTTCCTTGGCGGCATTATTTGCTGCAATGTACTCAGCTTCCATCGTAGAGTCTGCAACGGTATGTTGTTTGGAACTCTTCCAACTCACCGCCCCTCTATTGAGGGTAAATACAAACCCAGAGATATATTTGCTGTCGTCCTTATCGCTCTGGAAGCTCGAATCGGTAAAGGCCTCCATTTGGAGATCTCCATACCATACACCAAGAACAATTCTTTAGTCCTTCGCAAGTACTTAAGAATGTTCTTCACAGCTGTCCAGTGATTCTCCCCTGGGTTAGATTGATACCTGCTTACAACACTAAGTGCGTAAGCTACATCTGGGCGAGTACATAACATCGCATACATTATAGATCCTACTGCCGAAGCATAGGGTATAATACTCATGCGAGCTCTCTCTTCATCGGTCTTTGGACAAGAATCCTTGGAGAGAGTGACCCCATGGCAAGCGGGTAAGGCACCCCGCTTGGAGTCTTCCATACCAAACCTTTTTAGGATGGTGTCAATGTACTTGGTTTGGGACAATCCCAATAACCTTTTGGATCTATCCCTATAGATCCTTATGCCCAGAATGTACGTGGCATCACCCAGGTCCTTCATGGAGAACCTCAGTGATAAGAAAGATTTGACCAACTGTAGCATAGGAATATCATTTCCTATCAGAAGAATGTCGTCCACGTACAATACGAGGAATGTGACAGCTCTCCCTACAGTCTTCTTATAAACACAAGGTTCATCTGGATTTTTGATGAAATCAAACTCTTTGATAACATCATCGAAACAGATGTTCCAACTCCGTGATGCCTGCTTTAACCCATATATGGATTTAAGCAATTTACATGCTTTCCCGCTGCTCCCACTATCAATGAAGCCCTCTGGCTGATCCATATAAACGCATTCTTCCAAATTTCCATTTAGAAATGCGGTTTTAACGTCCATCTGCCAGATTTCATAGTCGTAATGAGCAGCAATAGCAAGCAGGATCCGAATGGATTTAAGCATGGCTACGGGAGAAAAAGTCTCGTCATAGTCCAAACCTGGTCTTTGACGAAAACCCTTCGCCACAAGTCTTGCCTTATAGGTCTCCACCTGCCCATCTACACCAATATTTCTTTTAAAGATCCATTTGCACCCCACAGGTTTTACCCCAGGGGGTACAATGTCCAAAGTCCACACTTTGTTGGTGTACATAGACTCCATTTCGGATCTCATGGCATCCAGCCACTTCACAGAGTCTTTACTCATGATAGCTTGCTGAAAACTGGTAGGATCATCATCATCCATGATGCAATCTTCTCCGTTACCATCAATGAGGAAACCGTAGTACCTCTCCGGTGGGCGAGAAGTCCTACCAGACCTACGGAGTGGCCGAGGTTCTTCAGTTTCTGCTGCAATAGCCGGTTCAACCAAATCGTCATTTGTAGTTTGTGTCTCTAGAACCTCTTCTAGATCCACCACCTTGCCATCATCTTTGTCTGTGAAAAACTCTTTTTCCAAGAATGTGGCATGTTGAGAAACGAACACTTTTTGTTCCTCTTTGTGGTAGAATAGATATCCATAAGAATTCTTTGGATATCCCACAAAGTTACACATGACCGACCGTGTCTCGAGTTTGTCCGGATTCTGCTTTTTAACATAGGCCGGGCAACCCCAAATCTTAATTCTCTTAAGAGATGGTCTCTTCCCATGCCATATCTCATATGGCGTGGTAGACACGGTTTTGGTTGGAACCCTGTTTAGCAGAAACGCTGCAGTCTCCAATGCATGCCTGCAAAACGAGACTGGTAACTCAGCGTCACTCATCATGGACCGGACCATATCTAATAAGGTCCTATTCCGTCGTTCTGACACACCGTTGTGCTGTGGTGTGTAAGGAGGAGTGAGCTGAGAGAGAATCCCATTCTCTTTTAGGAAGTGTGCAAATTCTGTACTGAGATACTCACCACCTCGATCTGATCGAAGCATCTTGATACTCAAGCCGGTTTGTTTTTCTACTTCTTGTTTATATTCAATGAATTTCTCGAAAACTTCGGACTTGTGCTTTAATAAAAATACATGACCGAATCTTGAGAAATCGTCAGTGAACGTAATGAAGTATGAAAAACCGCCTCTAGCCTGTGTAGACATTGGCCCACATACATCACTATGTATGAGGCCCAGGAGCTGAGTAGCTCTTTCTCCGTGTCCGGTAAACGGAGTTTTGGTCATTTTACCCTTGATACAAGACTGGCAAGTCGCATAAGATTTATATTCAAAAGAATTTAAATATCCATCTTTGTGTAACTTGTTTAGTCTTGTTTCGTTAATATGACCAAGTCTACAGTGCTAAAGAAAAGCTTCATTTAACTCTGAAAGTTTTCTTTTATTAGTGTGTTGTATACTGAAAACTGTGTGTTGATTTAGGACATATATTCCGTTGTTAAGCGTACCATACCCAACCAACATTTGATTCAGGTTAATGTTCATAACATTGTTCTGCAATACAAAATTATACCCTTCATTGTCCAACAAAGAAACGGATATTATATTACATAGCATACTTGGTACAAAATAACATGGATTTAAAACCAAAATACATCCAGATGGCAACCCCAAGTGATACTCTCCCACTGCGACTGTATGTACATTGGAACCATTTCCAATGCGGAGAGTATGGTCACCTGTCCTCAAAACCTTGCTATTTCTCAGCCCCTGCATAGAATTGCAAATGTGAGAACCTGAACCGGTATCCAATACCTAGGAAGCAGAGTTTATAGAAAAACAGTTTTCAGTCACAAACGCACCTGAAGCAGAAGCATCACCATGCTTCTTCTTGAGGCTTAAGTACTCCGTGCAATTGCGTTTCCAATGTCCTGTCTTGTGGCAATGAAAACATTCGCCCTTCCCCGAGTCTCCAGCCTTGGACCTTCCCTTTCCCTTCACCTTTTTAACTCCGCCCTTAGGATCAGTGGGTTTCTTCTTTTTCTTTCCCTTGGCCTTGGCTTTCGGGCGAGAAGATGAAAACTGTCCAATAGTCATAACGGGAGTTCTTGCTAACTTCATAGTGCTCTCTGCACTCCTTAACATGTTAAGGAGTTCAGGGAGGTCCTTCTCCATGCCATGCATGTTGAAGTTCACTATGAACTGAGCAAAGGTGGAGGGGAGGGTCTGCAGAATAATATCTATATATTGTTCATTGTCCATCGTCCATCCAAGGTCCTCAAGCTCTTCTATAAGAGCTATCATCTTCAGAACATGGTCTCCTACTGGTGTGCCAGGGGCTATTCGCATCTGAAACAATTTCTTTGACGCTTCGTATCGTAATACGCGGGATTGCTCCCCATACAACTCCTTTGTATGGAGCAATATACCGTGAATGTCCATGTCCTCGTGCTGCTTTTGATGTGTGTTATCCATCGATGCAAGCGCGAGGCATGTGGCCGTGGCACAGTCAGCGTCCCATGTCTTGCGGACTTCAATGTCCGCAACTGAGGATTTTGGACCAAGGACGGGCGGGGCTGAAGCCGTGAGGACATATGATACTTTATCATAAGTCAAGACGATTTTCAGATTCCTTAGCCAGTCTTTATAGTTGGTCCCATTCAGTTTGTTTTTATCTAGTAAAAGCTTGAGTCCAGTCATGGGTATCTGCCATTAAGAGAGAGAAAAGAATAGACTCAGCGAAAGCTCTTGCATAGATTAGATTGGTTATTATCTTGTCTAATCGATGTTTCCCACTGCTTTTTATCGAGTTTTTCTTTCAAACCTTAAAAAAAAAACTAGCCAGGATTAATTACAGTCTACAACTTCGCTAACCGTTCAGCCAGGCCAGTGTCGGTACTTGAGGGAGGTTCCCCGTGCTTTCGCACGGACCTAATTAGAGTAAACCTCATTTTCCCAGAGGCGGAGCCCCGTTAACACCTTTCTAGACACCTAATGAGTTAGCTAATTGTAAACTGTAAAACTCTCCTAGGAGCAACTATTGCCCACAGTGGGATCGGGATCCAACCATCACATGGAAGGTATGCAATCTCATTGCAAATTTCAACTATTGAAATTCCCGATGTGGTTTTTACCCCTAATACTCGTGACCTTGGCTAAGGTCAACAAATCACGAGCACTAGTCAAGCTCAACCCGTCATTTCTTGATTAATTAGACCCGTTCACATGACCCTTGGCTAAGGTCAACAAAGTTATATGCCCGTCCTAATTAATCTGCATCATATGCGCTTGTAGGAAGACATCACTTAGCTACCGTACACTACGCCTTGGCTAAGGTCAACAAACGTAGCACGAATACTAAGTACTCTACTTCCTAAAATGACGGAGGGTTGCGGATGATTTTTAAGAAAATCTTTAACGCTTTGAACTTGATATCGTTGTAGAATCAAACGGTTTTCAAAAGGAGTGGCTTAAGCTCCGCAGTTTTGAAATATAGCTTTTTCATAAATAGCCGAGTGATTTTAAAATACGATTCTACAACATCTTTTAGGTTTATTTTCTTTACATTAATCACATTAATGTAATCCCATCATTTAATTCCTTAAGCCAATCACAGAAAAGAAACGAAAATAACACGTACGCTTATGCCATCCGCATTCGCCGCAATGTTCCGTTATGCACCGTTAGGTTACTTAACTAACGGCATACCGGGACGGGACTAGCGCGGGTGTAAAACATAAGCAACGTCTACTATATATCATATATATAATATGTCATTCATCTCAGATATCACAGAACACAGGCAGCAGAAATATAGATATAACGTGGGATATACTAGGACGTCCGTATTTAGTATTTAGCCAGAATAGAAAATACGGATTCCACAGTCGCGATGAATAGCCAAGCCTACACCCTGGACCCCTACGAGAGCGGCAAGTGACCCTGCCAATTCTGGAGTTTAGGAGACCCGGTCTCGACTCCTCGAGATGGCCTCCCACTGAACTCCAGAACCCGGTCACCTGTGCTCCCCACCTTGGGTCCATCCTAATGCGGAAAAGTAAATAATATACAACACTGGTGACACAACCTCAACCCGGAAGTGCCCCAAATAAAAGAATATTACATTACATTTGAATTTACATGAATGAAAATATAAAACTCTCATCTCACATAAAACCCCCCGGCTATTCAATCGCGACAATCCTGCACATCATATCTCAGCAACACATAATATCTCATATCATCAACGTAAGTAAGTATGCATACCCCAATTGTCGTTGATGTATAGCAACGAAACCGGCGATATCGAACATACTACACTTACGGTCACAGAAAAGAAAGTGTAAAACTGCAATATCTGGAATCCACATTCGCTTTAGACATCACAAATGCGAAATATCACATATTCCGTATTTCATGTTTAGTAATATGAATTCCACACATTGCATCAAATTCCGGATAAACAGACAGTATTAAAGTTTTCGAACAATCGATCAAATACTCAAGATTCACCAAAGCTCAACACTTGAGCAGAGTTCAAAAAATCGGAGTGTGACACAGTAGTAGCGGTCCAGCCGTAGAAGGGTCAAGCCAACGCCTCACATGTGGCACGCCGTACTGCTCCAAACCCTAAGGTTCAAAGGGCAGTTCAAGACGGTCACATAATCGAGTTAAGGTTTGTTGTCTTCTAGAGGGACCACCACAAAACTTGCACGTATATCCAATATTTTCAAACTCCGTGAAAAGTGAGTATATGATAGTTGTTCGAACACTTCAATACTTTCTAGTTTACCCGGAAAAGGAAACGAAATGAAAATTCCGATCGAAACGACGAGTCCAAAACCATCTCCAGAATTTTTCAACAGAAGATTCAGATTAAACATACTCAAAATATACTATAGCAGGTAAGGAAAAGCACTGTGCAAAATATAGTGAGAGATCCCCTAGTATGGCCACGGATCCGCGGCCTAAGCTTGCTTGAGCCGCGGTTCCGCGGCCAAAAGTACTGTTCATGGGCACGAATTCTCCAGTTTGTCTTATATTTACCTGCTCTATTTTTTGAGTATTTTTAATTCTGAAAAATGTCAGTTTTTAAAAAATTTCCAGAGAGTGTCCCGTAATTCCGTATTTTGTTTCGATCAGAGTTTTTACTTCGCTTAAGCATCGCCTAATGTTCTAGGTCGGCTCTGATACCAATGTAAGGTTAGTCTAGCACCCTATAATGAGTTTTAAAGCATCACATGTCTTAAAGTATGTATTTTGATGGTGCTAAACAAACACGCAAAGGAATCGATCCTAGAAAATTAGGGTTACTAAACTTTAAGCTAATAAAAATAAGGGTTTCGAGACTACAACCTTTGTAGCTCCCTTTTTGCTTGACTCCTTAGACTCTTGGGTGTTGGAAGAAGGTCCACTTGTAGTCCTCTCACGTCCACGACGATCCACCCGGAGTTTCCCGTCCAAGCTAGCAACTTTGGAAAAACCAAGAGAACACTCTAATCAAGTTGGCTAAACTTGAGTAGAATGATGTTGTGGCTAAAGATCTCACTTCAAAATCCTATTTTTATGAGTATTTTGCTCTCTTGAAAGAACTAGAGAGCAAAGCATCAAGGTTGATGAAGATGGTGGTCTTTTTTGAGGAAGAGAATAATAGAACCATTGTAAGAGAGAAGAAAAATAAGCATATATATATTTTTTCTTTCTCATACCCAACCATGGTTAGATCTAAAGATATTATTGGATTTAAGTTAAAAGCACAAAAAGAAAATAAACCATGGGTTAAAAGTTAGGTGAGCATGGTAAGGTTAAGAAGAGTGTAGAAACCCTTAATGATTTAACCCATTTTCATTTTCTTTTTGCTTTAATTTAAAAACAATAATAATCCAAAAAATAATCATGGTGTGATTCTTATATTGCCACCATTCTCATTGTATAAGCAACCATGATCAAATGATGTATGTATGCATGTGTGCATGCACATCCATATGTGCATGAACAAGAATGAATGCATACATGCATGCATACATCCAAAATAAACAAGATAGGATTTGTAGTGAGAAGCTAATGATAAATCAACACTTGATTCACTAATCCGGTCATATCACATACGACCCGACCATTAGCAAGCCGCCCAATTAATATACGGTATCCCATACACGCATTTTAATCGGGTCCAAGCGCATATCACATACGCGCACCACAACGTTTCGCCTGGACTAGGTAACTCTTATGTGGGACTCTAAGACTCGTCAATACGCCGGCAGTGGGTGATGATCACATCAAGCACCCCCAAGCCACAAGCGGTCAGCTAAACGTAACGGCCACCCGGGTATTGAGCGATTAGAAGAAAACAAGCTAACCTGTTACAACTCCCTTCGAGCCATCCGGCAACACTACCGTACAGTCCGGTCTCTTCGTCAGATATGCCGCATATCGAGTCTAGGGATGGTCACGTCGACCCTAATGACTCAACAAGTCGTGCCGTTGAATGGTCTATAACAGTTCGAGAAACTGCTGATAACACTTATCAGTAAATCTCATCAGCCCTGGCCAGGGATTTTCTGATATAACCAGTCGGGCACAGCACAGCATCAACTCCCTATATCGGGAGAGACGAAACCCCTCCTATCGCTCATCGCCTTCATGTATCTCGGGACTGTACCCAACGGCCGCCTGTTTGCACGACTCAGTAGAGCCGTGGTAGGGTGGCAATCAAAGTACAGTGGGAAAACACACAAGACTCCATGACGATCTTGGGTCTACAGACTAACTTGTACCAGTGTCACCTGAGAACTGCTATCCGACGATAGATATAATTCCATATAGGAGTTCTCGGCGAGTCTGTCCAGTGTACCCAGTCACCACTAAGCACCCGTATATGATCTTGATGTCAAACATCGATGAATGTGGGAACATTCATCGCCCATCGTATGGGTCTAGTATCATATACGCTAGTCTACTCTGGTATATCAATGCCCCGTTTCGATATACCTACGACTAGGGACGTTCCAGGATATGCTTATAGACTACAGATGTCCCACTAGTATGATCTCCATCACAATCAGAGTAGTCAAGCCGATATCCTCAGGGCTTTATCAGCATGTATGAATGAATAAAAGCATGATCAAATCAACATGTCAGATAAAGAACAACCAGATAGCATACTATCATGTCGAGCAAGAATGCATACTGAATATATATATATATATATACATGTATAGATACATCCATTATCATATAATGGCCTCTTGGGCATACATATATCCAACAATCTCCCACTTGCACTAAGGCCAGTTATTGGCGTATCTCATACCCAACATCTCAAAAAGTCGCTCATGCTGCGGCTGAGAGAGGGCCTTGGTGAATGGATCCGCGGCGTTATTCTTTGTGTCTACCCTCCTAATCTCGATCTCGCGGCGATCAACAATCTCCCGGATCAAATGAAAACGCCTCAGGATGTGTCTGGACCGCTGATGGGATCTGGGCTCCTTGGCTAGCGCCATAGCCCCATTGTTGTCACAATACAAAGGTATTGGATCAATAATGGTTGGAACTACTCCTAGCTCCGAGACGAACTTCTTCATCCAGACGGCTTCCTTGGCGGCATTATTTGCTGCAATGTACTCAGCTTCCATCGTAGAGTCTGCAACGGTATGTTGTTTGGAACTCTTCCAACTCACCGCCCCTCTATTGAGGGTAAATACAAACCCAGAGATATATTTGCTGTCGTCCTTATCGCTCTGGAAGCTCGAATCGGTAAAGGCCTCCATTTGGAGATCTCCATACCATACACCAAGAACAATTCTTTAGTCCTTCGCAAGTACTTAAGAATGTTCTTCACAGCTGTCCAGTGATTCTCCCCTGGGTTAGATTGATACCTGCTTACAACACTAAGTGCGTAAGCTACATCTAGGCGAGTACATAACATCGCATACATTATAGATCCTACTGCCGAAGCATAGGGTATAATACTCATGCGAGCTCTCTCTTCATCGGTCTTTGGACAAGAATCCTTGGAGAGAGTGACCCCATGGCAAGCGGGTAAGGCACCCCGCTTGGAGTCTTCCATACCAAACCTTTTTAGGATGGTGTCAATGTACTTGGTTTGGGACAATCCCAATAACCTTTTGGATCTATCCCTATAGATCCTTATGCCCAGAATGTACGTGGCATCACCCAGGTCCTTCATGGAGAACCTCAGTGATAAGAAAGATTTGACCAACTGTAGCATAGGAATATCATTTCCTATCAGAAGAATGTCGTCCACGTACAATACGAGGAATGTGACAGCTCTCCCTACAGTCTTCTTATAAACACAAGGTTCATCTGGATTTTTGATGAAATCAAACTCTTTGATAACATCATCGAAACAGATGTTCCAACTCCGTGATGCCTGCTTTAACCCATATATGGATTTAAGCAATTTACATGCTTTCCCGCTGCTCCCACTATCAATGAAGCCCTCTGGCTGATCCATATAAACGCATTCTTCCAAATTTCCATTTAGAAATGCGGTTTTAACGTCCATCTGCCAGATTTCATAGTCGTAATGAGCAGCAATAGCAAGCAGGATCCGAATGGATTTAAGCATGGCTACGGGAGAAAAAGTCTCGTCATAGTCCAAACCTGGTCTTTGACGAAAACCCTTCGCCACAAGTCTTGCCTTATAGGTCTCCACCTGCCCATCTACACCAATATTTCTTTTAAAGATCCATTTGCACCCCACAGGTTTTACCCCAGGGGGTACAATGTCCAAAGTCCACACTTTGTTGGTGTACATAGACTCCATTTCGGATCTCATGGCATCCAGCCACTTCACAGAGTCTTTACTCATGATAGCTTGCTGAAAACTGGTAGGATCATCATCATCCATGATGCAATCTTCTCCGTTACCATCAATGAGGAAACCGTAGTACCTCTCCGGTGGGCGAGAAGTCCTACCAGACCTACGGAGTGGCCGAGGTTCTTCAGTTTCTGCTGCAATAGCCGGTTCAACCAAATCGTCATTTGTAGTTTGTGTCTCTAGAACCTCTTCTAGATCCACCACCTTGCCATCATCTTTGTCTGTGAAAAACTCTTTTTCCAAGAATGTGGCATGTTGAGAAACGAACACTTTTTGTTCCTCTTTGTGGTAGAATAGATATCCATAAGAATTCTTTGGATATCCCACAAAGTTACACATGACCGACCGTGTCTCGAGTTTGTCCGGATTCTGCTTTTTAACATAGGCCGGGCAACCCCAAATCTTAATTCTCTTAAGAGATGGTCTCTTCCCATGCCATATCTCATATGGCGTGGTAGACACGGTTTTGGTTGGAACCCTGTTTAGCAGAAACGCTGCAGTCTCCAATGCATGCCTGCAAAACGAGACTGGTAACTCAGCGTCACTCATCATGGACCGGACCATATCTAATAAGGTCCTATTCCGTCGTTCTGACACACCGTTGTGCTGTGGTGTGTAAGGAGGAGTGAGCTGAGAGAGAATCCCATTCTCTTTTAGGAAGTGTGCAAATTCTGTACTGAGATACTCACCACCTCGATCTGATCGAAGCATCTTGATACTCAAGCCGGTTTGTTTTTCTACTTCTTGTTTATATTCAATGAATTTCTCGAAAACTTCGGACTTGTGCTTTAATAAAAATACATGACCGAATCTTGAGAAATCGTCAGTGAACGTAATGAAGTATGAAAAACCGCCTCTAGCCTGTGTAGACATTGGCCCACATACATCACTATGTATGAGGCCCAGGAGCTGAGTAGCTCTTTCTCCGTGTCCGGTAAACGGAGTTTTGGTCATTTTACCCTTGATACAAGACTGGCAAGTCGCATAAGATTTATATTCAAAAGAATTTAAATATCCATCTTTGTGTAACTTGTTTAGTCTTGTTTCGTTAATATGACCAAGTCTACAGTGCTAAAGAAAAGCTTCATTTAACTCTGAAAGTTTTCTTTTATTAGTGTGTTGTATACTGAAAACTGTGTGTTGATTTAGGACATATATTCCGTTGTTAAGCGTACCATACCCAACCAACATTTGATTCAGGTTAATGTTCATAACATTGTTCTGCAATACAAAATTATACCCTTCATTGTCCAACAAAGAAACGGATATTATATTACATAGCATACTTGGTACAAAATAACATGGATTTAAAACCAAAATACATCCAGATGGCAACCCCAAGTGATACTCTCCCACTGCGACTGTATGTACATTGGAACCATTTCCAATGCGGAGAGTATGGTCACCTGTCCTCAAAACCTTGCTATTTCTCAGCCCCTGCATAGAATTGCAAATGTGAGAACCTGAACCGGTATCCAATACCTAGGAAGCAGAGTTTATAGAAAAACAGTTTTCAGTCACAAACGCACCTGAAGCAGAAGCATCACCATGCTTCTTCTTGAGGCTTAAGTACTCCGTGCAATTGCGTTTCCAATGTCCTGTCTTGTAGCAATGAAAACATTCGCCCTTCCCCGAGTCTCCAGCTTTGGACCTTCCCTTTCCCTTCACCTTTTTAACTCCGCCCTTAGGATCAGTGGGTTTCTTCTTTTTCTTTCCCTTGGCCTTGGCTTTCGGGCGAGAAGATGAAAACTGTCCAATAGTCATAACGGGAGTTCTTGCTAACTTCATAGTGCTCTCTGCACTCCTTAACATGTTAAGGAGTTCAGGGAGGTCCTTCTCCATGCCATGCATGTTGAAGTTCACTATGAACTGAGCAAAGGTGGAGGGGAGGGTCTGCAGAATAATATCTATATATTGTTCATTGACCATCGTCCATCCAAGGTCCTCAAGCTCTTCTATAAGAGCTATCATCTTCAGAACATGGTCTCCTACTGGTGTGCCAGGGGCCATTCGCATCTGAAACAATTTCTTTGACGCTTCGTATCGTAATACGCGGGATTGCTCCCCATACAACTCCTTTGTATGGAGCAATATACCGTGAATGTCCATGTCCTCGTGCTGCTTTTGATGTGTGTTATCCATCGATGCAAGCGCGAGGCATGTGGCCGTGGCACAGTCAGCGTCCCATGTCTTGCGGACTTCAATGTCCGCAACTGAGGATTTTGGACCAAGGACGGGCGGGGCTGAAGCCGTGAGGACATATGATACTTTATCATAAGTCAAGGCGATTTTCAGATTCCTTAGCCAGTCTTTATAGTTGGTCCCATTCAGTTTGTTTTTATCTAGTAAAAGCTTGAGTCCAGTCATGGGTATCTGCCATTAAGAGAGAGAAAAGAATAGACTCAGCGAAAGCTCTTGCATAGATTAGATTGGTTATTATCTTGTCTAATCGATGTTTCCCACTGCTTTTTATCGAGTTTTTCTTTCAAACCTTAAAAAAAAAACTAGCCAGGATTAATTACAGTCTACAACTTCACTAACCGTTCAGCCAGGCCAGTGTCGGTACTTGAGGGAGGTTCCCCGTGCTTTCGCACGGACCTAATTAGAGTAAACCTCATTTTCCCAGAGGCGGAGCCCCGTTAACACCTTTCTAGACACCTAATGAGTTAGCTAATTGTAAACTGTAAAACTCTCCTAGGAGCAACTATTGCCCACAGTGGGATCGGGATCCAACCATCACATGGAAGGTATGCAATCTCATTGCAAATTTCAACTATTGAAATTCCCGATGTGGTTTTTACCCCTAATACTCGTGACCTTGGCTAAGGTCAACAAATCACGAGCACTAGTCAAGCTCAACCCGTCATTTCTTGATTAATTAGACCCGTTCACATGACCCTTGGCTAAGGTCAACAAAGTTATATGCCCGTCCTAATTAATCTGCATCATATGCGCTTGTAGGAAGACATCACTTAGCTACCGTACACTACGCCTTGGCTAAGGTCAACAAACGTAGCACGAATACTAAGTACTCTACTTCCTAAAATGACGGAGGGTTGCGGATGATTTTTAAGAAAATCTTTAACGCTTTGAACTTGATATCGTTGTAGAATCAAACGGTTTTCAAAAGGAGTGGCTTAAGCTCCGCAGTTTTGAAATATAGCTTTTTCATAAATAGCCGAGTGGTTTTAAAATACGATTCTACAACATCTTTTAGGTTTATTTTCTTTACATTAATCACATTAATGTAATCCCATCATTTAATTCCTTAAGCCAATCACAGAAAAGAAACGAAAATAACACGTACGCTTATGCCATCCGCATTCGCCGCAATGTTCCGTTATGCACCGTTAGGTTACTTAACTAACGGCATACCGGGACGGGACTAGCGCGGGTGTAAAACATAAGCAACGTCTACTATATATCATATATATAATATGTCATTCATCTCAGATATCACAGAACACAGGCAGCAGAAATATAGATATAACGTGGGATATACTAGGACGTCCGTATTTAGTATTTAGCCAGAATAGAAAATACGGATTCCACAGTCGCGATGAATAGCCAAGCCTACACCCTGGACCCCTACGAGAGCGGCAAGTGACCCTGCCAATTCTGGAGTTTAGGAGACCCGGTCTCGACTCCTCGAGATGGCCTCCCACTGAACTCCAGAACCCGGTCACCTGTGCTCCCCACCTTGGGTCCATCCTAATGCGGAAAAGTAAATAATATACAACACTGGTGACACAACCTCAACCCGGAAGTGCCCCAAATAAAAGAATATTACATTACATTTGAATTTACATGAATGAAAATATAAAACTCTCATCTCACATAAAACCCCCCGGCTATTCAATCGCGACAATCCTGCACATCATATCTCAGCAACACATAATATCTCATATCATCAACGTAAGTAAGTATGCATACCCCAATTGTCGTTGATGTATAGCAACGAAACCGGCGATATCGAACATACTACACTTACGGTCACAGAAAAGAAAGTGTAAAACTGCAATATCTGGAATCCACATTCGCTTTAGACATCACAAATGCGAAATATCACATATTCCGTATTTCATGTTTAGTAATATGAATTCCACACATTGCATCAAATTCCGGATAAACAGACAGTATTAAAGTTTTCGAACAATCGATCAAATACTCAAGATTCACCAAAGCTCAACACTTGAGCAGAGTTCAAAAAACCGGAGTGTGACACAGTAGTAGCGGTCCAGCCGTAGAAGGGTCAAGCCAACGCCTCACATGTGGCACGCCGTACTGCTCCAAACCCTAAGGTTCAAAGGGCAGTTCAAGACGGTCACATAATCGAGTTAAGGTTTGTTGTCTTCTAGAGGGACCACCACAAAACTTGCACGTATATCCAATATTTTCAAACTCCGTGAAAAGTGAGTATATGATAGTTGTTCGAACACTTCAATACTTTCTAGTTTACCCGGAAAAGGAAACGAAATGAAAATTCCGATCGAAACGACGAGTCCAAAACCATCTCCAGAATTTTTCAACAGAAGATTCAGATTAAACATACTCAAAATATACTATAGCAGGTAAGGAAAAGCACTGTGCAAAATATAGTGAGAGATCCCCTAGTATGGCCACGGATCCGCGGCCTAAGCTTGCTTGAGCCGCGGTTCCGCGGCCAAAAGTACTGTTCATGGGCACGAATTCTCCAGTTTGTCTTATATTTACCTGCTCTATTTTTTGAGTATTTTTAATTCTGAAAAATGTCAGTTTTTAAAAAATTTCCAGAGAGTGTCCCGTAATTCCGTATTTTGTTTCGATCAGAGTTTTTACTTCGCTTAAGCATCGCCTAATGTTCTAGGTCGGCTCTGATACCAATGTAAGGTTAGTCTAGCACCCTATAATGAGTTTTAAAGCATCACATGTCTTAAAGTATGTATTTTGATGGTGCTAAACAAACACGCAAAGGAATCGATCCTAGAAAATTAGGGTTACTAAACTTTAAGCTAATAAAAATAAGGGTTTCGAGACTACAACCTTTGTAGCTCCCTTTTTGCTTGACTCCTTAGACTCTTGGGTGTTGGAAGAAGGTCCACTTGTAGTCCTCTCACGTCCACGACGATCCACCCGGAGTTTCCCGTCCAAGCTAGCAACTTTGGAAAAACCAAGAGAACACTCTAATCAAGTTGGCTAAACTTGAGTAGAATGATGTTGTGGCTAAAGATCTCACTTCAAAATCCTATTTTTATGAGTATTTTGCTCTCTTGAAAGAACTAGATAGCAAAGCATCAAGGTTGATGAAGATGGTGGTCTTTTTTGAGGAAGAGAATAATAGAACCATTGTAAGAGAGAAGAAAAATAAGCATATATATATTTTTTCTTTCTCATACCCAACCATGGTTAGATCTAAAGATATTATTGGATTTAAGTTAAAAGCACAAAAAGAAAATAAACCATGGGTTAAAAGTTAGGTGAGCATGGTAAGGTTAAGAAGAGTGTAGAAACCCTTAATGATTTAACCCATTTTCATTTTCTTTTTGCTTTAATTTAAAAACAATAATAATCCAAAAAATAATCATGGTGTGATTCTTATATTGCCACCATTCTCATTGTATAAGCAACCATGATCAAATGATGTATGTATGCATGTGTGCATGCACATCCATATGTGCATGAACAAGAATGAATGCATACATGCATGCATACATCCAAAATAAACAAGATAGGATTTGTAGTGAGAAGCTAATGATAAATCAACACTTGATTCACTAATCCGGTCATATCACATATGACCCGACCATTAGCAAGCCGCCCAATTAATATACGGTATCCCATACACGCATTTTAATCGGGTCCAAGCGCATATCACATACGCGCACCACAACGTTTCGCCTGGACTAGGTAACTCCTATGTGGGACTCTAAGACTCGTCAATAAGCCGGCAGTGGGTGATGATCACATCAAGCACCCCCAAGCCGCAAGCGGTCAGCTAAACGTAACGGCCACCCTGGTATTGAGCGATCAGAAGAAAACAAGCGAACCTGTTACAACTCCCGTCGAGCCATCCGGCAACACTACCGTACAGTCCGGTCTCTTCGTCAGATATGCCGCATATCGAGTCTAGGGATGGTCACGTCGACCCTAATGACTCAACAAGTCGTGCCGTTGAATGGTCTATAACAGTTCGAGAAACTGCTGATAACACTTATCAGTAAATCTCATCAGCCTTGGCCAGGGACTTTCTGATATAACCAGTCGGGCACAGCACAGCATCAACTCCCTATATCGGGAGAGACGAAACCCCTCCTATCGCTCATCGCCTTCGTGTGTCTCGGGACTGTACCCAACGGCCGCCTGTTTGCACGACTCAGTAGAGCCGTGGTAAGGTGGCAATCAAAGTACAGTGGGAGAACACACAAGACTCCATAACGATCTCGGGTCTACAGACTAACCTGTACCAGTGTCACCTGAGAACTGCTATCCGACGATAGATATAATTCCATATAGGAGTTCTCGGCGAGTCAGTCCAGTGTACCCAGTCACCACTGAGCACCCGTATATGATCTTGATGTCAAACATCGATGAATGTGGGAACATTCATCGCCCATCGTATGGGTCTAGTATCATATACGCTAGTCTACTCTGGTATATCAATGCCCCGTCTCGATATACCTACGACTAGGGACGTTCCAGGATATGCTTATAGACTACAGATGTCCCACTAGTATGATCTCCATCACAATCAGAGTAGTCAAGCCGATATCCTCAGGGCTTTATCAGCATGTATGAATGAATAAAAGCATGATCAAATCAACATGTCAGATAAAGAACAACCAGATAGCATACTATCATGTCGAGCAAGAATGCATACCGAATATATATATATATACATGTATAGATACATCCACTATCATATAATGGCCTCTACGGCATACATATATCCAACACAAGCAACCCTGCCAATTTTAGAGTTAGAAGACTCGGTCTCAACTCCTCGAGATGGTCTCCCACTGGACTCTAGAACCCGGTTGCTTGTACTCCCCGCCTTAGGTCTATCCTAATGCGGAAAAGTAAATAATATACATCAATGGTGACATCATCCTCAACCCGGAAGTGTCCAAATAAAAGAATATCACATACAATTTTACATGAAATGAAAATTGAAAAACTCTCATCTCACGCAAAAAAACCCGGCTATTCAATCACGACGATCCAATGTAACATATCGCAGCAACACATAACATCACATGTCATCAACGTAAGTAAATATGCGTATCCCGAATTCCGTTGACATATAGCAACGAGATCGGGGATACCCCACATTGTTGGGTTTTGCCGGCGCCCCGGCCATCTTTCCGTGGCCAAATACGGAACAAAATCTTTTAAAACTTTGGCGCAAACAAAACCCGCACAAAATCGAACCAAATAACCTATACTAGCAAACATGCAAAGAGAAGCTTAGAGGTGTTTATACCGATTGATCCGTGTCCTTCGGTCTTTAACCATCATCCCAAGCTTGTCGCGGCTGCCCCAGACGAGTTCGCTCTCCGGTCCCGATTGTTGAAAAGGCTCCACATCGAGGATTCTTTATACGGGCTCTCGCTTCTAAACCGAAGCAACTCGGACATCAAGTTTGCTAGCCGATATGACCAAGATGAAGTAGAGAGTGTGTGTAATCATTTTGTCTCAAACACTCTAGGATTCTCAACACATGAAAGGGATAGAGTGGAGGATGAAGAAGAAGCCATTGGAGGAAGAAGTTGTGAGCTTAAGTTTTTTAGTTAGTGAAGAAAATGGCTTAGCTATTGTGTGAGATATATTGTGAGCATATAAAAACAACTCAAGACAAAATCCCAAGACCATGAAGTGGCTGTCCTCTCACTCCACAAAAATATCCCACACAATAAAAATCAAATAAAGAATTAGACATGGCACAAGTAAACACACCATGAGTCACCAAAAATGCACATGCCACATTCAATGCCCTATGTTAAAAGTTGCACTCACAATTTCCACATAATTAAACATTAACCCAAATGTTTAAACTAAAAGAAAATAGCATCTTCTAAAGTAAACTCGTAACGAATTACAAGAATACCCCTCATCTGTATATACATACCTGTATCCGTATTCCGACTGAATACGAATACAACGTGAAGAAAAAAATCCAACAATCTAATACTAGGATCCGGCTTAAACCAAAGCCCACTAGTATGATCCGTTCGATCATGATCCATGCATGAGTGCACGTATATGATCGAACCCTGCCACAAAACCATACGGCCTCTACAACGTTTCTCCCGAACTTGGGAAACTCTTTGTGTGGGACTCTAAAGACTTGTCATTATACTAGCAATAGGTTTAACCACAAGTACGTCAGTGGCACTAGCTGTACGTAACGGCTGTCCAGGTATTGAGCGAAAGGGAGGCCGACGAGAGAACTCATCTTGAAACCCTACTGAGCCTGACAGTGACAATATCCGTACAATCCGGTCCGTTCGTCTATGAGTATCGCATATCGGGCCTAGGGGATGGTAAACGTCAGACCCCTAATAGCGGTATAAGTCATGTCGGAGTGTATCCCAAAACACCCTGAGAAACTACTGGAATACCTACCAGTAAATCTCACTTGCTTTGGCCAAGGACTTTGTGTAATGGCTCTCCAAACACAGCGCGATATCAACCCCCAATACCGGGAGAGACGAAACCCTGACGATCCGTTCACTTCCTCCATGTGGCTCGGACTGTACCCAACTAAAACCTGTTTGCACGACTCCTTTGAGCCGTGGTAGGGTAGTAATCAAAGAACAGTGGGAATTCACACTAGACAAATGACGATCTCAGGTCGATAGACTAACCTGTACACATGTCACCAGGAAACTGCTATCTGACGATAGGTATAATACCAACTAGCATGTTCCCGGCGAGTCCGTCCGGTGTACTCATAACCCAATGAGCACCTGTATACTATCTTAGGTGAACCAACTGACACCAATGGCTTGTGAGACCGGCCATCGCCCCTCGTCGGGGTCTCGATCCATATACACTAGTCTACTCTCGGAGTATCGATGCCCAATCTCGAAACTCCCACGACTAGGGACACTTTAAGGATGTGCTTATAGACTACCCAACTCTCACGTATGTAATCGCCATCATACTGCTAGTAGTCAAGCAAGAATCCTATGGGTTCTATCAACATGTAATAGTAATCTGTAATGTCACCTGAAGCATATACATAATGATAAAGACAAACCAGATAGCATACTATCATCTCAAGTAAGACTATTCTACCAGTATAGGTCCTCTCTCAATCATTGCAATCACGTGCCTGCGATCCAATAATTGACTTGAGGGCACTATAGCCAACAATCTCCCACTTGCACTTAAGGCTAATTATTGCGGTGTCGCATACTCACGGCCCGCGTGATACCGAACACCCAACTTCTCTACTAATCAGCTTTACAAAGCTCGTTTGTAAAACTATTGCTTTCGAGAAATAGCCTCAGTGAGTGGATCCGCTCTGATGTTTCTTTCTATGTCTCTCTTTATCTCAAGTTCGCGGAGAATGCCATCTCCCGAAATGAGCAATACCTGTCTTAGAATATGTCTGGATATCTGATGGGACCCAGTTCATAAATGAACTCCAAATCCAGCAAATTTCTTAGAATGTATCGTCAACTGAATTAAATCAGTATCCTGTGCAATGCTACCCTCAGTATCCGCTTGGACCACTTGTCCAAACTACTGCCCCTCGTCAGGTGGAAAACTATAACTCTGACAGTCACTCTGTCAGCCAGGTCACCTTGGAAGCCTGGAATGATAACCGTCTCCCAAGGAGGCTGCCGTTATCAAATCCCTAGAACATCTACTTGTGTTCAAAGACTGCTTCCGAATGTTTTTCCGGGATTGGATTAATAAAAACTTATTACATCTAGTGCAAAAACAACATCTGGTGTGGTACTTGACATCTCATAAATTACTTAATTGCTTAAGCAAATGATATGCCAATCATACACATCTCTCCCCCCTTTAATCTGTAAGACACCTTTAGAGAGGGTGACTCCATCACCTGCAGGTACACCACTTTGCCAGGAGCCGTCTATTCTAAAACACCTTTAGAATACCGTCTAAGTACCCGAATTGGGAAACTACCCAAATCTAGATCTAAAACCATAGATCTAGTAACCAGAATACCTGATATAATATCCAAATCCTATGTGGAGAAACCACTGTGTAACAACCACAGTATAACCGATCGTAGTATAGGAATTTCACTTCCTACAACGTGTATGTCATCCAAATACCAGGATATCACACCCTACTAACTTCTCAACAGATCCATCTCCTATTCTGATGAAGTCAAAGCGTATGACTGTCACATCAAAAATAGATGATCTATCTCCGCTATATCCTCTTTAGTCTATAAATAGACACAAGCTACTTGTCCACTACGTTTCCGCTGCTCCCACTCACTACGATAACCCTCTGGTAGAGTCATATACACATGCACTTTTAAAGCTAGTTTAGAACGAAGCTGTACTCATCCTCCTGCCGGGTCTCATAATCTAGAACAACAGTAGTAGCAAGTCTGGGTAAACAAGAACCTCCCTATCACCGTCCTTGAGGATACCGGTGTACCTCTCGGGTGCCTGAGGTTACCCACCATATCTGCACAGTGGCTAATGGAATGTCAAACCCGATCGAATCTTTAGGTCCTATTAAATTTTCAGTAATCGTTTGCGGTTCTGGAATCACTTCCAGTTCTACCATACTTCCGCTACTGTTTTCTGAAAAAGTTCATTTTACTAAAACTGTGGCGAGTCAAGAACAATATCACTATTGATCTTCTAGATGGTAGAAAGTTAACCCTCGTCATAGCCCGGGTTAACCCACAAACTGCCATTACATAAACGTTCCTTGAGTTATCCAAAGTCTGGTTTTAAGTATAAGCCGGACAACTCCATATACCTTAACATCGTTAAGATATGAACCATTCTATATTCAATATAGAAATAGAGGCACTGATTTAATTGGAACCAGATTCAAATCATGCAGCTGTCTCCAGTGCATGTCAACTAAATGGAGAGAAACCAATCAGCATTACTCAACTTAGGAGTGCATCCAGATATGAGTAACCTGAAAGAGAAACATGTTCTCAAAACATTACTATCAACTGAATACCAAATACAAGTATCTACATATTCGATTATCTTGAAAAATACTGATACTTGCAACACATGGTTCTCTACTTTATTCTTGTACTTATAACTTCTCAAAACTTGGACCTTGTATTTCTACGAAACACTTGTCTAAAACTGGAGAAGTCATAAGTAAACAGAATATAGTATGAGGACCAACCCCTCTGTCCTAATGGACACTGGACAACATACAATACTTTGTATAAGTCCCCTGAGTTGAATAACTCAAACCCTGTGCGTCGTAGGTTGAAAATTATACTATGGTTATGAAGAATTACACCGCTGTTTAATGCTCCTTATCTAACCATCAACTGATATAGGTAAATGTCATGGACATAATTTCAAAAGGTTATATCTCACTTTATGAAATAAACGTACAGATATATCAGTTTGAAATTGGTGCATAACAACGGATATTCAAAACCAAATATTTTCCGTCCGGCAAAAACCCAGGCGATTTCCTCAAATATTACCAATTACAATGAATCCCGATATAATTAGGATGATCACCTAATTCCCAATAACTTACTCCTACTCATCTTCTGTAAAAATCATACAGATATGAGAATCGGACCTGGTAAATACATACTATGGAGTAAGGATCTAATTGGGAAATCAGTTTTCAATTAATAACGCATAGTGAAACCGAAACATGAAAATATTTCGAAGGGGTATCCGGGTATTCCTAGTAATGCCTCTTCCATTATCCAGATTCATGACTATAACCGTATATTTCTTTGCCATCTCTCCAAATCCCTTTATTTGTTTTTACTTATTACCTTCTGTACACCACCCTTAGGCTAAATGGTTTTCTTCCTTCCCTACCGTTTGACCCTAGCCTATGGTTTGGAAGAAGACTATCCAATAAGCATAACAGGTGTACTCTCCTAATCCTAGGAGCCCTCGTAACCTGAGAGAATGTAAAGATAAAAGACGACTGAATAAACCATATTCAATTTCTCCTGAACCAGAATCCATCCTCGAACTGGAACGAGTTCCTTCAAGTTCGTATATAACCATACGATTGATTATCAAATAACTGTGGATCTTCGTAGTGATACAGGGTGTTCTGGAGAAATTCAAAGGTGAAGTAGGAGTGACGATGAAATACGTGGTTTGGTCGTGAATGATAGCAGTCGCAATTTACTTTGCCCTCTTTCTAATCTCTTTATTTGTCTTTACTTATTGACTTCTGTACACCACACTTGGGCTAATTGATTTTCTTCCTTCTCTACCTTTCGGCACCTGCCTATGGTTTGGAAGAAGACTATCCAATAAGCGCAATAGGTGTATCCTCTCCTAATCCTAGGAGCCATCACATCCTGAGAGAAGGTAAAAGGAAAAGACAACTGAATAAACCTATTCAATTTCTCCAGATCCGGAAACCATCCTCGAATCTGAAACAAGTTTCTTTGAGTTCGTATGTAACTATACAATGGTCATATCCAATAATAGTGGATCTTCGTAGTGATACGGAATGTTCCGGAGAAAAGCAAAGGGTAAAAGTAGGAGTGGCAATAAGGTATGCAACTCAGACAATCCAAAATCCAGTGTTTTAAGAAAGTTCGATTAACTTAGTCACAGAGTTATAGTGTAGGGCTAGGCCATGGTCCCAGCCAAAGAGAGAGAGAAAAGAAACACTCTGCGTGCACTCTAACCTAGATCAGAATGGTTAATCACTTTATCTAATTAGGATGTCTCCCACTGTATTCTCAAATTCTCCTCCAAACCTAAAAGAAGAATTAGTCGGGATCATCTAAAATCACCCAAGGAGTAAACCAACTCATCAGTGTGTATCGTGATCGAACTATCATCGCATGATAACCTGATGGAATCCACTCACGTTATCACACTCCAGAAGGTATGCGCATGCCTGGCAAGTTTCCTGTATATTTGAAACTCCCGATGTGATTTTTACCCCATGCTCTTATGACCTTGACGAAGGTCAACAAATCATAAGTCACATATCAAGTTCTACCCGTCATTATCCAGGTTAATTTGAACCCATCTGTACTCGCCCTTGACGAAGGTCAACAAGGCTGTACGACTGTCCCAAACCAACGCATCTATCTATGCAACAGAAAAGTAACAAACAGCTACCATACACTATGCCTTGACGAAGGTTAACAAATATAGCATGAATACTAAGTGCTACCCGCCTGAAATGACGGAGGGCTATGGATGGTTTTTGGCGAAAAACCTTTAACATAATGAACTTGATAACGTTGAAGGAACCGTATAGCTTTTTAAAAATGTATAGTGGCGAAAACCTTTGCTAAAGAGGTGACTCCCGGTGAAGGGATCTCAGCTCTTTCCCCGTAGAATGAGGTGCAGGATATTCCAAACTGAATACCGCGATGCAAAGAAAAAAGTAATCGACTATAGTGAAGTTATTACCCTGACGCAAACTTCTGCCCAAGGGGTTACTCCCGATGAAGGGATCTCGACCTTTGCCTCGTCGAATGAGGTGCTGGATATTCATAACCGAATACCACTGTGCAAAACAGAAGAGAACGTCCTTGCAATAACAGCTTTTTGAAAATTGTTCCAACAACGTCAAACAGGTTTGTTTAACTTGCATTGATCCGAATCAACGCAGTCCCATTAATTAATCACACCAATAATGAACGAAAATATGATGTACGTATATGCCATCCGCATTCGCCACCGGGTCCCGTCATCACCCGTTAGGTTACTTAACTAACGACAGAGCGGGGACTGGACTAGTATGGGTGTAAAACATATACAACATCTACTAGTATATATATAACAATATATAATAATCGCTCCAGGCATGATAAATGCAACATCACAAAAAAGTAATAAGCATCACAGAACAATACAGATAATCTGGGAGTCCCGGGTTTCTTTTGAGCCGCAAGTGAAACCCGACGTTCCCCTGGTCGTGTGGATAGCCTGTGCAATGAAAATATAGACCCCTACGAGTGCGGCAAGTTACCCGCCAAAACCGGAAGCGAGGCGGCCCCCTTCAACAAAGTGAATGGGCCACCCGACACTACACGGAATCCGATAACTTGAGCATCCCTCCTTGGGTCAACCTGTACCCCCTACGAGTGCGGCGAATAGCCCGCCAATTCTAGAGTGAGGCCCCTTCTGTCTCAACGCCATGAGATGCGGACCCGTTGCCCTCCAGAACCCGGCTATCCGTGCACTCCATCGCGGGGTAATCCTAGTACAGAAAAGAAAATATGTACAACGGTGACATCGACCTCAACCCGGTCGTGCCATAAAAGAATAATATACAAACAGGCAGTGATGACAGTCCACATGTCGGACGCTCGCCCCGCGATATCAAATGTACAAATAAAACTAAACTGTACTATCATTGCACGCAAGCTATCCACCACGACGAATCCACAACAACCATAACCAGATTTATCCACAGAAACAATTAACCGAATCAAGTGTGTAACCCCGTCTAATTGAGCATATAGCAATTAGACAACATTACCAACACATCCATGCATGAAAACGAAGTCACGACATTATAATTCCAAAACACAATTAGCGCACATCCCAAATATACTAAGGATAAAAAACCAAGTGCACTAAACAACCAAAAAGTCGAGTTTTGAGCCAATTCGGAGGTCCGAATCAAAACGAAACGTGACCGAACCTTTGTGGGGAGTTAGATCACGAAATTAACTTCGAGTCATAGGGCCTAGAGGGGTACCCCACCCCCGAGACTACCACGAGGTGGCCAGAGGGTGAGGCAGCCTCGAAACTGCCCATGCAGGGGCAGTTTCGGGTCCCCACCCCTAAGACCACCTTGTAGTGGTCTTGGGGAGTGGGCCCAGCCATTCGGTCCTCCCCGGGGTGCCCACGCAGCACCCCGTGGCTTCTCGGTTCAAACCAAGAGCCCGCGGGGTGTGCAAACATCTTAAAACTCAAAAATTGGGGACTGTTT